>JAZGTN010000017.1:192500-1392500 GCA_037783415.1 Leptasterias polaris
TATTATTGCTAGGGCAATGTGCTGCACAATCACATTATGGTTTTCCATTCTTTTCTGAAAATAGAAAATGGCTGTCAATTATGATAATGATCAATTAAGTAAACCTTAACTGCTATGTTGTCATGGCACTGTCACAACAGGTCTTCAAGGTAACGTCGTAAATTTTAGACATTATAACTGTGACTTTTTTCAAATGAGTTTTGAACGGTTTAATACGGAAGCGCATTGCTGCCAAGTTGAATTTAATTTTTTTTTTATTAAGTCGTTCGAACGAGATACTTAAATCGTTCGAACGAGATACTAAGTCGTTCGAACGAGATAATAACCGCCCTGACACGCTCGGTCTTAGAGTTACCGGGGACTTGTCTGCAGAACCGCTTCGTGGGTGTCTGAGCGCCTCCGGTCCCCATCAGCCTGCTCCTCCGAAGGCCTCCGACTCCGTACTTCGGTATGATAGGGGCCAAAGGCGCTACAACACCCACGAAGACAAGGCCCCGGTAAAGCAAAGACCGAGCGTGCCAGTGCGGCGAGGGTCTGCTTGGGTCCACAGCCGCTGGGCTACCCTGCCTGGTCGAGGAGAGGACCATCCGAGAAGACGGCAAAGTACGGTGTCGGAGGCGTCCTGTAACTCTAAGACCGAGCGTGTGAGGGCGGTTATTATCTCGTTTGAACGACTTAATATCTCGTTCGAACGACTTAATTAACTCGTTCGAACGACTTAATTATCTCGTTCAAACGACTTAGTATCTCGTTCGAACGACTTATTAGGTTGCGTCTTGTCCCCAGTTTTGTATACCATTTATACCAATGACTGCAAGGCAGTAGACATTAATAACTTGATCATCAAATATGCAGATGATACATCTATTGTTGGTCGTATGTCTTCCACAGAAGATTCAATGCAATGCTCCCCTAACAACGAAATTAACAATTTTGTTAACTGGTGTGCAGAAAACTACCTTGAAATTAATGTGAATAAAACAAAGGAACTGATTGTTGATTTCAGAAAGAAGGGCACGCCCATTCCGGCCGTTATTATTAACGGTCAGTCAATTGACAGAGTTACAGAAAGTACTTACACTGCAAAAACGTTGGTCAAATCATTTGTTGGGCAAAGTAGGCCTAACATCCACAATTATTGGTCGACAATTGCCCAACGAAAGCAATAATTGGTGTTGTTGGGCAAACATTTTGTTTGCCCATTTTTTGTATAAGAAGCGGAACAAAAGTTGGGCAAGTGTTGGGCAAATATTTCGTAATCTGAATTCATCATAATTGTTGGTTACACTTTTGCTTATGTATTGGGCAACTTTTTGGTAATTTTAATTAATCTCGATTGTTGGTTAAAATTATGCACATTAGTTGGGCAAAATCGTCCGATCATGCGCACTACGATCAAAGAGTTGTCCAAGAACTGGGCACATTTTACCCCAAAGTTGGGCATTGTTCCCGCCAAACGCCGTGTGTGTGCATTAAAAGCATAAAAACGATATTTTCCAACATGGCGAGTGGAGGAGTGGCTGTGACTGTGTCGTCTCTCTTAAACGAGCGGGGTTGCCCAGTGGTTATAGATCCACATTGAAGGTTAGTTTTTAACTAAAAATGAAGTTGTGTTTCCTATTCAGTCGTACATAGTCGTCGTGACAGTTGCAGAGCAAGCAACACAGTGACACTACCGTTGAATTATTTTCAGTTTTATCATGCCATTATGTGCAACGCCGCGGCCCGTGGCATGTATGCGTGTATGTTGTGTTGTATGTGTGTGTAGTACATGTACATGTATGACAATACATGCATGGAACTATCACTGCATTGCTTGCGCTGCAACTGTCACGACTGTGTACAACAACTGAACTGGAAACAAACTTTGATTAGTTAAAAACTAACCTTCCAAGACATCTACAAACCACTGGGCACCCTCACGTTTTTCAGAGAGACGCCAAGGTCACAGCTCGCCACCGTTTGCCATTGTGGAAAAGATCGTTTCTATGCCTGCCATGGTTTTACGACGTATCACAGGAGGAACTGTGAATCAAAGGGTTAAATAATATTTGGTTTAATTTTAACCAACGGTTGGCAAAAAGTGTGCCCAATGTGAATGGGTAATATTTTGCCCAAAAGTTGGATGAGTTGACTATTCGCCCTTAATTGGGTAAAAAGTTGGGCATTATTTTACCCAATTTGTTTACAGTGTAATTGATAATTTATTAAATACCCAGAAAATGGGTAAACAAAAAATTACCCAACTGTTGGCTACCAAAATATACCCAACTATTGATGAGGAAATATTACCCAATTATTTGGCAATCAGAGTGCCCAACTGAGATGGGGAAAAAAGTACTTAAAAGATGGGCATGTTGATAGTTTAAGCAACGTTGGGTAAAAAATTGGGTAAATTTTTGCCCATTATTTTTACAGTGTAGGAACTGTAATAGGCTAGATGATAAATTGAAGTTTGACAAAAACACTAATTGTACGATCAGTAAACTACGTCAACGGCTATTTTTTCTTAGAAAACTTAACTCCTTTGGCGTAGATAGTACCATTTTAGAATTGTTTTATCGCACTATTTTACAAAGTGTGTTATCTTTTACGCGTTTTAGCCTTATTTGTGTCTATACGGAAGTATGCTATCTCGGGACAAACATTCTTTCTTAAGGGTAGTTAAGCAGGCTAGAAGGATAACCGGAACTCAACTACAAAACCCTGAGGCACTTTACCATGATCAAGTATGTACTAAAGTGAACATGATTCTGTCGGACCCATCCCACCCCATGTATCCTAAGTTTTTATTAAGTCGTAGGGGGGATCGCCTTTTGCAACGGAAAATTAGAACACAACGCTATAACAACTCGTTTGTCCCAACTGCAATTCGTTTTTACAATGATTTGAAGTAGCTGTGCTATTCTGAGTTTTCAGTTGTATGGACTACCTTTTGTAAATATTCAACATTGTATATAAATAATTATGAATCTTTTTAATCCTACCTTAAATATATAGGTATATATATATACCTATATTATTTTTCTTTTCTTATTGATGTTCTTCCTTTCTTTTATTAGTTTAATCTTTCTGTCAGTTTGTTTATTGTTCTATTAGTGTTTTTTCTGTACTGTTTGTATCAAGGCCAGTTTTATTTTCCCCAGTGTGGGATAATAAAGTTTTTATCTTATCTTATCTTATCTTATTATCTCGTTCGAACGACTTAATTATTTTTTTTAAATTCAACTTGGCAGCAATGCGCTTCCGTAGTAGCGCATTGCTGCCAAGTTGATTTTTGATTTTTTTCCTTTTTTTAATTAAGTCGTTCGAACGAGATAATAAGTCATTCGAACGACTTAATTATCTCGTTCGAACGACTTATTATCTCTTTCGAACGACTTATTATCTCTTTCGAACGACTTAATTATTATTGTTTTTAAATTCAACTTGGCAGCAATGCGCTTCCGTAGTTTAATACACATAAATGACAGAATGCAAATGAAGAAATAAAGTGTGCAACTTAGACAAACATCTTATGATAATTCATGTCAACATGTGGAAGAAATAAAGGCTACTGAGTTTTTTCCCTATTGGACGGTCAAAACATTGAACAATGAATAGTCAAAAAAAGGGTACAAAAAACGACAAAACTACGGACCTTTGGTAGTGCCATCCGACATGTTGAAATCCTGAGAAAATTTACTACAGGATGATGACATCATAAACGTAAGATGGCGACATCGTGAGATGATTTATCTCGGGATGACGACATCTTGAAAGTAAGTTGTTGTTTTACCAAGATAATTTATCATGGGTTCTCAACATGTTCAGAATGTTTTCATCCTATGATGAATTATCATTGGAAGAAGACACCCTACCCCCACGATGTCGACATTTCGAGATAAATTATCTCAAGATGTCGCCATCTTACGTTTATGATTTCATCATCCTGCGGTCAATTATCTCAGGATCTCAACATGGCGGATGACACTTCCAGAGCTCAGTACAAAACAGTACAAAGTAAACTCTTAGAACTCCTGGGTCAGAATAATGACCAAGATTCCAGAACGGGTGGGATTCATTCCTGGATTAGTGTGAACCGGAAACTGGTTATAAAAATTGCATTTTTAAGGGACACACCGGTTAACTGTTTACGTCATTTAGTGATGTAGAATCATAGATATATATATATATATATTTGTATACAAAAATATTACGTAAATAACGAGAAATTACCGAAAAAAACTAAAGTGGTTAAAGGTCAGCGTATACGCTTTACCAGCCGTTGCAAGTGTCAAATTTACGGGATACTGCGACCCAATGTTGCAAGTAGACTGGTGCTCTGTTTATGTAAATGTTTCACTATTATGGCACTAAGGCATGAGGATCCAGTCTACGTTATCCATCCAGCTCATAAAGTGTGTATAAACAACCGCACAAGCCGCTAATCATATACACGCGTCAGCCGTTGTGTCCCTTTAACTCGGATCCTGCTTCCGATCAGATTGTTTTGACAAAGCATGCGTTTCATACTGACGTGGTCAAACCAGCCCCTTCCCTGTTTATATGTGTTGTCATGTCATTTACCCCTTCGAGAAAGACTCTGAACGGGTGAAACGTCAGGCAGTTACTACTGATACTCTCATCAAAGGCAACGTATACCTTATGTCAACCCATTCGATTGTTTTATCCATATGTACATGTATTTATTATATGCAATAGACTGTGCAAGTCTCGCGCGTATCCGAACGAGAAAACACCTCAAACGAAGCACATTTTTATTTCTGAAATCAAATCTTTGTTTTAAATTATATCTCATGACAAAATCTGAACTACAAAATTAAATTATTACAATTTTATGAAATTAGTTTTAGCTTTTTAAAAAAATACGCCAAAGTGTGTTCATTATTATTAAAAACAAATTAAAACTCTGGGACAAGGATGCTTTTTTGATGTTAACTTTTTAGAAACCCCTTACGCAGATTCGTGAAGGTCAAACGGGTTTTAAATTGACCCTTATCGCAGTTTAAAGAGGAATGCCGACGCCTCAACACCATAGACTGCAATGAAAAGGGTTTGCTTTGCAATTACAGCATCTGGCGATTATAATAGCGCATCCATAACAAGCTTTTACATAAGTTTTATGATCGGAGGTGAGCACAAAATTCTTAATTTTTTGCAATAACCGGAAGCTGAGGTCAAGTTTAATTCTCGGGTTTTCTTCGTTATATTGTTGAATTGGTTTTACTTTCATATTTTGTTATCACTTAGTATTACATTCCCAACAACACGTATAATTTTCTAGGTCATAAACTACGTTAAACTAAAATAATTGACGAAACAAAATCTCGCCCACGTAAAACTCCATAATATGGTTGGGACCAATATGGTCCCGGAAGTTCGAATGCGCGCGAGACTTGCACAGCCTATAGGACAAAGGAGCGGTTATGTCCACGCAGGAGGAAGGATAATCCGTAATTGAATACACAATGTGGGAAACATTTTTTGCAGAAACGTTTTCTTAGTTTAAAATGTTTTTGATTCCCTCTCTCTAAAATCATTTTCCTTTGAAGGTAATTGTTTCTCAAACTCTTATACATTATCAACAGCTGCAGTGCTTCTTACCGAGTAAGTTTGCATGGTCATTCATTTGCTGAATAATTACCACCAAGGTATACATTTTCTTTAAAACCAGTGTGCTTTCATATTCGCTACCTTATGGAGAAAAAACAGAAAAGTGAAAACTAAAGGTCTCCAGAGGGGAATTCTAAAAACTGGGGTGCTCAAACTGGGGATACAATAAATTGTATGTACAATGCATTTTAAAGGATTTTAAGTACACGGACAAAGGAAATAAGAAAAGATGTCTCCACAGGGATATAAAAATAGAATGTGACTGTGTTAAATTAAAGCCTTTCACCAAAATGGAAGTGTAACCTTGACCCAATAGGCTACTAATACGTTATAACATTGTTTCACTTAACATTTTCTTTTTCACCCTTTTGTTTTATTTATTACTAAAGGGCCTACTATGTCCACGAAAGTCCAGCTCTTATTAATATATTGAGCTATTGTCCAGGCTGACCTTTTATACTTTATACCTAAACCCAACTCTTAGGATTTCCACATGTTTGTGTGATTGTGCTTTTAATCAAGAGTTGTTGTAATCAGTAAACACGAACACTTAATTTTCCTTGGAGGGGTCAGGTTTTATATCTTCAAAACCCTGTTTGATTTGTTCGCAACTTGGGCAAGATGACAAAGCTGTAAATTTTCCCTTGTTTACACTTGTTTTCTTTCTCCCAAAATTACTCTTTCGTGATATCTCACTTGTAATTGTTTAAAAATAAGTTTTCATCAATAACACACAACCATAAGTGCCAATTTGTCCTTCAATTCGGCTTTCAAGTGTTTATTCCCCTTTTCAAGGGATTGCCGGACAAGTGTATAAAGATAGTATTACACTTGATTTTGAAAAAACCCGGATCGTATACTTGGTTAACCCACGATGTTCTTAATCAATGAATATGCATGAAGCCGCAAGCACCTACCAGATCCAAACGCATGTCATCTTGTGTTTTTTTTTTTCTTTCTACATTTTTGTTTAAGTCGGCTATTTGCGAGGATTAAACTTTTCTTTGTAGTTTTTAACAGTAATCTGATATACAGATGATTATTATGTGACGCCTCTTTCGCAAAACAAAAGTTTAGCGGTAGCATCATGGGTTTGCCTTCCACTTGTTCAAGCTACGTCTTAATAGCGTGCATTCTAGGCCCAGTTGAATTGTGTGAGTAACATCTTATTTTTAACCCATTGATGTCACAGAAATATTTCCAGTCAAGTTAAAAGATCAATATGGACCAGAAGTGGTTAGAAAGTGTGTCTATTTCTCTGTTTTTAGGCGTACGGAGGCTTGATTGTTCACCCCATAACGCCAAAGCTTGGAGTATCCGGGGCTTCTCCCCCTGGATCCCATCAAGGACGACCCAACCACAGGGACCGTAACGCCGGCCGGCCCCTGGACCCCACCCGTAACATTATTTTGAGCCACCCCTAAGACATTATCATGGGCGTGCCGTTGCTGTCGACGATGCAAAATTTAACAAGTATAATGCACGGATTTTGTAACATTTTATTGCAGTTTTAAGATTCATCGATAACAAAGAAGGAGACGATAAAGAATTCAACAAATTTCTGAAGGACCCCGGTTAACATATGCCTACATGATCAATGTCCATCGACAAAACGGGGGGGGGGGGGGGGGGGGGGGTGGTTGACGCACAAATGAGTGTGCACAATTGAAAACATTTAACAGTTTGTGTGATTCAAGTATAAGATAAATAGGCCTATATATTTCGTTCTGTCTCTCTCTGTACCAAGTTAAAGTTTTATAACATTGTTATGTCAATATGTACAGCAAGGACAGCTTTTCTAACCATTCAGACATGCTAGAACCCCACAGCATCAGGGGGCTCCGGCCCTGAACCTCTACAAGGGCTTTGCCCCTGGACCCCACCAGGGGCCCTTATAGGCGAGCCCCTAAACCCACGCCATAATTAAGTGCTCCTGGTTGTGTCCCACCCAACCCCACGTTTCAAGACTGATTGAAGCCCAAATGAGCCCCTCTCAATAAGAAGACTCGTTCTCCATCACTTGAGTTGTTGTTTTCACCGCTTTTACTGGTGGAGAAATTTTCAAATTCGCCCCGGAGGGCTGATGACGCGATCGCGGTTTTTACTTTACTCTATATAATTTCGGTGGCTTTGAGCTCATTGTTTGCTATCTGACTTTTCGGAATCCTGTTTATTCGTGATAATTTGCATTTTAAAACTTACTTCTTCTCAAGCTATAGGAAAAATGGTTATGTTACATGGAAGGGGAGTACTTCTCGAAATATCCAAGTTGTTTCATTAAAAAGACATTGGTCAAAATTATTAATTCCTGCTATTTTTATTTTGAAAACTGAACCTTGGTTTACAAAAGTAAACACGTCTTAATTGTCATGGCTAAATATTATGATTACCACCTAGGGCAAGTAAATGAATAAGTTCATCAATAATAATGTATACAAGACTAAAGTATTCTATATTTATGTATTGCATTGACACATCCAACAGTGTAATTAACGCCACTAACTTTTAGTGTCAGAAAACAGTTACACGTTTAAAAAAAATATATGAGTGTGCGGGCTTATACGTAAGCCTGTGACAGTTACACGGTTAAGTGACAGATCATCCGGTTAATCGTTTACATTTGTACGGTTCGGATAAACGTTGAAAAGTGTTTTGTTAGTATAATATAGTCCCTAGGAAAAAAAACCCGCAGGGCCCAAATTTATGGCCAGCTTAATGCTGAATTCTGCGCTATGGGGTCACCATTCTCTGCTTAACGAGCAAGCAGCACAGAATTTCTGCACTAGCTGTGTAAGCGTAGAATGCCTAATGTTAACTACGCAAGCACACAAAATGCCATGCTAACCCGTGTAATACGCTTGACATAAGCACAGAATAACCTGCTTCGTCAGTAAGCGCCGATCCTAAGCTTACGGTAAGCAGAGCCATAAAATTGGGCCCTGATGTATTTAGATTGAGGAAATTTTTTTTAAATTGTAAATATTGGTTGTTTCAGAAACTGTTTACCTTGTTTGCAGTTTTCTATAATATAAAAACACTATTGTTGTGTCTTTGTAACGATTAGTATGTTCTTGCTGGGCTATTGTTAATTTTTGTTCTTCACCCCCAAATCTAGCACTGACCGTTTAGCAAGGTAATTTCTCTGTTGTACACCTTTCCTCAATCAGCTCTTTTTATTATTTATTGCAACCGCCATCAAGTTTTGTAACTGATTCATCGCGGTTTACTGAAGTCATTCCTTTGCACAAGAAACTTTAAACATATCGTTTTCCGGCGAACGAGACCCAAGCGCAGACAAGTTTGTAAGGCAAGAAAAATCGCCAAGAACGCGGCGCTCTATTCTTTACGTCCACGCTGAAAATTATCTGAATAACTATCTGATTACACGACTGCGCTGATAGCAAGACAAATTCCTTTCGATTTTTGTGAATGAACGTTGACTTGTGTCAGTCGGCGACAGGAATGATGATTATATGTATATTCTACATAAACGTCTACAACACGGGTCATAAATGAGTTTAGGGCTTGAACGAATCTAGGAAACCCTAGAAAGATTGAGGGCGCTATACGAGTTTAACGGTGTGTTTTTTTTTACTTAAAAAAAAAGGGAAACAATTTACTCTGTCGTTAATAAACACATATCAAATTCAAGTCAGAGTACCCATGGCGTTCAATTTGCCTGAGAATTTTGGGTTTTTTTTCTACTGACAATGTTTTATTAAGTTTTGATGCTTTTAAACTGATTGTCTATAAAACCTTTCTTGTTTTAAGAAACATTTGTGTAATCTAGGACGTTAAATTTGAGCTTATTTGAAAAATTATGTCTCTAGAAGTCGGATTTGTTTTCACGATCTCAATGTGTTTTGAACACGGGCTAAAACGCGCAATAAATGACGTAATTGTGACGTCGTTCCACATTTTTTGCCGGAAAGCACATCTACAGTATCCCAGAAGTCTAAAACTGAAAAAAGTTTGACGATCGGTCGTCTACTTTTAGATATAGAGTGGTCTAAAGTCTGGCTAATTAAATATTCACCTCGCTGTAAAGTGGCTAATTAATTAAGAATTTTAACATTTTTTACATTTAGAGTTAAGTTTATGTTCTAAGCTTCAATTTGATATATGATTTAACTCTTTCGTATTTGCGCTCTAGGATATTAGGCTTAAACAAAAAACGTGTGCAATTGCTATGGGATTTAGGTCAGAAACAAAGAATAATAATAATAACTAGACTTGAAGTGTTTGTGTACAAACACGAAGCTGTTCCGGTTTTCTGATTCTTAAACAAAATTTAACCCTTGTCTAACATTTACTGCTCAAATGGTTTATAACTGAAAAGAAATTGAATATCGGTTGTGTAGTTCTTGAGATGTGGTCTCACTTCCGGTTGACCTGGAAGTAAAGGTCAACATGGGGTCATGGTTACCCATGGCTAATCTGCAATGCCCAAGGAGTCTATAACTGAAAAAAGTTTGAAAATCGGCTGTGTAACTCTTGAGATATGGTCCCACTTCCGGTTGACCCATAGGTAAAGGTCAACATGGGGTCACGGTTACCCAAGGCTAGTCTTCAATGCCCCACGAGTCTATAACTGAAAACAGTTTGAAAATCGGTTGTGTAGTTCTTGAGATATGGTCTTACTTCCGGTTGACTTGGAAGTAAAGGTCAACATGCGGTCACGGTTATCAAGTTTGATCTACAATGCCCAAGGAGTTTATAACTGAAAAAAGTTTGAAAATCGGTTGTGTAATTCTTGAGATATGGTCCCACTTTTGGTTGACCCGGAAGTAAAGGTCAACATGGGGTCACAGTTACCAAGGCTAATATCCCATGGCCAAGGAGTCTAGAACTGAAAAATGTTTTTAAATCGGCTGTGTAGTTCTTGAAATATGGTCCCACTTCCGGTTGACCCGGAGGTAAAGGTCAACATGGGGTCACGGTTACCCAAGGCTTATCTGCAATGCCCAAGGAGTCTATAACTGAAAAAAGTTTGAAAATCGGTTATGTAGTTCTTGAGATATGGTCCCACTTCAGGTTGACCCGGAAGTAAAGGTCAACATGGGGTCATGGTTAGCCAAGGCTAATCTCCAATGCCCAAGGAGTCTATAACTAAAAACAGTTTGAAAAACGGTTGTGTAGTTCTTGAGATTTGGTCCCTTTTCCTGTTGACCCGGAAGTAAAGGTTTACATGAGGTCACGGTTATCCAAGGTTGATCTACAATGCCCAAGGAGTCTATAACTACAAACAGTTTGAAAAACGATTGTGTAGTTCTTGAGATATGGTCCCACTTCCGGTTGACCCGGAAGTAAAGGTCAACATGGGTCACGGTTACCCAAGGCTTTTCGAGATACAGTGATCTCAAGATTGGCTAATTAAATATTCACCTCACTGTAAATGGGCAAATTAATTCAGAATAATTTTAAAAAATTACATTGAGAGTTAAGCTCATGTACTAAGCTTCAATTTGATATAGGATCTAACTCTTTCATCATATTCGTACGCTTTAGGATATTAGGTCACATGCAAGGTTGTGTAAACAGGTTTTTTTACTTGAAATTTTGTTCATGAAACTGCTGTTACACGGGTCACCAACTGTTTCAGAAACGGTATGTTGACCAAAAATAACCGTGAATGCTCAGGCTTATACATAAGCCTGTGACGGTTACACGGTTAAGTGACAGATCTTACGGTTAAACGTTTACATTTATTTGTACGGTTCGGATAAACGTTGAAAAAATCACTTAAAAAGTGCCGCGTAATGCTGACCATAATAACTGTGATCACGATTTTCACAGCACAATATCCCATAAAACACACACATATCATTCCCAATTTACAGACTCATAGTCTTTGTTATTTCATTACATCTGTGCGTGTAGCAATATTTGTGAGAAACATTGCACGCTGGGGGCGTTCCACAACAATTCGTGAATGCGCAGGCTTATACGTAAGCCTGTGACGGTTACACGGTTAGCTGACAGATCTTATGGTTAAACGTTTACATTTATTTGTACGGTTCGGATAAACGTTGAAAAAATCACTTAAAAAGTGCCGAGTAATGCTGACCATAATAACTGTGATCACGATTTTCACAGCACAATATCCCATAAAACACACACTTATCATTCCCAATTTACAGACTCATAGTCTTTGTTATTTCATTACATCTGTGCGTGTAGCAATATTTGTGAGAAACATTGCACGCTAGGGGGCGTTCCACAACAATTCGTGAATGCGCAGGCTTATACGTAAGCCTGTGACGGTTACACGGTTAAGTGACAGATCTTACGGTTAAACGTTCACATTTGTACGGTTCGGGTAAACGTTGAAAAAATCACTTGAAAAGTGCTGCGAAATGCTGACCATAATAATTGCCAAACACACCTATATCGTTTCCAATTTACAGGCTTAATTCTTTGTTATTTCATTACTTTGCGTGCGGCATGAGTTGAAAGAAACATTGAACGCTAGAGGGCGTTCCACAACAAATCGATTGCACGGTTACCCGGTTAACCAAATGATAATCCTGTTAAACGTTTAAATGTTTACGTTTACATTTAAATGCCGAGGCTTTGTAAGCCTGCCTGTGACGGTCACACGGTTAACCATCCGATCAACCGGTTGAACATCTACATTATTACGGTTCGGATAAATGTTGAAAAATCATCCTCAAAAGTGTCGCGAAATTTTGACCATAATAAATGTGAACGGTTACACATGTAACTGATCGTTTCAGAAATGATTACGAGTTTACTCAAAAATAACTGTAAATGCATGTAAACAAAATGATGTATTTAATTCGTAATCGTAACAATTTTTCTACCCTGAAATGCCAATCGAGTATGTTATATTTGTTTAGGCTAAAACAGTACAAATTCATATGGGATACGATTGTATTGTAATTTTGTCTCTTCCACAACCCCAAATCCAACACTGACCGTTTAGTCATGAAAAACGATTTTCTCTTTACCACTCCTTTCCTCAATCAGCTTTTTATTGCCTTATTGCAAGGGCCATCAAGTTTTGTAACTGATACATCGCGGTTTCCTGAAGTAATGCCTTTGCACAAGAAATGTTAAACATATCGTTTTCCCGGCGAACGGGACCTAAGTGCATACAAGTTTGCCACCCCAAACCATGGACAAGAACACGGCACTCATATTCTTTACGTCCACGGTAAAATCTGAATAACTATCTGACCACACGACGAGTCGACGACGACGCTGCGCTGATAGCAAGACAAATTCTTTTCGATTCTTGTGAATGAACGTAGACTTGTGTCAGTCGGCGACAGGACTGATGACTCTATGTATATTCTACATAAACGCCTACAACACGGGTCATAAATGGGTTTAGGGCTTGAACGAATCTAGGAAACCCTAGAAAGATTGAGGGCGCTATACGAGTTTAACGGTGCGGGTTTTTTTACTTTAAAAAAAATGGGAAAAAATTACTTTGTCGTTAATAAACACATATCAAATTCAAGTCAGAGTACCCATGGCGTTCAATTTGCCTGATAATTTTGGGTTTTTTTTCTACTGACAATGTTTTAATAAGTTTTGATGCTTTTAAACTGATCGTCTATAAAACCTTTCTTGTTTTAAGAAACATTTGTGAATCCAGGACGTTAAAGTTGAGCTTAATTGAAAAAACTGTGTTTCTAGAAGTCGGATTTGTTTTCACTATCTCCATGTGTTTTGTACACGGGCGAAAATGCGCAATAAATGACGTCATTGTGACGTCGTTCCACATTTTAGGCCGAAAAGCACATCTACAGTACCCAAGAAGTCTAAAACTGAAAAAAGTTTGACGATCGGTCGTCTACTTTTTGAGATACAGTGCTCTAAAGTCTGGCTAATTAAATATTCACCTCGCTGTAAAGTGGCTAATTAATTAAGAATTTTAAAATTTTTTACATTTAGAGTTAAGTTTATGTTCTAAGCTTCAATTTGATATATGATTTAACTCTTTCGTATTTGCGCTCTAGGATATTAGGCTTAAAGAAAAAAACGTGTGCAAATGCTATGGGATTTGAGTGGAAACAAAAAATAATAATAATAACTAGAGCTTAAGTGTTTGTCAACAAACACAGAGCTGTTCCTGTAATTTTCAAAGAGTTTAAAACTGAAAAGAAATTGAAAATCGGGTGTGTAGTTCTTGAGATATGGTCCCACTTCCGGTTGACCCGGAAGTAAAGGTCAACATGGGGTGACGGTTACCCAAGGCTAATCCCCCATGCCCAAGGAGTCTAAAACTGAAAACAGTTTGACAATCGGTTGTGTAGTTCTTGAGATATGGTCTTACTTCCGGTTGACCCGGAAGTAAAGGTCAACATGAGGTCACCGTTATCCAAGGTTGATATACAATGGCCAAGGAGTCTATAACTAAAAAAAGTTTGAAAATCGGCTGTGTAGTTCTTGAGATATGGTCCCACTTCCGGTTGACCCGGAAGTTAAGGTCAACATGGGGTCACAGTTACTCAAGGCTAATCTCCCTTGCCCTAGGAGTCTATAACTGAAAAAGTTTGAAAATCGGCTGTGTAATTCTTGAGATATGGTCCCACTAATTAAATATTGACCTCGCTGTAAATGGGCTAATTAATTAAGAATTTAAACAAAAATTACATTGAGAGTTAAGTTCATGTACTAAGATTCAATATTGATACAGGATCTAACTCTTTCATATTTGTACGCTTTAGGATATTAGGTCACATGCACAGTTGTGTAAACAGGGTTTTTTAATTGAAATTTTGTTTATGAAACTGCTGTTACACGGGTCACCAACTGTTTCAGAAACAGTATGTTGACCAAAATAACCGTGGATGCTCAGGCTTATAGACCTACATAAGCCTGTGACGGTAACACGGTTAAGTGACAGATCTTATGGTTAAACGTTTACATTTATTTGTACGGTTCGGATAAACGTTGAAAAAATCACTTAAAAAGTGCCGCGTAATGCCGACCATAATAACTGTGATTACAATTTTCACAGCACAATATCCCATAAAACACACACACATATCATTCCATTTTACAGACTCGTAGTCTTTGTTATTTCATTACATCTGTGCGTGTAGCAATATTTGTGAGAAACATTGCACGCTAGGGGGCGTTCCACAACAATTCATAAATGCGCAGGCTTATACGTAAGCCTGTGACGGTTACACGGTTAAGTGACAGATCTTACGGTTAAACGTTCACATTTGTACGGTTCGGATAAACGTTGAAAAATTCACTTGAAAAGTGCTGAGAAATGCTGACCATAATAATTGCCAAACACACCTATATCGTTTCCAATTTACAGGCTTAATTCTTTGTTATTTCATTACTTTGCGTGCGGCATTAGTTGAAAGAAACATTGAACGCTAGAGGGCGTTCCACAACAAATCGATTGCACAGTTACCCGGTTAACCAAACAATCCTGTTAAACGTTTAAATGGTTACGTTTACATTTAAATGCTGAGGCTTTGTAAGCCTGCCTGTGACGGTCACACGATTAACCATCCGATCAACCGGTTGAACATCTACATTATTACGGTTCGGATAAATGTTGAAAAATCATCCTCAAAAAGTGTCGCGAAATTTTGAACCGTTCACATTTATTATGTTCGTTTCAGAAATTATTACGAGTTTACTAAAAATTTACTGTAAATGCATGTAAACAAAAATGATGTTGTATTTAATTCGTAATCGTAACAATTTTTCTACCCTGAAATGCCAATCGAGTATGTTATATTTGTTTAGGCTAAAACAGTAAATTCATATGGGATACGATTGTATTGTAATTTTGTCTCTTAATTCACACCCCCAAATCCAACACTGACCGTTTAGCCATGAAAAACGAATTTCTCTTTACCACACCTTTCCTCAATCAGCTCTTTTTATTGCTAAAACATATCGTTTTCCGGCGAACGGGACCCAAGAGCATACAAGTCTACAACGCCGGATATTTCTCATAAAACACGGCATGACAGGTTTTCGTCGTCCACGCTACTAAAACTTTTAATAACGACCTGCAGATCTGAGTGGTGGTACACGACGACATGAACCTCAGAGCTACAATCTTTTAAAAATTTAAAGATTTGACTGCTTTTCGTATATAAACACATACAAATTCTAGACAGAGTACCCATGGCGTTCAATTTGTCTGAGAATTTGGGTTTATTTTCTACTGACAATGTTTTAATACGTTTTGATGCTTTTAAATTGAGCGTCAATCAAATCTTTCTTGTTTTAAGAAACATTTGTGTTATCTAGGACGTTTAATTTGTGCTTAATTGAAAAAACTGTGTTTCTAGAAGTCGGATTTGTTTTCACTATCTCTGTTTGTTTTGTACACGGGCGAAAACGCGCAATAAATGACGTCATTGTGACGTCGTTCCACATTTTAGGCCGAAAAGCACATCTACAGTACCCAAGAAGTCTAAAACTGAAAAAAGTTTGAGGATCGGTCGTCTACTTTTTGAGATACAGTGCTCTAAAGTCTGGCTAATTAAATATTCACCTCGCTGTAAAGTGGCTAATTAATTAAGAATTTTAACATTGTTTACATTTAGAGTTAAGTTTATGTTCTAAGCTTCAATTTGATATATGTTTTAACTCTTTCGTATTTGCGCTCTAGGATATTAGGCTTAAAGAAAAAAACGTGTGCAAATGCTATGGGATTTGAGTGGAAACAAAGAATAATAATAATAATAATAACTAGAGCTTAAGTGTTTGTCAACAAACACAGAGCTGTTCCTGTAATTTTCAAAGAGTTTAAAACTGAAAAGAAATTGAAAATCGGGTGTGTAGTTCTTGAGATATGGTCCCACTTCCGGTTGACCCGGAAGTAAAGGTCAACATGGGGTCACGGTTACCCAAGGCTAATCCCCCATGCCCAAGGAGTCTAAAACTGAAAACAGTTTGACAATCGGTTGTGTAGTTCTTGAGATATGGTCTTACTTCCGGTTGACCCGGAAGTAAAGGTCAACATGAGGTCACCGTTATCCAAGGTTGATATACAATGGCCAAGGAGTCTATAACTAAAAAAAGTTTGAAAATCGGCTGTGTAGTTCTTGAGATATGGTCCCACTTCCGGTTGACCCGGAAGTTAAGGTCAACATGGGGTCACAGTTACTCAAGGCTAATCTCCCTTGCCCTAGGAGTCTATAACTGAAAAAGTTTGAAAATCGGCTGTGTAATTCTTGAGATATGGTCCCACTAATTAAATATTGACCTCGCTGTAAATGGGCTAATTAATTAAGAATTTAAACAAAAATTACATTGAGAGTTAAGTTCATGTACTAAGATTCAATATTGATACAGGATCTAACTCTTTCATATTTGTACGCTTTAGGATATTAGGTCACATGCACAGTTGTGTAAACAGGGTTTTTTAATTGAAATTTTGTTTATGAAACTGCTGTTACACGGGTCACCAACTGTTTCAGAAACAGTATGTTGACCAAAATAACCGTGGATGCTCAGGCTTATAGACCTACATAAGCCTGTGACGGTAACACGGTTAAGTGACAGATCTTATGGTTAAACGTTTACATTTATTTGTACGGTTCGGATAAACGTTGAAAAAATCACTTAAAAAGTGCCGCGTAATGCTGACCATAATAACTGTGATTACAATTTTCACAGCACAATATCCCATAAAACACACACACATATCATTCCATTTTACAGACTCGTAGTCTTTGTTATTTCATTACATCTGTGCGTGTAGCAATATTTGTGAGAAACATTGCACGCTAGGGGGCGTTCCACAACAATTCATAAATGCGCAGGCTTATACGTAAGCCTGTGATGGTTACACGGTTAAGTGACAGATCTTACGGTTAAACGTTCACATTTGTACGGTTCGGATAAACGTTGAAAAATTCACTTGAAAAGTGCTGAGAAATGCTGACCATAATAATTGCCAAACACACCTATATCGTTTCCAATTTACAGGCTTAATTCTTTGTTATTTCATTACTTTGCGTGCGGCATTAGTTGAAAGAAACATTGAACGCTAGAGGGCGTTCCACAACAAATCGATTGCACAGTTACCCGGTTAACCAAACAATCCTGTTAAACGTTTAAATGGTTACGTTTACATTTAAATGCTGAGGCTTTGTAAGCCTGCCTGTGATGGTCACACGATTAACCATCCGATCAACCGGTTGAACATCTACATTATTACGGTTCGGATAAATGTTGAAAAATCATCCTCAAAAAGTGTCGCGAAATTTTGAACCGTTCACATTTATTATGTTCGTTTCAGAAATTATTACGAGTTTACTAAAAATTTACTGTAAATGCATGTAAACAAAAATGATGTTGTATTTAATTCGTAATCGTAACAATTTTTCTACCCTGAAATGCCAATCGAGTATGTTATATTTGTTTAGGCTAAAACAGTAAATTCATATGGGATACGATTGTATTGTAATTTTGTCTCTTAATTCACACCCCCAAATCCAACACTGACCGTTTAGCCATGAAAAACGAATTTCTCTTTACCACACCTTTCCTCAATCAGCTCTTTTTATTGCTAAAACATATCGTTTTCCGGCGAACGGGACCCAAGAGCATACAAGTCTACAACGCCGGATATTTCTCATAAAACACGGCATGACAGGTTTTCGTCGTCCACGCTACTAAAACTTTTAATAACGACCTGCAGATCTGAGTGGTGGTACACGACGACATGAACCTCAGAGCTACAATCTTTTAAAAATTTAAAGATTTGACTGCTTTTCGTATATAAACACATACAAATTCTAGACAGAGTACCCATGGCGTTCAATTTGTCTGAGAATTTGGGTTTATTTTCTACTGACAATGTTTTAATACGTTTTGATGCTTTTAAATTGAGCGTCAATCAAATCTTTCTTGTTTTAAGAAACATTTGTGTTATCTAGGACGTTTAATTTGTGCTTAATTGAAAAAACTGTGTTTCTAGAAGTCGGATTTGTTTTCACTATCTCTGTTTGTTTTGTACACGGGCGAAAACGCGCAATAAATGACGTCATTGTGACGTCGTTCCACATTTTAGGCCGAAAAGCACATCTACAGTACCCAAGAAGTCTAAAACTGAAAAAAGTTTGACGATCGGTCGTCTACTTTTTTAGATAGAGTGCTCTAAAGTCTGGCTAATTAAATATTCACCTCGCTGTAAAGTGGCTAATTAATTAAGAATTTTAACATTTTTTACATTTAGAGTTAAGTTTATGATCTAAGCTTCAATTTGATATATGTTTTAACTCTTTCGTATTTGCGCTCTAGGATATTAGGCTTAAAGAAAAAAACGTGTGCAAATGCTATGGGATTTGAGTGGAAACAAAGAATAATAATAATAACTAGAGCTTAAGTGTTTGTCAACAAACACAGAGCTGTTCCTGTAATTTTCAAAGAGTTTAAAACTGAAAAGAAATTGAAAATCGGGTGTGTAGTTCTTGAGATATGGTCCCACTTCCGGTTGACCCGGAAGTAAAGGTCAACATGGGGTGACGGTTACCCAAGGCTAATCCCCCATGCCCAAGGAGTCTAAAACTGAAAACAGTTTGACAATCGGTTGTGTAGTTCTTGAGATATGGTCTTACTTCCGGTTGACCCGGAAGTAAAGGTCAACATGAGGTCACCGTTATCCAAGGTTGATATACAATGGCCAAGGAGTCTATAACTAAAAAAAGTTTGAAAATCGGCTGTGTAGTTCTTGAGATATGGTCCCACTTCCGGTTGACCCGGAAGTTAAGGTCAACATGGGGTCACAGTTACTCAAGGCTAATCTCCCTTGCCCTAGGAGTCTATAACTGAAAAAGTTTGAAAATCGGCTGTGTAATTCTTGAGATATGGTCCCACTAATTAAATATTGACCTCGCTGTAAATGGGCTAATTAATTAAGAATTTAAACAAAAATTACATTGAGAGTTAAGTTCATGTACTAAGATTCAATATTGATACAGGATCTAACTCTTTCATATTTGTACGCTTTAGGATATTAGGTCACATGCACAGTTGTGTAAACAGGGTTTTTTAATTGAAATTTTGTTTATGAAACTGCTGTTACACGGGTCACCAACTGTTTCAGAAACAGTATGTTGACCAAAATAACCGTGGATGCTCAGGCTTATAGACCTACATAAGCCTGTGACGGTAACACGGTTAAGTGACAGATCTTATGGTTAAACGTTTACATTTATTTGTACGGTTCGGATAAACGTTGAAAAAATCACTTAAAAAGTGCCGCGTAATGCCGACCATAATAACTGTGATTACAATTTTCACAGCACAATATCCCATAAAACACACACACATATCATTCCATTTTACAGACTCGTAGTCTTTGTTATTTCATTACATCTGTGCGTGTAGCAATATTTGTGAGAAACATTGCACGCTAGGGGGCGTTCCACAACAATTCATAAATGCGCAGGCTTATACGTAAGCCTGTGACGGTTACACGGTTAAGTGACAGATCTTACGGTTAAACGTTCACATTTGTACGGTTCGGATAAACGTTGAAAAATTCACTTGAAAAGTGCTGAGAAATGCTGACCATAATAATTGCCAAACACACCTATATCGTTTCCAATTTACAGGCTTAATTCTTTGTTATTTCATTACTTTGCGTGCGGCATTAGTTGAAAGAAACATTGAACGCTAGAGGGCGTTCCACAACAAATCGATTGCACAGTTACCCGGTTAACCAAACAATCCTGTTAAACGTTTAAATGGTTACGTTTACATTTAAATGCTGAGGCTTTGTAAGCCTGCCTGTGACGGTCACACGATTAACCATCCGATCAACCGGTTGAACATCTACATTATTACGGTTCGGATAAATGTTGAAAAATCATCCTCAAAAAGTGTCGCGAAATTTTGAACCGTTCACATTTATTATGTTCGTTTCAGAAATTATTACGAGTTTACTAAAAATTTACTGTAAATGCATGTAAACAAAAATGATGTTGTATTTAATTCGTAATCGTAACAATTTTTCTACCCTGAAATGCCAATCGAGTATGTTATATTTGTTTAGGCTAAAACAGTAAATTCATATGGGATACGATTGTATTGTAATTTTGTCTCTTAATTCACACCCCCAAATCCAACACTGACCGTTTAGCCATGAAAAACGAATTTCTCTTTACCACACCTTTCCTCAATCAGCTCTTTTTATTGCTAAAACATATCGTTTTCCGGCGAACGGGACCCAAGAGCATACAAGTCTACAACGCCGGATATTTCTCATAAAACACGGCATGACAGGTTTTCGTCGTCCACGCTACTAAAACTTTTAATAACGACCTGCAGATCTGAGTGGTGGTACACGACGACATGAACCTCAGAGCTACAATCTTTTAAAAATTTAAAGATTTGACTGCTTTTCGTATATAAACACATACAAATTCTAGACAGAGTACCCATGGCGTTCAATTTGTCTGAGAATTTGGGTTTATTTTCTACTGACAATGTTTTAATACGTTTTGATGCTTTTAAATTGAGCGTCAATCAAATCTTTCTTGTTTTAAGAAACATTTGTGTTATCTAGGACGTTTAATTTGTGCTTAATTGAAAAAACTGTGTTTCTAGAAGTCGGATTTGTTTTCACTATCTCTGTTTGTTTTGTACACGGGCGAAAACGCGCAATAAATGACGTCATTGTGACGTCGTTCCACATTTTAGGCCGAAAAGCACATCTACAGTACCCAAGAAGTCTAAAACTGAAAAAAGTTTGAGGATCGGTCGTCTACTTTTTGAGATACAGTGCTCTAAAGTCTGGCTAATTAAATATTCACCTCGCTGTAAAGTGGCTAATTAATTAAGAATTTTAACATTGTTTACATTTAGAGTTAAGTTTATGTTCTAAGCTTCAATTTGATATATGTTTTAACTCTTTCGTATTTGCGCTCTAGGATATTAGGCTTAAAGAAAAAAACGTGTGCAAATGCTATGGGATTTGAGTGGAAACAAAGAATAATAATAATAATAATAACTAGAGCTTAAGTGTTTGTCAACAAACACAGAGCTGTTCCTGTAATTTTCAAAGAGTTTAAAACTGAAAAGAAATTGAAAATCGGGTGTGTAGTTCTTGAGATATGGTCCCACTTCCGGTTGACCCGGAAGTAAAGGTCAACATGGGGTCACGGTTACCCAAGGCTAATCCCCCATGCCCAAGGAGTCTAAAACTGAAAACAGTTTGACAATCGGTTGTGTAGTTCTTGAGATATGGTCTTACTTCCGGTTGACCCGGAAGTAAAGGTCAACATGAGGTCACCGTTATCCAAGGTTGATATACAATGGCCAAGGAGTCTATAACTAAAAAAAGTTTGAAAATCGGCTGTGTAGTTCTTGAGATATGGTCCCACTTCCGGTTGACCCGGAAGTTAAGGTCAACATGGGGTCACAGTTACTCAAGGCTAATCTCCCTTGCCCTAGGAGTCTATAACTGAAAAAGTTTGAAAATCGGCTGTGTAATTCTTGAGATATGGTCCCACTAATTAAATATTGACCTCGCTGTAAATGGGCTAATTAATTAAGAATTTAAACAAAAATTACATTGAGAGTTAAGTTCATGTACTAAGATTCAATATTGATACAGGATCTAACTCTTTCATATTTGTACGCTTTAGGATATTAGGTCACATGCACAGTTGTGTAAACAGGGTTTTTTAATTGAAATTTTGTTTATGAAACTGCTGTTACACGGGTCACCAACTGTTTCAGAAACAGTATGTTGACCAAAATAACCGTGGATGCTCAGGCTTATAGACCTACATAAGCCTGTGACGGTAACACGGTTAAGTGACAGATCTTATGGTTAAACGTTTACATTTATTTGTACGGTTCGGATAAACGTTGAAAAAATCACTTAAAAAGTGCCGCGTAATGCTGACCATAATAACTGTGATTACAATTTTCACAGCACAATATCCCATAAAACACACACACATATCATTCCATTTTACAGACTCGTAGTCTTTGTTATTTCATTACATCTGTGCGTGTAGCAATATTTGTGAGAAACATTGCACGCTAGGGGGCGTTCCACAACAATTCATAAATGCGCAGGCTTATACGTAAGCCTGTGATGGTTACACGGTTAAGTGACAGATCTTACGGTTAAACGTTCACATTTGTACGGTTCGGATAAACGTTGAAAAATTCACTTGAAAAGTGCTGAGAAATGCTGACCATAATAATTGCCAAACACACCTATATCGTTTCCAATTTACAGGCTTAATTCTTTGTTATTTCATTACTTTGCGTGCGGCATTAGTTGAAAGAAACATTGAACGCTAGAGGGCGTTCCACAACAAATCGATTGCACAGTTACCCGGTTAACCAAACAATCCTGTTAAACGTTTAAATGGTTACGTTTACATTTAAATGCTGAGGCTTTGTAAGCCTGCCTGTGATGGTCACACGATTAACCATCCGATCAACCGGTTGAACATCTACATTATTACGGTTCGGATAAATGTTGAAAAATCATCCTCAAAAAGTGTCGCGAAATTTTGAACCGTTCACATTTATTATGTTCGTTTCAGAAATTATTACGAGTTTACTAAAAATTTACTGTAAATGCATGTAAACAAAAATGATGTTGTATTTAATTCGTAATCGTAACAATTTTTCTACCCTGAAATGCCAATCGAGTATGTTATATTTGTTTAGGCTAAAACAGTAAATTCATATGGGATACGATTGTATTGTAATTTTGTCTCTTAATTCACACCCCCAAATCCAACACTGACCGTTTAGCCATGAAAAACGAATTTCTCTTTACCACACCTTTCCTCAATCAGCTCTTTTTATTGCTAAAACATATCGTTTTCCGGCGAACGGGACCCAAGAGCATACAAGTCTACAACGCCGGATATTTCTCATAAAACACGGCATGACAGGTTTTCGTCGTCCACGCTACTAAAACTTTTAATAACGACCTGCAGATCTGAGTGGTGGTACACGACGACATGAACCTCAGAGCTACAATCTTTTAAAAATTTAAAGATTTGACTGCTTTTCGTATATAAACACATACAAATTCTAGACAGAGTACCCATGGCGTTCAATTTGTCTGAGAATTTGGGTTTATTTTCTACTGACAATGTTTTAATACGTTTTGATGCTTTTAAATTGAGCGTCAATCAAATCTTTCTTGTTTTAAGAAACATTTGTGTTATCTAGGACGTTTAATTTGTGCTTAATTGAAAAAACTGTGTTTCTAGAAGTCGGATTTGTTTTCACTATCTCTGTTTGTTTTGTACACGGGCGAAAACGCGCAATAAATGACGTCATTGTGACGTCGTTCCACATTTTAGGCCGAAAAGCACATCTACAGTACCCAAGAAGTCTAAAACTGAAAAAAGTTTGACGATCGGTCGTCTACTTTTTTAGATAGAGTGCTCTAAAGTCTGGCTAATTAAATATTCACCTCGCTGTAAAGTGGCTAATTAATTAAGAATTTTAACATTTTTTACATTTAGAGTTAAGTTTATGATCTAAGCTTCAATTTGATATATGTTTTAACTCTTTCGTATTTGCGCTCTAGGATATTAGGCTTAAAGAAAAAAACGTGTGCAAATGCTATGGGATTTGAGTGGAAACAAAGAATAATAATAATAACTAGAGCTTAAGTGTTTGTCAACAAACACAGAGCTGTTCCTGTAATTTTCAAAGAGTTTAAAACTGAAAAGAAATTGAAAATCGGGTGTGTAGTTCTTGAGATATGGTCCCACTTCCGGTTGACCCGGAAGTAAAGGTCAACATGGGGTGACGGTTACCCAAGGCTAATCCCCCATGCCCAAGGAGTCTAAAACTGAAAACAGTTTGACAATCGGTTGTGTAGTTCTTGAGATATGGTCTTACTTCCGGTTGACCCGGAAGTAAAGGTCAACATGAGGTCACCGTTATCCAAGGTTGATATACAATGGCCAAGGAGTCTATAACTAAAAAAAGTTTGAAAATCGGCTGTGTAGTTCTTGAGATATGGTCCCACTTCCGGTTGACCCGGAAGTTAAGGTCAACATGGGGTCACAGTTACTCAAGGCTAATCTCCCTTGCCCTAGGAGTCTATAACTGAAAAAGTTTGAAAATCGGCTGTGTAATTCTTGAGATATGGTCCCACTAATTAAATATTGACCTCGCTGTAAATGGGCTAATTAATTAAGAATTTAAACAAAAATTACATTGAGAGTTAAGTTCATGTACTAAGATTCAATATTGATACAGGATCTAACTCTTTCATATTTGTACGCTTTAGGATATTAGGTCACATGCACAGTTGTGTAAACAGGGTTTTTTAATTGAAATTTTGTTTATGAAACTGCTGTTACACGGGTCACCAACTGTTTCAGAAACAGTATGTTGACCAAAATAACCGTGGATGCTCAGGCTTATAGACCTACATAAGCCTGTGACGGTAACACGGTTAAGTGACAGATCTTATGGTTAAACGTTTACATTTATTTGTACGGTTCGGATAAACGTTGAAAAAATCACTTAAAAAGTGCCGCGTAATGCCGACCATAATAACTGTGATTACAATTTTCACAGCACAATATCCCATAAAACACACACACATATCATTCCATTTTACAGACTCGTAGTCTTTGTTATTTCATTACATCTGTGCGTGTAGCAATATTTGTGAGAAACATTGCACGCTAGGGGGCGTTCCACAACAATTCATAAATGCGCAGGCTTATACGTAAGCCTGTGACGGTTACACGGTTAAGTGACAGATCTTACGGTTAAACGTTCACATTTGTACGGTTCGGATAAACGTTGAAAAATTCACTTGAAAAGTGCTGAGAAATGCTGACCATAATAATTGCCAAACACACCTATATCGTTTCCAATTTACAGGCTTAATTCTTTGTTATTTCATTACTTTGCGTGCGGCATTAGTTGAAAGAAACATTGAACGCTAGAGGGCGTTCCACAACAAATCGATTGCACAGTTACCCGGTTAACCAAACAATCCTGTTAAACGTTTAAATGGTTACGTTTACATTTAAATGCTGAGGCTTTGTAAGCCTGCCTGTGACGGTCACACGATTAACCATCCGATCAACCGGTTGAACATCTACATTATTACGGTTCGGATAAATGTTGAAAAATCATCCTCAAAAAGTGTCGCGAAATTTTGAACCGTTCACATTTATTATGTTCGTTTCAGAAATTATTACGAGTTTACTAAAAATTTACTGTAAATGCATGTAAACAAAAATGATGTTGTATTTAATTCGTAATCGTAACAATTTTTCTACCCTGAAATGCCAATCGAGTATGTTATATTTGTTTAGGCTAAAACAGTAAATTCATATGGGATACGATTGTATTGTAATTTTGTCTCTTAATTCACACCCCCAAATCCAACACTGACCGTTTAGCCATGAAAAACGAATTTCTCTTTACCACACCTTTCCTCAATCAGCTCTTTTTATTGCTAAAACATATCGTTTTCCGGCGAACGGGACCCAAGAGCATACAAGTCTACAACGCCGGATATTTCTCATAAAACACGGCATGACAGGTTTTCGTCGTCCACGCTACTAAAACTTTTAATAACGACCTGCAGATCTGAGTGGTGGTACACGACGACATGAACCTCAGAGCTACAATCTTTTAAAAATTTAAAGATTTGACTGCTTTTCGTATATAAACACATACAAATTCTAGACAGAGTACCCATGGCGTTCAATTTGTCTGAGAATTTGGGTTTATTTTCTACTGACAATGTTTTAATACGTTTTGATGCTTTTAAATTGAGCGTCAATCAAATCTTTCTTGTTTTAAGAAACATTTGTGTTATCTAGGACGTTTAATTTGTGCTTAATTGAAAAAACTGTGTTTCTAGAAGTCGGATTTGTTTTCACTATCTCTGTTTGTTTTGTACACGGGCGAAAACGCGCAATAAATGACGTCATTGTGACGTCGTTCCACATTTTAGGCCGAAAAGCACATCTACAGTACCCAAGAAGTCTAAAACTGAAAAAAGTTTGAGGATCGGTCGTCTACTTTTTGAGATACAGTGCTCTAAAGTCTGGCTAATTAAATATTCACCTCGCTGTAAAGTGGCTAATTAATTAAGAATTTTAACATTTTTTACATTTAGAGTTAAGTTTATGTTCTAAGCTTCAATTTGATATATGATTTAACTGTTTCGTATTTGCGCTCTAGGATATTAGGCTTAAAGAAAAAAACGTGTGCAAATGCTATGGGATTTGAGTGGAAACAAAGAATAATAATAATAACTAGAGCTTAAGTGTTTGTCAACAAACACAGAGCTGTTCCTGTAATTTTCAAAGAGTTTAAAACTGAAAAGAAATTGAAAATCGGGTGTGTAGTTCTTGAGATATGGTCCCACTTCCGGTTGACCCGGAAGTAAAGGTCAACATGGGGTCACGGTTACCCAAGGCTAATCCCTTATGCCCAAGGAGTCTAAAACTGAAAACAGTTTGACAATCGGTTGTGTAGTTCTTGAGATATGGTCTTACTTCCGGTTGACCCGGAAGTAAAGGTCAATATGAGGTCACCGTTATCCAAGGTTGATATACAATGGCCAAGAAGTCTAAAACTGAAAACAGTTTGACAATCGGTTGTGTAATTCTTGAGATATGGTCCCACTTCCGGTTGACCCGGAAGTAAAGGTTTACATGAGGTCACGTTTATCCAAGGTTGATCTACAATGCACAAGGAGTCTATAACTAAAAACAGTTTGAAAAACGGTTGTGTAGTTCTTGAGATATGGTCCCACTTCCGGTTGACCCGTAAGTAAAGGTCAACATGGGTTCACGGTTACCCAAGGTTTTTCGAGATACAGTGATCTCAAGATTGGCTAATTAAATATTCACCTCACTGTAAATGGGCAAATTAATTCAGAATAATAAAAAAAATTACATTGAGAGTTAAGCTCATGTACTAAGCTTCAATTTGATATAGGATCTAACTCTTTCATATTTGTACGCTTTAGGATATTAGGTCACATGCAAGGTTGTGTAAACAGTTTTTTTTACTTGAAATTTTGTTTATAAAACTGCTGTTACATGGGTCACCAACTGTTTCAGAAACGGTATGTTGACCAAAAATAACCGTGAATGCTCAGGCTTATACATAAGCCTGTGACGGTTACACTGACAGATCTTACGGTTAAACGTTTACATTTATTTGTACGGTTCGGATAAACGTTGAAAAAATCACTTAAAAAGTGCTGCGTAATGCTGACCATAATAACAGTGATCACGATTTTCACAGCACAATATCCCATAAAACACACACACATATCATTCCAATTTACAGACTCGTAGTCTTTGTTATTTCAATACAACTGTGCGTGTAGTAATATTTGTGAGAAACATTGCACGCTAGGGGGCGTTCCACAACAATTTGTGAATGCGCAGGCTTATACGTAAGCCTGTGACGGTTACACGGTTAAGCGACAAATCTTACGGTTAAACGTTCACAATTGTACGGTTCGGATAAACGTTGAAAAATTCACTTGAAAAGTGCTGCGAAATGCTGACCATAATAACTGTGATCACGTTTTTCACAGCACAATATCCCATAAAACACACACATATCATTCCCAATTTACAGACTCATAGTATTTGTTATTTCATTACATCTGTGCGTGTAGCAATATTTGTGAGAAACATTGCACGCTAGGGGGCGTTCCACAACAATTTGTGAATGCGCAGGCTTATACGTAAGCCTGTGACGGTTACACGGTTAAGTGACAGATCTTATGGTTAAACGTTTACATTTATTTGTACGGTTCGGATAAACGTTGAAAAAAAACACTTAAAAAGTGCCGAGTAATGCTGACCATAATAACTGTGATCACGATTTTCACAGCACAATATCCCATAAAACACACACTTATCATTTCCAATTTACAGACTCATAGTCTTTGTTATTTCATTACATCTGTGCGTGTAGCAATATTTGTGAGAAACATTGCACGCTAGGGGGCGTTCCACAACAATTCGTGAATGCGTAGGCTTATACGTAAGCCTGTGACGGTTACACGGTTAAGTGACAGATTTTACGGTTAAACGTTCACATTTGTACGGTTCGGGTAAACGTTGAAAAAATCACTTGAAAAGTGCTTCGAAATGCTGACCATAATAATTGCCAAACACACCTATATCGTTTCCAATTTACAGGCTTAATTCTTTGTTATTTCATTACTTTGCGAGCGGCATTAGTTGAAAGAAACATTGAACGCTAGAGGGCGTTCCACAACAAATCGATTGCACGGTTACCCGGTTAACCAAATGATAATCCTGTTAAACGTTTAAATGTTTACGTTTACATTTAAATGCCGAGGCTTTGTAAGCCTGCCTGTGACGGTCACACGGTTAACCATCCGATCAACCGGTTGAACATCTACATTATTACGGTTCGGATAAATGTTGAAAAATCATCCTCAAAAGTGTCGCGAAATTTTGACCATAATAAATGTGAACGGTTACACATGTAACTGATCGTTTCAGAAATGATTACGAGTTTACTAAAAAATAACTGTAAATGCATGTAAACAAAATGATGTTGTATTTAATTCGTAATCGTAACAATTTTTCTACCCTGAAATGCCAATCGAGTATATTATATTTGTTTAGGCTAAAACAGTAAATTCATATGGGATACGATTGTATTGTAATTTTGTCTCTTCCACAACCCCAAATCCAACACTATGACCGTTTAGCCATGAAAAACGATTTTCTCTTTACCACTCCTTTCCTCAATCAGCTTTTTATTGCCTTATTGCAAGGGCCATCAAGTTTCGTAACTGATACATCGCGGTTTCCTGAAGTAATGCCTTTGCACAAGAAATGTTAAACATATCGTTTTCCCGGCGAACGGGACCTAAGTGCATACAAGTTTGCCACCCCAAATCATGGACAAGAACACGGCACTCGTATTCTTTACGTCCACGGTGAAATCTGAATAACTATCTGACTACACGACGACGACGACGTTGCGCTGATAGCAAGACAAATTCTTTTCGATTCTTGTGAATGAACGTAAACTTGTGTCAGTCGCCGACAGGAATGATGACTCTATGTATATTCTACATAAACGTCTACAACACGGGTCATAAATGGGTTTAGGGCTTGAACGAATCTAGGAAACCCTTGAAAGATTGAGGGCGCTATACGAGTTTAACGGTGCGTTTTTTTAAACTTAAAAAACAAGGAAAAAAAATTACTCTGTCGTTAATAAACACATATCAAATTCAAGTCAGAGTACACATGGCGTTCAATTTGCCTGATAATTTTGGGTTTTTTTTCTACTGACAATGTTTTAATAAGTTTTGATGCTTTTAAACTGATCGTCTATAAAACCTTTCTTGTTTTAAGAAACATTTGTGAATCTAGGACGTTAAATTTGAGCTTATTTGAAAAAAACTGTGTTTCTAGAAGTCGGATTTGTTTTCACTATCTCCATTTGTTTTGTACATGGGCGAAAACGCGCAATAAATGACGTCATTGTGACGTCGTTCCACATTTTAGGCCGAAAAGCACATCTACAGTACCCAAGAAGTCTAAAACTGAAAAAAGTTTGACGATCGGTCGTCTACTTTTTGAGATAGAGTGCTCTAAAGTATGGCTAATTAAATATTCACCTCGCTGTAAAGTGGCTAATTAATTAAGAATTTTAACATTTTTTACATTTAGAGTTAAGTTTATGTTCTAAGCTTCAATTTGATATATGATTTAACTCTTTCGTATTTGCGCTCTAGGATATTAGGCTTAAAGAAAAAAACGTGTGCAAATGCTATGGGATTTGAGTGGAAACAAAGAATAATAATAATAATCTCGACGAAAACAATAGCTGTTCCGACTGCGTCAGGAACAGCTAATAATAATAATAATCTCGACGAAAACAATAGCTGTTCCGACTGCGTCAGGAACAGCTAATAATAATCTCGACGAAAACAATAGCTGTTCCGACTGCGTCAGGAACAGCTAATAATAATAATAATAATCTCGACGAAAACAATAGCTGTTCCGACTGCGTCAGGAACAGCTAATAATAATAATAATAATCTCGACGAAAACAATAGCTGTTCCGACTGCGTCAGGAACAGCTAATAACTAGAGCTTAAGTGTTTGTCAACAAACACAGAGCTGTTCCTGTAATTTTCAAAGAGTTTAAAACTGAAAAGAAATTGAAAATGGGGTGTGTATAGTTCTTGAGATATGGTCCCACTTCCGGTTGACCCGGAAGTAAAGGTCAACATGGGGTCACGGTTACCCAAGGTTGATATACAATGGCCAAGGAGTCTATAACTGAAAAAAGATTGGAAATAGGTTGTGTAATTCTTGAGATATGGTCCCACTTCCGGTTGACCCGGAAGTAAAGGTCAACATGGGGTCATGGTTAACCAAAGCTAATCTCCAATGCCCAAGGAGTCTATAACTGAAAAAAGTTTGAAAATCGGTTGTGTTGTTCTTGAGATAGGGTCCCACTTCCGGTTGACCCGTTAGTAAAAGTCAACATGGGGGTGACGGTTGCCCAGGGCTAATCTCTAATGCCCAAGGAGTCTATAACTGAAAACAGTTTGACGATCGGTTGTATACATTTCGAGATATAGTGGTCTCAAGATTGGCTAAATAAATATTCACCTCGCTGTAAATGGGCTAATTAATTAAGAATTAAACAAAAAAATTACATTGAGAGTTAAGTTCATGTACTACTAAGCTTCAATTTAATATAGGATCTAACTCTTTCATATTTTTACGCTTTAGGATATTAGGTCACATGCAAGGTTGTGTAAACAGGTTTTTTTACTTGAAATTTTGTTTAAACTGCTGTTACACGGGTCACCAACTGTTTCAGAAACGGTATGTTGACAAAAAATAACTGTGAATGCTCAGGCTTATACGTAATGCCTGTGACGGTTGCACAGTTAAGTGACGGATCTTACGATTAAACGTTTACATTTATTTGTACGGTTCGGATAAAGGTTGAAAAATTCACTTAAAAAGTGCCGCGTAATGCTGACCCTAATAACTGTGATTACAATTTTCACAGCACAATATCCCATAAAACACACACACATATCATTCCCAATTTACAGACTCATAGTCTTTGTTATTTCATTACATCTGTGCGTGTAGCAATATTTGTGAGAAACATTGCACGCTAGGGGGCGTTCTACAACAATTCGTGAATGCGCAGGCTTATACGTAAGCCTGTGACGGTTACACGATTAAGTGACAGATCTTACAGTTAAACGTTCACATTTGTACGGTTCGGATAAACGTTGAAAAATTCACTTGAAAAGTGCTGCGAAATGCTGACCATAATAATTGCCAAACACACCTATATCGTTTCCAATACTTTGTGTGCGGCATTAGTTGCAAGAAACATTGAACGCTAGAGGGCGTTGCACAACAATTCATAAATGCGCAGGCTTATACGTAAGCCTGTGACGGTTACACGGTTAAGTGACAGATCTTACGGTTAAACATTCACATTTATTTGTACGGTTCGGATAAACTTTGAAAAAAATCACTTAAAAAGTGCTGCGTAATGCTGACCATAATAATTGCCACACACACACATATCATTCCCAATTTACAGACTCGTATTCCTTGTTATTTCAATACATCTGTGCGTGTAGCAATATTTGTGCGAAACATTGCCCGCTAGGGGGCGTTCCACAACAATTCGATTGCGCATGCTCGTCTTTGCAGGGTGAATGCGCAAAGTCAAATTTCTGCAGTGAAGAATGAAGATACAATGTTTTTGATCACATGCCGGTTGTGTAAACAGTTTTTTTTACTTGAAATGTTGTTCATGAAACTGCTGTTACACGGGTCACCAACTGTTTCAGAAACGGTTACACATTTACAAAAAAATTACTGTGAATGCGCAGGCTTATACGTAAGCCTGTGACGGTTATACAGTTAAGTGACAGATCTTACGGTTAAACGTTCACATTTGTACGGTTCAGATAAACGTTGAAAAATTCACTTGAAAAGTGCTGCGAAATGCTGACCATAATAATTGCCACACACACCCATATCGTTTCCATTTTACAGGCTTAAGTCTTTGTTATTTCATTACTTTGTGTGCGGCATTAGTTGCAAGAAAAATTGAACACTAGAAGGCGATCCACAACAAATCGATTGCACGGTTACCCGGTTAACCAAACGATAATCTTGTTACTCGTTCAAATGTTAACGATTGGGATCAGCGTAAACAAATTCACTTGAAAAGTGCTGCGAAAATTGTGACCATTACGTGTCAGAAAACAGTTACACGTTTTAAAAAAAATGTGAGTGTGCGTGCTTATACGTAAGCCTGTGACAGTTACACGGTTAAGTGACAGATCATCCGGTTAATCGTTTATATTTGTACGGTTCGGATAAACGTTGAAAAGTGTTTTGTTAGTATAATATAGTCCCTAGGAAAAAAACACCGCTTTGAATAGTAACAATTCTATGGCACATCATTTCACTAGGGCCCAAATTTATGGCCAGCTTAATGCTGAATTCTGCGCTTAGGGGTCACCATTCTCTGCTTAACGAGCAAGCAGCACAGAATTTCTGCGCTAGCTGTGTAAGCGTAGAATGCCTAGTAACGTTGACTACGCAAGCACACAAAATGCCATGCTAACCCGTGTAATACGCTTGACATAAGCACAGAATAACCTGCTTCGTCAGTAAGCGCCGATCCTAAGCTTACGGTAAGCAGAGCCATAAAATTGGGCCCTGCAGTGATGTATTTAGATTGATGTAAAAAAAAATTTAATGTAAATGTTGGTCGTTTCAGAAACTGTTTGCAGTTTTCTATATTAAAAACACTATTGTGTCTTTGTAACGATTAGTATGTTCTTGCTGGGCTAAAGTAATATATATGGGGTAAGGGTTTATTGTTAATTTTTGTTCTTCACCCCCAAATCTAGCACTGACCGTTTAGCAAGGTAATTTCTCTTTTTTGTACACCTTTCCTCAATCAGCTCTTTTTATTGTTTATTGCAACCGCCATCAAGTTTTGTAACTGATTCATCGCGGTTTCCTGAAGTAATTCCTTTGCACAAGAAACTTTAAACATATCGTTTTCCGGCGAACGGGACCCAAGCGCATACAAGTTTGCCAGGCCCAAAGCATTGCCAAGAATACGGCGCTCATATTCTTTACGTCCACGGTGAAATCTGAATAACTATCTGACTACACGACGACGACGCTGCGCTGATAGCAAGACAAATTCTTTTCGATTCTTGGGAATGAACGTAGACTTGTGTCAGTCGGCGACAGGAATGATGACTCTATGTATATTCTACATAAACGTCTACAACACGGGTCATAAATGGGTTTAGGGCTTGAACGAATCTAGGAAACCCTAGAAAGATTGAGGGCGCTATACGAGTTTAACGGTGCGTATTTTTTTACTTAAAATAAAACGGAAAAAATTTACTCTGTCGTTAATAAACACATATCAAATTCAAGTCAGAGTACCCATGGCGTTCAATTTGCCTGAGAATTTGGGTTTTTTTCTCTACTGACATTGTTTTAATAAGTTTTGATGCTTTTAAACTGATCGTCTATAAAACCTTTCTTGTTTTAAGTAACATTTGTGAATCCAGGACGTTAAATTTGAACTTAATTGAAAATAACTGTGTTTCTAGAAGTCAAATTTGTTTTCACTATCTCCATGTGTTTTGTACACGGCCGAAAATGCGCAATAAATGACGTCATTGTGACGTCGTTCCACATTTTAGACCGAAAAGCACATATACAGTACCCAAGAAGTCTAAAACTGAAAAAAGTTTGACGATCGGTCGTCTACTTTTTGAGATAGAGTGGTCTAAAGTCTGGCTAATTAAATATTCACCTCGCTGTAAAGTGGCTAATTAATTAAGAATTTTAACATTTTTTACATTTAGAGTTAAGTTTATGTTCTAAGCTTCAATTTGATATATGATTTAACTCTTTCGTATTTGCGCTCTAGGATATTGGGCTTAAACAAAAAACGTGTGCAATTGCTATGGGATTTAGGTCAGAAACAAAGAATAATAATAATAATAATAATAATAATAATAATAATAATAATAAAAATAATAATAATCTCGACGAAAACAATAGCTGTTCCGACTGCGTCAGGAACAGCTAATAATAATAATCTCGACGAAAACAATAGCTGTTCCGACTGCGTCAGGAACAGCTAATAATAATAATAATAATAATCTCGACGAAAACAATAGCTGTTCCGACTGCGTCAGGAACAGCTAATAATAATAATAATCTCGACGAAAACAATAGCTGTTCCGACCTATGTCGGAACAGCTAATAATACAAATAATAATAATCTCGACGAAAACAATAGCTGTTCCGACTGCGTCAGGAACAGCTAATAATAATAATCTCGACGAAAACAATAGCTGTTCCGACTGCGTCAGGAACAGCTAATAATAAAAATAATAATAATCTCGACGAAAACAATAGCTGTTCCGACAGCTAGGTCGGAACAGCTAATAAAAATCTCGACGAAAACAATAGCTGTTCCGACAGCTAGGTCGGAACAGCTAATAATAAAAATCTCGACGAAAACAATAGCTGTTCCGACAGCTAGGTCGGAACAGCTAATAATAATCTCGACGAAAACAATAGCTGTTCCGACTGCGTCAGGAACAGCTAATAATAATAATAAAAATAATAATAATCTCGACGAAAACAATAGCTGTTCCGACAGCTAGGTCGGAACAGCTAATAATAATCTCGACGAAAACAATAGCTGTTCCGACTGCGTCAGGAACAGCTAATAATAATAATCTCGACGAAAACAATAGCTGTTCCGACAGCTAGGTCGGAACAGCTAATAAAAATCTCGACGAAAACAATAGCTGTTCCGACCTATGTCGGAACAGCTAATAAAAATAATAATAATCTCGACGAAAACAATAGCTGTTCCGACAGCTAGGTCGGAACAGCTAATTAAAAAATGCGAAAAAACAAAATGCTGTAAAAAAAAAATTTCCAAGGATTCGCCACTTCGTGAAAACGCCGACGATATGATACCCATATGGGCCACTTCATATTCTGCTCATATGGGATTGCCCACATTTTCCCCAAATGGGCCCTTGCATATTCTGCCCATATGGGAATGTCCATGTTCTCCCCTTATAGTACTCATATGGGACAATGCATATTTTGCCCATATGGGCTAGCCCATCTTTTCCCCATATGATACCCATATGGGCCACTGCATATTCTGCCCATATGGGCTAGCCCATGTTTTTCCCATATGGGCCCCATATGGGAATATTATCCAAAACCCACACCCATAAGGGCCCCATATGGGTACCATATGGGTACCATATGGGTTGGCCAGGTCCATATGGCCCAGATATTTCTCATATGGGCCCCATATGGGCTTGCTACCTGGGCGACTACGAGCAATTCATAGTGTGGCGTACATACCCTTTCCTTTACGGAGTAGTTGTTGCAGCACCATTGGGAATTTATGTACATACACACACCACCGGCCACCGCCTCGCAATTTTCCCGAGGCTTTAGTTCTATCATTCCTCACGAGTTGATAGTTGTCTAATTCCAGTGCAGTATCAGGAATTCCACAGTGAAGCCATGGCAGATGGCAGGTCTCAGTAAATGCCAAAATGCATGCCTCTCTTTACTCGTGCAGAAACATAGTGCAGAAACATTGGCACGCAGTTCGTCCATTTTATTTTGAAGTGATCTAACATTACCCATAATTGCTGGTTGGTAAGGGCGGCTTAAACCCTCTGTTCCGGAAACGCTGTCGGAGGCCAGCTTTCTTGCCCCTCTTCCTTGGACGAATGTCCCGCGGGAAATTTTCATAACTGTCTGGTTTCGGACTCACCCTGGTCCGGTGACGCAATAGCTCTACCCTTGTATACGATATACTGGTAGTTTTCAGGAGATCTTGGTCGAGTTGAAGAGAGAATACCGTAATAAAAAACCGTAAAAGCAGCAAAAGGTTCAGCAAAAACAGGGGCCAAACTGATCTTGCCACTGTCGGGAACATGATGATATAAAAACAGGTGCACCAAACACAGGCAGAAAGGTAAAAACTTAGTGCAAAAGATGCACGAAGGAGCACAAAAATTACAGCGGTGGTCGCCGCTGAGTAGCGCCCTCTACAAAGTCTACCATATCGGCACAAAATCCTCGCGCGTATTCCATATTAAAGACTTTTTCCACCACTGAACTTAGATTGATAATAACGGTGATAATCATAAAAATCGAAAAGTGTTTCAAAGCCAGATTTCACCTCTTGTTCTGCAGCAATGAAATAACAAATTCCGCCCCATCGAATTAACATTTTGTTTCTTATAAGTATTATTTCGAGGGAACAAGTTACGTTTCTTCTCTTGTTTTCCTTTTCTTTTCTTTTTGATAAGTTATTGCCCTCTCATCAGGGGCGCTGTAGATATACCTTTGTTGTGTTGGAAACAGTTTTGGATTTTCCTTTTGAAAAGCAAAATAATGATCATTAGTTTACATAATGCATTACATTTGGTCGGATCAGTTTGGCCTTCAAGCCATCAGTTTGGTTACATTGAGTGAATGGAAAAAACAGAAGTAGCCACACAATAATAGGCCTATAGTTGTATTTTTTTTTGCAAACTAATTGTCATTGAGTCAACCTCTGTCATTGGTTACAGGGGCTTCTGTGTCAGCCCGTGTCTGTGTTCTTTCAACGGAACCAGACGAATCTGCAGGCGGTAGGGTTCGGCTCGTTCTACCACCGGGGGATCCTTGTTCCTGCACTCATGTCGTGCTGGGCGGACACAACGCGTACGCACCGCCCAGGCAGGACCAACCCGTCTACATCGACACTCTACCGATGGACGTTGAAGGACTCCGTAGATCACAAGGATGCCCCAATGAAAACACTCAAAGGGAAGACCCAATGGAAACTTCAACTTCACTAGGTAAGAATGTAAATCCGGAAAACTACGGAGCTCTGGAAGTGCCAACTAACATAAATAACTGCGGGACAATGACATCATAAACTAATATTTATCTCGGGATGACGACACCCTGAGGTAGATGTCGTCTTCAAAATATATTGTATGCTAGTAGAGTCACGGGAAGGAGGCCTGTCCTCTATTGAAAAGGACGAGCATTCACCAAAATAGAATGAAAGCAAAATCCATATTGAAGACGTCTAAAATATAAAATAATCTCCTGTGCAGATTTTAATCATCCAATGCAATGCTACACACAAACCTTTACAATATGAACTAGCCCTAAAATTAAAATATTTATGGAATAAAATGATGATTTAATTCAAAGCAATAGAGCCTACTCACAGGCAGCTTTAGAACATTATCCCTCCCCAAAAGAATAGTATTTGGAGCATGGCCAGAGCCAAGCTCCCCACAAAATGGAGAGAAATACAGACAGAAAATAGTATGCTCTCCCTTGCTCAAAGCTACAGATGGAAAAGAGAATGAGCCGAAAGGTCGCGACCCCAAAGTTATCTTTTTATTGTAAATAATTTTAATAACAAAGTTGTAGTACACACTTGAACACCGAGGGCACACTTGGGTTCCCTACACTAGGATTATGAAAGTAAGAATTCGACTTCCTAAGCTACGTTATATCGGGATGACGACAAAACGTAGGATGTAGGACGTAGGGTTTCCCGTTAAAATCATCATTGGATGATAACAATGTAGAAATGTCGAACACCAACGATAAATTATCTTAGGAAGGCATTATCCTACTTTCAGGATAAAGATAAACTATCTCGGGATGTCGTCATCTTACCTTTGTGGTGTCATCATCCTGCCGTAAATTATCTTAGGATCTCAATAAGTTGGATGACACTTCCACAAGTCGGTAAGGAACAACTATTGAAATTGATGGTTTACGTTGTCTCCTACTGACTGATCGATGATGAATACATGATCGAGCTAAAAAAAAAAACCACCCCCAACCCCCCCCCCCAAAAAAAATAATATAATAATATATATATATAAATAAAAATAAATAAATAAACAAAACTATAAAAAAAACGCTAAGATTTTGGCTGAAGCCCAAACAAGGATAAAAAGTATAATGCTGTTTGATATTTGATATTTTTCGTTTATCCTTAAATAGTCGAGACATCAGAGACACCTGTTGCTGGTCAAGCTCAAGTCGTGTATACAGACTGCCAAGATGCTTGTAATCAAGGCAAGACCATCAGCGGCGTATATACCATCAAGAAGACGGATATAACATTCAAGGTGTACTGTGATATGGAAACTTCTGGAAAGGGTTACATTGTAAGTGTCTCTCGATTCCACCATGTTATTCTTAATTATACACTTCGTATTTTAGGGCCGTTGTTTTTCACACTAAAACACCTGGGTTAGATTTGACGATGAATCAAGGGTCTCAGGGGGGGGGGGGGGGGGGGGCCCGATTTATGGGTCAGTGCAACAAAGATTGTTGAAACTGAAGCAGTATTTGAGTTAAAATCACATAATAAACCTCTTTTTGGGTCAGCCTGACCCAGAAAAGAGGCCGACATTGGAATTCGGAATCGAGGTCAATTCTAACCTGGGTACGCTATCGTACCTTTTAGTGCTACGTCAGATGAAAACATCGTCATAATTTCCTTCGGATCGTTTAATAGATTTTGTCAATTTAAAATGAAATCTGAAACCGGAAGTAAGAAATAAAGGAACAAATAAAACCAGACTTAAATCTTTCTCAGGCTTTTGTTCATCCATTGTTGGGTGAAGCCCTCCTCATTCAGTTTCCATTCTCTTGTTTTTCGTGCTATTCTAGTCTAAGTTGTAGTGTTTGTGTGGGGTTTGTTTGGATCTCGTCTCTCCATCTTCTCTTCTGTCTTCCTCTTCTTCTTTTTCCATTTCTATGTTGCCATTCAGGTAGTCTCTTGGTCCACCTGTTGTCATTTCTTCTGGACTTTATCATGCCCCCATCTGCAATTCATTTCATTTCATTACTCTTTTCCAAGATGTATTTGCTATGTCTAACTTTGTCGTGTAGAGTTAGTCTGAGCATCCTCCTTTCCATAGCTCACTGAGTTAATGTTAATTTGTGTTCAATCTCTTTGGTTGTTGACCATGTCGTAGGTCAGTGCTGTCAGGATGCACTGTCTAACAATTATACATTTCTTCGAAGTGACATTGGTATTTCCTTGTCAGTTAGTAATTCTTTTTGCATTCCAAAGCACTTACACCCCCTTTGATCCTACTAAGTATTTCCTCTTTTGTAGTATCCTCCGTTTTCGGTGTTTGGCCAAGGTATTTGAAGTTGCCCATGTTCTGATGGTTATCTATTATTGTTTACAGCAGTAATATTCAAGAGTCATCATTTACATTTCCCCAGGTGATTCAAAGACGCTGCGATGGATCAGTAGAATTCAGACGTAGCTGGGCCGATTACAAAGATGGTTTCGGAGATCTAACTGGGGAATTCTGGTTAGGAAACGACAAGATTCACAGGATAACATTCAATAACCCGGATTGGGAGCTGTTAGTCTCTCTGACTGCATTCGATGGCTCTGTTGGTTGGGTTCGATACAATAAATTCCTCCTTAGGGAGGAGAAGGATTACTATGAGATTGACGTTAGTTTTGAAAGTGGTGATGCTGGTAAGTCATAAAAACAGTTATGTGTACTTGTCCGGATGCTATCGTGACCGGGGGGAGGGAGGCACAGTGTGCTCTTACCTAAATGTTTGCCCGTCTTCAAACAATCAATCTTAAACTCCTCAATTATTTTACAATTAATCTTATCTGTGTTTCATAAAGCAAGTTAAGATTAATATCGATCTTAACTTTACTCGCCAATCGATCTTAACCCCACACTTGATCAAAATCAATCTTAGAATCAAAACAATCAATCTTATAATAAGTCTCAATTGACAATTAGCAGCACTAAAACTCAACACATATTTTGAAATTTCAGTTATTTAGGTGGTAATCTCGACAAAATTATAGTGTTTCAACTTCTTGTAAGGGAAAATAAATGTGATTTGCGCAGGGAGAGGGTTTTTAGAGATAGGAACAACCTAATATCACTGTAAACACTGTAAGAAACATAGCAAACACTTGCCAGCGATTTATATTCTCCGTAACCCTTTCACAAATGTTTATTTATATAAAGACTCTAAGGTCATGTTACGAAAGCTTTTCTTGAAGTAAAAATTTATTTTACATAACGTAATGTTTTAAGCTTTGCACGGTGTGCATAAAATAGATAGTAACTATTGCTAGTAAACTTCTGGGTACAGCCATGTGATATCAACTGCAGCTAACTAGATTTGATAGTTCTCCGAGCACTAGCCCTGCTTAGAATGGGGGCAGACAACAAACTACAAGTAATGTTGAGAGAAGTGGATCGAGAAATGGGGTGGGGGTGCTCAAGTTTCACTGCCACAGAGTGGATAGTTTGGTCAAAACTTAAGTTCCCTTCTCCCGATCTACTCTGAGGCAGTAGAATTTAAAGAAAGACGTTTTTGTTACAGAACTAGGGAGGGCAAGTTCTTATGAGAACATGAAAACAACTACTTAATAGCAACAGTAGATATCACATGGTGTACCGCAAACCAAACACCATGTAAAGCTTTATTAGGTCTTATTAAAGAATTAAAACTTTTAAATACAAATATACAGGTTAAATCAGACAACATTGGCAGATGCAATTTTAGTTTAATTTTCTTAATTAATCAAATCACAGTTTATAAAATTGATTCTCATTTCTTGAACTCATTAATTAGATATACAAATAGCAAGACTCACAAAAATACATATTGCAAAGTTGGGGGCAATTAATTTTGTAATAACATGTATGCATTAAAGATAGAGATATACATATCTGTCTTATAATGTACACCCACTAAACAGTAATTCGAAATACATGGAATGGACAATTAAAAACAGTCTTAAAATATATAAAAACAACCATTTGTGGACCAAACAGAATGCAGATATTGCATATGTTCATATATTACAGATATTTAAGTTTGCTATTGCAAAGAGTTAACCCTGTGACACCATTAAAAAAAATCACACCGTGACAGTATCGTAGACTTTTGGAGTGTCAGTTTGATATTAGCGTGTAATACATTTTTTTGAGAACACCATCACTTTTAAGTCGCCCAAATTATAGGATATAGACCCTTTCTGGCTAAATAAAATGAATTATATAGCCAAATTCCCTTTCAAATTAGCCCACTATTTTTCTCTATTTATAGTTTATACAAAATGGCTCATTTCACCTATTAATGGTAATTAGGTCCAAGGCTAAGTTATTGCTGTACAATTCCTAGGGGAAAACCGGGAGAGCTGGTCCTTGGTGGATTTTTTTTCAGTGAAAATCAACCCTGATGGTAACAAGTTAGTTGGCATGCTATTTGGCTAGATGCAGTTGGGGAATATTGAATAAAAAAAAATAAAAAAAAATAAAAAAAATGGCGGATAACTGACTTTTTAATTAAAAACTGTTACTCAATAAGTCCACCATGGCATCATGCAAGGTTAAGGAGCGTTGAGGAAGTTAGTGATTGAGACATACTAACATGCCTCTTTGGACAGCCAAAGTCTCTTTCATCAACTCAACCTTTTCCTGCTCAATTTCAACAACTCCTTTTCAATCTCATGACTTCTTGTGCGTGGTTGTGGTTTTTGCTTCATTCAAGTGTTTGTCGAGAAAGGTGCTGTCGTTATTGTTGTTGCTGCTGCTGTTGCTGTTGATTGTTTATTGGAAATTAAATACAGTGACCTTAGGCTTGCAACTCTCGAGAATGTTGAGATTCTGAATCCTGGGAAAACAAAATGCAAACACAAATTCATCAAGGTTCTTAAACTTTTAGTAAAATGATACAGTGGTGATGGATAATTGTAAACATTATAGTAGTAGACCAGCCTGTAGGTCCCGTGACCAAATTCTGGAAACAAAGGTTTGCAAGTGTTTTTGTGTTCCCTGATGAATACTGAACAATTTTGACTTGGGCTGCCCCCTTGAAAATGTCAGGCATTTCCGTGAGGGGTCAACAAAGGTCAAACAGGGGTCAAAATTCAAATATATTCCAATCGTATCGATATGCATATCAAATTACTTGTCTAGTCATGAGAATTCCAAAAATATATAGTTTGTTATACCTCCGACCTTAAATGAGGGCGCTACGGTCAAAAACGTTGAAAGGTCAACGCACTTTTGACTGTTGGTCAAATTCACTACACAGTTAACATTGTCCGATTCTAATGATTTTAGTGTCTAATAATGTTTTCTGACATGGCAAATTCAACTATAAGCAACTTTAAAAAGTAAAAATGGTTGCCATGACCTTGAAATTTCAAAATGGCTGCTAAAAGGTTAACATCCCAGGTAGCAAGCCCATAATTATGGGGCCGATTGTGGGAAATATCTGAGCCATATGGGCCGAGGCCAACCCATATGGTAACCATATGGGCCCTTAAGGGTGTGGGGTATGGGGAATATTCCTATATGGGGGCCATATGGGGAAAATGGATTAGCCCTTTTGGGCAAAATATGCAGTGTCCCATATGGGTATCATATGGGGAAAATATGGGCAATCCCATACGGGAAGATTATGCAAGGGCCCATATGGGTATCATGTGGGGAAAACATGGGCTATTCCATATGGGCAGAATATGCAAAGGCCCATATGGGTATCATATTATGGGGAAAATATGGGCAATCCCATATGGGCAGATTATGCAAGGGCCCATATATGTATCATGTTTGGAAAATGGGGGCATTCACATATTGGCTGAATGATGTTGAGGACCAAATGGGTTTAGGAAACTATGGATAATCCCATGCGGGCAGGAAGGCTCATACGGGAGTCGTATTTGGAAGACCTATAGGCAAAGATAATTCAGAAAAAGACCTCAGCCATTGGAGACTTCAGCCATTACGGGGCTAATATTCTAGTTTAGAATCGATTTGTTTAGTTTAGAAAGCCGAAGGGTTTATGATCCTTCCAATGGGTTTTGTAATTTCCTTTTGACAAACCTGGGTGAATCAATATAATGGAAAAGCCGGAATATAGGAGACACCTATAAGCAATCCTTGTGGGCAGTGATATGAAAAGGTTCATTTGGTTTTCCTATGGGAACGACCTAAGCAAGCTTTGTGGGTATGCAAAGACCCATATGGGTACGATATGGGTAAGACCTGGGCAAACCCATATTGGCAATATGCAAATTTGTTGGACAGGACATTGAAGTAGTGTGTTTTCATGGATAAATAGTATAACAATTTATTGAAATTTAGCTATGTAAAGTTGTTTTTGTACTTTTTTGTAAGATATTCTCCAATAAGAAAAATACAGTGATTCTGTTTCCGATTCTGATTGATATGACACTGAGTATGATGATGAGCTATGCATCAAAGCAAGATAAGCATCAGTGGACAAGAAATAACTGTGTTATTGTTGGCCAAGGATCCTGATTCAAGTCTTTCGGTAGCCCTTTTGGCAGCCATTTTTAAAGTTCATGGTCAAGGTAAGCCTTTTTACTTTTGAAAGATGTATAGTTCAATTTGCTATGTCAGAAAACATATTATTAGACACTAACAAAATTAGAATCGGAAAATGTTAACTGTGTTGGTGTGTTTGACCACCAGTCAAAAGTGCGTTGACCTTTCGACGTTTTTGACCAAAGTGCCCTCATTTAACGTCAGAGGTATAACAAACTATAAATGTGTGGAATCCTCATGACTAGACGAGTAATTGGTAAACATATCGACATGATTGGAATAAATTTGAATTTTGACCCCTGTTTGACCTTTGTTTACCCCTCCCGGAAGCATTTTTTTCTTTTTACACCTTAGCGAGGGGTTTTGTACTGTAATACTGCCAATTCCTGTCTTGAGATGAGACTACAATCATTTATGCCTTCAGGGGATTAGGGTTAGGGTCAGAGTTGGGGTAAGGGTTAGGGTTAGGGTTAGGGTTAGGGTTAGGGTAAGGGTTAGGGTCAGGGTTAGGGTTAGGGTTGGGTTAGGGTTAGGGTTAGGGTTAGGGTTTAGGGTAAACCGTAGTCTCCTATCTCAAGACGGAATTGACAGTACAAAACCCCTCGCTAAGGTGTAAAAAAAAATACGCGGGACATGCCTGACATTTTCAAGGGGGCAGCCCAAGTCAAAATTGTTCGGTATTCATCAGAGAACACAAAAACACTTTCAAACCTTTGTTCCCAGAATTTGGTCACGGGACCTACAGGCTGGTCTCCTACTATTACCTAAAGTTTTTTAATCAAGAATGTTAAACCAAAATTAAACCCTTTTAAAAAATAAATATTTGTGTATTTGGAATTTAATATTTACCCTCAAAATGTGCTAGAATTTAGTACTCGAATAATTAACAAACTAAAATGCTTCCCTTTAGAAAGTAGACAAGAGTTGGGCATAGATAGGCAGTGAAACTGACACTTAAGCATATAGATTCCAAATTTGGTTAGAGGAGAGAGGGCTTCTATCACTTGTTCAAGAGTTTCATCAACATGAATTGAACCTCCTGAAAATATTTACAATATTCAACGTTTATAAATTAAAATTAGCTTTTCTTTATGGAAGAAAATTAAATTGAATTATTTTGAAAATGAAATGTTGTTATAATGTTGTCACACTACGTGTACATGCACTGTTAGAAATGCTGTATACATCATATTTGTATGATTGACCCACTGTATAGAATTGCATGCACAGGCACATACATTGAACTGAGCATACTCACATATGCCTCAATAGTAGGCACACATCTATCTTTTGCCTGCCTGGTTGCAATATTTGAGTACAAAGCATACTGTACATGTAAAGTTATTCAGAAATGGAATCAGCATTTTAGATAACAATCTGGCTTAAACTATTTTGCTTGGCAGTGCACAACAGAAACTGACTAAGCTTACAACCAAATTAATCTCAAAACAGCAACTAAAACAAATTTACCTTTTGGTAGCAGTGTCCTGTCTTTACAAATCCAGCAAGAACACGCTTCTCAGTTGGTGTAAAATTCTTGTTTTTTGGGTTTCCACATTTTTGTTTTCTGAAATGAAACAAAAGTAACATTTTTAGTTAAATCTTTAGTTTTAGTACTTAAACAAATTAATACGTCCTTCTAAATCCAATATAACATCTTTGAAATATGTTTGATTTTTTGCTAAGACATTAAGCATCTCAGAATCAGTAGAAAATGTAATGTGTAAACCAGGGATGTCTGATTAGGCGAAACAAACATTATATTTCCTATCACACAGTATCAGTAAATTTACATGCCATTCCGAAAAAGGATAGGTATAGGTAGGGAATTGTTAATTTATACTAAATCTGTTGCCAACTTTTGTTTATTGCTTGATGGCTGAGCAAATACTTAGTGCAGTGGTGTTTGTTTTGGTTCTCCCCCCCACCAGTTTTGAGATGTTTTTGTTGAGTTTTAAAAAAAATTGGGGACGGTGCACAACCCCCCACCAAAAACAAATAAAATAAAATAAAATTAAAACATAAAAAAAAACCACACGCCATAAAGGTATATACATGGTTGGGTGAAGTAAACCTATTTTGTTCTACGGCCTAAAATGTGCTACCAATTTATTCACGACTTTGATCACTGATATAGGAATATATTACCATTTTAACTTTTTAGTTGAATGGTTTTCAGCAGATGTCGATCTGAAAAGACAAAAAAAATGATACAAAATTCACTTAATATGTACTTAATAGCTAACATTAATGAAGTTTACCCACTTGGCCTAGGTCCTAAACATCAACACTTTTTATTCCAAGGTAAAAAATCAATGTTACTATATAAAGTACTGTTTTCCTACTACTACACTAGTGTGGTGACTTATTTAATTTCAGTTTATGTACACTGCCACTTCCACTATTTTATTTAAATAACATCATCAATTCATTAATTTAATAATTGTAAACAACACGATAACAAAAACATTAAATTTCATTTATGTAATTAGCTGCATGAAAAACGATCTATGGAAATCAAACTAACTTAACCACTAGCTAAAAAGTCAGCCACATCCACCAACATTATGTGCACCATGAAGCAGCAGTGTTTTGATGGGGCACTAAGCACCGCTAGCCCCCTCGCTGTCACTTGCCAATTCACGCTGCAAAAACGGCAGTTTAAATGTCAGATAAAAACACACATTGGCCCACTTTTTTTTTATGAAAGTAAACTTAGTCAACTCTGTATACATTCAACTATATTACAGCAACTTATTAACTTTCTAATCTAACAATAAATCATTTAAAATTGAATGCAATTTCTACTCACCACGGTTTCACCACTCACACTGAAAACAAGAAGGCCGACTTGAAACAAGTTTTGACAGTCAAAAAGTTGCTCCAGGTTAAAGGTCGCGCTTTAGGCTCTGTCAATAATTAGTAAAGGCTTAAGATACTATTGATATTAATCTGTTCTTACGCTTGATTGATCGTACGCTAAGATTGATTTTATGAAACAGATTTCTACAATTAAGTGTAGACTAAGTTTGATTCAGACTTAAGATTAAAATATAAGATTAATTGTTTCAAGTTCTTTATGAAACACCCCCCTGGTGATCTTTTGATATACACAATAAACCCCTTGCATTAGGGAGGCCACCATCGCTGAGGTCAAACGATGAAAATGTGCATGCGTATACACGCCGCGCTCAGTCAGATAGGTCTTCGTTGACATCAGTGATCGAGGGCGTTTTTGTGAAATCATTATGCAAGGGGTCTGTTTCCCTTTGTCTGTCTGCTTTTGTGTGTCGTTTATAAAGTTTTCATCGTTGGCTTTTGGAAGTATTGCTAAGATTATGGAAAGGTTGATCACATGTACCGCTTAACACTTCTTACAGATTATTAGCATAAACCAGATGATTAATTCATAATTTGATTAATTAGTATCTGCAGTCTAATATTAGTAAAGAACGTAATGAACTATGTCCCTCAATGATCAGTAAAGTATTTCGTTTAGATTTCCCCTCTAAAATTACCTTTCTTAATTTAATTTGAAGGTGACAGTTTTAATTTGAAAAAGTTCACAACGTTTGACGCAGACAACGACGACGATGGACAGAATAATTGTGCCGAGACCATGGGTGGAGGTTGGTGGTTTGTTCACTGTAATTCTGACGACACACAGAGTAATCTGAATGGTGTTTACTCTAACACCGCTAGGGAAGAGAGGCACAAGGGAATATACTGGTCAGCATGGAAGGGGGATCAATCACTCAAAGCAACCGAAATGAAGATAAGACAACTACCCTGATATCTGTCCATTCGACCGAACAAGTGTCACTTAAGATGAAGCTTGACACATAGCCTAAAAATAAGGAGTATGGTCTAGTGTTGGAGATACAAATAAAAATATATATATATATTTTTTTCTGAGAAGATGTTTTCAGATGGCTGGTGGAAGCCTGAATGCATAACATGTAAACTTAACGTAATCATTGTATCAAGTCTTAGTTAAAAAAGAGGTGAGTGCAAAAAAGTACATTTTGTTCTTTTTTCAAATTGTTGTTTAATAATTTTACAGTGCTGGCGAGTAATAACATTTAATATTAGGTGTAGGGCTATGTTAAATGTGCTGCATTAGTTATTTAGGCTATTTTTTGTTGTCTTCATGGAATTATAAACTCTCACCCAGTTACAAGCGCACTCTCTCTCCTTGCAGAAACTGGGTAAGAGTTCATAATTATTTCCATTGTACAGTCAAAGGCCTGTACTGCTTTGATCAACCCCTTTAAATGGACTTCGATCCAGTCTTTGGAGTAAAACCTGGTAACAAGAGTAGATTTTAAACTATTTAATTTCATTTAAAGAATCGTTGAGACTACAATATTCTCGACACTGCAAAAATTACCGGTTTGACATCATTTTCGTGATCGTAGCATGCCAGTAGGCTGTATGGGTTAACGGAACTCTACCCAGTTCAAGCACGCACTAGCAGTCACTTGGTTAGAGATTAGTCTTTCCCATGAAATATTATGCTAATTACATTCACCCGTGCGGACACTATTGGTTAGCAAAACGCCGTAGATTTGTGCACCAGGCAGACGAGCAAACGCATCAAAAATGCGTCATGCCAGCATCGGCCACATAACATGCGCGACGATACCTCACTGTTTTGACAACGTGCACACGCGCAATGCGCATGTACATGCTTCTTTTGGGAAAATCCACCAATCTACAGCCAACGGCCTGCCATGATCATGACGTCAGTTCACCTTTTTATGTTGACGCACTGGCATTTTATTATTTTGTTTTTATTGAGCTTTTTGTTATTCGTAAAAAAAAGGCACCTTACGGAATCCCAGTACTCATTCAATATTAAATTTATAGCCCCTAATATCGGCAAACTTATAAGAACAAAAAAGTTAAAGTTAAATTTGCTTTTAAATTGTCAAAAGTTCAGCTGCATTTCACTGCTCCTGAAAATCTGCTTTTTAATTGTCAAAAGTTCAGCTGCATTTCACTGCTCCTGAAAATTTGCTTTTAAATTGTTAATTAAAACCAACCATGCTCCTGAAATTTGCTTTAAATTGTTAAATAAACCCTTTTATGCTTCAGAAACTGTGCTTTTAAATTGTAAACAAAAACATTCTTGCTTCTGAAAATGTGCTTTTAAATTGTTAAATAAAAAAAATCATGCTCCTGAACTTTGCTTTTAAATTGTTAATAATTAATAGGCTAAACAACGTTTGAAAACGTCTGAAAATTTGCTTTTAAAATTAAAAAAAAGTAATCATGCTCCTGAAATTTGCTTTTAAATTGTTATAAATAAAGCCATTTATGCTTTTTAAAGTTTGCTTTTAAATTGTTAAATAAAACCATTATTTTTTCATTTTCTTCAGCCCAAACCCAGGGCCCAATTTCATAGAGCTGCTTAAGCAGAAAATATTGCTTAACAATTGTCTGCTAAGCAGAAATGAGCAGGATACCAGTCAAAAATTGTACATGTGTCACGGTAGTTTGGCTGGTAACCTTATTCTGGTAAGCAAAATGTTGTTGTGCTCAGCTGCTTTTTGTGCTTAAGCAGCTCTATGAAATTGGGCCCAGGGGCCGATTTCACAAAGCACTAAGATTCATCTTAAGATGAGTTATCAGTAATTACCATAGTGATTTGTATTGTGACATCACTCTTTGCTAAGCAACTGCGATGGATTTGCAGTTACGATCAATCTTAACTCTTTGTGAAATCGAGCCCAGGTTTGCATCTTTAACGTTTCACATGATCGCGAAATTGCAACACTATAGTGACTGTAAGGGAAACAAAGAATTACCTATTGATTCCAGATATAGTTTTGCCTAGTGGCGCTTCGTTCGTCACTAAAAAGGAGCATGGATTACACTTCTTAACGTTGGTACGGCACCCCAAAAAACAAAAAAATACAATTGGGCCCGATTTTTTTTTTACTGGAGACCTAAATGGAGCCCCAAATGTGGCCCCAGCCCCGTACTTCACGTAGCCCTCACCGACGTGTAACAAACACTGCGTACTCAGTGTAATCAACAAACCCTCCAGCTTGCCCGGTGAAGAGATTAGGTCGAGTTCAGTATTTAGCAACGAGTACCTTAAACAAATTTGATATGCCTAAAGATTAATTGATAACATTTGCATCGGGTATAAATAACATTATTTTTGGTAAAGGCAAACAAATAATAATAATAGAATATGTTTAAAAATATTTTACACTTTAGGCCTATAGTGTTTTTCTCTGGAAATAAATAAATGTTTGTAAAACTAAAATATTTACCTTCCGTTTGCCTTTTATGTTTCCTGTAGTGTTCATTGCCGTGTCACCCTGCGATGCCTGTTAATTAATACATCAATTCCCTAGTGGTCTGCGGCGTGCAGAACGTTGGGAAAACGTGTATGCCTCCTTTGTAATGTTGATTTCGTACTATTTGCAAAGCTATTAGTCTTTCCAGACATTGTACAGATATTTTAGCATTCCCCGCCAAATAAAAAATAAAAAATCCAAAACCAAACAAAAAAATTATAATAATAATACGAATTATAAAAATAATATTAGTCACCGGCCTAAAGAAGCAATCTGTATTAAGAGCAGGTGGAATAACAGCATAAATAAAGACGAGGAGGCTTACAAACTCAACAACATCTACGATCAAGTCATTCTAAAACGGCAGCCCGGATTTGATGACGTCACCACATCAACCAACAAAAGAGATTGCCGTGCATAACAGAGTGAACAAGGGGCCTGAAAGGAACTGAAGTATTTTTATCCGTGAGTACCGTCACATTTATTGGATCAGATCTCAAAATTTCAATATGTCATGACTTCTGAACAATCCCTATAAATCTATTTTATTTATAATAAAGAGTACTTTATAACCTTTGGAAGAATTATGCACTTCCCTGAGGCACACCCGACTTTTTCTGCAGTACATTTTGTATACACTACCCCATATAAAAAGTGATTTATAACTGGAGATTCGTAGTCCATAAGTCATACTGCCTGAAGGGTCACAGACCATGTCAATCGGGCATGTCTGGGGATAAAATTTAAATGGGTTCACCTACTAATGCTTAACCAAAAAAAATGAGCGACTAATTAAGGACAATGTGTTTTAGGTCTAAATGTTGCAGACATGTAGGTCATCAAAGGGTTAATATTAGGTTGCACTGTACCCGTGCATGCCGACTCTGAGGGTTGTCTGTTTAGTTGGTCCCCAAAAGCCCAGTAACAACTTTATTACCCATCACCTTTAAAGACCAAAAATTGATGGTTATCCCGTGCAAAATCTTAAATGGATAGGCCTATAGAAAGAAATAGAAATATAAAATGAAAGAAAATTAGTATGGAGCCGCTAAAAAAGACAAAGTGATGAAAACAAATTCACGGGCTAAGAATTAATGGTATTGGCTAACCCCAAGTGACCGTGTTTCAATCAGGATAGAGAACCAGCAGGAGCTGTGTTATATATAGGCTAGTGCATGAGATTTGCACCACCATGGAATAGACAGCTTGCGGGAAATGGTTCCCGAACAGGGCAATACCAACAAGTTTGACCGGTAGAGCGCCCTCAAGCATAATGACCAATCGCAACAGTGGATAACATAAAAACCTGAATGTATAGGGAAACTGAAATTGTTACTTTGATTGTTGACTTGCTAATTGACGAACTACTCATTAGTGTTTTTTTTTTGTTTTTTTTACAGCTCAGCTATAAAACACATTATTATGGACTGGCATAATTCGGTCACTAGCGCACGTTTATCCCCTCGACCATTGGGTCTGTGAGTGACGTCGACTATAGAAGAGGGTCCTTTGTCCCTCTTCTGATAATTCACAGTTACTTGGGGGTAGACGTGCTCTACTGACCTCATTGACAGTCCGTAGTGTAGGCCTGTAGTGAGTTCTGTATTTTTTTTTATAGTTTTGTTGTTGTTACATTTTTGTTTTTAATATATACATACAATATATCTTCATTGATGCCTGATGAGTCCCGACGTTAATTTATGAAATTCTTTTTATGTATTTGCTTATTAATTTATTTATTTATCAAATAATAAGCCACCAGGGAAACTGACTGGGTAAATTTTAAATTATTTTGGATTGAACAAAGAAAAATTTACTAGAGTGGGATTTGAACCAACGACCTCCGAATTAACGTACCGGCGCTCTACCGCTCTACGGCGCTCTAGTAAATATTTCTTAGTTCAACCCAATATTATTTAATAATTTATAACAACATCCTTATACAAGTAACAATGCCTATTGTTTTGCACTTAATAAACAAAAAAGGGAATCATGTATTAGAGCCCGCCAAATATAAAACATGCGTGGGCACGATAGCTGCAAAAACTCTGATGTTTCTCTTGGTATGTATATGTGACATTACCGACATGGTACGAGTTTCCATGTCAGTATTGTCACATATTTACCGGAAAGAATCAATGTAGCACCCTCTCAAAACAACACAACAACCAAAACATTGTTAGTTTATGTGGTCCGATTCTCAGGCAAAGGAAAAAGAGGGACATAATGAAAGACGGGCTTTAAAACCGCCAACAGATCACTTTAACATATTCTCATTTCAATCCAAAATGATCTTACCCTATTTTCATTAACTCGTCTCCCCTTTCGTGTATGAGTATTATTTTAAAGGCAGTGGGCTGGACAAAAATTGTTGGTTTAATATTGAACCACGTTAAAAATAGAAAATGGCTGTTAATTATGATAATGATCAATTAAGTAAACCTTAACTGCTATGTTGCCATGGCACTGTCACAACATGTCCTCAAGGTCGTCTCATATAAACATTTACAAATGTCAACGGAGGAAGAAGTTTGATCATTGGAAATAATGTTATTCCAAACTTTAGCACCGGTAAACCTAAAAAAATGATTGTTTAACACTGCATGTTGCCGTGGTGGACTTAATTATTGAGTAACACAAAGGACCCAGCTCTCACGGTTTTCCCATAGGAATTGTACAACAATTACTTTGCCTTTGACCTAATTACCACTAATACTCTATTTATAGTTTATACAAAATGGCTCTTTTCACCTATTAGTAATAGGTGAAATGAGCCACTCATTAGTGTTTTTTTTTTTTTTTACAGCTCAGCTATAAAACACATTATTATGGACTGGCATAATTCGGTCACTAGTGCACGTTTATCCCCTCGACCATTGGGTCTGTGAGTGACGTCGACTATAGAAGAGGGTCCTTTGTCCCTCTTCTGATAATTCACAGTTACTTGGGGGTAGACGTGCTCTACTGACCTCATTGACAGTCCGTAGTGTAGGCCTGTAGTGAGTTTTGTATTTTTTTTTTTTAGTTTTGTTGTTGTTACATTTTTGTTTTTAATATATACATACAATATATCTTCATTGATGCCTGATGAGTCCCGACGTTAATTTATGAAATTCTTTTTATTTATTTGCTTATTAATTTATTTATTTATCAAATAATAAGCCACCAGGGAAACTGACTGGGTAAATTTTAAATTATTTTGGGTTGAACAAAGAACAATTTACTAGAGTGGGATTTGAACCAACGACCTCCGAATTAACGTACCGGCGCTCTACCACTCTACGGCGCTCTAGTAATTTTTTTTTAGTTCAACCCAATATTATTTATTAATTTATAACAACATCCTTATACAAGTAACAATGCCTATTGTTTTGCACTTAATAAACAAAAAGGGAATCATGTATTAGAGCCCGCCAAATATAAAACATGCGTGGGCACGATGGCTGCAAAAACTCTGATGTTTCTCTTGGTATGTATATGTGACATTACCGACATGGTACGAGTTTCCATGTCAGTATTGTCACATATTTACCGGAAAGAATCAATGTAGCACCCTCTCAAAACAACACAACAACCAAAACATTGTTAGTTTATGTGGTCCGATTCTCAGGCAAAGGAAAAAGAGGGACATAATGAAAGACGGGCTTTAAAACCGCAAACAGATCACTTTAAAATATTCTCATTTCAATCCAAAATGATCTTACCCTATTTTCATTAACTCGTCTCCCCTTTCGTGTATGAGTATTATTTTAAAGGCAGTGGGCTGGACAAAAATTGTTGGTTTAATATTGAACCACGTTAAAAATAGAAAATGGCTGTTAATTATGATAATGATCAATTAAGTAAACCTTAACTGCTATGTTGCCATGGCACTGTCACAACAGGTCCTCAAGGTCGTCTCATATAAACATTTACAAATGTCAACGGAGGAAGAAGTTTGATCATTGGAAATAATGTTATTCCAAACTTTAGCACCGGTAAACCTAAAAAAATGATTGTTTAACACTGCATGTTGCCGTGGTGGACTTAATTATTGAGTAACACAAAGGACCCAGCTCTCACGGTTTTCCCATAGGAATTGTACAACAATTACTTTGCCTTTGACCTAATTACCACTAATACTCTATTTATAGTTTATACAAAATGGCTCTTTTCACCTATTAGTAATAGGTGAAATGAGCCACTCATTAGTGTTTTTGTTTTTTTTACAGCTCAGCTATAAAACACATTATTATGGACTGGCATAATTCGGTCACTAGTGCACGTTTATCCCCTCGACCATTGGGTCTGTGAGTGACGTCGACTATAGAAGAGGGTCCTTTGTCCCTCTTCTGATAATTCACAGTTACTTGGGGGTAGACGTGCTCTACTGACCTCATTGACAGTCCGTAGTGTAGGCCTGTAGTGAGTTTTGTATTTTTTTAAATAGTTTTGTTGTTGTTACATTTTTGTTTTTAATATATACATACAATATATCTTCATTGATGCCTGATGAGTCCCGACGTTAATTTATGAAATTCTTTTTATTTATTTGCTTATTAATTTATTTATTTATCAAATAATAAGCCACCAGGGAAACTGAGTGGGTAAATTTTAAATTATTTTGGGTTGAACAAAGAAAAATTTACTAGAGTGGGATTTGAACCAACAACCTCCGAATTAACGTACCGGCGCTCTACCGCTCTACGGCGCTCTAGTAAATTTGTCTTAGTTCAACCCAATATTATTTATTAATTTATAACAACATCCTTATACAAGTAACAATGCCTATTGTTTTGCACTTAATAAACAAAAAAGGGAATCATGTATTAGAGCCCGCCAAATATAAAACATGCGTGGGCACGATGGCTGCAAAAACTCTGATGTTTCTCTTGGTATGTATATGTGACATTACCGACATGGTACGAGTTTCCATGTCAGTATTGTCACATATTTACCGGAAAGAATCAATGTAGCACCCTCTCAAAACAACACAACAACCAAAACATTGTTAGTTTATGTGGTCCGATTCTCAGGCAAAGGAAAAAGAGGGACATAATGAAAGACGGGCTTTAAAACCGCAAACAGATCACTTTAACATATTCTCATTTCAATCCAAAATGATCTTACCCTATTTTCATTAACTCGTCTCCCCTTTCGTGTATGAGTATTATTTTAAAGGCAGTGGGCTGGACAAAAATTGTTGGTTTAATATTGAACCACGTTAAAAATAGAAAATGGCTGTCAATTATGATAATGATCAATTAAGTAAACCTTAACTGCTATGTTGCCATGGCACTGTCACAACAGGTCCTCAAGGTCGTCTCATTATAAACATTTACAAATGTCAACGGAGGAAGAAGTTTGATCATTGGAAATAATGTTATTCCAAACTTTAGCACCGGTAAACCTAAAAAAATGATTGTTTAACACTGCATGTTGCCGTGGTGGACTTATTGAGTAACACAAAGGACCCAGCTCTCCCGGTTTTCCCATAGGAATTGTACAACAATTACTTTGCCTTTGACCTAATTACCACTAATACTCTATTTATAGTTTATACAAAATGGCTCTTTTCACCTATTAGTAATAGGTGAAATGAGCCATTTTAAATTAACTATAAATAGAGACAAATGGGCTAATTTCAGAGGAACTTTTGCTACAATTCATTTTCTTTAGCCACAAGGGTATATATCTAATGGTTTGGGCGATTTAAAAGTGATTGTGTTCTCCAAAAAATGTATTACACGCCAATATCAAACTGACAGTCAAAAAGTATGCGATACTGTCACGGTGTTACTTTTTTTTATTGTGTCACGGAGGGTTAAAACACTCCACATTTTACAATCAATCTTCCTTCACAACGAAGCTTCCCAGTCCAAGTAAAATTATTTGTATTGTAACATCATTTTCTATAAACTAAAACCAATAAATTATATTAGAAGATGGTCAATGTTTACTGCATTCATAATCCACGTTTCGGTGTTTCCGTGTTTTTGTGTGCACATACCTTGTTGTCACTGCCCTCAAATTTTGAAACTTTCAGTAAATTAACAGAATCTTCGTTCAAAAATTACATATTGGACCTATATTGTTTTAGTAAAATGTTCGCCCATTTTCGTTAACATAATTGAATATAGCTTATTTTATATTCAGAAGTCATAAACTTACAGTGTTGTTGGTCTTCGTTTTTTGATATTTTAACAAAAGTGTATTGTATATGAAAGAATGGCGACTCAGTCTTAAATGGCCTTTTAAAACATTGGATGGTCATGACCGCACTGGAGGTGAAATACGTCCATAGAGCTGGAGATGTCGGGTTGGCTGATTCCCACTCATGTTCCCGGGAATGATCTTTCTTATTTTGTGATCGAACGCACACTATTTTTGTTTTCAAAGTCAATTCAAATTATAATAATAATAATAACGGCTTCTTATAGCGCGCATATCTGTCAGTCAGTGACACTCAAGGCGCTTCAACAGTCAGTATTTTCCTGAAAGGTATATATGGAGCTAGTATAAGACCTATTCCTTTACATTGCACCATGTAATGGTTTACAAGGTGTTGTGGCGCAATATACAGCCAATCAAACCAGGAACACCGGGGCGAACCCCTTCTCTTTTCGATAAGTGCACTGGGTTCTTTTCACGCATTACACAACACACGGGACCAACGGCTTTACGTCCCATCCGAAGGACGAAGCAATACTGTCTTGCTTAAGGACACAAGTGTCACGACCGGGACTCGAACCCACACTCTGCTGATCTGAAACACCAGAGCTTGAGTCCGGTGCTCTTATCCGCTCGGCCACGACACGCCATTATCCCTAAAACGGGAAATTCAATTTCGGCCTTTCCAAAAAAATATTTTTTGAATTAATAAGAATTACAAAGATTAAAAGGTATAATTTTTAATTTGCATAGACCTTATGCATATGACGTCATTTGAGTAGGGCGCCCTCACCTAGAGGTCAAAAGGAAGATGCTCATTGGCCAGTCTAGTGCGCCGCGCGTACAAATCAGCGCGTTTCCATTGTTTCATCATCAGTTTACCTCTAAGATGGCGGCTTGGTGACGTCAATGCATAACATCTATTGGTGGTTAGTTTTATTTTTCCTCCATGAAAAAGTTTCGAAAAATATTTTTTGAATTAATAAGAATTACAAAGATTAAAAGGTATAATTTTTAATTTGCATAGACCTTATGCATATGACGTCATTTGAGTAGGGCGCCCTCACCTAGAGGTCAAAAGGAAGATGCTCATTGGCCAGTCTAGTGCGCCGCGCGTACAAATCAGCGCGTTTCCATTGTTTCATCATCAGTTTACCTCTAAGATGGCGGCTTGGTGACGTCAATGCATAACATCTATTGGTGGTTAGTTTTATTTTTCCTCCATGAAAAAGTTTCGATTAAGCATCTTATTGTTCACTGAATGTTAATACTACTGGCGAATTAAATTATTATCCCCGAAATTGTAATTGATTCCAATCACACAAATACATGCATCGATGACACTTGTTGAATCAGTTTTAGATAAAAAACAAAAACATCAATTCAAGTAATAAGACTAACCGTCACGATAAAGTGGTGTGCATTTGATAGCTTCACAACCCAAGGTTTTTATTTGGGGGACACCGCTGGCTGTCCAATGCGCATGCTCCGTGGAGGCTCAATATTTATGTCGACGATTGCGGCACATTAGTGAGAATCGCGCAACAAACCGTGTGAGTAATTTGAAAACCCTCGACGATTTCTGCAAACCGAAGATTTGAAGGTATTTGCTTTTAGAGACTGTTGCATAAATATACATGTGGAGTAAAGTTTACGTTGGAGACCGCGAAGCATGATAAGCCATAACATCACCATCTAGTCTGGGCTAATGACGTCACATCATGTAAAGAAAAGGCGAAGTGGAGCAACGTTAAGAAGTTTGACGTAAAGCAGTTTTAATTTATAAGCAGCATACGACCTTTTCCCTTCTCAACCGTAGCGACGTATTTATTAAATAAAATAGTCATATAAAAAAACTAGATTTAATATAATGTACGTGTACCCCAGTGACGAGTATTACTGCTTGAAGTTGGACATTAAATTTAGTGATTTTGTGCATCAAGTCCGCTCAGGTATCGGTATTTTTCTCCCCATTTTTATTTTATAATTGGTTTTTGGTAAGTTTTTTTGGTAGTTCGTTTTGGTGGTCAAAAATATGACCGTTCGGAAATGGGAATCAACGTTTAATTGTCCATAATGCAGTCTGGTCTGTTCTCTCAATCATCAGGCAGTGTTTCATTTTCGGTGGGAATTGCTCAAAACGTTTCTCTGAATGCAGTGCAAAAAAGTGTTTTCAATGCTATTGTTAACCATTCACTTGAAAAAAAATATTGTGAATGACAACTCTTATAATAATAACCAGTTCTTATATAGCGCATTTCACAATAACGTCTCAATGCGCGCTTTACATTAGTGCCCTGGTCATTGGGCCAATAACATTCCTTTAATCTTCCTCAGCTCCCTGGGGAATATACAGCCCGAGCTGCCGTGGCGCTCAGAAGGCTTATTCAAACTCAATATCAACCTCTACCCTCGCAGGTACCCATTTATACCCCCGGGTGAAGAGAATCAATTATAGCAAAGTGTCTTGCTAAAGGACACAAGCGTCATGGCCGGGACTCGAACCCACACCCCGATGACTAAACCACCAGAACTTGAATCCGATGATCTAAACTACTCGGCCATGACGCCCTATATACCGTAGGATATACTTTTGATAAATGTTAAAGAACAAAATCCTCACTCAATGTATCCCAACATATGAACAAAATAACAAACCTGTGAAAACTTGGGCCTAATTGGTCATCGAGGTTGCGAGAGAATGATGAATTAAAAGAAAAAACACCAACGTTGCATAGAATTTTGTGTTTTCAGATGTCTGAGAATGGCTTCATGCCTGAAGCCTTTCTCAGATTCAAATTTGTTGGTGGAATATTAACTCTTTCTCTAAAACTACATTACTTCAAAGGGTGTAATTTTTAACAAAGTTTTATAATATCAACAGCTCTTCAGTGCTTTTTACCAAGTCAGTATGGTCATTCATTTTTGGAGTACTTACCAAAGGTTTACACTCCCTTTAAAGCACCCGATCTTTGAGTCTAGAAATATAAGACCCAAAATATATTAAGTGTGGCAATGCCTAAGTTTACAAACATTTTGAACGTTGATATTTTGTATTTACGTTTGAAACTATAGTGTTCAAGGGCAATTCTTGCAGTTTTCTTTTGAGGTGATAGCTTTGCTAAAAACAAACATGGTAGCCCCAAAACTACAGTGGCTTCAAAGAGACTTCGAACTCATATGTTTACGTAAATATTTATAAATATAATTACTAGTATACATTTATAATTACGTAATTATCCACGATTTTTGCCCTAAACCGCGAAAATGTTTGCTATAAGTATTTTGCGAATATTGACGTAAATATTCAAGTGAATACTCGTTTTCCCCTAATCGCAGATATTTACTTAAACTTTGGCGATTTTTCTCGTGTCGCAAATATTCACGTAACTATTCAAGATTTGCGTTCCGATACGCACATATTCACGTTAATGTTTGCGACTTTGGGCACATATTATTGCAAATATTTACGTAAATATATTTGATGTCCCTTTAAACCCACCCTACACAACAATGATATAAAATGCCGCTCAGTTCTCGTGCGAAATAAGTGTCCCCATTACCGATTGCCCCTTTGTTACGCGGGGATGAGAGTGTAATTTGGCCTTCCACTTTATTACCCTTACAAAAGACACAGCATGAAGGGGAATTGTTCAATGCACAGTTGGCAAGGAAACTAGAAACTCCGCTTACTAATCTGCTGATGGTTCCGGTCCGCACATTTGACTCTTTTATTGAAAGTTGTAGTAAAGCACGATCATTTGTAGCGATGGAACTCCATGTTGCTGGATAAGAAATGGTAAGTCTCCAAATATTATTTTAAATCGTCTCATAAAAATTTATCTATTTGTCCCCTATGGTGGCCCTGAATTGACACCAAAGACGTTAACATTCATAGAAAGAGGCTTGACCTTTGTCGAGTCATGAAATTTGCGTAAAATTTTCACGCTTCAACCTTTTCCCGGTTGCGAAATTGGACGTTATTAATTATATGACTTCGACTTGGTCCGTAAAATGCCCTGAAGGGAAACTGAAGACGTACAAATCAACGTCAATATTCCCGAACAATGGCGACCTGTTCATAATGTTTCTTGTCCCCACCGTTCCCTGGACGCAACATTTGACATACAAGTGCAGTTTAACTGTTTCCTTCACCTCTTCATGACTCTCTTGATAAATGCTTGTCGAAGACGTAAGGTTTGACGCCGAAGACTTTCATTTGGTAAAAGTCTCAACATTTGTAGTGGATCTTTATGTCCATTCTGGGCCACCACAGTAATCTTAAAGTTGTAGGCCTACACCTTGTAAAACTATTTATATTCTTCCTAACTACAGCAGAGGCAAGAAACCTATCGGTTTAAGGAAGAAGACTTTAAACTCTTGCAGCTAAGGGCCATGATATACATATTTTTGGTACATCTTAGGCCTAATTAGTCGATTCCATGAAGATTAAAGAGCCGGTCGGGTTGTTTTCCCGTCGTGGGTACCATACATTTTACTGGGGTGAGGGGGGAGGGGGAGGAGGGCAGGACTATTTAATTAATCGAACCATTCAATTTCTGCTTTTTTATCCCATATGGGGGAGGGAAAAGGGGCAAGGGTTCTGGAAGGGGATGGGGGTAGGACTCCAGACCAAATACCTGACCCCTCCCCTGTTTACGCCACTGATTGTCCTGTGTCAGATTAACATGCATTGAAAGAAAAGCGTGCGAACTTGCTTGTGCCTAATTAAGTATGTGTTCTGGTACTAATTAATGCATTAGGGATCAAGGGTATTGTGTGCGTGTTGTTTTTTATTTTATGTTTTATATCCTTACATTTGTTTTGAAAAGGACTGCATTGTGCACAATGTCGGTTGGATTTAAAACTCTGGCGGCGTCAACCCAATAGTAGTATATGTCCGTGGTTTTTTCCTTCTTCAGTTAAACGTACATGAACTGTAGAAATTGAGTTTTAAATAAACGAAGTGTCTTAAAGGCAAAGTATACCTTTGATGTTTGTAACGTTTCTGACAGTAACACTTCTCGATTTGAAATTTTGGGGCATAACAACTGATATCTTTTTACATAACCACACTACTTCGAAGTGAAATATTTCTCAGAAGTCTTTTTACTATCGAAAGCTGCTGTAGGCTTCTAACCATTGACTTTTTGTTGCACTTGATTTTAAGAGTGGTTACCGAGCGTATACTTTTAGACAACGTTTGTATAACAAAATGTGACAAAGGAGGCTGCAGTAGATTTACTCCAAGACACTATAATGTGTAGATTTCCAAATTATCCCGTTTATTTACAAAGATTAAACACAGTAAAGTTGTTATTACTGACATAGTAATACATATTTCCGAGCCCCTGTCGTACAATTATATTTCGGGAAGGATAAAATTGCTTGATGTCCAAACATGTTGCTAATAATAATGGCACGTCAGATTATGTGCAGCCCTTAAAAAACAAATACATAATCTGTAACACAATTGATGAAGTCTCACCGCCTCGTTGTCATTATACGTTACAATTCATTGCGTAAACAGGTTGCATCAACAATAGAAAGTTGATCTATGATTGAATTAACAAAATAGCTATTATTATATTGTGCTTCGAAAGATGTTTGGATATTTACATTTGGAAAGCTCTCCTGCGGACATGTTTCCTTTGTGTGTTTTTGTGTGTATGCTTTTTGGTTCATTATAAAAATTAAATGTATTCTAACGATTTTGCTTACGTCATTTCATATCCGGAATGTTTGCTTTGTTTTCCTCTTATGTAATAAGACAACAAATAACATAAATGAGTGGATTGCGAAGTGGAAACATCTTGAACACAGAAAGACCCCCCAATTATACTGAAATCAATCAAACGAAACCCAGAGTTATTACCGAACCCCTCAACGTAAAAAAAATACACTTTTGTGCCACGGATCTGCAACTCTCTTGGTTACAGGAAAATAAGAAAGAAAACTAAATCTCCGAAAAAAAATGAAAATAAAATAAAAATTGGGGTAATTCTTTCCACGTACACTTTTGGGTGCAGAAGGTACACACATGCTCGCTTTACAGCACATGAACAAAATTGGTAATGTCATAGACCAGTATCGTGTCCCATGCATTAGGAATCAGGAGTATCGTAATTTTACAATGGTTTTGATAAGGGCCGTTAATTATGCACAGTGCTTTCCCGAGCCTTGCGGGGAAACAACCTGGAGAGATTTGGTTGGGTTTAAAACTCTGGCTGCATCAACCCACTAGTAGTATGTCCGTGTGTTTGTATTTTTTCTTCAGATAAACGTATATGAACTGTAGAAATGGACTTGTGAATAAACGAGGTGTATTAAAGACAAAGTATACCTGAGTTTTTAGGAACCGTTCGATTGTTTTTCCCATCTAAATGTAAATATATACAATAAAACTAACCTGTGGAAATTTCATTTCAACAGGTGGTCGCGTTTTTGAGATACCGCCGAAAATCCGGAGCAAATATTATGTCAACGCAGGAAAAAAAATTCCCTAACAGGAATAGACAATCTGAGAAACGTTTCTGACAGTAACGCTTCTTAGTTTCAAATTGTGGGGCATCAAAACTGATATATGTTTTGAAAATCATAACATGATGCGCGCGCATGTCGCCGGGCAAAACCTTTGTGTACTTGACAGCCAGCTAAAAAGTACACGCAATATTACCATGACTACGCGTCTTTTTGCCCGGCGGAACATGACTTGGACAACAGACTTGTCAACAGAGGGCGGTTTGATTGTAAACAGAGGTCACATCGTCTATAAAAAGCTGCTGTAGGCTTCTAACCAATGAGTTTTTGTTGCTAGTAATTTTAAGAGTGGTAACCAAACGTATACTTTCCCTCTAAGATAACGTTTGTATTATAAAATGTGACAAATGAGGCAACAGTAGATTTACTCGAAGAAACATAATCTGCTTGTTTGATGAAGTTACGCCGTCTCGTTGTCATACGTTACAGTTCATTGCGTAAACAGGTTGCATCAACAATAGCAAATTGATATATGATTTAATTATTAAAATGGCAATTATTATAATATTCTTCGGAAGATGTTTGGATCTTTACATCTGGAAAGCACTCGTGTGGACATTTTTCCTCGTCTTTTTTTATATTATAGAAATTAAATAATATTCTAACGATTTCGCTTTACACCAAATCATATCCAGAATGTTTGGTCTGTTTTCATTTAACGTTATACAATATCAAATAATCTAAATGAGTAGATTACGGAGTGGAAACATCTTGAACACGGAAAGACCCTCAATTATACTGAAATCAATCACTCCTAAACTGAGAGTTTATCGAAGCCCTTGACGTGAAAAAAAATCAAGTTTGCCACAGATCTGCCATTCTCTTGATTACAGGAAAATAAGAAAGAAAACAAAATATCAGTGAAAAATAAAGAAATAATAATAATAAAAATTAAAACAATTATAAAAATGGGGTTAATTCTTTCCACGTATACGTTAGGGTGCAGAAGGAACACGCATGTTCACATTATAGCACATGTACAACATTGGTAAATGTCAAAGACCATTATCTTCAGATAATATGACCCAACACAAACATTGAATAACAAATATGTGGAAGTTTAAGCTAAATCTATAATCGGAGTCATGAAAAAAGTGAAAACCTCATTATATGTTTTCACTGTTTCCAAACATCGGGTTTTGGACAACTGCGCGATGAAGACTTTTTGTGTACTCATTTCCTAAAAACTATGGCATTTTATTATTAGGCAACTACAGTTTTTTCGAAGGGAAGTTTTCCACCATTATAACCATCTTCATACCATGTAATTAGTTGTGTGCAAATCTGTGAACATTATAGTTTCAATCTTGTCAATGTTATACACTATTTAACACGAGAAGACGTAGATAATTATGATGATCCTGAATATGTGGCTATTAGTATAAGTGCAGTGCTTATTCAATTCAATGTAACATTTAGTTCCGTGCTCACAATATACCTTATGCATATGACGTCATTTGAGTAGGGCGCCCCCGCCTAGAGGTCAAAAGGAAGATGCTCATTGGCCAGTCATGTGCGCCGCGCGTACAAATCAGCGCGTTTCCATTGTTTCATCATCAGTTTACCTCTAAGATGGCGGCTTGGTGACGTCAATGCATAGCTTGTAATGTGGCAGTTAATTTTGATAAGAACTTGCATTAATAATAATAATAATAATAGTGGCTTCTTAAATAGCGCTCATATCCGTCACCCAGTGACGCTCAAGGTGTTTATTAATATCACCCGTTAATTATGGTTTGATAAAGAAATGGTTAATATTAGAAATAGTTAATTGTAAACAATTTACTAAATCTTATATTTTTTTTATGTTGACCTCAATTTCCACTTCAGGTTTGACCATAAAGAGCATGCAATAAAAAGGCAATTCCGTCGTGTTCCTTGACGTAACCGCCCAAAACTGGGTTAAACTAGGACGTCGTTGTCCCGGCGACGCCATGCAACAACACTTAAAATCCATGCGACACAATATCTGTTTTCGCGCTAAGGAGCCAAGCACTAAACACCCGATTTAAAATAAAACCTAACTTTTGTCAGTTTCCAGATTATTAAATTATTAGTTTTGAATGTAATCATTCCACCAATATGTTTTTTTTGGGGGGGTTAACAAATAGTGATGGCCCAGAGGTGCACGGAAGCTCAATGATGACCTTAGCGTCGCGAGACTTACATGGTCTATACGGGCTCCATTTTTATCAGAAAGGTTTTTGCCAACGTATATTGCTAAACTAGTGATAACATTATAAAAGAAAGATACAATAACAGTCACACTTCAAAGTTTCATCTGAATTATATATAGTGTCTACTTAATGATAAAACAGATTATTTTTTTTATTAAAACGTGTTTTTTTTTTAAAACAAGTATGTCGAATCCGTCAGCGATAAGGAAGGTGAAAGCGGGTACCACATCTCTGCCGCAGCATTCGCTATAACGGCCGGATATCAACCCTCAGAAATGTAAACGATTCATGCATGAATCGTTTCTTAGATTCAAATATTTTGGGGTGGACAATTATCCAAACCATATTTCTTTGGAGGAAATCCCTTCTCAAAATAGTTTAAACTACCAACAGCTGCACTCATATACACCAACAAGGTTTGTATGGTCAGGAGTTTATTTATCTATGGCCGTGTTTTCAATGTTAGTGTTCCTTAATTATTCAATGGAAAAAAATTCAAGTTCGGTGTTGGTGATTGAAGTTTGATGATCTCAATTTAGCTTTGTTAGAATATTTATCCAATAAGATTTTCTTAACCCACAATCTTCCTTTTGTAAGTCTATGACGGTATTATGGAGTGGGCCGCGTGATAGCAACCCTTCATTACAGGTTTTCCCCAGGCTTGCGAGCTATACAGTGATTAAGTTAACTTATAAGGCATCTTGGGTTTCAGAAATAATTACCAATTATAAACACAGCATTTGAAGCCAAGGGATGCACCAACAATTGAATACATCCGTCTGAATTACTCAGTTCTGCAGGCACAACTGTGTACAAATAAATATTTAAAAAAATCAATCGGAGGTAAGCCTACCTTGAGCGTACACCAGCAGCACAACGGGAATTTGTATGTACTATGTTTAAATGCCATTGGTTTAAAATCAGAAATGAAGGTCACAGTATTGAACTGGTAGTATTGGGTAAACGTAATAGGCTGATATTCGTGCGCTGACGCAGAGGGTGAGTCAAGGGGATTCGGACCCGTCTCTGCTCTAAACGACTTTTAATTAAGTATTTTTAACACTTAATTATGACCCTAATCTCGTTACAGACTCTAGCTATAGACCTTAGCTCACTTATAGTGTTCAATATAATTATGCGCCTGCCCACCCCCCCCCCCCCCCCGCGTCGAGATGTCCCACCACACTGCAAATTGCGCCTCAGCGTAAAAAGTAAGGATCCCCAGAACGGTCATGATTTGTTTACAAGTAAAAACCACCATAAGAACTATTATTTACAACAGTTTACCAAAACAATTTAAAGTTCTTGACATGACAACCAGTCATAAGTTGCACATTAGACGTAGTATTTTTTGCTAGTAACCTTTCCGATAAGTGTGATTTTGTTGTGCTGAGCTATACCTTTTTAAATTGGCCCAATGTTTTGCTGTACTAGTACACAGCGTGTTAGGTCTTAAAGAGAGAAAGAGCATTCACATTACGGTACACAAGCACTTACCGTCATCATTAGCTGGAAGCCCCCCCCCCCCCCCCCCCCCCCCGATACACACCCACACACACCCAGCCGTACGAATCCAGTTTGTGGGGTACTGCTATTGTTGTTCTATTATTCCCTTTTCAGAAGAATTTCCTTGTGGGGCCCAATTGTTCCTATTGAAATTACCTTGTGGGGTCCATTGTTCCATTGTTGTCGGGACCCCACAAATGCCACATAAACGCACCCACACCCACGCCCACACTATAGTTCCCTACAGCAACTAATAGGGCTTGACTGACAGAACGAATCGAAATTATACATAAATCGATACATAAACAAACAGAGCATGATGTCCAGGGATTTTGAGGCATTGTATGGGGAGGTATTAATGTCCATTCGGTTTGTGGTAACTCCTTGTGTATACTACTGATCTACATGTGTAGATTTGTTCTTTCTACACTGCAAACACTGAGGTGTTAAAAGTGACCCCATAATTATGTGTTAAAGGGACACGTTGACTTGGATTGGGCGATTTGGTCTAGAAAAAGCGTTTGAAACCGTTTGTTATTAAATGCATATGCAGGGGGGGGGGGCGGAAGGCGCCACCTACGTTGAAAATAATCTCATTCGAGTTGTAAATTCACAAAATCTTTACACTAGAAAACATTCGTAAATGTTTTTTTTTGCGTTTCCAACTGCTTCAGTAATTTAATAATTTAATAAACAACGTACATTTAACGTAAACGACATGTATTACATATCTGTTTAAGATGTGTATGTTGACTCAGATTTAATAATTACCTGTGACAAATGTTCCCGTCTGTCAACAGAGATCGTTTGCATGCAAACAAAGTATTAAGTTCAGCGAAAGAAATCAGAGGATGAACGTTAAAATTTTTGAAATTATGTCGATATTTGCAGCCATTTTATAGGACGTTTTGTAATGAAATTCCCACCTGGACCAATTCATACACGTTAGCCGCTGCAATAAACCAACGGAAAAGGTTTGGTAATAGTTTTACGAATTTTATTTAAAACTAAGCACATCAACAATTGGAAATGCTCTTACAATTTACACTGTTATGTTTTCAGTGCTGTTAAAGAGAGTTTTTTTTTTTTTAATGGTCATCACCTCTTTTTAAAATGGAGTGTACCCAAACTACGATCGCAAATTATTGCGCAATACCCCCTTCCGCCCCCCTGCCCTGTGCATAATGGTTAGAATGATGAACCTTCAAACGAGGCACCTGTTTCGGCCGAACGTATATTGCGAAATTGGGCAAGATCATTACTAACATCTCCTTACAATATCAACCTCCTATTGTCATGGCTCCTCTTGCACATAGTGACCATAATACCGTTCTGTGGCGTCCTAAAGTGAATAATGTCATTCAAAATAACAAGACATGTATCAAAACTACTAGACCAATGAAGCTGTCTTCTGTTGATGGATTACGCAGTTTGATTGGTCAGAGATTTATGATGCATCGGGCACTCAAAACTAATGTAGTTTTTTTTTATGACACTCTGAATGAAGCTATCAGTGAATATTTCCCCACTACGTCCACCAGATTACACATTCATGATAAACCCTGGATGACAGCAGAAATCAAGTCGTTAATTAAGAGTAGGCAGACTTTATTTTCTGAAAGTAATGTTAGATGGAAATCTGTTAGGAATAAGATCATTCGTAAAGTTGCCTCTGCTAAAAAAAATTATTATCATAATCATGTTCAACAACTTTAAACCCAAAATCCTGCTGGGTGGTATCGCACCATAAAACTGATGACTTCGGGCACTACTCCAAACCCTACAATTAACCCACCACCTGGAACTAATTGTAGTGGTGATATAGATATTGGGAATAGCATCAATAATCATTTCACCTCAATTGGAAATGATTTATGTCCTCTGGATTTATCATCGCTTCCAGCATATCTCCCTTCTCCTGAGCTTTGTCCAACTGTTCAAGAATGGGAGGTATATTTTCAACTAAAACAGATCAGTTGTAGGAAGGCTGGAGGTCCGGATGGAATTCCAGCCCCGATTATTCGTGAATTTGCGTATGAATTGAGTATAAAGCCCCTTTCACACATTCTCAATTCATCTTACCAGGAAGGTGTGGCTCCTAATCAGTGGAAACAAGCCATTGTTATTCCTCTGCCTAAAAGTTCTCCCCCAACTTGGAACAAGCTTGTCCCATTTCCTTAACTGATCATTTTGCCAAATTAGCTGAACATTTCGTTGTTCAGTGGATCATTTCAGATATCCAAGATAACTTGGATCCTAATCAGTATGGTAACAGAAAGGGATTGTCTACTTAGCATTATCTAGTTAAACTCGTTGATAATTTAAACGCTCATGCCGAGCTTATGAAGAGTCACAGTTCATTGGTTGTCACAGATTTTAGTAAGGGTTTTGATTTGGTTGATCATAATATTGTTATTCGTGATTTGCTTCGTCTAGGTGCACGCCAATCAGTTGTCCCTTGGGTTTGTATCTTTTTAACCGAGAGATTACAGTAAGGTCCAATGTTAATGTCCTGAAGGGGGGTCTCCCACAAGGGACTAAGTTCGGGCCATTGGGTTTTCTTGCAAAATTTAATAGTGCTGTTCATTCTGAAAATGTAACTAACAGTCGATTGCTTAGTTTGAAATAACAGTGGCGGTAATGATTCTCACAATATGCAATCTGTTTTGAATGAGTTTAGTGAATGGGCTTTTCAAATTAATATGAAAATCAATCCAGATAAATGTGCTACAATGACTGTATGCTTTATGAAGAATATCCCTCAGCTACCTGCTCTACAAATTCCATCCACTGATCTCCAAACTGTTGATTGTGTTAAGATTCTTGGCGTTTTAATTAGGTCTGACCTCAAATTGGATAAACATGTTGATCAGATTTATCGTAAAGCTAGCAATAAGTTATACATGCTTAAACTATTGAAAAGATTCCACTTATCCATTCCAAATTTGTTAACAATTTATAAGGGTTACATACGACCATTGACGGAATGTGCAGCTCCAGTATGGAATGCAGGGTTTAACTAGAGCTCATGTCAGCAAATTGGAGATTATTCAAAAGCGTGCTCTTAGAATTATTTTGGGCTTGGGTTATGTAACATACGATCATGCGCTCAATAAATGCAATTTAGTCTCACTCCATGACCGCAGAAAAGATCTTTGCATCAGCTTTGCAACAAAGCTCAAAGATTCAGACGTGTTCCGTCAGTGGTTACCCGTGCAAAGAGGTTGTAGTGTGCAATATAAATTAAGAAACAGTAACAATCTTTCCGAAATTAAATGCAAGACAAACAGATACAAAAACAGTCCGATACCTATACTTTGTCAGTATTTTGAACCAAGTATAAATTTATCTTTGTACAATTTGTGCCATGTTTTTATTTTCTGGATTTGTTTTTGTTACATGTGTAAATCCGTAACTATTTGTAGGTAGTAATTTGTTGTTCATTGTAAACTTTGTAGCAATTTAGCCCCTGGGCTACAAATATGGTGTTTTAATAAACCAGAAATAATAATAATAAAAATAATATTCCGATGATAGGCAGTCGTGACTGGCACACGTAATAAGTCACTTAAGAGGGCTTGCAAGGGCTTATCTCCCATTTTCTAACCGCAGAAATGACGGCAAGACATCAAAGGACTCACACTAGTTGGGGAACAGATGTTTTCAATCAACGCAATGGGTCCAGTACTTTTGGCGACCACTCGCGTGACATCGGTTTCATTGACATTAACCAGGCGGCCATTGCTTTGTGTACAAACCAATGCACAGGCGCAATGGGAGTATTTTTATTTATTTTTCTCAGCCCCTCTGACCCAAGTCACCGACCCCTGTTGATTGACACCCCTTTCAGACTGTGTCTAATGGTACTGCTGAGGATATCATGGACTATCGCATGCCTGGGATTTCCCACATGGGTGCTGTTATGTTTTTTTTTACTTGTGACCATCGCAACTGCCAGCGTCACTCACTGCAAGGTTTTAAAAGTAGACTATAATGATCAACACGAATATGCCTCGAAATTGCGTGGTTTTCCTTTTACGTCGTGAACGAACACGGCCTGCCATTTTGTAGAGCCCAATTTTTGACTCCAAAATGACGGACCGTGTTAGCTCGCAAAGTAAAAGGAAATCAACGTAATTTCTAAGGACTACGTCATACTACGAACGGAGTTTAATTTAAATTTTTCAAGATAATTGTAACAAACAGTTTCTGTTACCAATCTGAAACGAACAGTTTCTGTTACCAATCACATTCAAAAAATGCTTGTCTAAGTATTGTTTTGAGGTAATTTGAATCAAGAATGATGATTCAATTATATGGTGCCAACAATTGGAAAGTCCCTCACGTTGTTGATGTCCATAGCAGATTTTTTTTTTTCAAATGCAGAATTCAGAAGCGGCTGGGAGAAAGTCATATTGCCGTTTAAATCACGCATGCGTGTCTGTGTCTCGCTCGAACGCGTTTAATCGACTGATTTGGCAAATATGGCGACCAACATTGCGCCAACGCATCGAAGAGAGAAAAAATGTGTTGTTCCAAAACGCCATCTTGACAAAGTGACGTCATTTCGTTAGTTGACCAGAGAAACAGTAATCCAGAGCTAGGTTGATCCAGTTGGACAAGCTGGTTCAACCATGCATCGTTCGAGTGACATCTAAATCGAAGTCTAGTCGACTCTAGTCAGCCAACAAAACTTGCTCACGGTTGAACAATAATTGCAAAGAAGAGGCGCGAAAGGAGCTTCAGATTAACATTATAAAACATTGTAATATTCCAGTTTAGCTGACAATAGTGGAGCATCTCACTTGCTTCTTCGTCTATAGATATGGAGAGACGTGACGTGAATTTTATTAACATTTCTATTCAGACGGCCCGAGGCCTTGGAAAAATTGCCAGGAAATGGTTAATTGTTAATTATTAGGCCCTGTATGCACCTGACGTCATTAGCTACATGCAAAAATTGAGATGTGAGATGTGCGGAAAATGTCGGACATCCAATTTGAGGCTGTTACAGGCACTGGATAGTAACAAACCCAACGTGTAATTCTATTGTACAGTTCTTAAAAAGTGCCAAATTGTTATTGTAACAGCCACCTTTAGTATTAGAAAATATTCTGTATGTGGTTCAATTGTGGGGTCATTGATTGGTGACTACTCTAAAAAGTAATGACTATAACAATTACTTGGTGGAAAGCACCTGTAGCTGTTGATAGCGCAACATAATCTGAGCAAGGATTCCCTTCACAGTAATGGTTTGAATAATTATTCACCCGAGAACATTTGATTCTGAGAAACGATTATTGCAAGATTTCTGAAGGCTGGTGTCCGATCGTGAATGCTGCGGCCACATATGCAATTGGTACCCGCTGTCACCTCGCTAATACTAAGCGTGGATGGATTTGAAGTACTTGCGTGAAAATAACGTGAAGATTTTGCTGTTTTCTCAGAAAGTAGATGCTGTATTCAGCTGAAACTGTCTCATAAGACCTTTATTGTATTTTCCAATATTCTTTGCTGCCCCGGTGTTGGTTCTTTAGTATCCATCATACCGAGGATTGAAGGATCAGGGCCCGATTTCATGGCTCTGCTTACCAAAGAATTCTGCGCTTGTGATCACCTTTCTTCGAATACAGGGCAAGCGTCGAATTTCACCGCTAGCTGAGTAAGCGAAGAATGCCTAACATGGAGTGCACACGCACGCAAACAAATATTCCCTGCTACCCTGTGAAATACGCTTGACGTAAGCACAGAATTTCCTACTTCCGTAAAGCGCTGATTCTTTGCTTACGGTAAGCCAGTGTTGTATGACTCGAGTCCAGGACTCGGACTCGAGTCCGTCTCGAGTCACAATTTCGGTGACTCGGACTTGACTCGAGTCACGTCTGCAAAAGACTCGGACTCGGACTCGGACTCGACTATCATGACTCGGACTTGTCCCCGAGGACTCGTGACTCGAGTCACGTATTTTCACAAACAAAACCTTTTTTAAATAATAAAAACAATTCCGATGATCCGATCGTCATTCCCGCAGTGCACATGGAGTTAACTTCTAGCACAATAAATAGTTACACTGTCGTATGGTGTTGCAAGTAATAGTGTTCGTGATTATTGTGTAGATGGCCATCTACGTACAGCGCGTGTATGTTCGATTCGTATGTTCAATACGCATAATAACACTGGGATGCACGACACCAGTATTATGCTGGTATTCTGTCAACGTTGACACCATAGCCACTGTTTGTGCTTGATGCATATTACCAGGGAAATGGCATGTCTGGTACCTGTAAAACACAGCCTGCATATTGCACTGTGATGGCTGTGTGTTGTTTGCACCAGTTTCTACACATGGTCGACACACAAACACGACGTCAAGTTTGGTCACGTCATGTCACGATACAACATTTTTTCAGTCATGGCATAGGGCCTATCTGCCGTTCCGCCCCGTATTGTTTCTTTTGGTTATACCAACTTTAACAACAACTTTAACAGAACTTTGTTTAAAATAAATGTGTTTTATTTTGTCATTTCCAATTCTTATTTTACGACATTTGGTTTGCAATCAATATTTAAACAAGTGACTCGTGACTCGGACTCGGACTCGGACCAAGTGACTCGTAACTCGGACTCGGACTCGGACCAAGTGACTCGGGACTCGGACTCGGACTCGACCCAAGTGACTTGAGACTCGGACTCGGACTCGACACAGGTGACTCGACTAATAATAATAATAATAATAATAATAATAATAATAATAATAACAACATTTATAATGCGCACATATCCATCCCAAGAGATGCTCAAGGCGCCTAACATACTATTACCCCTGGTCACTGGGCCATTTATTTCATTCCTTAAACCATCTCAGCTCCCTGGGGAGACTACAACAGAGCCATGGATTTGCTTGTTGGCAACTTATGTTCCCTGGTAAAAAATTATGCAAACCACCTTTGCTATATAAAAGTTATGGCACACAGTCATCTTTGGTCAATCTACACTCTCACCCTTCACTGCAAAAACGTTAGTGTTAAAATTAACAAGGTGTGTTGTCACCTATAGATACTCCAGAAAGAATCTAAATTAACATCACCTGGTGTTAAATCAACACCACTGTAATTGTGTTGGCAGAAATAAGTGTTATTTAAACACCCTATTGTGTAAATGTCGATATTTTGTTTTCGTTGTCTATATTCGACAACACTCATTGATCAAAATTAACATAACCGGGTGTTAAATCAACTCCACTGTAATTGTGTTTGCAAAAACAAGTTTTATTTTAAAATCCTCTATTGTGTAAACGTTGATGCATTTGTTTTCGGTGTCTATATTGGACAACATCCACGGTGTCATTTCAACGAACAGGTTTTGCAGTTTACTGTCCATTACTGTTGTGCTATCGTGTTAACTGGGATCACATTTGACGGAGTAAATCAATATTCAGGCATAGGTCACGGTAGACTATGGGCTCATTGCAAGGAACACCCCCATACACTCCGAGATGGTGTATCGATACACACTCTCCATGCCTGTGTAAACTAACACAAACAGAAGTTTGATTGTACACTGCAAAAACGTGGGGTGTTAAAATTGACGCCATTGGTGTTGTCTAATATAGATACCAAAAAGAGAATCAAAATTAACATCTTGTGGTGTTAAAAATAACACAAATCTAATTGTTTTTGCAACAATAAGTGTTATTGTAACACCCTATATGGTGTAAATTTTGATTCTTGTTGGGTATCTATATACGTGACAACACCAATGGTGTACATTTTAACACCCCACGTAAAATGGGGCGAGTTACATGTTATCAATAATTATTTGTTGCTGTTTTTAATTATAATATCTATGTGCAGCCAGTGTTTTGCATATTCATTGAACCTCATTGGTATATTTTCTCGACTATTTTTGCATTCATCTATTTTTCAGCTTGTTTTGAATCAAAGTCACAAACGAAACATGAGAACCAACCTGGTTTGGAATGCCATTGCTGCAATTTGTCTTGTGGCGGGTACGTATGGTTGCAGTTTTATATATCTTTTGACATTTTGTTTGTCATTATTTTTTTTGGTAGGCTAATGGCACTTTCTATAATGATGTTTGAAACATATTTCCGGCTAATTTGATTTCTATGTTATCCGAAATTAGTGGTTTTCGAATGTTTAATATGCAGCTTGTTATGGTTTTATTTTTATTTGGGGGTATATTATCAGATGTCCGAATATAAGTTTTTGTATTTTGTATTTAAAGGTGTTATACGGATTTGGCAGAGTTGAGAAACTAGTCACACACAGTGTTAATGTTTTGTGTGATCAACCAATGTTACAACAAAGCTGTGAAAAATTCAGCTTAATCTGTTGAGTGAGTCAGGAGAAAATAGTGAAAAACCGTGCACAATTTTCAGCATAAACATTATTCTTAATTTTGATTGTAAAAGCCGTTGCATTTTTAAGGTTTCGACACAGGTATGAATTCAATTCAGAGGCAAATATTTTCACATACAAAAAAAAGAGTCGAATTTTATAATCAGTAAGCTGTCAGACTAGAATTTAACAATGGCGATTTTAATCTTTATCAATCCCACTTTTATTCTCACCGTGTCAGGAAGGAATATTTGATCAATGTCCGATTAAAAATGAATACACAATATGCTATGAAGTACGGAGCCCCTAAAGGGACAGGTAAAGAAAATGTGAAAAGGTAAACAAATATCAAAATTATTTCGTTCCCTCGAAATACTATTTCGTTCTCTCGAAATACTATTTCGTTACCACGAAATATTATTTCGTTCCCTCGAAATGTTATTTCGTCCCCTCGAAATCATTTCGTTACCACGAAATAATATTTCGAGGGAACGAAATGAATTCGAGGGAAGGAAATAACATTTCGAGGGAACGAAATAATTTTGATTTGTTTTTACCTTTTCACATTTTTTTAACTTTCCCTTCAGGGGTTCCGTAGCTCCGTAATAAAGGGAATGAGAACGGTTCTTTAAACCCCCTTCTTGAGAGAGAGCAAACAAAGACTCCCCGAGAAATGAAAAACAAGTGGTGCCAAAACGATACATTTACGCAACGCAAACGCAAACACCGTAACAATTTTGATAAAAAGAAGCCACACAATAAGATACCTGTATATTTTTTACAAACTGTCATTGAGGCAACTTCTGTCATTGGTTACAGGGGCTTCTGTGTCAGCCCGTGTCTGTGTTCTTTCCACGGAACCAGATGAAACTGTTGGCGGTAGGGTCAGGTTCGTTCTACCACCGGGGGATCCTTGTTCCTGCACTCAAGTCGTGCTGGGCGGACACAACGCGTACGCACCGCCCATGCAGGACCAACCCGTCTACATCGACACTCTACTAATGGACGCTGAAGGACTCCGTAGATCACAAGGATGCCCAAATGAAAGCATGCAAAGTGAAGACCAAATGGAAACTTCAACTTCTCCAGGTAAGAATGTAATCCGGGATAAGAGAGAAGCTATGGAGCGCTGGAAGTGCCATCTGACATATTGAGATCGTAAGATAATTTACTTCAAGACGGGATGTCGTCATGTTATGTTTAGATGTCATCATTCTGCTGTTAATTGTCTCAGGATCTCAACAAAGCTTGATGGAACCTCTGGAACTCATTACTGGGCACCAAATGATCAGCATATTTATATTAATATTTTTTGTTCGTCCTTATAAAGATAATACCTCAGAGAAACATGCTACTAGAGAAGCTATGTAAGTGGTGTTTGAAGCTTTGCATGGTGTTGAAAGTAAGAAGTAACTATAACTATAAATGTAAATAGTAGTGAACTTGCGGGTACAACCATGTGTATAATCTCTTTTGGGAGGAGTGTTGGCTCTGAAAAGAGCCGGTTTGGTCTCGACGTTTCGAACAGTATACTCTGCTCGTCTTCAGGAGAATGCTGGACAGCTATGGTTGATTACACAAACACCCAAGATGCTCTTGATCAAGACAAGAACAGCAGTGGCGATGAAAGCACGCAAAGTGGTTGCCCGAAGCTAACGTCAACACCACTTGGTACGAATGTAATCCAGGATAAGGGAGAAACGAAGGTCAAACAGATAACATTTATGGCTAATTTTGCCTCCCTCTGATTGATGAAAACTTTAAAGATCATTCGATTATAAGGATAATGTAAGTTGTTGTTAATGAGTAAGATTTCACTTCTATGAAAAAAACTATCTTTAGATCTTGTGCATCACAACGTCACAGATCGCAAACGTGTTTTTCAAACTGTCATTTTGGTGATCATGTCTACATAAGAAAAATACTCGATGACGATGATTATCATAAATATTTATAAAAGAGAAACTCCCCGTCACAGACAGGAAACAGTTATTTCATACTGACTCAACAACAAGATACATACATTGTTGAAAAGCAAATAATTAATCAATACATGTGTATCAAACTATATGATTTAACTGAAATTTATGTACATGAGTCAATATGTAGGAAGAAAGTGAAGCAAACAATGTTACTTTTGTTCTTTTCCCTATCTGACAGACAAAACAGACACACACGTATACACAAGCTGACAGCTAAGACCAAACAAACATAACCGATTTAAAAAAAAATAAAATAAAAAATAAAAAAAACATTAGATTATGATGGCATTACAGATATGTATCTAACAAGTAATGTTTCAGTTTTTTGAAAATGTACTTATTGTAGCAGGTTGCTTAAAATTTATGGGAAGACTATTCCAATATTCTGTTCCTCGTTGCACAACACTATTTTTGTGAATGGAAGTTCTATTATAGTTGACATACAAATCCCCTTTAATGCTTTACGAGTGCCATAGGAATGTATCGATGAAGCTAAAGTAAACATTTCATTAAAGCTGTTGGGTAATAGGCCGTAATTGTACTTGGACATGAATATACCCAAGTTCAGACGATACAGGTCATTAAATTTGAGCACTTTAAGTTTGGCAAATATAGGAGCTGAATGAGATAGATAGTTGGCTTTTGTGATAATTCGAACGGCTTTCTTTTGCAATAGTAAAAGTTTGTTACATAGTGCCTTTCCGTGACCCCAGGATAATATTGCGTAATTTAAATAAGAGAGGATGAATGCATTGTATAATGTTAACATAATTTTTTGCGATAGAAAGAATTTCAATCTATTCATAATACCAACATTTTTTGAGATTTTGGTGGTTAAAACATCTATGTGTTTTTTCCAAGACAAGTTCTCATCAATATAAATACCTAAAAATTTACAACTCTGTTTGGTTGAGAGCACTGTTATTTAACCAGAGGGGTACATGGCGCACATATTTCTTTTGCCTGGCACAACCAATTATATAGTTTGTTTTAAGAGCATTAATTGACAGTTTATTTGCTAGAAGCTAGTTACTTATTTTAACAAGCTCGACGTTAAGGTTTTGTATAGCTATGTCAACATTGTGGTGATTATATAAAAGGCTTGTATCATCTGCAAACATACAGAAAGAGATCAAACTAGACGAATTACAAATATCATTTAAATATATAATGAACAATAGAGGACCTAACACAGAACCTTGAGGAACTCCACAAGAAATATATTTATCGGATGATTGTCTAGAATTATACGAAACAAATTGTTTTCTATGTGTTAAGTAGCTCTTAAACCATTCCAGGGCCAACCCACGAACACCAATATTCTCTAGCTTAGTAATAAGAATGTCATGGTTAACAGTGTCCAAAGCCTTGGACAGGTCAAGGAAAACACCAATTGAAAATTGTTTATTATCAATAGCGTTAATAATTTTCTCTAACATACTTGTAATAGCTAATTCTGTGGAGCGTTGTGCTCTGAAACCATATTGGGATTCTGATAGAAGGCCATGCTTGTTAATAAAACAAATTAGTCGCTTGTATACCAATTTCTCAAATATTTTAGAAAACACAGAAAGTAGTGATATAGGTCTATAGTTACCGATGTCATGTTTACAACCTTTTTTTATATACAGGAACTACTTTAGCTATTTTTAAACTGTCAGGAAAGACTCCAGTGCTGAATGAGTTGTTAAAGAGCAGCATCAATGGCTTGGCTAATGCATTCTTTGCTTCCTTTATGACAAATTAACCTATACCATCACTACCTGGGGCTTTACCAGAGGCTAATTCGGCAATTTGAGGCAATTTGACTAATTCGAGCGGGAAAAACTTAATCATTATAAGAAACTGAAAACTATTAGAGGTCCTATGTAGCCTAATGAATGCAATGTGTAACAAGCTGAATTTAATAGTTAAAATGTCTGTCTTTTTGGTTAAAAAAGAAGATTGAAATCTAAACACGTTTATCAACCTGCAGCGCAACTACAAAACGCACATTATACTTGAGCGTATACACCAATTTGTTTTTCGTCGGATTGGTGTATACGTTGAAGACAGTGTCTTTTATAGGCCCCTTGCATAATGCAAAACGCTACACGTTTCACGCACAAAGAACAGCTATCGTCCAATGATCAGCCTCATTTAGCCTCAGTGAGGGCGTGTTTTGGCCTCAGTGAGGGCGCTTTTCTGCCTCAGTGAGGACGTATTTTTGCATCAGTGAGAGCGTTTTTTGAGAGTGTGACGTCATATGCAAGAGGATGTATTGATTGGCTCAATCTCTCCTATTGTGTAGCACGCCAGCCACAAGCAACTCAAACACGTATGTATGATCATACAGGAAGCCTGCACTGTTCGATGACGTCATGTGCTCAAGAATGGATATTGACATAGTTTTAATTTTTTAAATATTTCCCAAGCCGGCAGGCGCAAACGCTAAGACCTTTACACACAATAGCGCCCCCTGTTGACTCCCCATGATGCCCCGCGGCATAGGCGCCACGTGAGCTTCCTCTTTTCTCGTGCGCGCAACATTTACACAAACACGAGATCGAGTAAAATAAATAAATAAATAAACACAACATGATTAGTATTAATCAGATTTATCATTTATTGTTCATCCTTAAATAGACGAGACATCACAGACACCTGTTGCTAGTGAAGCTCAAGTCGTGTATACCGACTGCCAAGATGCTTGTAATCAAGGCAATACCACCAGCGGCGTATATACCATCAAGAAGACGGATAGAACATTCAAGGTGTACTGTGATATGGAAACTTCTGGAAAGGGATATATTGTAAGTCTCTCGATTCAACCATCTATTCTTAATTTAACACGTCTTTGTTCAGAGCCGTTTTCGTTTCACTCTAGAAACGTCGGTGTCGGGAGCACCAGTCTGATGAACCAGGCGTAAGTCAGCGCATCCTCCTTTTCGTAGCTTTCTGTGTTTATCTTAATTTGTGTTCCATTTCTTTGGTTGTTGATATCGTCTCTGCCCCGTACCGGCGTGTAATTGTCTGGATGCACTGATTATGGTGCATTGGCAAAATCCTAGTCATTTTGTAATTCTTTGTGCATTCGAAAACTTCCACCTTCTCGATCCCACTCAATATTTAATATTTTGTAGTATCCTCCATTTTCAGGCCGAGTTATTTGTCTATGGTTGTCTACTTTCATGTTCTGATGGTTATCTGTTGTTAGTGTTTACAGCAGTTGCGCCTTTGCAAATTTAAAAACCCGTTCTAATATATAGGAACATAGGCGGGTTGTTGTAGGCGGGTTGTTGTTTTTTGTCGTCCGTTTTTGTGCTTCAATTTGTCTTCGGTTTCGTTGATTTCTGTGATCTAACTTTCATGTTTTTAACTATACATCTGTATTGTAATGTGTAGCACACATTCCGCCACATTTCATCTTTTCTGCTACTGCTGGTGACTGGATGTTGATCGATTTTGGAGTTTGTTATTTCTTCTTGATCTGCTCAACAAAGATGGCGGCTGGACTGCAAGGTATTTCCTGTGCAATATTTTTATACTGCGTGGCGGTTTCTTTATACAAAAGTGACTTTCATTTTGATTCCAGCATTGATGGTAAAACACACCATGGAACAGGCCCCGATGTCACTAAAAAAAATGCCAGTTTTTACACAGACCACAAGTTGCTTGAGTTCGATATTAGCACTCAGAAAAATTTTTTTAAAAGGCTCCTCGCTTTGTTTACAATTTTAAGCTTGCTAACTTTGATGCTGTTAGGTCAATTCTTTCTGACATCGATTTCAACATTGTTTACGATGCCGATAATGTGAATGTAGCTTGGTCGCACTTTGTAAACATATTTTCCAATGTTATAGACAGGTGTGTACCTAAATTTAAAATTAAGGACCCTGCAGCTCCTGGTTGGATAGATGCTGAAGTTCGTCACTTACAAAACAAAAAGAAATCTGTTTGGAAGAAATTAAGCCATGACCTCTAACTTAGCACAACACTGGGCAGCTTTTCGTAAGCTTCGCAATCGGTACAAGAATCTTTTGAACTGCAAGTATAAACAGTATTTAAATAATCTTGGGTCCACTCTTGCTGATAATCCTAAGAGATTTTGGTCATTTTTTAGGCAAAAAATTAAATCTAAGTCTCTTCCTCTTCCACATATAGTTAAAAGGGACAATGGTCAGACTGCCAATGGTGCTAGGGACAAAGCCACTTTGTTCAATACGTACTTTCATTCCGTGCTGACCCCTACTAAAAACTATGGTTCTTTACCTCACGTTACCGTTCAAAGTCATGATAAGTTGGGGTCTCTTTCTGTAAATGAGACTGAAGTTCTTGAAATTCTTCTAAATTTAGATACGACCAAAGCAGTTGGCCCTGACGGATTGTCCCCTCGGTTGCTTAAAGAGTGCGCTCAACAAATTGTTGCTCCATTATGCCATATATTTAACTTGTCTCTGATTACCAGACAACTTCCCAGTGATTGGTTGAAAGCTAGTGTTGTCCCTATTTTAAAGAAAAATGACAAAAGTTGTGTGGAAAATTATAGACCGGTGTCTTTACTTTGTATATGTTCAAAAGTCATGGAAAGGGCCATTTTTAATGCAGTTTTTCCTGTTATCCAGGGTGAATTACATTATTTGCAACATGGGTTTGTCAAAGGCCGCTCCACGGTTTCTCAGCTTTTGTCTGTTTATCAAGAGGTCAGTGGTGTCTTGGACAATGCTGGGCAGGTTGATGTGATTCATCTTGACTTTTCCAAAGCCTTTGACAGCGTGTCGCACAAATTGCTTTTACACAAGCTACAGGGTTTTGGATTCCATTCTCACCTACTCGCGTGGTTTAATTCTTACTTTGTAATCGTCAACAAAGGGTGGTTATTGAAGGGTGTAGTTCTGACTGGCTTCCCGTTGTTTCGGGCGTCCCACAAGGCTCTGTTTTGGGTCCTCTTTTGTTTCTTTTGTATATAAACGACATGCCCAGCTGTGTCCAAAATTCAACTGTAGCTCTATTTGCTGATGATTCTAAATGCTTTAAATCCATTAACAACATTTCTGATTGTAGACTTCTGCAGAACGACCTTGATACTCTGTATGCATAGAGTTTAACATGGAACTTAAAATTCAACATTCAGAAGTGTCAGATCATCACAATTTCTAGACGCAAACGGTGTGTCAATTTTGATTACAATTTGAACAATGTTTCTCTTCAAAGGACTGATTCAGTTCGTGATTTAGGAGTTGATATTTCTTCGGATTTTGTTTGGAATTCTCATATTAATCACATCACCGGTAAATGCAATAAGAAGATGGGTATGATCAAACGTACAATTGGTTATGATGCTCCCTGCAGAGTTTCCAAAACTCTTTAAAGACGGGCTACTAAATTTATTTTAAATCGTCCCCTGGAAGACTATAAGTCACGTTTAGAGCGTCTTGACATTTTACCACTGTCTTACAGAAGAGAAATATGTGATGTAATACTCTTTTTTAAATGTACTATTGGTCAAATGATATTTCTTCGGATTTTGTTTGGAATTCTCATATTAATCACATCACCGGTAAATGCAATAAGAAGATGGGTATGATCAAACGTACAATTGGTTATGATGCTCCCTGCAGAGTTTCCAAAACTCTTTAAAGACGGGCTACTAAATTTATTTTAAATCGTCCCCAGGAAGACTATAAGTCACGTTTAGAGCGTCTTGACATTTTACCACTGTCTTACAGAAGAGAAATATGTGATGTAATACTCTTTTTAAAATGTACTATTGGTCAAATGTACATGAATATTAATAGTTATGTAAATTGTAATGTGACCCAGGGCCGTCCTGCCACCAGACTTTCCTCTGATCCCTTCATGTTATCTGTTCCTCGTTGTAAAACTGAATCGCACAAGTCTTTTTATTTCAGCGGATAGTCCCAATCTGGAACCAACTTCCTCTGTTAGCCAGATCGGGAGCTTCGTTGGCGTCATTTAAGGTTCATCTGCTACATTTTTATAAGGACAAATTTGCTGCTAGTTTCTCAGCAGATGATGTGTGTATCTGGGTGTCGCACTGCTGTTGCCCCTGTTGTCGTATGTGATTGTCTGTTTAGCCTGAACGTTTTTTTTTATTTTTTATTTTTTTTTCTTTAGTGGGCGGGGTACTTGTTGACAATTTTTGTTCCTCCTTGCCACTCAATGGCTCGGTTTTTATACAATTTTTAATATTTGTACCTATTTTTATATTCTCAGTCTTAGTTTTATTTTTAGGATTATATCTATTCATTCCTTTTAGTGTTTTGCCATTGTGAAGTGTAATAAAATAAAAAATAAAATAAATAACCAAGATTCAATGTTGACAATTTTCTAGGTGATTCAAAGACGCTGCAATGGATCAGTAGACTTCAGCCGAAGCTGGGCCGATTATGAAGGTGGTTTCGGAGATCTAACTGGGGAATTCTGGTTAGGAAACGACAAGATTCACAGGATAACATTCGATAACCTGGATTGGGAGCTGTTAGTCTCTCTGACTGCATTCGATGGCTCTGTTAGTTGGGTTCGATACAATACATTCCTCCTTAAGGAGAAGAAGGATTACTATGAGATTGACGTTAGTTTTGGAAGTGGTGATGCTGGTAAGTCATAAAAACAGTTATGTGTACTTGTCCGGATGCTATCGTGACCGGGGGAGGGAGGCACAGTGTGCTCTTACCTAAATGTTTGCCCGTGTTTATTTTTTTTTTAATGCTACATCTGATCACAACCATTAATTTTGTTCTGAATTTTCTCAATAGTTTTCCAGGGTCATGTTGTAAAAGCAAAATAAATATCGGATATCAGCTGTTACCATGGCAACTGTTTATTTGACCTTGAATCAACGATTCTAACGACTTTTAGTATTTTTTGTTGGTGTCTTTTTCTAAAACATTTCCAATTTATTTATTGTGTTCCCCCCAAAAGTAGTGTGTCCCTCATTAGTGTTAAATGCATTATGGGAATTCAAAATTGCTGCCATCTTAACCGGCTATGTCACACGAACATATCGTCTGTGACTGGTATTCTGCTAAGATTTGCAGAGCTTAAAACTTGTTTGAGCAGAGTTTTATGCTGATGTAAAGCCTTTTAAACTCGACCCTATTTTAGCAATTTTTCATTATTTGCTCACGCTATTTTATTAAAATGACTAGTTTAAACCACATAAACTGGTTTTAAACACCACTATTAGAGCTTACACTTATAGAGCTACATTTATATCTAATGTTTTACCTCTAATGTGGATTTTATGTATGGCAATTTTTTGATTTCACATACATAATGTATGTATACATTATATCTTTTTCGGTTACGGGTGACCGATTTTACATAGGGTCGAGTTGAAAGGGATTTAGCAATTGGTCTCTTGCCTCTCTAAAACGTACATTGTTAACAAAATTACTCACTTGTACAACTGTATGGAACCTGCTCAGTATGCTACCTGCACTAACTTTAAAGTACCAGCGAAGAACAATAGTATTGGTAGTTTGGACGAGAAAAAGAAGGATCGAATCTTAGCTAAGTTAGTTTGGTATATTAGTATATCCTTTCACTTAATAGATGGACAATTTAGATTTCCGGGAAAATCATTTTCGAATTAACTAAAACTCATGGAGACTAAACAGTTTTACAAAGCAAATACTTTACACAAAAAACACAGTGCAAATCACATTTCCTCCTGGCGATCTTTTGATCTTCAAATATACTTCTTGAAATAGCCCTCCATCGAGGAGGTCAAACAACGGAATGTGCACGCGCGCGTAAGCACCACTCTCATTCAATAATAGGTCTACATCATAGACTTATATATAACTCTATGGTCTTCATTGACCACAGTGAGGGCGTTTTTGAGCTTGTGAAGTCACAATCAAGGAACCAATATTTCCGTTTCCCTTTCTATCGTTGCATCGCGTTAAGTTTTCCTCCTTGACTTTTTGATGCAATTTTCAAAGATTATGGGAATTTTTATCCAGTGTACCAGTCTCCTTACAAATTAATAACGAAAACAGCAACAAGTGATCTTTGCTGAATTAGTTTAACCCTTACACACATATGTGTCCAATTAATAAGAAATTTGAGTTCACATGAGATTAAACAGATTTTAACTGTGTAAAAAAACTATCATCTAGAATACCCCTCTTCGGTGCTTTTCAACAAGATTTACGAAAGCCCTGTTACGTCACCACTCATTTTACGTCATATGTGGGAGCTCCGTTTTTTTTATAGCCGCTTTGTTGCATGATGGAGGTGTAACAAAGCAAACTCCCACACATGACGTCAAAGTATTGTCATTTTGACGCACGTCGTCAACGGCAGAAGTGTTTTTCAAAACCTTGAGGTTGGGGGCCTAATTTTTTACGAACATTTCAGAAGTGTACAAATACCTAAATTAAATTGATATGTTAAACAAACACTTTATAATAAGGGAATAAAAGGGTAGCGATGAGTTCTTAAACGGCCGTTTAAAACCGGCAGGGTCGTGGCCGTGCGATAAAGGCCCGAGCCGAAGGCGAGGGCCTTTATCGCACGGCCACGACCCTGCAAGGTTTTAAACGGCCGTTTAAGAACGAGTCGCTACCCTTTTATTCCCATTCATAAATGCCCTTTTGGTTAAAAGGCGTAATAAAGTAGGAAACTCTGTAAAAATTTATCTGTTTTCCGACGTCCTTGAGCTCTGTACGTGTGGTGCATTTTTATGAGACAGTTTTCGGATATGCATTGGTGCGCGTAGTAATGCATCCTCGTATCCATGGACTAAAATGGCGCGGCGAGATCGATCACCCCTGAAAACGAGGTTGTGGGCTAAACCGCACAAATGCTATCCGAAAACAACCGGTCTTAAACAGCTCCAGCTATGTCTTTATCAGCCGTTTAAACACACCCACGTGACGTGCTCTCCACCAATAGGAATAGCGAAACTGTCTGTGGTATTTATGAATGAAGTTTAAATAGCATTCCCGTTAAAAACAATTCGTTTAATATAAATCCGTTGATTAATTACTCATTTGACTAATTTTTATTTGCAGTTTATAACAAGATGGTAAAACGTTAAGTCACCTTATGAACTATATGTCCCTCAATTATCAGTAAAACATTTCGTTTAGCTTTCCTCTAAAATTAACTTTCTTAATTTCATTTGAAGGTGACAGTTTGGATTCGAAAAAGTTCACAACGTTTGACGCAGACAACGACGACGATGGAAATAATAATTGTGCCGAGACCATGGGTGGAGGTTGGTGGTTTGTTCACTGTAATTCTGACGACACACAGAGTAATCTGAATGGTGTTTACTCTAACACCGCTAGGGAAGAGAGGCACAAGGGAATATACTGGTCAACATGGAAGGGGGATCAATCACTCAAAGCAACCGAAATGAAGATAAGACAACTACCCTGATATCTGTCCATTCGAACAAGTTTTACTTTTAAAAGGACATGTTGCCTTCGGTTTTTGCGGTTTTGGGCTATAAAAAGCGCTCGTTATGATATGAATGGTTGGAAAGCTATTTTAAGTAGAGTATAATGATTGACATAAACGCCTCATTAAATTGTGTAGATTCATGATAACACGGTAGGCTGTTTTGTAGAACCAAGTTTGTGAATCCACAAAATGGCGGACCGTTTGTTGCGCTGATCTCATTTCAAGAAGCAAATTTGTGTTTATTTTAAATCATTACTCACTAACTAGAACACACTGTGTGCGTTTTTATGTGCATTAAAAACCACTGAAGGGGTAACTTCAAAAAGCAAAATGTTGGGAGATTTGAAGGCAGTGTGCTCCTTTATGTCAAATTTCGCAATATAAACGAAGAAGGGAGAGTAGTATACAAGATAAATGTAAAAACTATTTGCTTTTGTTATGAACAGATTCTTTCAGCTGGTTTGTGGAAGCCTGGATGCATAAGTGTAAACGTTACAAATTCAATGTATGAAATCGTTGTATTAGATTTCTACAAAAATACCCTTTGTTCTTATAGTTGTCAACAAAGATTAACAATTTCATTTTGCCTGCCACTTTATTTCATACATTATGCATTTTTATTTTTAATGTTTGTAATTACTGTTGTTATTTTGGGGTATGGACAAGTTAAGGAATATGTTAACAGGCCCGTAACCTGGGGGGACGGGGGCGGGAGGGGCACGCCCCCCCAAAAAGGCCGCCCCCCCAAAAAAAAAAAAAATCTAAAAAAAAAATTATAAATCGGCCCCCCAAAAGAAAACCCACAAAAGCCCCCCCCCCAAAAAAAAAAGTCCGCCCCGCCTTAAACAAAAAAGTCCCTCCCCCTCCCACCCCCCTAAAAAAAAAAAAAAACGCCCAAAATAAAAAAAAAAATAAATAAAATCCGCCCCCTAAAAAAAAAATTTAAATAAATAAATATTGCTTGCCTGCAGTAACTGGCTCAGCGTTCGGAATTTCCTGTACAACCACATGCCTGTTTTGATCATGACCACAAAGCCCACTTTAGTGGAGTTCACTTAAGACTTTATAATAAAAACTGGTAAGGATAAAGGTAAAACGGTTTTATTTCGTTAAAATAATCACTGAAACTGCAAGAGTCGGTTTCGTTATTTAATTGAAAGAAACACAGGAAGGGACAATAATTAATTGTTTTTCTTTTCGCATTAGTGGTTTGACATCATTGTCATGATCGTAGCAGGCTGTACATGAAATAATGAACTCTACCCTAGTAGTAGTAACTGCACGCCGTCCTTATCACAATAATAAGGACTTTGTCACTGTGACGGCCTCTGCACGCACGGCCAGTAACTGGGTTAGAAATTAGCCTTTCCCATTAAATATTATGCTAATTACAATCACCCATAGGGGGACACTGTTAGTTGGCTAAACGCCATAGAGTTGTGCACTAGGCAGACGCACAAACGCATGCTTGTGTGTAACGCCACCATCAGCCCATAAAAACACGAGCACTGTTCCTTCATTTTGCTAACCAGTATGGTTAGTGCGCATGCGCGATGTGCAATTTACATGTTTCATTGGAATTGTCCATCTATGTACAGCCAACAACCTGCTATTTACATGACGTCAGTTCACCTTTTATGTTGACGCGCATAATTATATTGTTTTTAATTTATCTTCATGATATTCATTAATCAATAAAACACCTTATAGAATCCCAGTACTCATTGGAAGTTGAACACAAATCGCCTAGCATCGGCTAATTTCTCTAAAATATATAGTTAGTTTATATTTGAAAAACTAAAATGTTGTTTCAATACTTAACTTTTTAAATGTAGTTTAACTATTTAAACAGTAGAAATTAGTTCATTTCAGGATATCTCATTATTTCACCTAACCAGTCCAATGTGTCTGTGAAGTTGAACTTAGTTATGTACAAGTGACGTTATCACTGAATGTGCACGGATATACAATACATTTTAGAACGTGCGGCTAATAATATGTGATCAGTTCAGCCTTTATTATGTCATGGTTGCTAAAGAATTTGCTTTCAAATTGTTAAATAAATCATTCTTTTTATATGGGCCTGCTTATTTAAAAATTAGATCGCTCGTGACTATGTGGGTTTTTATATCAGCCCAAAACCCAGGCTTTGAAATGTTAACGTTTCAAATCAATGCGAAGTTGTTACCTTAAATCGACTGTAAAGGGAAACACAGAATGGTCAATTGATTCCATACACAGTTTTGCCTTATGGCGCTATTGTTATGTATTTGTTCACCCTTCATTTCTCAGAAACGATAGCATTTTAGGCAGAAATATTTTAAGGAACCCTTTTTACCATTAATCCATTAATCCATTAAGCATCAGCTCTCTTCTGAAACAACTTCACTGGCTCCCAATTGAACAGCGGATTAAATACAAAATTGGCTTGCTTGTGTTTAAGGCGATGAATGGTTATTCCCCGTCTTATATATGTGATCTTGTGCAGCCATATGTTCCAACACGAGAAAACCTACGCTCTGCAGACAAATTTCTGCTTGAAGAACACAGGGCACGCAACTCTTGGGGAGAGCGTTCATTTCAAGTCGCAGCAGCAAAGATATGGAATGGTCTTCCACACAAAGTCCGGGCAGCTGTCACAACTGATACATTCAAATCAGCACTCAAAACACATCTGTTCAACATGCACAACTAACCATTGCCTTTGATATGGACATGTGAATTTGACCACAGAGCATAATAACTATAACTATTTTATTAGATATCACGAGCAGTGCACTTGGAGCTCAACTGACTAGAGTGCAGATTTTTGAGCAAGCGCCATGAGCGCCTGCATTGGCGGATACCGGCGCTATATAAGACTTCGATTATTATTATTACTAAGTTATGTGTGAATCTGTGAACATTGTGTTTTTCGATCTTACCAATAGTGTACAGGGCCTTTAAGCTCACATGCACTCTTAAATCCTCCATCTAGTCGCAAGGTAGCAACAGCATATTACAAAAATCGGTCCTTTTCTACTGTCGCACCAAAGCTATGGAATAACACTCCCCTTGCCATTCGCAATGCTAACCCACTAACTGAACTGAAGCGTCTCCTCAAAAACGCACCCTTTTAAACACCCAACTGGGTTTTAATCAACAATTTTCTTTGATGTTAACAATGTGTTGATTTTGTACACAATTTAATTTTTCTTTTAAGAATTTGTGATTGTTGTCTTTTTATGTAAGTTTCCAATTTTAAAGATTTTGGGGGGCTTTTGTGCGTGTGAATTGGGCTTGATTTCACAAAGAGTTAAGATTGATATTAAGTGCAAATCCATCGTAGTTGCTTAGCAAAGAGTGATGTCACAATACAAATCACTATGGTAATAGTGACAACTCATCTTAAGATGAATCTTAGTGCTTTGTGAAATCGACCCCTGGTTATTTATTTATTTTTTATTCATGAGTGTTCTTTTCTTGTAAAGCGCTCAGAGGCCTTTGCGCAATGGGCGCTATATTAAGTGTTTTATTATGTTTTATTAATGTGGAACATGGAACAAAAGATTGAATGTCCATGCGGCCCCTAAATGTAGCCCGATTCTTAAATGTATCCTGAGATTTAAATATAGTCCAAAACCCAAATGAAACCCGGCTCCAAATGTAACCTGTGACCTAAATGTAACCCGGCCCAGAAGAATGTGGCCTAGATGTAACCTAAGACATAACTGTATCACATGACCTAAATGTAGCCTGTGACCTAGCAATGTAGCCTGCATGAACCCTAAATTTAGCATGTGACCTAAATGTAGCATAAATTTACCTCAAGACCTACATGCTGCATGAAATTTAAAAGTAGCCAATTTACTATAATTATGTTGGCCCGCCTTAAATTCAGCCAAAGGCTTAAACATAGACGACCCTAAATGTTGCACCAATTGTTCCTTAATGTAGCCAAAACCTTGAATCTTTATGTAGGCCGGTCATGTAGCCACAACCCCGTACTTTATGTAGGCAGTGGTTAAGGGCCAGGCTGAACGTTTGTACAAGTTCGGGCTACATTCATCTCTGCCTTGCAACACAGCTGCACGACGTGGTGACAAAAGTTGCGCTCTTGACGAGTCAAATATAATTGAACTGTCGCCAGGCAATGCTCTTTGAGAATACGCATGAGCAAAGCTTTTGAACATTCACCAATCCCCACAGAAAGCTAACGTGTCCTGTTTATTATCGTGAACGGTCTTCTTGTTAGTAACGTAAATGGGCGGGCAATGCGATGGGAAACAACTTCTGACTGGAAGAAACTATTGTGATGATTTCATAATTAAACTTACTAATACATTTTATTGCAATCTCCTTTGAATAGGAAGACGATGAGTGACAGTCAACAACGTTGGGTACAATGGCATATCATAACTATGAGAAATGCCTGTTATGATTTTCCCCACGAATCTTTTAGTGTCAAGTTGTCAAAGCTCGAATTACCATCACGACTCTCAAGCAATTTTCTCCTGCGTCCGTTTTTTGCCAAGCCTTTGAGGTGCGACTTTAGCGCACGCCTGACTCTTCTCCAACTCGGCACAATGACCAGTTCCGCCGCGGGGACAGACGCGGCAATTAACCCATCACATGCCACTTTTGACTGGTGGCGCAACACGGACCCTCAGTTATCAGGTCCCGTGTGTATTCAAGTAAAGCTATTTTCGAAGGGCATTATTTTGTTCATTTATTACCCTTTTCAGTAAAATTTGAATTGTATGTTTCAGTGTTAAAGGTGTTATACATGATTAGTTGAACTGACATAATAGTCGAAGACAGCGTATATTTTTGTGTGACTGATTAATCATATAACAAAGAAATAAGAAACCTGTGAAAAATGTGGCTTTGTGAGTCAAGATAAAATGTTGGAAAACATATCGTCTTTGTAATTGGTCGTAATAACCGAAATTAGTATTCCTGATCAGGTGTCTTAACAAACAGACCCTCAAGCTTGTCCGGTGATGAGAGTTTAGTTCGAATCCAGTTATTAGAACTGGACACATTAAACAAGTTGATAGATAATCTAATAATAATTTTGTCTATATTATGTATCCTTTTCTCTGAAAAATAAAAGTTTGTAAAATTAAAATTATTATGAATAGCAATCCTTATGCCTTTTATGTTTTCTTTTAATGTTTTCAATTGCCGTTTCATCGTTGGTTAATGCTAGTCTGTACTGTACTGTGAATGCCGAGTTTGAAGGGTGTCTGAATATTGGTCGTAGCCTAGTCATTAACAGCCTTAATTTTAAAGAGAAGACAAGTTCATGGCTATTACGTGAACAAAAACCACCAAAAACAACACTAACCACCTTATGATCATTAGTTACATCTCCAATATTTTGGTTGGCGTAGTGGTTTCTACCCTGCTTTTCATCTCTTCCGGTCCCTGTTCGAACAAAGGCTCTTGCCTCGAGACGGAATCTTGCATCTTGTGGAGTGGGTTTTCACTCCATGCCTGGGTTGCATGGGTTCCCTTCAACTCGGCTTTACCCGCACACATCTAACCCTGACATTTCTCCAATGTTTTCTCTATACACATAATGTGTCTTCATAGGCCGTACGGTGTAAACGAAAAGATGCCTGGAAAATGATTTCCGTTCCGACCCCCGTGGGTCTACTTTTTGAAGGTATATTTTGTGAGTTGTAGACATACTAAACACTATACTAAAAGTTCTCCAAAAAATATCCAGTCAAATTTGCAAAAACATGCAAAGTTTGCTAAAAACGTTGTTGGGCGCAATCTGTGAAAATGCGCGCGCGCAATGTGCGAACTGAAGTCTTCCGACACACACAAATCAAATTGCGCGGCTGAGACACGGTATTGACCATGGGCAGCGCGCCGTATCGATTCCCCCCGTTGGTGTGTGGGCCGTAAAACATATTATAGGCCTATATCCTTTATTTAAAAAAATAAAAAATAAAAATTGCGTCGCGTCCAACAACATCAATTGTGTGGTTTAGCCTTGTTTAAAACTGTAGGCCTATTTCTCAAAAACTATTTGTCTTTTTATCCTGTCTCCTTAAGTGAGTCACGTTTGCTTCACATTTTGTATTTTGGTTTTTGTATATAACTTTGTAGTAGAGGATTTTATTGGGTCTGACACATCTATGATGACAGTTTTTTTTTACTTTTGTCTTGACCCGGACAATTTTTTAAATGTATATACATGTACTTTTGTCCGAAGATTTAAAATAAATAAATAAAAAATAAATAAACTAGACTATCGTGTCTTTTTAACATCACTGAATGGTTAGCCATCAAAGTTTTGTGCCAAGAATAAAGAGCTTAGTTTAAAAAATGTATAGGCTAGTCATTGAACAACAAGGATGGAATGATGAGTCGCTCCAATTATTGTCAACAAAATTAAGGAACTGACAATTTGTTGTCTTATTCTTTTGACATTTGATTTCTAATTAATAGGATACTTTTCCCTTAAAACACCTATCACTGTTATTGCAAAAAAAATATCATAAGGCCTAAGGTAAACTATAACAAATTAAAATAAAATAAAATTAAAAAAGGGGAAATGTTTGTGTTATTAAGTTAACCTTTTAGCCACCGGACCGCCCAGCCGCCAAAAGCGATAAACCGTAACATGCGGTAGAAGGAAAAAACTCACAAGCTTGTGTACATGCTTGTGTACAAAAAAGAACGTAAAAACACCCCAAAACATAAAAATAAAAATACATAGCCAGTTGGCCAAGTCAATGGCACTAGTTTAGATAATAATTTTGAATTCACTCCTCTTCACAGATGACTTGTAAAGATGGTAACGCTAATGATGATGACATTTTGTAGCTTTCGCCAACAACACGCTCATTTGTAACCAAAACAAATTAATTTTCTTTCATCATGATGATACTATCAAAAACTAATGACTTAGCAATTAATCAGTATGAGTATTTGATGCCAGATAAGGCTTCAAAAACTATTGTGTCATTTTAACCTTATGAACAATAGTCGCCAGAAAAATTCCCGGTAGCCGTTAACGAGAGGCGGTTATTGCTTTCTAGGGATTTATTACATTCGAATTGGAAATAATAATGTTATTCAATGACAATATTTACAAAATAGACGATTAGCCTTTTAAATTTGAACCACGGTTCTAGTAATTTACTGCAAGAGTCTTGGAAAACTAAACATCGTTTCAGCAAACTCGGGCGGTGCAGTGACTAGACGGTTAAAACATTCCCCTTTACCACTTATAACCCTCTTTTCTGTGAGGGTGCATGCAAACATCAAAGAAAAAGTATGTTTAACTATCGCCTTTTGACTTTTCGAGGGAGACCATTGTCTCCCACTGAAAACAACATCCATAGGATGGTTTTCAACGCTTTTCTGATCATTTTTCTGTCGATGTATCTCGCCGGAACACTCGCTAATTCGTTAAAGATTAATGGGCAGGAAAGTGCCTATAGGCACACCGTCTCCCCTTTTCTCATGATCCTCCCTCCTTTCCGCCACCCCCCTCCCACACACACCCCTTTCTTATTTAACATTTATTTACATTGAACATTTTAACTGCGTTACGGTCCTATTTTCTTTGCATGTCCTTGTTCTCTAATAAAAATTAGCGCATGAGGTCCTTTATGCACTGTATAGGCCTATATCGAGTACGGGGCCTACTATCAAAAGATGCTGTGTTTTTCGTGATCTCACACATGTCATGATCTCATCTCAAGACGACGCGCTTGAACACGGCCTCATGCATGATTTTACTCTTCCCTGATTTTACTCTTCCCTGAAAATATATTGTGCTTTCTCAGCTTTGACAGATTTTAGGTGAACAAAACACTTCGGATTTATCACGGAGTCTTTCTCACCCGAGCGAGGCATGGGCGCCGCCATGTTTGTTTTGGGTGTCACATGACGTGTGACCTAGGATGTGATTGGCGAATTTAGATCACATGGTGTCTGTGCGTAGGTATTTCAAATACAATGTAACGAGCCGACGTATCACAACCGTAAACAGTGTTCGATCGCTGTCGATTATCTAGTGCAATGTTTGGTCGATAATTTCTCAAATTTGACTGGCGTTTTTGTGGAGAACTTTCGGAATCGTAATCTCCAGCAATTACTCTGTTAAAAACTGTAGAGTTATCTTAGACCCACAGGGGTCGGAACGGGACGACAAGATACAGTTTACCCCGTATGGCCTATATTATCTGTCGACCCTCAACACAACATTTTTGATTGCTTTGTCTTTCTGGTAATGAAACCGCGGAACCATTGTGTTGTATTGTGACCCGTAGCCCTGAATGTTTTAGGGTCAACTCGGTCCGAAGTCAACTCGGTCCGAAGTCAACCGAGTTGACTTGGACCGAGTTGACCTCGGACCGAGTTGACCGGTACCCCTGATAGGCCATACGGGGTAAACTGTATCTTGTCGTCCCGTTCCGACCCCTGTGGGTCTAAGATAACTCTACAGTTTTTAACAGAGTAATTGCTGGAGATTACGATTCCGAAAGTTCTCCACAAAAACGCCAGTCAAATTTGAGAAATTATCGACCAAACATTGCACTAGATAATCGACAGCGATCGAACACTGTTTACGGTTGTGATACGTCGGCTCGTTACATTTTATTTGAAATACCTGCGCACAGACACCATGTGATCTAAATTCGCCAATCACATCCTAGGTCACACGTCATGTGACACCCAAAACAAACATGGCGGCGCCCATGCCTCGCTCGGGTGAGAAAGACTCCGTGATAAATCCGAAGTGTTTTGTTCACCTAAAATCTGTCAAAGCTGAGAAAGCACAATATATTTTCAGGGAAGAGTAAAATCAGGGAAGAGTAAAATCATGCATGAGGCCGTGTTCAAGCGCGTCGTCATGAGATGAGATCATGACATGTGTGAGATCACGAAAAACACAGCATCTTTTGATAGTAGGCCCCGTACTCGATATAGGCCTATACAGCATACAGTGCATAAAGGACCTCATGCGCTAATTTTTATTAGAGAACAAGGACATGCAAAGAAAATAGGACCGTAACGCAGTTAAAATGTTCAATGTAAATAAATGTTAAATAAGAAAGGGGTGTGTGTGGGAGGGGGGGTGGCGGAAAGGAGGGAGGATCATGATAAAAGGGGAGACGGTGTGCCTATAGGCACTTTCCTGCCCATTAATCTTTAACGAATTAGCGAGTGTTCCGGCGAGAGACATCGACAGAAAAATGATCAGAAAAGCGTTGAAAACCATCCTATGGATGTTGTTTTCAGTGGGAGACAATGGTCTCCCTCGAAAAGTCAAAAGGCGATAGTTAAACATACTTTTTCTTTGATGTTTGCATGCACCCTCACAGAAAAGAGGGTTATAAGTGGTAAAGGGGAATGTTTTAACCGTCTAGTCACTGCACCGCCCGAGTTTGCTGAAACGATGTTTAGTTTTCCAAGACTCTTGCAGTAAATTACTAGAACCGTGGTTCAAATTTTCAAAAGACACCAATTAAAAGGCTAATTATGTAGGCCATATGTACAGTTTTCGTCTATTTTGTAAATATTGTCATTGAATAACATTATTATTTCCAATTCGAATGTAATAAATCCCTAGAAAGCAATAACCGCCTCTCGTTAACGGCTACCGGGAATTTTTCTGGCGACTATTGTTCATAAGGTTAAAATGACACAATAGTTTTTGAAGCCTTATCTGGCATCAAATACTCATACTGATTAATTGCTAAGTCATTAGTTTTTGATAGTATCATCATGATGAAAGAAAATTAATTTGTTTTGGTTACAAATGAGCGTGTTGTTGGCGAAAGCTACAAAATGTCATCATCATTAGCGTTACCATCTTTACAAGTCATCTGTGAAGAGGAGTGAATTCAAAATTATTATCTAAACTAGTGCCATTGACTTGGCCAACTGGCTATGTATTTTTATTTTTATGTTTTGGGGTGTTTTTACGTTCTTTTTTGTACACAAGCATGTACACAAGCTTGTGAGTTTTTTCCTTCTACCGCATGTTACGGTTTATCGCTTTTGGCGGCTGGGCGGTCCGGTGGCTAAAAGGTTAACTTAATAACACAAACATTTCCCCTTTTTTAATTTTTTTATATTTTAATTTGTTATAGTTTACCTTAGGCCTTATGATATTTTTTTTTGCAATAACAGTGATAGGTGTTTTAAGGGAAAAGTATCCTATTAATTAGAAATCAAATGTCAAAAGAATAAGAAAAAAAATTGTCAGTTCCTTAATTTTGTTGACAATAATTGGAGCGACTCATCATTCCATCCTTGTTGTTCAATGACTAGCCTATACATTTTTTAAACTAAGCTCTTTATTCTTGGCACAAAACTTTGATGGCTAACCATTCAGTGATGTTAAAAAGACACGATAGTCTAGTTTATTTATTTTTTATTTATTTATTTTAAATCTTCGGACAAAAGTACATGTATATACATTTAAAAAATTGTCCGGGTCAAGACAAAAGTAAAAAAAACTGTCATCATAGATGTGTCAGACCCAATAAAATCCTCTACTACAAAGTTATATACAAAAACCAAAATACAAAATGTGAAGCAAACGTGACTCACTTAAGGAGACAGGATAAAAAGACAAATAGTTTTTGAGAAATAGGCCTACAGTTTTAAACAAGGCTAAACCACACAATTGATGTTGTTGGACGCGACGCAATTTTTATTTTTTATTTTTTTAAATAAAGGATATAGGCCTATAATATGTTTTACGGCCCACACACCAACGGGGGGAATCGATACGGCGCGCTGCCCATGGTCAATACCGTGTCTCAGCCGCGCAATTTGATTTGTGTGTGTCGGAAGACTTCAGTTCGCACATTGCGCGCGCGCATTTTCACAGATTGCGCCCAACAACGTTTTTAGCAAACTTTGCATGTTTTTGCAAATTTGACTGGATATTTTTTGGAGAACTTTTAGTATAGTGTTTAGTATGTCTACAACTCACAAAATATACCTTCAAAAAGTAGACCCACGGGGGTCGGAACGGAAATCATTTTCCAGGCATCTTTTCGTTTACACCGTACGGCCTAATACTAGTACGGCTCATACTGTAAGTACAGATTTACTGATTCTTCAAGATTGGTTTAGAGCCAATAGGTTGAGGGTTCATCCTGAAAAAACTTTCTATATTTGTTATTCATCCAAGCAGAAGGGACTATATTTGCCCGATGTTGTTTTATGTTTGGAAAATACTATTCTTAAAAAGGTTTCCTGCACTAGGTTCTTGGGTCTTGAAACAGACGAAAACATGCTTTGGAAGGAGCAAATTTCTTCAGTGTGTAACAAAGTCTCCAAAGCTAATTATATTATTAATAGAACTAAGAACCTTCTCAGGACTAAAGATAGCCTGGCTCTTTACAACACTCTGGTTAATTCTTATTTAAATTATGGTATTTTGGCATGGGGTGGTATGATCAAGATATTATTATTATTATTATACGTTTTATTTAATCACGGTAGGACCCATTCAACCCAAGGGTTGGTTTTCAAGGGGCCGTGAGTATACAACTAAACATTAACACATTAAAACACATCAATAAATTGTATAAACACATCAATATTTAGGGGTAGTGATTTTGCTTTTGAAATGCTTAATGGTTTTTGCAGTTTGTGTTTCGATGGGCAGAGAGTTCCATGTTAGAGCACCCCTGTAAGTGAAGGTTCGTTTGTAAGATTCTGTTTTTGGTTGAGGTACTGATAATGACAGGTGACTTCGCCTCAGATTATAGCCCGTGTTTTTATACGAGTATTTGCCACTCAGGTATGGTGGCACACGGTCATTTAGAATTTTGTACATCATAACTGCATCGTGGATGCGTCTCTTCTCACTCAGAGTAATCCAGCTAAGCTCATTTAAATTGACACTACTTGGCACACTCCAGTGAGCATTCAAAACAGTACGTGCACATCTGTTTTGGAGTTTTTGGAGTTTAGTTTTTAGCGTCATGCCACAATTTCCCCATACCACATCACAGTAATCGAAGTGAGGGGAAACAATGGCATTGTGCAAAAGTTTGGTGGTCTTAGTTGGAATAACGTTTCTAGCTTTTTTTATCACATGCAGGCCTGTTAGTACTTTTTTCCGTACATGTTCGATGTGATTATTCCAAGACAGGTTTTCATCAACAATTACTCCAAGATGTTTACATGAACGCACACGTTTAAGTGGAATCCCATTTATGGTTACATTCATTTCAATGTTGGTGATGCTTCTTAGTCTCGACCGTGTACCCAGCACAATAAATTCTGTTTTCTCAACATTTAGACTCAGTCTATTTGTGTCGAGCCATTTTCTGACCTGAACCATGTCATCATTGATTTTAGAGACAAGGTCTGTCTCGTTTTTGCTGGCATAGTACAAGGCCGTATCATCAGCATACATGCTCACTTTACAGTGAGATACATGTGAAGGCAGGTCATTTATATAAATGATAAATAACAGTGGACCAATAATGGATCCTTGTGGGATTCCACATTAATTTTAACTGGGAGGGGGCTAGAGTTATTCCCGCCTACAGCAGTGAAATGGGAGCGACCTTTAAGGTAACTGGTAAACCATTTAATTCCTATTTCATTAACTCCATAACACTTTAGTTTTTTAATTAAGATATCAAGGTCGACCGTATCAAATGCTTTTTTCAGATCAAGCATGACCACTCCAACTAAATCACCATTATCAAAACTACTCAACCAGTCATCAGTGATGTTAATAAGAGCTGTAGAGGTGGAATGTAACGGTCGAAATCCGGATTGATTCGTGTGGAGAAGCTGATTTTCATTTAAATAACCATAGAACTGGTTGAAAACAGCTCTTTCGACACCCGATACTCCACATTTCTGGGAGACGAGGTAGTAATCTGTGTTGGTAAGCGCTGTCACTCGTTGACCCTTTTTTGTCGTTAACTACTAACAGAAATGTAACCCAGGTTGGAAAGTATAGAAAGCCATAACTGCAAATCAAAAACAGATTGCCATAGTTTGAAGCAGTGTTACACAAATATTCATAAATAGTTAGGGTTAGGGTTAGGGTTAGGGTTAGGGTTAGGGTTAGGGTTTCCGTTCATGAATATTTACAGAAAATGTTGAATTCGGCCGACCATGCCATCCGGCGCACTTTGTTTATCAACAAAATAAAGGCCCCATATACAGATTACATTCCTTCCTGTTACCTGCCAACAGAGGTAGTAACCTGGGAGACGAGGTAGTAATCTTTTGCTAAGTGCTGTCACTCGTTGACCCTTTTTTGTCGTTAACTACTAACAGAAATGTGGAGTATCGGCTGCTTTCGAGTATCTTAGAGAAAACTGGAAGTACTGAAATCGGTCTGAAATTACACGGCTCCTTTATATCACCCCCTTTATGAATTGGGATGACTCTTGCTGTTTTCCAGTTCCGTGGGAATTTACCCGTATCAAGCGACAGATTGACCAAATATGCCAGTGGACCAGCAATCACATGGGCAGCTAGTTTGATCAGCTTAGCGGGACAGTTATCACATCCAATAGCTTTAGCAGCCGATAATTCACGTATATACTTTAAAACAAAGCTAACGTTCACTTGCTTAAGGTGGAATTCACCACTGACTTTAGCATTCAGCTTACTCATTGGTGGATCATTGCTAGCAGGTATTTGAGTGGCAAGGTTTGAACCAACATTAGAAAAATAATCATTAATTACCTCAGCGATAATTGTGGGCTCTGAAATTTCTTCACCTGTGTTGGATCGAATGCTATCAATATTACAATGATTACATTTACTTGGAATGAGTTGCCTCAGATGTTTCCATATTTTACCACTGTCACTGTTGCTGGACTTGATGGCTTGATGAAAATGATTTTTCTTGTTGCGTTTGATTTGTGCATTAACCTGGTTTCGCTGAGTCTTATAGGACTTCCAGCATTCAGCATTCTTAGAAGTGATGGCAATCTTTTTCATATGATCCCTTTGGTGGATCAGTTTGACGATATCTGAATTTAACCAAGGTGAAAGGGCTTGCCTGACCCTTTGTTTTTTACAAGGAGCATGCTTGTTACAAACTTCTAGAAAGAGTTTTTCAAATGTTTCAAGCGCAGCATCAATGTCATTTATATCAGCAATACAATTCCAATCAACCTTGGACAGATCATACATGTACATCTCCTCATTCAGCTTCCCATAAGACCTAGAGGTCCTGTAAATGTGGCTTTTGGTATTTACATTATGTCTACCCCATATAACATAGATCATTGAGTGGTCACTGAGTCCAATGTGAATAACACCACTCTCTGTAACTTTTGACTTGTTTGTAGTAAAGATTACATCAATAAGGGTCGATGAATGTTCCACTATTCTGGTCGGCTCATTAATAACTTGTTCTAGATGAGCATTTTCACATAACTCAACAAGTCTTCTGGTATAACAGGATGGTTGTGGGCTGAGTAGGTCACAGTTAAAATCGCCCAAAAAGAAGACATCTTTATTCTCACCTTCAGTAATACCAAGAATATGTTCGATGCTATCAAATAAATCAATGGTAGAATTTGGGGGTCTATACCAAGTTAAGACAACAATAGGTTTAGATTTACCCTGAGTTAACTCGACTGCTATAAGTTCCAATTGATCAGTCATGAGATCATTCCTGATTTTGTGGTTAACCATAGCCTTGCTTACATACATTACCACCCCACCACCATTCCTATTACGGTCATTCCTGTATATATGGAAGTTATCTACAGCCATTTCATTATCAGAAATGAGTTCATCAAGACGAGTTTCTGAGAACGCTATTACATCAAGTGGTTGTTTCTGTAACATCAATCTAACTTGCTCAATGTTACTCGGCAAACTTCTGATATTCAAATGATATTCAAATATACCCTTCTCTATTCGCTAGACTTGTTACATTGCAGAACAAATGTATTAGGAATGCCTGCCATGCTAAATACAATACTCACACTGCCCCCCTCTGTAGTAAATTTAAAATTCTTAAATTTGAGGATCTTTATAATGTTAAAATTGCCACTCATTACTATGATTATTCTCATAAGTTACTTCCCTTCAATCTAAGTAGCCAAAGTTTTTTCCCTTTAAATCAAGATCTTCATTCTTACTCTACTAGACAACAAAACCTTATCCATTTACCTGGTTCTTGTAGAGTGGATGTTGTATCTGCTAATTATCGTTATATTTTGCCTAAAACTGTTAATTCTCTACCTCAGAACATTAGAGACTATGTTAATTCTTCTAGAAATGTTTTTGTGAAACATCTCAAGGAACTCTATTTGTCAAACTATGCAACGTTTGTATGTACGAAACTTAAATGTTATTCATGTCTTCAATCAGCGAGGCAGTAATTAACTTAAATTTCTTTTTCTTTATTATAATTGATTGTGCTCTCTTCTTTTCCCCCCTTTATTTACTTTCTCCTAAGTTGAAATGCCATGTGACCTTAATAGTGATTGTTGACAGCAGTTTCATGGGTGCTCCGATTACAGAAGGCTAGTCCTTCTCTGGATGGCTCCCCCATTCATACTTCAATTTTGTATTTGGTATTATTCAAGTTTATATTTATTATCATATTTGTATTATACTATGTTTGGATTTACCAAACTGATGCTTATGTATGAATGGAAATAAATAAACAAACAAACAAACTAGTCCTATATCTCATTTAGATCACAAAGCGAAAATTACCTTCTACAATGAACTACCCGTCCACAAAGTACTCTAGTTATCACATGTCGTCTTTTGCTGTTAATCATTCTCAAATGATTTGTTTCACAAGAAACGCCTTTTTCATAAGATGTCGTTAATAGTGAAGTTTAAAGCTTCGCATGGTGTGAATGATAAGAAGTACACTTGCAATGCTTAAATCTCTTTGGAAGAAACTTGGGCTCTGAAATTTTCTTTATATTTTTTAGTCATCGAAATGGATGGCATGCATTGCTTTTAGAGTTCATCCATAATTACACACCACTCTATCTAAACTAAAACTTTGAGGTTACTATATGACGTCAGTGGACCTTTTATAGTAATTATGGTCAGCATGCGATCTTCTCATCAAAAATTGAATTCGTTTAGTTGTGATAGTTCTCTTCTTTCCGCTTCATGGAGTTATATCACTGAGCAGTCGTTGTTTCAGTAATTAATCATTCATCCTGGTGAGCTCCACTTTAATGCTTATTTCATGGTCACTGGTGATCACGGACGATACTTATACACCGTCGTTTAAATAATGTTGTATTGGTGACAACGTAGATTATTTCCGTCTTACCACTTGAACAACGACGTTTTGACAGCGACATCGTCTCCAGAATCGGTGAGTTCATATTATAATTGCAAGTACGGTTTAGGAAAGTAGGGTCACTGTACAGCCCCATGCTCTATTTACAAAATGTATCCTGCTTTTTGCGACTTGTTTTTACTTTTGCTTTACTCCATAATTACATGTACTTGTATTATTTGTTATAAAAATATGGTAATAAATGTCTATCTGAATTGAATTGAATTGAATAAATTGTGGGAGCTAAAATAAGTGGTGGAAAGCCATTCGAATCAGGTAAGCGCAGAGAGGAAAATAAGACAAGGTATGAATAGCCACAAGTTCGACATCAGGAGAAAAAACCTTAGAGACTATGGTAGTTGAACATTTGAATATCTAGCATGGGTACGGGTAGATGCTGGACTGTGTATAAACCTCGGTTGAAGCTAGTTAGGTGTTTTCCATTGTTAAGACAGAGAATGAGTATTGTCGACAAAGTGTGTTTATAGTTTCAGTACAAACAAATCACCGGGTACATTTTTCTTACCAGCATCAATCCTTCTGAGAAATTGTTTCATCTGAACATACTGTCAAAAGAGAGTAAATGTTCTACACAAACCAAAACTAACAACTTTTTATTGTTTTAAATTTTAATAATCGGCACGTATTATAAACGTCAAAACACAAAACCTTTTTATTAAATCAAATAGTAGTAAACCACAAGGGTTTTAGATTTTTTATTTTTTTTTTACGAATCCAGTTTATATATCCAGTGAACCGATGATCATGAGTCTATAGTCAGCGCCGAAACTAGGGTACAGTTTTAAAGGGTGCAACATTTTCGTAGCGGGAACTTATACGGCATATTCAAACTGTACTTTCCTTTTGCATTTCTCTTAGACACGCCCCCTTTCAGTGCTCTAGTTATTTTGTTTGTGATAATCTGAGTAAAACTTTAATCTGGAATAAAAGTTAAAGCGTAGCAAGGTATATGGAATAATGAAGGGATGAATAAAGGAATTAAAGGATGATGGGAAGAATACAAGGGTAACGGGATGGATACAAGGATAAAGGGATGATTAAAGGGATGAAGGAGCGAAGGGATGAAGGAAGGCACAAACGAATGCATGAAGGGATGAAGATTAAGGTACTAAATGATAAAGGAAAGATGAGGCGAGGGTAACAATGAAAGGGTAAGGAATAAAGGAGTGAAGGATTGAAAGAAAAATGAAGGAATGAATGAAGGGGTGAATGTGATACAGGGATGAAGAAGCGAAGATAAAAAGGAAGGGGATGAAGGAGTTAAGAAATGAGAGAAAAATGAAGGAATAAATGAAGGGATAAAGATGAAGGTACTAACGGATAAAGGAAAGAAGAAGAAAAAATCCTACTGTTGACTTGGAAAGCACTTCATGGTCTAGCCCCAGTGTATATACGTGACATGTTGAGTACATACCATCCTCGACCCAATCTGAGTTCATCAAACAAACTACTGTTGAACATTCCTAGATCGCATTCTTCATCAGGTGATAGAAGCTTTTCATGTGCACCAAAGCTATGGAATGATCTCCCCTATCAACTTCGAACACTTGACTCCTTATTGATCTTCAAAAGCCAGCTTAAGGCTCAGCTCTTCGAATCTGCTTACATTTTAATATTCCACATGAAACTATGTTATTTATTTTGTCTTAAACTTCTCCTTCACTTTGCTAAGCGCCTCGGAATAGGCAATTAGATTGATGGCGCTCTACAAATGCCTGATGATTGATTGATTGAAGGTAACAATTAATGGGTAAGGAATAAAGGAGTGAAGGATTGAAAGAAAAATGAAGGAGTGAATGAAGGGATAACGATGAAGGTACCAACGGATAAAGGAAAGAAGAAGCGAAGGTGAAAATGAATGGGTAAGGGATAAAGGAGTGAAGGGGTGAAAGAAGGAATGATGGAATGAATGAAGGGATGAAGATGAAGGTACTAACTGATAAAAGAAAGAAGAGGCGAAGGTAACAAAGAAACTGTAAGGGATGAAGGAGTGAAGGCATGAAGGAACGAATGTAGGATTGAATGAAGGGATGAAGATGGATGTACTAATTGATAAAGGAAAGAAGAAGCGAAGGTTAACAGGAAAGGGTAAGGAAAACAGGAGTGAAGGATTGAAAGATAAATTAAGGAATGCATGAAGGGATGCAGATTAAGGTACTAAAGGATAAAGAAAAGAAGAGGCATGGATAAAAAAGAACGGCTATGAGATGAAGGAATGAAGGGTTGATTGAATGGCAGTTAGCATGAAATCTGGAATTGATGTATGTACAGCATTTAATCAGATGTTTTTGTTTGTTTTGCTGTCGGTTTTTTCGAAACGAGTTGAGGCAGGGACAAACCTTTGCTATTGGTATTTAAAGGGAATGTATACGCTTGGTAATCACTCTTAAAATTGTTGGCACTAAAAACGTACTGTTTTGAAGCCTACAGCAGCGTTTGATAGTAAAAAGCAATTTGGAAAAACAATTCACTTCGAAGTAATCTACTTATGTAAAAAGATATCAGTTTCTACCAATTTGCATCTGAGAAGCGTTTCTGACAGAAACGTTTCTCAAATTGTGTATTCCTACGAAGGATTGCTCTTCCTGCGTGATGGACAATTGCTAATTGCAAAAAAAACGCGACCACCTTTTGATATAAAACTTTCACAGGTTAGTTTTATTGTATATATCTAGGCCTACATGTGTATAGGATTAAAACAATTGAACAGCCCCAAAAGGTATACTTTGCCCTTATCTCTTGAAAAGATAGACCCGGAAGAGAGTCCAGATATAATACAAAACACAATTCGGGTCAGTGTGACTCAATTTTGGGGTCTGAGTAACACAAATATTGTTTACTGACCCCAGTTTCAGTCACCTGAATCCTAAAACGGATCACACTGACCCGGATGGGTATGTTCCACGACCCCCCCTCCGGGTCAATTCTGACACTGCTATTCAATTTTTTTTTTTTGAATTAGAGGGCCTTGTTTAGATTTCGCAAATCCAAACAGAAACAGAGTGTTAGATGAAATGTTTAAGCTTACAAATTAGTAAAATTCATCTTTCAGTAAAAACTACCAAACCAATAGTATTCAGACAGAAGACGATGCATCACTCTAACTTTAGTTAGTACAAGCAGTAATAACCACTATAAGTGTGAAATGCTTACGTTTTTGGAAGAATGAACTGATGTACATGAGGTAGCTTTATGAACTAAAACATGATTTTAATTTAAAACAATTTTGATTTTCCCTGTCATTTTCGGCAAAAAAATATTAAATTTCTTGAACACGCTTTTAAATTCAAGCATATTTCCCTAATTCTATCAAACTACGGTTTCTTTTTAGCTTATATCTTATTTAAATCATTTTTTTCGTTCACACTTGAATTTGTTCTTCTCATTGAGGTTCTGTTCAGTCACAGTATTTAATGTATAGACAATCAAGGCTACATTTTCATTTGATGAAAACGATTGGTTGCTGCTGGCTTTTGCAAACAATGAATGATCCTTGCGACCTTATGATTCTTAATGCTCTTATTTAATCAGTGAATGCTAAATTATTGAAAATGTTTCAGGTGTTAAATTGAATAAGTTTTTGTTAAAAGTTGCCTGGAACCTATTATTACGTTTTTGATTTACCAATGGAACCACCTGATTTGAAATTGATATACAACTATAAATAACGAACACTGTGGCGTGCTTTTCAGAGGGTTCGATTATGAATGGGCATGCGACATGTTTGTTTTGTTTTGTTTTTGAGTTTTTTTATTAAATGGGATTGGAGTTTTAAAAAAATTTCAAAATTATTTGTCAGACAAGAAATGATGAACCTACACCTCAACGTTTCAATCAGCATGCTCATCAACCTGTAATTCCACGGACATAATGTTTATGCCCCGAAACTCAACCCATTTATTGTGAAATACGTCACTATGAGGATTGTCATGCATTACATGTTCTTCCTTCTAATCCTTCCAATGCTTTTAGACCTATAGTTGTATCTATGTGAACACTGACCCAAAAGCACTCGACCCTTATTTGGGTTTCTTTTGGGGGAGAACAAATGTAATGACGATTTAAAAAAAATATATATATATATATTGCAAACCGGTTTTAAGTATTATCTATCCTTAAACCGTCACACAGCAGTTCGTCAGTTCTGTTAACGTTATGCACAACTTTTGTTCTGCAAAAATGCACACAAAAAACCTAGGCATCTTTCGCCTCAATAATTCATAATTTTGTAATTTGCAATGATAATGGTATATTTTATGTATGCTTCAACTTAGATAATTCCTAAAAGCATCAAAACAGAGTCTCTCCATTAGCAGGCTAATATAAATTGCATACATTTAGAGCCTTCCCTTTTAAAATTTGAATCTTTAATGGTGGCCTTGACCACACTCCATATGTCATAAACACCCTACAAATACTTAAGTGTGTTAGTGTGTATTTTACTGAAAAACTGTTTGGATATGGTTTTGAACCTATTCGTTTAACATTCATTTTTATAATTCCGTTCATTTGTAAAGAAGCAAATATTGTGAGATTAACCTCTGAGCTTTAATTTTATGTAGGTTATTGGAACACGGGAGTATCTTTTGAAAACGAGAAACTACCTCATCATCCAGGATATTTTTTCTAGATTTTCCTTTTCAATTTCAGCAAAATTTCATCAAATTTCATTCACACGAATTCGAATTCCAGCATTTTCCCCTAAACCTCTTAACTATGGTTTCTTTTTAGCTTTTGCTTCCAATTTCTTTAACGTCCATGAATGATTTCTTGTTCTTTTCCAGTTAAAGTATTTCACCCTTTGTGCGTTCAAATTTAACACGAGTTTTGACCCACACCGAGTAAGCAGCCTCTAGCTCTAATACTTGCGCTTGCGTTGTTTTTTAGAGATTGTTTTCGTGATGTTTACATTTAATTTAAATATTGTATTTCGTCTAAACTGCACTAACTATTCATTTTGCTTGCAATTAAAGTCTCTACCCGCTATTTGCATGTAGAAGACTGCAAAGTAAACGTTTGCAAGTTACGGTCATAATTTTGAAATGAAAACCAAATACTTTGCTAAAACCTTGAGATTGTTTGCCCTGTGGTGTTTTTGTCGTCTTCTTTATTCCTGATAAAAATTGGAGTAGATCTTTTGATGCCATGAGTGTCTGCTATATTGTAGGTAAACAAGGTTAGGAGGCTGACGTTTCTACCTTAATAGCAGAGTCTTTCTCTAAAGCTAAACATTTAGCCTTCGATAAAGACTCTGCTAAGGGTAGAAACGTCAGTCCATTAACTATTGTTTGCACTTATACCATAGGTCCTTTTGGTTAGTAAGCAGTTTGCAACAGCTAATTCTATTTTCTAATTGTAGTCAGCCTGGTTGTTCCCGAATGCTCAATCAGCCTCTAATACCTAAATTATACACTCTTCTGTACTGACCACGCGCAGCCATGTTTTTGATCAAAGTCGCTTATACTTGTAGCAACTACTTCTCCTTGGAATATCTAACCTTATAAAGGCAACTGCGAATCAGAAAACACATAACGTAGAAACAAAATTGAGTGCAAATATTTAAAAAAATGTTTCTTGCTCATTGATAAAATTGAATGGTTGACAAGCCCCTTGCTGCCTCTTATTCAACCAGTAAACTCTCTCGTAAAGTTTTAGATTGAAATTCACGCATAGTGAATTTCAGTCTAAAATAGTGAATGCTAAACTAGTGAAATTGAATTACTCCATCTGACTGTTAAATGCTGATGCAATGGAACATGCATGTTCAAACAAACTTGACAAAGTCAGGTAATAAAATAAATACATTTTTCTTTAAATTGACCGGGAAAACCTGTATTTATTTATTTATTTATTTATTTTCATTTACCGGTAGAAGACACCATAAAATAAAAAATACGCGGTTGGTTCTAAGTCACTATTCGTTCGAAGGACGTAGTTCCACTGTAAGCCACGCCCACTTTATACAAACTCGCTCTACTACCAGAATCCCATTGAGCTAGTAGTATTTATTTGCTGTACTATGAATGCATTAAGATGGGCTGTCATTGCTGAAACTGACAGAGAAAACCCGTATTAGCCTATTCAAACTTTTCTTGACTTTGTAAACAAATAATATACCCCACGATATGTATTTATAATTTCAGTTTCCCTGTATGTGAGTGATGACTGATGAAATGAGAAAGATGCTTTTCTCATTTGCTCTAGCTCAGATTACTCTAGGTAAGTTCATCTTTATCTATGTCATATCTCGTCCTCTATTTCTGTTCTCCCTTTTTCATATTTTTTTTTTATCCCTGGGGATAACAGTTTAATACCGTCCTCTATTTCACATATGGGACTCTAGAGCCCCCAAACGAGGGATGTGTCAGCACTTGAAGACGTGCTATCATTTCTATTGTCTTAACCATAACCTATCGTACACACAATTCTACTCACAATGCCATGGTATCCCGACTGGCCCATGTCCAACATCATGGAGGGAATCATCAATCAAGGGGGTCAGTGATTCGGTCAAGAGGTGGATAATTTGTATCAAGGCCCGTAACTAACCCCCCCCCCCCCCCGAAAAAAATAATAACACCGAAATTTAAAAGAACGGTGCGCAAAAACCCCCAAAACGCAACAGATTACCCAATAGTTTGAATAGGGGCTTTTCATTAAAACACAAAATTCAACTTCCCACTGGGCAGCGCTAACGAGCCGATGTAGCCTACACTTTCTTTCATAATCGCTAAGGCTTTACCCATTGTATTTGATCGTAATAAAGCCAATAATAATTTGATTGTTAATATATACTCGAGGTAACCCAGTTATTACAGAATATATTAGAATAGAATAATGTGTGTTTGTTCAACCAATGGTTAAAAACAACCATATGAATTTAAAATACTGGTCTCACAACATCATAACAAACTTTAGTCATACAAAACTGTAGTTATAAGCTTTCGCGGCAAATTTTAACTCGCATTATTCCGGTTTGCGCGACGTTGAATGCTTCTCAAACCCCTTACTCAACCGATTTCACTTTGTATAAAGTAAATGTTCTGTCGCATCATGCGATAAAAAAAATAAAAAAAATCAATTTAACAATCCCCTTGAACAGCATTCAAATTCTCGGCAGCTTTTTGCAGAAAATCTCTAATTGTGCTTACTCTTCTGAACTGAATGCCTACATGGCTAAAAAGAACCCCCATTGGCCCATACGTTTAATTGAACACAGTGCTATGTTATAAATTCGCATACCTCAAAGTGAACTTGAATAAAGGTTTCAACTAAAGAAAATATACATCGCTTGAATACAATAAATACAGAAGTGAAATGGGCTGTTTGTTTGTTGTTTTTAGTGGAAATTATTACCGCGAAAAATTAAACTCTAAAACTGCGGGTAGTCCTATTCTTTATAAACGCAACCTTTATGACAGTCTTGGAGTTTCTCTTATATTTCCCCAAACGTTTGCCTGTGTAATGTTACAGTAATGACAGTCTCAGCTGGAGTATGTTATATAAGCACGGAACCAGATGAATCAGGAAGGTTCCGGTTCGTTCTACCACCGGAGGATCAGTGTTCCTGTACCCAGATCATGATGGGTGGACACAACACCGTTGCGCCACACAGAATGACTCCACCGGTTTACTTGGATTCCCTACCGATGGATGCCCAGACATTTCGTAAATCGTATGAGTGCCCGGAAATGACCACTCCCATAGCAGACACGACGACGGTTGCAACTACGCAAGGTAATGTATATTTATCGTCGATTGGGGTGGTTGGTCGTGCGCAGGGTGTTTCTTTATACACACCCAACTTATGGGGTGCACCTACTTAAAGAGGAAGGGAAGAGACCGATTCATTTTTGTGATCTACTCATTTTCCAATAGATAGAGTCCCCATGTGAGTGGGGCAAAATTACAAGTCTCTAACCTCGCGTTAAAATGGTGTAAATTGCCTTGCATTCGATACCCGCCCAGTGCAAAATTTGTCAACATCCAAAACATCTTTCATATTCTTGAGCAGACATTAATTATCATTAACAATTTAACCAGCAGCGTGTTATTACCAGCTTTTCCGGGAACGAAGAGCCAACTATACTGGTTATGCAGAGCACACGATTTGAATTGCCTCAAGTCTGCATGGTTTTGAATGATGTTGAATGTAACTGTTTTATTATCATTTTGTCTTCTTCTTTCTTTATGTTTTTTTCCAGAGTTGCCAAAGACGGCCATTGTTACATCACACTCGGACTGTCAGGCAATAAGGAATGAAGGATACGCAGAGAGTGGATTGTTCACAGTCCAAAGCCCCGGTGCTGCTGGAGGAGCAAATACGCAAGTCTACTGTCACATGGACAGCGGCAATGGTTTCATAGTAAGTTGGCGGTTTTGGGCAGACCAACACTCTCCAACAAGGGTTGTGTGTTTAGACAGTATTCGTTCAACTAGAGTTGTTTCCTCGTCAATGTTATCGAGCAAAGACAGGCAGTGCTTTTATTTGGTGCCGTAAGCATTACATCCAGCTTCATGGCACCACTTACCACAGAATGCTGTCCTAACGGAGCCATGTAATGCTCGACACCCGACTTAATAGACAGTATGCACAGAATTCTGCGTTAAGCAGCGGCTCAATTTCATGGAATTGCTTAAGCCGAAAATATTGCTTAACGTGTTTCTAAACTAAGCAAAGCTAAACAGGATATCAATTAAATATGGTGCATGTAAAATGGTGTTTATGCTGGTCTCTGGTAAGAATGATTTCGTTGTGGCAATCACTTAAACCAACTCAATTGATCTGATAGTGCAATAATAATTACTCACTTCAGGTAATTCAAAGACGCTTTGATGGCTCAGAGAGCTTTGAACGCACTTGGAACGAATACTCAGAGGGTTTTGGGGATCTCAATGGAGAATTCTGGTGGGGAAATGAAAACCTTCGAAGTTTCACCGAAAATGGTATGTAATCATTTATATAGAGTTCACAACAGGCTCATGGAAGCGCCTGCTCATTCCCCCTTACCCTTCACCAACAAAGCGGCGTAACTAAGGTAAATTTGTATGGGGGCACACTTTTTTCTAGTGGGGCACTGCTGGCAAATAGATTCCTTTGCACTTTTTAAAAACTGGATCTTCTACGCAATGGCGGGTTCCAAACAGCCCCTCAATTAAACCAAAGGGAAAGTGGTCAATTTGCAAAAATGATGTTTCTATGCTCTTTTTCAGCGCTTCGTTTAAGATATATATATATTTTTTCGTCTTTTTCTTTTTTTCTCTCTTCTTTTTCGCACATCTAGAACCATGCAGTTACTGTTTGAATGTGTAGAAATAAATCATAACTGTTAACAAGGGATTGCGAGACCGGAGTCTTTTTTTTTTTAGGACTGGCACTAGTATTTATTTTATTACACACTTGGGGCCATGCACAGTAGGCCTAATCAATGTTAAAAACTTTGATCTTTTTTCGAAATTGTTTTGACCTATCCGCCCCCCCCCCCCCAATTTTTTTTTCGATTTTTACATTGACAAACTATTTAGTACACCCTATACACTGAAGAACAAAGTAATGTCTCAAATGAAGCAGATATTTAAGATCACTGCTCTCACAGCTCAAGAGTTTTCAATGGCTTTTCCTCATGTACTTACGATAAATGCAACGGCACCCAGAACGTCATGTAGCTTCATGTGACACTACCGTACCTTATTTAACGTGGCAGACTGTGGCAGAATGGGGCGCGCGCGGGTGATGAGTCATCATACAATTTGCGGACGTGATTTACCGTACTCTGAAGACGTTGGTAAAAATAACAACTGTCCATTGCAAAGGTACAACAAATATGTGTAAATAGAAAAATAGTTTGAAACATTGAGTTACCGCCACCAGTGCTCCATAAAAGTTTATAAAACTTAACATTTTATATTCTGGTAATTATTATAGTCTCAAAGGTTCAGATTTCAAATGGGGGGGGGCACTGACATCGATTGGGGGGGCACGTGTCCCCCCCCCCCCCCTTGTTACGCCACTGCACCAACATCACCTCCTCCACCAATACAGCAACAACAACAACAAAACAACAATTAACAAACAACGAACAACAACAACAACATCAAACAACAACAACAACATTGAAAACTACAACGACAACAACAACAACAATAACGACAACGTCAACGGCAATGATAACAATAACGACAACCACAAAAACAAAAAAACCCAAAACACATCAACAACAGCACTGACAACAAAAACGACAACAACAACAACAGTGACAACGACAACGACAGCGTCAACCACAAGCACAACCACAACCACAACGGCAGTGTCAAGGGCAAAAGCATCAACATCAACAGCAACGACAACGACAACGGCAACGACAACGACAACGGCAACGGCAACAGCACCACCAACAACAACAACAACAACAACAACAACAACAACAACAACAACAACAACAACACCAACAACAACACCAACGAAAACAACAACAACAACAACAACAACAACAGCAACAACAACAACAGCAACAGCAACAGCAACAACAACAACAGCAGCAATAGTACCAGCAACAACAAAACGCAGAGGGAGGGGGAAATTTTACATTCAGTGACACCACGAAGTTCAACCTCGGCGGTTGAGAAGTATTCTTCATCGAAATTACCAAAAATGGTACAGAGCCTATTAAAAAGAAAATCGAACCATGGCAATTGCTATTTTCTATGCTGTTATTATAAACTTAAAGCTCCCGATTTCTGCTTGGGTTTTGATAAGCTTCTTTGTAATGTGAGCTGTTATAAAAAAAAACGTAAAGTATTTTGCAGGAGAAAAACTTGTATAAGGGAGTCCAAATCAATTATTCTCGTAGTTTTTTTGCGGGGGGGGGGGGGGGGTGGGTGTAGGGAATGAGAATGACTCAATTTTTTTCTTACGGCAAGTGCATGCCATGACCGAATTAAGCCCCTTTAAAAAAAAAAAAGTGGTACTTTACAATCAGATTCAATGGCGGGTATGGATTTTGATTGCATTCTTCAGCTCGAGGTTTTCTTTTTTAATAAGAGAAACAAAGAACCTTTTTTGGGTCGGTTAATTCAAATTGCTTGCTAAACGGTGCTCCATCTAAACACATGCATACCACTTCATTGCATATTTCGTATCCAAATGTGAATTGAGCCTGATTTTACACCACCTAGGTTGAAATTCTCACATTATTATTTCTTAATATTATCAAAAGAATCTACAGTGGTTGGTATCTAGTCCATGTGTATACTTGAAAACGTACAGATCAATTAGTTGACGCTATTAAATATGAAGCGACTATTTAGACCCGCGTAAAAAAAAATCGTGTTTTTAGAAAATCACATTTGAAGTTGAACTATTGTTCAAACAATTATTTAGGACATTACATACCCTTTTTCATTTAAAAGCTTACTATCAAATTAAGCTGAATTATTCAGTCATTTAGAACTGTCACTAATTGTTTTTCTTGGAAATGTTTTGATGAATTATTTCTTTGTAAAGAAAAGAAGAAGAAAACAAAACAATAAAGAAAAGTCTGCCTGCAAAGCGCTGTGTACAAAACAATCATTGGTTGTTTTGTTGTCTTCATAATTATATTATTATTTAGATATTTTCCATCGTTGTTGTTGTTGTTGTTGTAGTTTTGGGTTTTTGGAGTTGTTTGTTAGTTGTTGTGTTTTTTGTACAAGGCGTCCCAGCCTGAAATTTTGTTTTCTTCTTATGGGTCACGCCTCCATACAGTCTCAGATTTTTTCAACTAATCAAGTTGTTTATTGTGATTTATGTATGGAAATAAATAATTATGTATTTATTTATTGAACAGGTAATGACTGGAAACTGCGTGTATCTCTGACGGCATTTGACGGTGAAACCAGGACGTATAACTACGACAGTTTCAGCATCAGTGGCAATAAATACGATTTAAATGTGGACGACTTTCAAGATGCCAATGGGAAAGGGGGTAAATCCACTTCTTCATTTACGAACACATCATCCTTTAGTTCTAGCAACTTCTTACATGTCTTAAGCCGCGTCAGAAATAGCGGCACTGACTACGGCTGTGGCTGTTGATAATAAGTGTTGCAATGGGCAGCTTATTCACATGAGCAAGCTGTAGCCACAATCACAGCCGCTGATTCAGAGACTACCTTACCAGTCTACCACGGATGTTGTCGTCTTTGTCTTGTACACCTTAACAATAGCATTATTCGCTTGCAACATACAAAAGTAACCCTACTATTTATTCTTTCATTCCTGAGACAGATGCTTAAATGCACAAATGTTAATTAATTGGGTTTTCCAGAAAAAGGTTTGGCCAGTAGTACCATTTGTGACTGGTTTCCTACACATTATTTTTTGCTCAGCAGACAAAAATGTTAAGCATTAATGTATAAAGCAGCTAATATGAAATTGAGCCCTGACGTGGCCGTGGAAGACAATTCGGACGCGGATTAATTATGATAATTTTGGTCAAATTGGCAACGCACAGGAGTGAACAGCGCCCTCCTACAAATCACACTGAAAACATTTTAGTGAAGTCACGTTGCGGCTCAAGTCTAATACTATTTTCTCTCCGTTTAAACGTGTCGATTCTGTAATCGGAAGTACATAGTCTGCTCCTAAAAAATGTCAATATTGTTTATAATTGCTAAAGGAGATTTCCCTAAGCAAAAAACACTGCCCTCAAGAACACCAGACAACGCTTTAATTAGAAGTACCTTCCCAAGAGGAAATATCTTCAAAGAAAAAGACCCTTGAAATAAGTGTTGATAAAACAACCCATTAACAAAGATTCTGCTTTGTGATTGGTTGAGAGCCCTTCACATGGTGGAATGTGGCTTTTCCATTCCATTTAATGTCCGCCGTGAAAACGACCTTATCTCGTTTCATTTGGACTACGGGCAGAACACGATTATTTTGGAACGACTGCGAAGCATCGCTTTGAAGTGCTCCAATCATCCCATTTTTATCAGTTAAGACTTCAAATTGTGTACCGTCTCGCGTTGCAGTAGTAAATACATGCTGCAGTATATAAAGCTTAATACAAACCTAACTTACCCATTTCTATTGTACTTTTATTGTTTCTTTTTTTAAGAGGATGGTTTTGTAAACCACCAGCAGTCATTCAGCACGCAAGATATGGATAACGATGGCTCCGGGGCCCTGAACTGTGCTGCGGAGCTCAATGGAGGATGGTGGTTAAAAAAATGCAACGATTACAAAAGTTTCTTGAATGGTGTATACAGTGACATCGCCCAAACTACCGATGGCATTGGAATAAAATGGTCACCATGGAAAGGCATGAGTGTTTCGCTGAAACGAAGCGAAATGATGATCAGGCCATAATATAACAATACGATTTTACAATGACAGCTAATTGACATCTCCACCCGAAAAAGTGGGGGCTCGTGGGTTCAAATCCCACCCGAGTTGTTTGCCTGTGGAACTTGTTCACAGTACTCAAAACAGTACTGAATATACAGCCCTTTTCACACATCATTGTATGAGTAAAAACACAAATAAGTCAACTGGGTGCCTACAATTTGAATTGAAAAAGAGTTCATTGACACAAGTGTTAACTGCAACGATTAAAAGACGAAGAAAATGTGAAGTTAATATAGGTTTTCCCGGCCAATTTCAACAAAAATCCATTCATTTTAACTCCTGGCTCATTCAATTTCGTTTGAAAACGAATGCTCCGTTGACGCAGCATTCAACAGTTTAAAGGAGTCATTCAATTTCACCAGTTTAGCATTCACTGGTCAAATAAGATCATTCAATTTCATCAGACCGCAAGACTCATTCAATTTCGTAAAAGCCAGCGGCAAGAGGTGGTCAACCATTCAATTTCATTAATGGGCAATCTTTTTCAAAATGTTTGCATTCAAATTCAAATTCTATGCTATATGCCTTCTGATTCGTAGCTGCCTGTAATAAAGGCAAATGTTTTTAGGGAAAACTCATTTCTACACTAGTTTCGCGTTATCTCCAAATATAGGCCTAAGCGATTTTGAATGAAAAGGTGGCTGCCCGTGGTCGGTACAGAGTAGTGAATAATGTTAACAGGGAGACACTGATTGAAGCATTCGAGAATAACCAGGCATGACTAGGCCCACCTACAACTAGCATGGTGACTCTTGGCATAATCATAACCAAACTTACATGCCGAGATGTCTGGCACGTCAGATCATTGAAGGTTAAAGAAACCAACTTCAGATAAAAATAAACGAATAGAAGAAATGTATATCAAACACACGAAGAAAGAGACTTGTGAACAAAATCCACAAGAAAACAAAAAGATTAATTTATCTTTAGATTTTATAACGACCCCTTATCATTTTAAGCTTTTGTTTCCTTTAAAACATTTGTTAACTTCAAATTTAACATGGTCCGGGCATTAGCAGAAAACAAAGACAAGAACATAAATACCAGGGCAAAAAATCTCAAGACTTTCGCAAAAGAGTTAGTTTTCATTTTAAAGTTATTGGGTACAGGTTTTAACTTCGAAGTGTATAACAAAGCAAAAGGAACAGCGGACTGTTTCAATAACGAAAAACAAACGGTACAATAAAACAAGTAAAATACATGGAAACACCTCTTACAAAGGACATCTTATGTGCCAGAAAGGGGCTATAATTTTCAGCTTACTCGTAAAGCCATAACTCATGTTTAATTTGAATGCAAAGAAGTTGAAATTCGTTGCCCATAAACGAAAAAGAAAACGCAAACTAGCAACAAAACCATGTTCGCTTCAATGAGTCTTAATTTGAATGCATCAATTGTGAATACGTAGTAGAAATTTAACTTAAGAATGGTCAAAGTGTAGTCTTGAATGCCTATAAACGAAATAGAATGACCGAAGCGAATCTGAACGAGAAAAACGAAATCATGTGTGCATAAAAACGAAATTGAATGCATTTAGAGCTAAAAAGAAACCCTAGTTTGAGAGGATTAGGGGAAAATGCGTGAATTTGAATGCATGTTAATGAAATTGAATGAATTTTTGCTGAAATTGGCCGGGAAAACCTATAATAAGATGTTCGCAGAACTGGCTTGCTCTTTCGAAGGGCAGACCCATTTAAATTATATTACGTAACAAAATTACAGCAATTGTCAAATACTTGGTGTTATTACATAACCCTTGCCTAGTAACCCTTGCCTAGAAAGGTTTGAGCTGAAAGTGAACATTTATAAGTACACCTCTTACTTGCAGTTTCAGTATTAAATTAATATGTTTTTAGACCACAATTTAAGTTCCTCCGGAGCTCTGGAAATACCACCCGACTTGTTCGAGACAAAACTATTTCGGGAAAACAACATCCTGAAGATTTCCTAACAATAGTTATGTCCTGTCATCAAACCTTTAGGATGTTTAAATCCTTTAGTCAACCTTTAGTCAATTTGCCGTGTTAATCACGCATGCGTGATCTGTGTTTCACTCGAACGTGTTTGGTGGATTGATTCGACAATATTGTCAACCAACATGGCGACGACATATCGAAGAGAATTACAATATGTTGGCCCAAAACGCCATCTTGACGAGTAACGTATTTTCGTTAGTTGACTAGAGAAACAGTGCTCCGGAGCTAAATTGTTCCAGTTAGACTAGCTAGTTGAACCAGGCAGAGTGACATCTAGATGAACTATGGTTAAGTCTAGTCGACTAGTCTAGTCAGCCAGCCTAACTTTCTCCAAGTTGTTGGCTATGACGTTTCCAGGAGTCCATAATTTTCCTTCGCGTCGATAAGCATGCAGTGGCGTATAGCCAATAAAATCAATAAATAAGAAGAAAAAACAGGTTATTTCCACCCTAAAGTTTGTCTTTACCCCCCCCCCCCCCCCCCTTCGGCACTTACCCATCTCATCTTACGCCGAATTAAAAATGCCTGCTGGTTACGCCTCTGAAGTAAAATCATTGGGGTACGTACCTGTTAAACAGCTACTTTAGCAATTGTAACGGGATTGCTAATTAAACTTGTTTATAATGTGTTTGTTTCTCATTTAAATGTAATTTTGATATATTTTGAACACTATTTGTTTTTACTACTAGCTAGAAACACTTCTGTCGTTGGCGGCGTGCGTCAAAGTTGCAATAGTTTGACTTCATCTGTGGGATGTTGCTTTGTTATACTTCCATAGAGCAAGGAAGCGGCTATACAAAACGATACACATATAACGTAACTTGAGTGATGACGTAAAATGGCTTTTACAAATCTTTCCGAAAAGCACCGGAGAAGGGTATTCAAAGTGATTGATTTTTACACAAGTGTTTAATCTCATCTGAACTCAATTGATTGGAAACATTATTTTTACATAAATCTCAGCAAAGATCATTTGTTGCAATTTTCGCTCCAGTAGGTCTTTAAGTGTGTTTGAGATAGTTTAGTTTGGAGGTTTTCTGGTTTCCCGGTGCAAACATTGCAAATAGAAAATACCACGTGACATTCTCCATAACAATCAATTGCAGGTGACGATATTTCCATGAAGCATTAGTAGTGTATTATTTCGTAAGGGTCTTGTTACAGTCTCTCTATTAAAGGGACACACCGGTTACCTGTTTACGTAATTTAGTCATGTAGAATCAAAGACAATTATTTCTAGATGGTTTTAAAAAAAATATACAAAAATATAGCGTAATTAACGAGAAATGACCGAAACAAACAAAAGCGGTCAAAGGTCACCGTATACGCTTTACCAGCCGTTGCAAGTGTCAAATTTACGGAAAACATATTGTGCAATATTGCGAGTAGACTGGTGCTCTGTTTATGTATGTGTTTTACTACGACAAGGCATGTGGATCCAGTCCACGTTATCCATCTGAAAGTGTGTAAAACAACAGACACGGAAACCAGTCAACTCGCCCCCAGCAAACTCGCCAATTACAAAGTCACCAACTACAAAGTCGCCCCCTCACACACAAACTCGTCCCCTCTCAAAGTCGCCCCTCACAAAGGAATGTAACAAATTGGTGTGATTGGACTCCAGTTCAGGGGAACGAAAGCTATCTTGAGGGAACACAAGCTTTCTTGAGGGATCTGGGGAACAAAATCTCATTGCGAGAGAAGAACGAAAGCGTATTTTGGGTGAACAAAAGTATATTTCGGGCAAAAAATTCAAAGTCGTATTTTGAGGAATCGAAAGCTTTTTTTTAGGGTACGAAATCTCCTTTCGAGGGAAAGAAATTTAAGCATATTTTAGGGAAGGAAAGTATATTTCTTGCGAACAAAATCTCATTGCGAGAGAACGAAAGCGTATTTTGGGTGAACAAAAGTATATTTCGGGCCAAAAATTCAAAGTCGTTTTTTGAGGAATCGAAAGCTTTTTTTTTAGGGTACGAAATCTCCTTTCGAGGGAAAGAAAGCATATTTTAGGGAAGGAAAGTATATTTCTTGCGAACAAAATCATATTTCGAGGAAACGAATGCGTATCTTCAGGGAACGAAAGCGTATTTCTTGGGAACTTAATTGTAGTTGGGGGAAAGGAAACGTGTTCAAGGGAACGAGAACCTATTTTCTAGAAATAATCTATTTCGTTACCTAGAAAAACACACTGCGTTCACAAAATGAAAAATAATATTTTGTGACACAAAATTATATTTTCATAGAATTTAATAATATTTTGAGGAAACGAAATGATTTTGTTGTAATAGAATGCAATAGAAATTTCGATTGATTTTTTTTTTTTTTTTTCACCTTTCATTTTTTAATTTCTTTTTCGTCCCGTCAGGGGCTCCGTTTTAGTTTTTTTGTTTTTTGGGGGCTCGTTTTTTGGAATTGTTTGTCACAAATTTTGTTTAAACTAATTGTACCGTCAATATAAAAGTGGTTTTGCTATGTATTGACATAAATCTTATTTAATTACCAAGAAATTCGGTACAAATCGGGTCAGGGAACGTACACAGAACATTGAAAAGTTGCAATTTTGAAACAACGGATGCGATTAGCGAGGTGTACGGACTAGCAAACCCGCAATAACAACGTAGTTGGTGGTCTGGCTCCCCACCCCTCCCACATGTTCGTGAGCTTCCAGGTACAGCTATCTCCTGGCTAGTGGGTTTACGTCGCGCATAGCACGGCCGAGATACTCTGCTCGCAAGAGACACGACTGCCCCTGTGTTACGTGTGTAGTCCCCACGCTGTGCACTGTAAGACACGCATGGTTGCTCGGACTCTCTGAAATAAAATCTTACGTTCGACTTTTGTGTATTATTTACAACTTGTATCCATAATTTGAATAAGTATTTTTGTGTGTCAAATACTCCTGAATTCTTGTTAAAAAACAGAGTTGAATTCGGTGCAGTAATTAATTTTTATACGACTGGAAGTAAAACTAACTCCGAAGATCACGAGGGTTATCCGAACCAAAAAAGTGGTTCGGATAACCCATGTGACCTTCGTTTTTTGAAAAATGCTCAATAACGACCAAAATTGATGGTTTCTTTTAGGAACCGTTCTTCTCCATTCCTGGAAGACCTTTGGAGTCATGTTTTAGTCTATTTTGTAGCCAAAATAGCCCAACGAAGCTGGTGTGTCCCTTTAATATGACTTGTCCTCTATAATTAAGCCTTTTCGCAATCTCAGCGCGAAATGCATTGTGGTACTTTGGTCATAGGTCATTGGAGATAAACAAACAGCGTTGCCCCTAGCTACTCGTACTAGCGTGCACATTGTGAATAGCCAAATCGCGTAATATTGACCTGATAGTATCGCTGAAAATGAAGTTTTTTCGCCGTTTTTTCACTCAATGGTGCATAGAAATGCATCTGAACTTACTTTCGAAGAGATTAGACTTTGGAATGAGGATGCTTTGAAGGATTTTCTTGGCAAACTGGAAATTACTGTTGGGCCCCAAATACAAAAAAAAACCATGACAATTGGGGGGGGGGGGGGGGTACATTTACTAGTTGGCCCTTGAAAAAGTAAATTTGTGCATGAATGAAATTTTGATGGCCCAAAGTGGTGGCATTGGGCAAGCGAGCTTATTATAAACATATTAAAAACGAGTGTGCTAATAGACTTGAAATGTTGCCTGTCATGTTTAACTATATTTGCAGTATTACGTTGTTTTTTAACATTTTTACTCATGGTAAACACTTGGTAAATACATTTCAAATTTTCAGAAATTCATATCATTTATTGTAACATTTTCACAACTCTGTTCCTTTTTTTGCCAAACATACAACGTATCAAGCATTATGTACATGTAGTGCAATATTTGGTAAAATTTATTGTTTGCATATAATGTTTAGATACAGTTAACTTGCAGCTGTTTGAAATAGTGCAGACCATATATTTTGAAATATTTCTTGTTTTTTGCAATAGTAAATTGGTGACATTGTAATGATGTCAAGTGCTATTATTTTAGAACTAGGTAAGTAGCTGTCTCTCCGACATGAGCAAACCGATATCTTGATTTCATACACATTAAGTCTTGTTTATATTTACTTTCTTCCCCAACAATATCACTCATTACTAGCCGTCGTTACGCGATGCCGCGTATTGTTTATCTCCAGAAACTCGTCGGCAGGCAATTCCCGCGCATTCGCACTGAGATTGCGAAAAGGCTTATAGACACTGCAAGGTTTGCTTCGCAAGTTTTCTGTAAAATTGTTCACTACTCTTGGTAGAATAATGTGGCTGGTAACCTTATTTTGGTAAGCACAATTATTTGTTTGTGTTTACCTACTTTGTGTGCCTTAAGCAGCTGAAACTGTGTGAAACAATGTTAACCTTAGCTGCCTGATGAGGGAGCTTCAATTAGCAAAATCGTATAAACTCTTAGCCAATCGGATCTCTTGTTACATTTATGGCACCACAGACACCAGTTCACACTTTCACCATCATAATTAGCAAATGTCTTTGTAGCCAAACAAAAAGCCAATACTTATTAGTGTTAATATTAGTGCTAATAGTAATTTTAAAACAAAACTGTAAGTATATTCTTGTGGCATGGCCCCTGTAGGGATTCGCACACTCCAGCAAGCGTTTTTAAACTAGGGTTCATCTGTCAATATTTTGTGCCCTTCATCTTAAAAATGAAATTAATATATCTTGCCATTTTTATGGGTTACGGTTTGATGTTATTGATCTCCGTGAACTGAGATAAGATAAAATGGAATGACCTCGCTATTGACTGCTTTCATTTACCTGTGTTTTGTATTTCGCTTGAGGAACAATTGGTAGTTCTCGTCTTCATTCCATGAAATGCAGTCGGCACTCAACGCACAAGCGATCTCCCGGTGGATCTGAACAATAGACTATTGTGACTGGCGCACGCATGAGGACCGTTTATACCTGCCGCGTGTGTAATTAGCTCGTTTGACCGTATTGAGAAAATAATGAGAAAAAGTGGGTCAACTTATTATAGAGCACATTTTTATATAACAAGTAACAAGTGGACCACTGTACACTTATTTAATCCTCCCACAGCAGTCCATCTATACGTATAACATAGAGCAAAGTCGCAATCTTGTATTAAGGTCAAAAACGGCAATATTTTTGTTTTTCTGACGGAAGTTTTACTTACATTTGTTAATATTTATTCGGTATGTCAAATAGTTCAAGTAGTTCCTAATAAACAAGTTATTCGAATTTATTAAAACTTCAAATAAACTGCGTTGACTAATTTTCTCTTTGTTTACACAACTAAAAGAGGGGCATCCATTCATTTTCCAATAAATATAGTCATTTGGAAAAATGGGGGTGATGAGGGACTTAGAAGTCTCCAAGCTTACGTTAAAACTGTCTAAAATCGTTAAAACTGTGTAAGATCACTCCCGAATTTGTGTGATAATTATATTTAATCAAAACAGCAAATTGGCTTTGACCTTTTGACTTTATGACCTCACATTTCAAATTTCACATGAAGAGTATTAGGTAAATTGACTCACATTTTACACTATGTTAACGTGTGTTAGCAGCCTCAAATACCCCCTCCCGACTTTCATATATATATTGAAAAATCTAATGTATTAAAAAACTGAATATGATATTGAAGCCCAACTTGCCATTAATTGATGTACAATACGTTTGTTATTCGCATTATGATTAAATCAACTGCAAATATATTTGACAGCAAAACAAACATGATTGCTTGTTTTTTCTTCATAATATGTCTGTTTTTCCTTCAAGCCGAACTTATGAAAACATAATAATTACAATACGTTTACCTTAAAAAATGAATTCGGTTTCATAACAACTGCTTACCTAATTTTTTGTGTAGGGCCGTGCTACCTTTAGTTATCAAAGACGAGCAATTGGACAGTATTAGATTATGTTCTAAAAATAAAAATAAAATTGGTCCACCACGCCTATTATCTCCATGTGCCGAGGCAGTGGTGTGTTCATTGAAGGCAGGCTATTATTAAACACATTCACCTTGGCTCTCTATTGATACATTGTGTGGATGCAATATCCAATTTTCATGACGAAGAGATTGGTGTCAAACAGGCAACTCGCCACCCGGAGAATTAACAGTTTTATACGAGATGAGAACGCTGTTCTAAAAAGAAACAATCACAATATGTAAGTACAGTTTATTTGCTATTTTTGTTTTATGTAATCAATATTAAGGCATATTAGGAAGCTAATGTTAGTTGAATATTCATTGTCATGGAATTGTCTGTTACTTTGTATTGCAATACAATTCCCTATTTGTTGAAATTATTTTTCATCTCACACTATGAAAACTTGTGAGGTAAAAGTCTATCGGACAAATGTCGTTGAAATGATAAGGGAATGCGGAACTTATTCGGTGTTCTACTCGTATGCAAGAGGGTAGTATTTTCCCCAAGAACCCTCATATAGATCCTCAAAAACCAAATAATTGTATTCAGTCCAACGTGTTGATGTGAAGTGGCGCAGGAACGGAGGAGCGCCTGATTGATGAGGTAACATTGTGTAATATGCATGGTGTAGACCTCCGCGGTATAGGACAGCGGCCTAATTTAAGGGTTGTGGAATTTGAGGATATACAAAGTGGGTACAATGGGGGGGGGGGGGTGTTTCTAGCTGTGTATTTATTGTATTTAGCCCATTGTGTTCATACATAATCCCGACAATTTACCTATGGGGACCCCGGTGCTAATCCCGTCTAAGCCTTGCAAATGGGTTCTCAGTCCCTAGATTGCGTGGGTTTTTCTCTATATTATTCCCCTATCTTAAAACTGAATATTTCTTCGTCGTCTTTTCGCAGCACTTTTCAAGTGAATTTGTTTACGCTGATCCCAATCGTTAACATTTGAACGATTAACCAGATTATCGTTTGGTTAACCGGGTAACCGTGCAATCGATTTGTTTTGGAACGCCCTCTAGCGTTCAATGTTTCTTTCAACTAATGCCGCATGCAAAGTAATGAAATAACGAAGAATTAAGCCTGTAAATTGGAAACGATATAGGTGTGGCAATAATGGTCAGCATTTCGCAGCACTTTTCAAGTGAATTTTTCAACGTTTATCCGAACCGTACAAATGTGAACATTTAACCGTAAGATCTGTCACTTAACCGTGTAACCGTCAAAGGCTTACGTATAAGCCTGCGCATTCACAAATTGTTGTGGAACGCCCCCTAATGTGCAATGTTTCTCACAAATATTACTACACGCACAGATGTAATGAAATAACAAAGACTATGAGTCTGTAAATTGGGAATGATAAGTGTGTGTTTTATGGGATATTGTGCTGTGAAAATCGTGATCACAGTTATTATGGTCAGCATTACGCGGCACTTTTTAAGTGATTTTTTCAACGTTTATCCGAACCGTACAAATAAATGTAAACGTTTAACCATAAGATCTGTCACTTAACCGTGTAACCGTCACAGGCTTACGTATAAGCCTGCGCATTCACGAATTGTTGTGGAACGCCCCCTAGCGTGCAATGTTTCTCACAAATATTGCTACACGCACAGATGTATTGAAATAACAAAGACTATGAGTCTGTAAATTGGAATGATAAGTGTGTGTGTTTTATGGGATATTGTGCTGTGAAAATCGTAATCACAGTTATTATGGTCAGCATTACGAGGCACTTTTTAAGTGATTTTTTCAACGTTTATCCGAACCGTACAAATAAATGTAAACGTTTAACCGTAATTAAGATCTGTCACTTAACCATGTAATCACTTAACCGTGCTTAACTCACTTAAGCCTGAGCATTCACGGTTATTTTTGGTCAACATACCGTTTCTGAAACAGTTGGTGACCCGTGTAACAGCAGTTTCATAAACAAAATTTCAAGTAAAAAAACCTGTTTACACAACTGTGCATGTGACCTAATATCCTAAAGCGTACAAATATGAAAGAGTTAGATCCTATATTAAATTGAAGCTTAACTCTCAATGTAATTTTTTTGTTTAATTCTTAATTAATTAGCCCATTTACAGCGAGGTGAATATTTAATTAGCCAATCTTGAGACCACTATTATCTCGAAATGTATACAACTGCTGTTTGCAGTTATAGACTCCTAGGGCATTGAAGATTAGCCTTGAGTAACTGTGACCCCATGTTGACCTTAACTTCCGGGTCAACCGGAAGTGGGACCATATCTCAAGAACTACACAGCCGATTTTCAAACTTTTTTTAGTTATAGACTCCTTGGCCATTGTATATCAACCTTGGATAACGGTGACCTCATGTTGACCTTTACTTCCGGGTCAACCGGAAGTAAGACCATATCTCAAGAACTACACAACCGATTGTCAAACTGTTTTCAGTTTTAGACTCCTTGGGCATGGGGGATTAGCCTTGGGTAACCGTGACCCCATGTTGACCTTTACTTCCGGGTCAACCGGAAGTGGGACCATATCTCAAGAATTACACAACCGATTTTCAAACTTTTTTCAGTTATAGACTCCTTGGGCATTGAAGATTAGCCTTGGGTAACCGTGACCCCATGTTGACCTTTACCTATGGGTCAACCGGAAGTGGGACCATATCTCAAGAATTACACAGCCGATTTTCCAACTTTTTTCAGTTATAGACTCCTAGGGCATTGAAGATTAGCCTTGGGTAACCGCGACCCCATGTTGACCTTTACCTATGGGTCAACCGGAAGTGGGACCATATCTCAAGAATTACACAGCCGATTTTCCAACTTTTTTCAGTTATAGACTCCTAGGGCATTGAAGATTAGCCTTGGGTAACCGCGACCCCATGTTGACCTTTACCTATGGGTCAACCGGAAGTGGGACCATATCTCAAGAATTACACAGCCGATTTTCAAACTTTTTCAGTTATAGACTCCTAGGGCATTGAAGATTAGCCTTGGGTAACCGTGACCCCATGTTGACCTTTACCTACGGGTCAACCGGAAGTGGGACCATATCTCAAGAATTACACAACCGATTTTCAAACTGTTTTCAGTTATAGACTCGTTGGGCATTGAAGACTAGCCTTGGGTAACCGTGACCCCATGTTGACCTTTACCTATGGGTCAACCGGAAGTGGGACCATATCTCAAGAGTTACACAGCCGATTTTCAAACTTTTGTTCCAGTTATAGACTCCTTGGGCATTGCAGATTAGCCTTGGGTAACCATGACCCCATGTTGACCTTTACTTCCAGGTCAACCGGAAGTGAGACCACATCTCAAGAACTACACAACCGATATTCAATTTCTTTTCAGTTATAAACCATTTGAGCAGTAAATGTTAGACAAGGGTTAAATTTTGTTTATCAATCAGAAAACCGGAACAGCTTCGTGTTTGTACACAAACACCTAATGTCTAGTTTTTATTATTATTCTTGTTTCTGACCTAAATCCCATAGCAATTGCACACGTTTTTTGTTTAAGCCTAATATCCTAGAGCGCAAATACGAAAGAGTTAAATCATATATCAAATTGAAGCTTAGTACATGAATTAAACTCTAAATGTAAAAAGTGTTAAATTTTTTAATTAATTAGCCAATTAGTAGCGAGTTGAATATTTAATTAGCAAACCTTATAAGCACCATATCTCAAGAATTACACACCCGATCCTCAAACTTTTTTCAGTTATGGGATCGTCTCGTATTGTAGATGTAAAATCTGTTCTAACATTTTTCGCACGTCATCATGACGTCATTTGTAGGCGTATTTTCTTTTTGTGTACAAAAAAAACGTTTTAAATACGTTTAGATGGTTCAAACACAAACCGTGGCTACAACGCTGTGCTTATTGATTAGGTCCAGTCACCTACAATTATTCAGTTAGCCTGAAAAATGGTTAGGGAACTGGGAAAGTCAATCAAGAATAGGACTTATCTCAGTTCGCCCAGAAGTAATCCTTATATATTATTGACAAACAATCTTAATTAATTATTCACGTGACAGCGGTATTGAATATTTAATTAGCCAAACTTGTTTCTGTCATATCTCAAGAAGTATACACCCGATCCACAAACTTTTTTAATTTATAGACTCCTAGGGCATTGAAGATTAGCCTTGGGTAACCGTGACCCCATGTTGACCTTTACCTAAGGGTCAACCGGAAGTGGGACCATATCTCAAGATTTACAAAACCGATTTTCTAATTTTTTTCAGTTATAGACTCCTTGGGCATTGAAGATTAGCCTTGGGTAACCGTGACCCCATGTTGACCTTTACCTAAGGGTCAACCGGAAGTGGGACTATATCTCAAGATTTACACAACCGATTTTCAAACTGTTTTCAGTTATAGACTCCTAGGGCATTGAAGATTAGCCTTGGGTAACCGTGACCCCATGTTGACCTTTACCTAAGGGTCAACCGGAAGTGGGACCATATCTCAAGATTTACACAACCGATTTTCTAACTTTTTTCAGTTCTAGACTCCTTGGGCATTGAAGATTAGCCTTGGGTAACCGTGACCCCATGTTGACCTTTACCTAAGGGTCAACCGGAAGTGGGACTATATCTCAAGATTTACACAACCGATTTTCAAACTGTTTTCAGTTATAGACTCCTAGGGCATTGAAGATTAGCCTTGGGTAACCGTGACCCCATGTTGACCTTTACCTAAGGGTCAACCGGAAGTGGGACCATATCTCAAGAATTACTTAACCGTTTTTCAAACTTTTTTCAGTTCTAGACTCCTTGGGCATTGTAGATCAACCTTGGATAACCGTGACCTGATGTAAACCTTTACTTCCGGGTCAACCGGAAGTGGGACCATAGCTCAAGAAGTGAACAACCGATTTTCAAACCTTTTTTCAGTTATAGACTCCTTGGACATTGGAGATTAGCCTTGGGTAACCCTGACCTCATGTTGACCTTTACTTCCGGGTCAACCGGAAGTGGATCATATCTAAAGAACTACACAACCGATTTTCAAACTTTTTTCAGTTATAGACTCCTTGGGCATTGGGCATTGTAGATTAGCCTTGGGTCACCGTGACCCCATGTTGACCTTTATTTCCAGGTCAACCGGTAGTGGGACCAAATCTCAAGAACTACACAACCGTTTTTCAAACTTTTTTCAGTTATACTAGATTCCTTATGCATGGGAGATTAGCCTTGGGTAACCGTGATCCCATGTTGATCCTTACTTCCGGGTCAACCGGAAGTGGGACCATATCTCAAGAGCTACACAACCGATTTCCAAACTTTTTTCAGTTATAGACTCCTTGGGCATTGGGCATTGTAGATTAGCCTTGGGTCACCGTGACCCCATGTTGACCTTTATTTCCAGGTCAACCGGTAGTGGGACCAAATCTCAAGAACTACACAACCGTTTTTCAAACTTTTTTTCAGTTATAGACTCCTTGGGCATTGGAGATTAGCCTTGGGTAACCGTGACCCCATGTTGACCTTTACTTCCAGGTCAACCGGAAGTGGGACCAAATCTAAAGAACTACACAACCATTTTTCAAACTTTTTTTCAGTTATAGACTCCTTGGGCATGGGAGATTAGCCTTGGGTAACCGTGACCCCATGTTGACCTTTACTTCCGGGTCAACCGGAAATGAGACCATATCTCAAGAACTACAGACCCGATTTTCAATTTATTTTTGAGTTATAAACCTTTTGAGCATTAAATAATAGACAAGAGTTACCATGACCCCTAGTTGACCCTTATTTCTGGTTTAAAAGCTCCTTTCGATTCAGTATCAATATGAAGACCAGGTTTAGGCTTTTAAGCGCCTGTCAAAGGTCAAGAGTCTTCTATCTTGAAATCAGACCATCTTTAAAGCTTTGAAGCACTTAATCGAAGCAAATCAATAATACACGGAACAGCTTTGTGTTTGTTCACAAACACCTAATGTCTAGTTGTATTTGGTGTCCTTAACAATTCTGCAAAGTTTTAAGTCTTAAAAGCGTTTACAATTTTAATTACGCTAATTGCATAAACGGCGAATCAGTCAACTTTAAGGATTTGCGTTTTCACGAACTGGCGAATAACCTTTTCCCCAGGGTTAATTTGTAATGCGTACCGCTTAACGCGCTTGTCAACGTCGTCACCGGCGAATCCGCGCCCTGTGTGTGGCGAATCCGGTGTTTACAGCATTTTGCGTTTTCACGAACCGGCGAATCAGACCCCCCTGCGGGTTTTCACGAACCGGCGAATCCGCGCCCTGTGTGTGGTGTAAATACGCGCTCTGTGTGTGGCGAATCCGGGGTGCTCGTTAATTTGCGTTTTCACGAACCGGCGAATAAGTTTTGAACCAAACAGCATTCTAACAAAGCATCACAATAAAGAAATAAGTATTTAGTCATGTTATTTAACTTATACAGTACCGTATCACTATAAAATATTTAACACTTTCAATTAAAAGACCGGCGAAAACACATTTTTTAAATGTGACCAACTTCAAAAGCGTTTTTCTCAAAACGCTGTATTCAGCTGCGTGGGCGGATTCGCCGGTTCGTGAAAACGCCGACGATATGGGGAAAAGATGGGCTAGCCCATATGGGCAAAATATGCATTGTCCCATATGGGTACTATAAGGGGAGAACATGGGCATTCCCATATGGGCAGAATATGCAAGGGCCCATATGGGGAAAATGTGGGCAATCCCATATGAGCAGAATAAGTGGCCCATATGGGTATCATATGGGGAAAACATGGGCTAGCCCATATGGGAAGAATATGCAAGGGCCCATATGGGTATCATATGGGAAAAATGTGGGAAATCCCATACATGTATGGGCAGAATATGAAGTGGCCCATATGGGTATCATATGGGGAAAAGATGGGCTAGCCCATATGGGCAAAATATGCATTGTCCCATATGGGTATCATATGGGGAGAACATGGGCATTCCCATATGGGCAGAATATGCAGTGGCCCATATGAGTATCATATGGGGAAAAACATGGGCTAACCCATATGGGCAAAATATGCAGTGTCCCATATGGGTATCATATGGGGAAAACAAGGGATTGCCCCATATGGGCACAAAATGAATTGGCCCATATGGGTATCAGATGGGGCAAACATGGGCTAGCCCATATGGGCAAAATATGCATTGTCCCGTGTGGTTATCATATTATGGGAAAACATGGGCATTTAATTCCCATATGGGCTGAAGATTCAAAAGACCAAATATGGAAAAAATTGACAATCCCATACGGGCAGGAAGGCTCATATGGGTGGTATTAAAAAGACCCAGGCAAAGATATTACAAAGAAAGACCTCGGCCATTACGGGGTTAATATTATAGTTTAGAATAGAATAGAGTTTAGCAAGCCCAAGGGTTTATGACCCTTCCAATGGATTTTGTAATTTCCTCCGGACAAACTTGGATGAAACATTTATGGAAAGGCCCACATAAGAATAGGAATTACCTTTAAGCAATCCCTTGTGTGCATTGATATGAAAAGGTTCATTTGGTTATCCTATAAGCACGACCTAAGCAAACTTTAGGGTTAGAATATGCAAAGACCCATATGGGTACGATATGGGTAAGACCTGGGCAAACCCATATTGGCAATATGCAAATTTATGGGACAGGGCATTGAAGTAGTGTGTTTTTGATAATTTTTAAAAACAATTTAGTGAAATTTAGCTCTGTAAAGTAGTTTTTGTACTTTTTGTAAGATATTCGTCTATAAGAAAAATACATACATAAAATTTACAATTAGACACTTTCATTTAATACAAGTTTATTCCAATGATGACATTTTTAATTAAAAACTGTTAACCATGACTGTTAACCATGACATGTCTTCAGTTTGTGGACTATATATATAATACATGCCAAGTAGGGAAAGGTATATACATGTATACTTATACGCCAAATTATAAATGAGTAATATAGTTTGTATTTAGTGGTATTGTAGATTAGTATACATGTAATCGTTCATATAATTAGACTTATCATTAACATTAAATAATTACTTGAATATATTATAAGGCTATCTGGGCAAAAAAAATGATTGGGCTGGCCCATATGGGCCCCATATGTACGCTACCCACATGGGACCCTCATTTTTGCCCAGAATGCCCATACGAATCCCAGGTTATGCCCATATAGGATAACCCAGATGGGCCCCAGATGTATCCCAGACGGGTTATCTGGGACAACCCATATGGGTCCCATATGGGTCCCATATGGGCCAGAATATGGGCCACATGTGGGGATAACCCATATGGGGCCCTGTGGATCCTGCACCCGGGATTCATATGGGGCCCATATGGGATGGCCCATAACCCATATGGGACCCATATGGTGCAGGATCCACAGGGCCCCATATGGGTTATCCCCACATGGGGCCCATATTCTGGCCCATATGGGACCCATATGGGGCCCATATGGGCTTGCTACCTGGGCGGGCTCCGACCCTTTTATCTGCCAAGAGAACTCAATCAGATTTTTGTGTTGGTCACATATATCCCTCCACAAGCTGATGTCAATATTGCCGGGGACCATATAGCATCAACGATTAATGATCTGGAGATCTCATCGCCCGACTCTGCCAAAATCATATTGGGCGACTTCAACAAGTGCAGACTGGACAACGTCTTGCCCACCTACGAACAATCAGTACAGCAACACACACGAAATGAAGCCACATTAGACCTATGCTACTGTAACATTCCTAAAGCATACTCTTCTAAGCTTTGTGCTCCACTTGGCAGATCTGACCAAAATAACATTCTCTTACTGCCATCCTACAAGCAAAAACTGAAAAGGTGTAAGGTGGTCGCCAGGGAACGGCGTGTATGGAGCAACGATGCCACAGAAAAGTTACGAGCTTGTCTTGAATGCACAGACTGGAACGTTTTCCTGGACTCCGCCTGTTCAATAGATCAGATGGTGTCAGTTACGTCTGATTACATCAACTTCTGTGTGGATATTTGCATACCCTATAGACGATGTGACATCTAAGTGGTGTTTGAAGCTGTTTGAAGATGTGTTTACATTCAAACCGCCCTCTTTTGACAAGTCTGTTGTCCAAGTCATGTTCCGCCGGGCAAAAAGACGCGTAGTCATGCGTGTACTTTCTAGCTGGCTGTCAAGTACACAAAGGTTTTGCCCGGCGACATGCTCGCGCATCATGTTATGATTTTCAAATGACGTCAGAGGTCACATCGTCTATATTAGGTCGTTCAAGTTTTTCCAAATAACAAACCATGGTTCACTAAAGAACTTCACAATCTCATCAAACGGAAAAGGGCAGCATTCACAGCAGGTGACAGGGTGCTCGTGAAAGTCATCCAGAGGGACATTGACAAGCAGGTCAAGCAGTCGAAGTTGGTTTATAAACGCCGGCTGGAGGAAAACTTTAATGTGAACAATCCACGTGCAGCATGGCAACAAATGCAGTCAATGACGGGTTACAAAGAGTCTAGGAGAACGGTTTCGAATTGTAGTGTGGACTTTGCAAAATAATGAGTTAAACACATTTTGTGTAGGTTTGACACCGAAGATTTTTCAGCAGATAACAGTTCCATTGTTCAGTCTTTACAAAACATGATTCGGGACTCAGACGATACTAATCTTGTTGTAAATGCCCATGATGTGCGTAAGCAATATTGTATTTTGGCATATTACCTTTTTGTACATTGTAGTTTTCATCCCATGGCCTGTACTCGCTGGTTTTATTTATTGCATTACTTTCCTTAGCTCCTGTTTTTGGTTTGCTTTCTGCATGCTGTTCATTTAATTTATTTGCTTTGTTTTGTTATGTAATAGCAACATTGTATTTTGGCATATTGTACTTTTGAACATAGTAGTTTTTCATCCCATGGCCCTTTGTACTCGCTGATTGTTGTTTTTGTGTTACTTCATTTCCAGTTTAGCTTAAACTTCCTTTGGGAGCTCAGGAAACTATTAATTGTATCCTTCCTGTTCCTGTACCCTGTTGTTTAATTAATTTACTATTACGACTGTTTTGTCCTTAGTTATTTTTGTTTTGTATTAATTGATGTTTCATGATTTTGTAAACTCTGTTGATGATAATGGCAACGATGATAATTTAAACAATACTTGTGATTATTTTGATTCCCAACAATTCAACAACATTAATTCTTCTCAAGGCAATTTTTCCATTTATTACATGAATTCCAGGAGCCTTTGTAGGCATTTCTTCGAAATACAGGATTTCCTAGCCACCTTGGACCATTCCTTTTCAATTTACGGTTTTACTGAAACATGGTTCAAAGAAGCCCCTCCGTCGTATGTACATTTGAATAACTACCAACTTGTTCATTCATAGCGATCTTCAAGACCCGGCGGAGGGGCATGCCAGCCATGTTTATAAGCAACTCGCTGAATTTCTCCATTCGTAACGATCTTATGCCTTTCCAAGATGGCTTGTTTGAAGCAATTTTCATTGAAATTCAGCGAGACAATGCTTGTAATTTAATCGTTGGGAATGTCTACAGGGCTCCTGGAACTCCATTTAATGACTTTCACAGATGTTTTGCTTCATGCCTTGAAGGGATTAATAAGGAGGGGAAGCTCTGCTACATAACGGACGACTTCAATATTAATATGCTCCTTTGTGAAGATCACGTACCCACAGACCAATTTGTGAATACTTTTTATTCCTTATGGCTTCCACCCACTGATTACCAAACCCACCCGCATCACCCCACACACTGCCTCTCTGATTGACAACATTCTTACTAACTCGATCTGATCTTGCTATTACAGCTGGTCTTTTGTATTCAGATATCTCTGATCATTATCCTCTTTTCCAGATGACTGCCTCTTATTTTCAAAAGTCTGTGTTTCTTGAGAAAAGCTTCCTTACTAGGGACATCAATGCCAACTCACTTAATTCTTTCAGGCTTGAACTTAATGACGTTGATTGGAATGAGGTTTATGAAGCTACAGAGGTCAACTCTGCTTACGATTCTTTTCTTTCCATCTTTACCTCTCGCTACAACAAAAAGTTTCCTCTTGTTACCAAAATTGTTGGGACTTCGCACAAAATTCAGCCATGGATCACCCAGTCTATAGTGAATTCCTGTCTATTTAAAAATAGACTTCACAGGCGTTTATCCTGCGCAAGCCCACCGAAGACTATGAGCGATTTTACAAGATCTATCGTAATCGTCTCACTTCCGTTATACGTTCTGCAAAGAAAAAATATTATGCTGATAAGCTCAATCATCACAAGGGCAACCTTAAAAACATGTGGCGTGAAATAAATGGCATCCTCGGTAAACGCAAAGATTCAACGCTTCCAGATAGTTTCACAATGGATGGCGACAACTTTGTGTCGCAACCTCATGATATTTCTAATTCTTTTAACAACTTCTTCACTAACATTGATTCCTCACTTGCCAATAAAATACCCTCCTCTCGTACGCACTTTTCAGATTACATGCACAATCCTAATAGCTTTTCTCTTTTCTTAACTCCCACTAATGCACAAGAGATCTTACGTATCAGTAGAGACATAAAAAAGGGTAGTAGCTGCGGTTTTGATGGTGTTAGTTCTACTGTTATGAAATATGCCCTTCCTTCCATTGCTGAACCTCTTGCTCACATCTTCAACCTTTCTTTTCTGAGTGGATCTGAGCCTCTTAATCTTATAGGTTGCAAACATAATTCCCATCTTCAAAAATGGGGATAAGAGCAACATTAATAATTACAGGCCGGCCTATCTCTATTCTTTCTTGCTTCTCAAAACTTCTCGAAAAACTAGTGTACAATCGTCTTTCTTGTTTCATTTCTCAATTCCATCTTCTTTACGATCATCAATATGGCTTTAGATCTAAACATTCCACCGACTTGGCCCTTATAGAATTTCGACAATGTTACTCAGGCACTAAATAAAAAAATGCATGCCGTCGGGCGGGTGTTTTCATAGACCTCTCTAAAGCCTTTGATACTATAGATCACTCTTTTCTTCTTTCCAAACTTGAACACTATGGCATCAGGGGAGTCGCACTGCAATGGTTTTCTGACTATCTTGCTAATAGACACCAGTTTACGTCAATAAAGGGCTGCGATTCTGTTCGTTTAAATATTAAGCAGTAGTATAGTGGTAAGTATCTCTGACTGTCACTCAGGAGACCGGGGTTCGATTCCCCGCGCAGGTTCGAACCCTGCCGACTACTACGCCATGTGTGACCAAGCTAAAAAGGCGGAAGAAATTGGAAAGAGAAACGATTCCAAGTTTGTTTGAATCTGAAGTGGTTTTATTACATCCAAAACAATATTAATTTACTAAATAAAGTCAAAATCACAACAATGACCAGAAATAAAAAGTGACGGAGGACATAATTTGCCTCCCTTAGTTATAAAAAGTTCCAAATTTAAAGCAAAGTAAAGATCGATAACGGCCAAATTTGACGGTTTCTTTTAGGGAGCGGTCTACTCTACTCCTGGAAGACCTCCAGAGTCATGTGTGGGTCTATGTTTGTACCCCCAAAATAGCCCAACATAGCCAGTGTGTGCCTACATACCTATGTTGTGCAAATGGAAATAAAATACATGGGGAAAAAATCCCCCCCCCCCCCACTTTTAAAAGTGTTCCGCCGCCGCTGCCTTGGGTAGGCTGGGGGTAATTGGAACAGTGGGGTAATTGGACCAGTGGGCCTTTTTCTTGGCTATTCTGGTGTGCATTGATCATAATCTTACTGGAGATACTTTACAACAAACAAACATACATTGTTCAAGATGGTGGACAGTTTCAATGATCTTTGTCGTATGATTACTGAAAATATCCCCGTAAATCTGACCCATCCTGCGAGCATCCTCTGTTTGCTTCAATAATTACTAATTATTGGCAATCCTGAAAAACGATGTGTGTAGTTTGGAAGTCATTTACAGTGTAAAATCGTGTATTCTGGAGCTTGTTTCTGAGGTTTTCGTCAATCATACGTTCATTGCATAGCATACAGGTAAGTGTTCAATTTGGTCATGCTTATTATAAAACTTAAGTAACTTAAACTTAAAATTTGAAGTCGTCATATGTTGTTGAATGCTTGTATGGGAGAAATCAAGGCATAACTGCTATTGTCTTAGCTTATGGGGCTGTGGGAACTGGCTTCAGAATTGTAGATTGACGGAGTTTTGCATGGCTGAATAATGTAAAAAATAGGCTTAAAAGATTTAGTAAAACATTTTTTCTGATGTAGACCTATCAGAAAGAATGATTAAATTACATAATTTGTTATTGTTATATCTATTCCAAAATGACATGTTTTGTGTTAACAATGATTGTGTGGGCGGCCATTTTGTAAAATTATTTCAGGCAAGGGTGCTTCATTTTAAAGGGTACTTCTGTGAGGCTACAGTTCAGGATCATTGATCAGTGATTTGGATAATGAGTAAAGGGTGCATAACAGCTAATTAATACTGAAAGATTAAAATAAATACACAAGGAAATCCTTAAAAATTACAAATATTTGGGACGTGTTTATTTATGGGGTAATTGGAACGCCAGTCATATGGGGTAATTGGAACGCCAGAACGCCAGTCGTACCGTATACATAGTACAATTATGGCCATGACGTGTACGTGTCTTTAATCAAAACGGGTCAACTCGTACCCAGGTAAACTCGTACCCATGTGAACTCATACCCAGGTTAACTCGTACCCAAGTGAACTCATACCCAGGTAACTTGTACCCAAGTCAACTCGCACCCAAGTCAACTCGCACCCAAGTCAACTCGCACCCAAGCCAACTCGTACCCAAGTCAACTCGTACCCAAGTCAACTCGTACCCAAGTCAACTCGTACCCAAGTCAACTCGTACCCAAGTCAACTCGTACCCAAGTCAACTCGTACCCAAGTCAACTCATACCCAAGTCAATTCATACCGTCTAACGTACAATAATACTATATTTATTGGTCACTGTGCAGGTACGGCTGAAAAAGGAGTCCAGACTACAGTGGATACCAGCGGAAACAGGTCAAGGCAGTACAAGGGACAATATTCAAGCTGTGGGACCGTTACAATTCAGGGGACCTCAAGACTTCGGGCTTGCTGTCCGCCTGCAAACACCTGACCGGCCCGCCGATGTGAAACAATTGCCATCAACCAACAAACCGGCTGTTCTCAGAGCCACCACATTTTCTAAAAAGAGATTTAGCCTGTCTGTTTTCTGATTATTTTTACGTAATTTTGGAAAGAAAAAACCCAATCATTTGAAGAGAAACATATTCTTCATTACGTTTTTCCACACAATACATATACTTTGCGTAAGTTTTTATGGTCATTAATTTTTGGAGTAATGGACTTGGGTACGAGTTCACTTGGGTACGAGTTTGGTTTTAATTTATTTTATGAATAACCAACAAACAGTGTTAATAGTACTTTTCAACAATTTTGAGATGATGTTATCAATTAAATGTTATCTAAAATATACAAATATTGTCTTTGTGTGCATACAGATGCGTTCCAATTACCCCAAATAGGCGTTCCATTTACCCCAATCAGTCGGGGTAAATGGAACATTTAGACCCTCGTTATTTTGGGCCTCTCTTCAGAATATAATGTCATAATTTACATTTAATTGCTCGAGGTACTTTCTAAAATGTATTTTCCAATACCTGAATACAAAAAACCGTAGTCACAATTGCCCCATAAAGCGCAAACAGGGATTTAGTGCTTAAGTGTTCCCTTTACCCCAACTTACGTTCACTAATGAGACAGACCTATAAATACCTGGGTACAGTCATCAACAACAAACTAAAATGGAGCAGCAACACTCAAATGCTGTGTGGTAAAGCAAACCAACGGCTCTATTTCCTCAGAAAGTTATAAGAGTTTAATGTAGATAACCGTATCTTGGTCCTTTTTTATCGGTCTTTGATTCAAAGCATTTTTAGTTTTAGTTTCATCAGTAATTTGGGGAATCTCTCAAAAGAAAATGTTCATAAAATTGAAAGACCTAGGAAGATCAATCAGCGCATAATTCGTAAAGACCTCCCCTCAATAAGTTCTCTCTATGACAAACAGGTTCTGTTAAAAGTTCATAAGATAATGCAATGACCCCTCACACCCTTTGCACAATTGTTTTTTATTCAATAGATCAGGTATCCGTCTCCATGTCCCACGTACCTCCCATTGTCGCTCCAGACAGTCATTTGTTCCCAACGCCATTCATACTTTTAATGCTACTGCTCAGAGGGGCATCAACTTATAATGTGTTTTTGCCTCCCTTTGCCCACTGAGCTCGCTTAACTCCAGATCTCCTGTACCTTTTATCCTCCTGATGTGATGTATCTTTCTATTTGTTTATGCTAGTTTTTTTATAATGCAGTTTTTGATGTTCACTGTACTTGCCCGTACATGTTGTATTTTCGTATTTTAATGCTAGTTTTTTACTGTTCGTTGTACCCCAAGCCTACATATTATGTTATTGTTTATAGTATATTATTTTATACTCAGACTCCATAATGAAACTAAGAATAAACATTCTTGCTTGTTTGAATTTATGCCACAGCCTTTGAAAACTGTTTTTATTCAATTATTCCGGATACCGAACTTTGGGCAAACGGGCACAAAGACAACCAAACCAAATCAAACCTACGGTAAATAATATGTCTTCTTAACATATTATTATTATTCAAAGTATAGGCCTAGTTGCGCTTCCACCACTGTGACTTGTGATCGGAATCATAGCCTCTTGAAACTCTGGAGCGCTATGGCAACTAAACAAATCACAAAATACAATTAGGATATAAACATTAAACAACTGGCTTAATGACCCCAAAAGCGCCACAAATGTGTTTGGTGGCTATCCTTACCGTGAAAACTTGCCACCTCCCGAGAGGCACATAATTATAAACATAAACATAAATCAACATCCTCCCTCATAAAAATACCAACAGCTATATAAAGGAAGACTCAACTTCCCACCAATAATACCAAAAAACAGTATTCGAAACACTTGGAAGGAAATACATTCAATTTTAAACAAAAACAAATCTTCAAAAACTATTAAAAGAATTATTTTTGATGGGAAAATAATTTCCAGTCCTGTTGAAATTGCTGACCGCTTCAACTATTATTTTACCAATATTGGCCCGAATCAGATCTTGCTTGTAAAATTCAACCAACAAATAGTGATCTCAGTTTTACTGATTACCTGACTAACCCCATCAAAAATTCTTTATTTTTTACCCCAGTTAATAAATATGAGGTTACGATATAGTTAACAACCTAGTTAACAAAAAGAGTTGTGGGCACGATTTTATTAACATGTTTATTATCAAAAGCTCAATAACTGCCATATGTGAACCACTTGCACATAATTATTATTAATACTTCCTTTATGACAGGTGTTGTACCATCTCAATTAAAAGTTGCAAAGGTTATCCCTGTTTTTAAAAAGGGTGACTCAAATTGTGTTAACAATTACAGACCTATATCTATTCTGTCTTGTTTCTCTAAGATTTTTGAAAAATGTATTTATGCACGTACTATTAAATTCTTGGATAAAAACAGTGTTTTGTCAAAATCCCAATTTGGATTCCGTAAAAAACATTCAACCTCCCACGCCCTTATATATTTTATTGATAAGGTTTCCAAAGCATTTGATGACTCTAAGCACACACTGGGGATATTCCTCGATCTTTCAAAAGCCTTCGATACAATTGACCATGATATCTTATTACATAAACTTTCCTATTATGGCATTCGAGGAATTTCTCTTGATTTGTTTAAAAGTTATCTTTTTAACATATCTCAATACGTGTCCATGATGGTACTAATTCAAATACTAGAATCCTTACACATGGCATACCCCAAGGATCAATACTAGGACCATTGCTTTTTTTAATATATATTAATGATTTCACACAATCCTCAGATGAACTTTCTTTTATATTGTTCGCTGATGATTCTAATTTATTCTATTCTCATAGTAATCTTAATTACCTCATTTATAAGGTCAACAATGAACTGATATCTGTTGCAAATTGGTTCAGGGTCAATGGCTTGTCTCTTAATATTGAAAAGACCAATTTCATGTTATTTAGCAACTCTGCCACTGAAGTTCCTTGTAACGTGAAAATTGTTAACACTGTTTAATATTAAAAAAACTGAGTGCTGTAAATTTTTGGGATTGTATATTGACTCGGGATTAAAGTGGGATTTTCATATTGAACAGTTATGTAAAATAATTTCTAGAAATATTGGGGTGATTAATAAGATAAAATTGTTTGTCCCAGCATCAGTCCTAGACTCCCTTTATAACACATTAATCGGATCATATATTAACTATGGTATACTAGCATGGGGAGGTAGTTCAACTAACAAACTGAACAGAATTTTCCTTCTACAGAAACGGGCTCTACGTACCATTAATTTTGCCGATTTTCTTCACATACAAATCCTTTTTTTTCTAAACATAGGACTCTTAAAGTCAATGACATTTATTATCACCAACTTGGATCCCTCATGTACCAGTCTACCCGTAATACTTTACCATCCTCAATTAATAGTATATTTACACACAATCGCGAGATTCACTCTCACTTTGCTCGTCAAGCTTCCGACCTTCATATACCATATACTCGTACTTCTCTCGCTCATAAAACAGTCAAACTTGAGGGACCCAAGCTTTGGAACTCATTAAACTCTCAACTTAAAGCCTCTAAAAATCTCTCAGTATTTAAGCATAAATTTAAGGCCATTTTGTTGCATTCCTATTGTTGATAGATGATTTCTTTCTTTCTTACATTGCTGACCTGATGTCTCTGTTCGTTCTTGTCCATTGTTCGTTTGTCTAGGTAACTACCTTTATTGTTGCCAGCTTGTGCATTGAGCCTACTTGGTATAAATACAACTGTCCTTACAGTACAGGAATGTGTTTTTCTACCTGGAGTGGTGCATTCCACAATATATCAACAATAATTGTATTATCGGCTCAATGCACAAGCTTGCTCAGGGACCCATAACCTTACAAGCCTTGCTTCTTTATGGGTCCCTCCACAGTTTCATTAACTCCCATGCTTACTCTCTATTTAATTAAATCTTACCAAATAATTAATTGTCTTTGATTTGATTTTGATACTGTGGAAATAAACTGAACTGAACTGAAGTGCAGCCAAGAAAGACTCAACTTCCCGACCCATCGGCAGCCTTGGAAAAATCATCCTTCCCACCTCAACATATCAAAGGCAGCCACGGAAGACTATTTCTTCCCGCCCAACTTTAACAAGGGCAGCCATGGAAGATTCATTATTCCCGCCAAATCATACCAATCATATCAAGAGCAGCCATGGACAACTCATTCTTCCCGCCAAATCATACCAATCATAATCAAGGGCAGCCATGGAAGACTCATTCTTCCCGCCCAAGTGCAGCCATGGAAGACTCATTCTTCCTGCCCAATAAACAACAAAGACACCTTCTGAAAGACCAAACTTTCGGTGTAATTAGGTAAACATTTCAGTTCAATTCAATTCACTGTGCAGCATGCACAAACTTAGGTATAGCGAATTACCGGCACAAATACAATGAAATATACGGTGGGATGAAAGGGGTTGGTGGAGGGGGAAAATTTAATGTCTCAACACTTTGGTTGACTGTGACAAAGTGAGGATCTCCCGCAAAATTGTACAACCCACGCTAATCCGCAAAGGCTGATTGGATAAAAGTAAAACTTACAAACATCGTCCGATCAATAATATTTACATAAAGAGTAAACATAATAGAAATAGCATTAGTATTAAAATATGAAAATTAATTCAATATTTATTTGGGGGCCAACAAATGTTTTACTAACAGCATTTTATATGATTTGTATCTATATATATGTTCATTCCTCTTGTATAATAGTATGTCGGTACTTGAAAGGTCCTGAATGCACTATAAAGAGGTTTTTTGGAATGGCACTCAAATTAAAACATAATCGGACTGGAATGCACCCAAGGTGATAAAAAGGCATTTACACATTTGGTCAGTCACAAAGCTTCTCTCTGTTTCGAGTGAGAAACAAGTTTTAAAAAACAAAACAAGTTTGAACAAAAAACTAGTTAAAAAGTGGGCAACGCGACCGCACGACGCGACGGACGATGATAGCCAAGACATCGATGAAATTTAAAATCAAAATAAAGACAACATAAATACCAGGGCAAACAATCTCAAGGCTATAACAAAAGATTTTGTCTTCATATCGAAATTATCGGGTACATGCTTTAACTTTAAGGGTAACAAAGCAAAAGGATAAGACATGATACGGGATTTAAGTGAAATCTAATAACACGGAAATGTCTCTTAAGACTGGTCAAAGTCTCGAATGCCTATAAATGAAACAGAATGTATAAAATAAATCTGATAGAGAAAAACGAAATCAGGTGTGCAAGAAATCGACTTTGAATACACAGTGTCTAAAAAATGAATTTACTAGTTTGAGTGGATTAGGTGAAAATGCGTGAATTTGAATGCATGATAATGAAATTGAATGAATCTTTGCTGAAATTGGCTGGGAAAGCCATTATTTGAAATGCATTTACGTCGATAGAAAAACTGAAGAAAACAAAACTTGTTAAAATTTAAATTAGGCTGAATTAATTCATGTAAGATTACCATTTATAGCAACTGCAACAAAGAGCAAAAGAGTAAGAGTTGGTAGAAACAGAGCCATGTCGGAGTCCACTACAGTATTTGCTGTCTCCAGGAATAATTTAATTAAATCATTGCGCGTCAACAAAGTCATCTGCACGTAACGTTTTACATAATAACGCTTTTTACTTCATCTGTGGGTATTAAAGAACACAGTCTGACTTAATAAAACCGAGCAGTGACTGACACTGGTATGCCGAATACAGGTAATTACAGCCATACAAAAAACTGTTTGCTCAGATTCATTAGAAACACGTTCTTTGCTGCAAGGGATTGATCGAAGAGATTTAATTTTATTTTTAGACGCAACCTTGGCCATCAGTATAGTCACGTTCTGGCTAGGTTCTTCAGGACAGTATGGAAAAAAAATCTGTCACCATGTCTTACAATCAATTTATCGTAATGTGTTTATTTATATATCACAATATATATGGTATATACACCTATATATATCGCAATTATATATCGTAGGGTGTCATGGCCGAGTGGTTTAGTTCATCGGATTCAAGTTCTGGTGGTTTAGTCATCGGGGTGTGGGTTCGTGACGCTTGTGTCATTGAGCAAGACACTTCGCTATAATTGCTTCTCTTCACCCAGGGGTATAAATGGGTACCTGCAAGGGTAGAGGTTGATATTGTGTTTGAAAAAGCCTTCTGAGCGCCACGGCAGCTCGGGCTGTATACTCCCCAGAGAGCTGAGAAAGATTAAAGGAACGTTATTGGCCCAATGACCAGGGCACTATAATGTAAAGCGCATTGAGACGTTATTGTGAAATGCGCTATATAAGAACTAGTTATTATTATTATTATTATTAATATAGGTTTTCTCGGTCAATTTCGGCAAATGAGCAGCCGATTTAATTTTCGTGCGTTCGAATTAAAGCTATTTTGCCTCTCCAGTTGTTACTGCGTTTCAAATTCAAAATTCGGGCATTCAATTTCGTATTGAGGCATTCAAATTCCTTTTGCACTGTGTTCAATTTAGCATATCGTCATTCTTTTTCGTGACGCACAATCATCATTCAATTTAGCAAAGCTGGTTCGACTGGAGATTTTACTGGTTTAATTTTTTTCAATTTCGTAAAGAGGCAATCAATTTCGCTAAATGAGAATTCAAATAAGTACGACTAAAGAAATACGAATAAACAGATAATCTGTTTTAGGCAACTGTTTCGTATCTTCACTTTAATTCAGGCAAACCTTATTTTCTTTATTTATGGTTCCAGGAGACTTTACATGGGGCCCATGATGTTTTTTCTTCTTTGTTTTCTCCTATATTCTTTTTGGGGGGATCTTTATTGGTTAACTGGCCTAATTTTGTATTGTGTTTGAATGGGGTGTTTCTTTATGTTTTTCCTGGTTTTTGTTGTTTATGTTGTTTCTTCCTCAACCATCAATCTGTTGGCGTGCCAGACATATTGGCGTATATGTTTAGGTATGGTTGTACCACAAGCTGCAAACTTATTGAAATATGCGTGTAAAACTGTAGCAAAAGCTCGTCTTCGAAGTACAAAGTGACTCAAGTGCAAATAAGTGAACCGTATATGCCTTATTAACAAAGCGTTTTTTAGATTGCACAAATTACAGAAATGACTGCCCAAAAATGAATTTGAATGACTAAACACACGCCTCAAAAAGCTCCGGCGAATTTGAATGCTGCTTTGTTGAATCGTTAAATTGAATGATTATTTTGTTAAATCGAATGACGCAACAGTACATTTGACTAGTCATAAAACGAAATCGAATGACCCTTTTTTAGTAGCATTCGATTTCGCGCGAAATAGAATAGCGTGGTGGTTAAATTGGCTGCTCATTATAAGAAAACCTATAACAAATTGTATCATAATCCTTATTGTCTACGTCAAACAGCTACCTTGTACGTGCAGGAAACAGTTACCCTTAAATGGCTTGCAATAACACCCTCTGATAGCAAACGGGAAAATATAATCTAGCCTCTTTGTTTATTTCCTCGCAGCTACTAGTGTACAGGGTGGGTCAAAAAAACTATACACTTTTAAAATTGCCCGTTGTTTTATTGTGTAGCAATATAGATAATATATTTTCATATGTACTGTTAAATTCACCCTTTCTGCTTCTTTTTGTGCCAGTTTCACTGGATTGGATTTCATGCTTGACTGCACATGAGGCAATTAAGGGGGCAGATGAAATTTGGGATGCGCCAACTGGTCAGGGTTGGATAAGAAAGAGATAATTAAAAAGAACACGATCATTGTCTTGGTTCTGGTCATGGATTGCATAATCAATTCAGCTCTGTGGATTTTGCTTGCAAGGGTGTCAGTAGGCCTACACATACTGTTGAAGCATGGTGCACACCCAGTTCACACCCCAGCAAAGGGCCTTCTTGGTCAGTGAATTTATCCGGACGCAAAGTGCCACAGATGTCTTGCGAAGTTTTCTCCTCCAGTTCCCAAACGTAAGATGCCCAACTCGTGCAACAGTGTATGCTATTGCTAACGTTAGGAATTTCCAAAAACACAGGAATGAGCAACAACCTCGATAAAGGTCATTCTGGTCGTCCAAGGACTGGCAGATCACAGCAGAACAGTTGGCGCATACCAAATTTCATCTGCCCCCCCCCCCCCCCCCCCCCCCCCTTAATTGCATCGTGCAGTCAAGCATGAAATACAATCCAGTGAAACTGGCACCGAAAGAAGCAGGAAGAGTGAATTTAAAAGTACATATGAAAATATCTTATCTATATTGCTACACAAAACACAATGGGCAATTTTAAAAGTGTAAAGTTTTTTTTTGACTCGCACGGTAGATACAACAATCACTACATTATATCAAACCTTCACAGTCGTTGCTACCATGGTGAGAGAAGATATTTCTTTTCTCAAATGACTTTCAACAGCAGCGTATTTTTTAAGCATTTGCAACTCTGCATAGTTCAGTACGGGGCCCCTAAAGGAACATTAAAAAATATTCAGGGTTTACCCAGAAGAACAAAAAATGTATGGGGCATATCATTACAGAGAAATTTAAAATTGGTAACAAATGTTCGCAGGATTGTTTTGGTAAATGTACTAATTTAAAAGTGATATACAGGATTGCTAAGATGATAAACACAATTTTTTTAATTCTTAGCCTGAAAGCTCATGGGAGTTAGGGCTACGAAGTTCATACTGAAACAACTTTTTCTGTGAAACATTTCCCTCTTAATTGAAGTCTTATACCAGACATTTTTTTCTGAAAATTATTTTTATTAAACGCAACAGTTGATTTCGGTTGTTATGAGGACAGCGTGTTTACATGCTGGAAATTGTGCAAGGTTCCTTACTATTGGGTCATATTGTGTCGTCAAGAGGTACAACAAAATCTGGATCCGTAAGGTTGTGTGTGTGTGTGTGTGCGTGGGCACACCAACTCCGCACGTGGGTCATTCCATGTCAAACCAACGCACTTTTTTACCTCATGTCTTCCGATTTTGATAAAAATTGCTGTGCTTGTAGGTCCTGATGAGCAATGAATGCACACCAATTTTTTGCCCGATCCGACCTACCATGTGGTCAGGGCAGAAACCACAACAAATTGACATTTTAAGAGTAAAATACCACCCTTTTTGGTACAAATATGTCAAAACCATGTCAATTTTCATTGAATATATGCAAATTTGGTATTAAAATAATGAGAATTGCATTAGGCACTATAGGGGATCTCAAAAATGACGAAAAATCATTCCGCAGGCTAAAATGTCAGTTTTAAAGACCTATACCTTGATATTACAAATGTCCTATGATACTTTTGACAGTAGATTCTAGTTGATGGGGTACCAGGTACCCTGTATATTAATTTGTAGCTACATATCTTATCTCCATTTGTATATAGGCCTATATAGACCTCTAAAAATGCCCAAAACACGTAATAATTTGAAGGGGCGGGGTCATATCTCAGAAATGTTGATGTGTGTTCATGGCACCCATAGGGAAATCTTTTTTTTTAAATCAGCAAAATCTGAGACGGAGCCTGCCAACCCATCAGGTGATTTGGCACGGAATGACCCAAAAGAGAATTCCTCTCTCTCTCGTAAAATAACCAAACAAAAAAAGAAAAACGAAAGTTTAATTTTTCTTCAACAAAAAGCCAACAAAAGTGAACAGTTTGTCTAAAATTTGCCTGACTCTAAACTGTCTTTGACTGAAACGATTGCTCTAGGAAGAGGTTTGATCTTCATCCCCACACCCAAAAACCAATAAAGACAGCTATCCTACGCCATTCAAAACTGCTCTTCAGAATGAGACTACGCGTTTTAGTGGCAGGGAAAACTAAATTGGGTCAACTTCCTCCCTTTCGGATGACATCAAAACGGACACCCCATGCTACCTCCAATACAAACTTAGAAACTTACATTGAAGGTACACTGGAGGAACTGTCCAAAATCAAAATTAAAAATGTGGCATCCAATAACACTAAAGCAGAACGCATTGCTCTCACGGGCCTCAAATAAAAATGAAAACATTGTCATAAAACAATTTGACAAAGGCCGTGGTGTATGTGTTTTGAACAGATCAGACTACATACAGGAAGGCAATTATTTTATTTATTGATTTATTTAGACAGGGTAGCCTTATCAGTAATACAACTGCTATCCTTAAGGGCCCTGTGTACAGGCAGTAAAATTTAAAAAAGGAAATAGAAAAATACAGAGCACTAAGAAAATCCATGAATAAAGACAAAAACAAGTGTAAAACAAAATTATCTGGGCCACACTATGAGGTTGTTGACAGGTATTTAACGGGTGAAATCACAGCTATGGTCTATCGGGCCGTACGCAATATATACGGGGACAACGTAATAAACATAGAGATTTTTGAATTTCTTAATCCTCACAATCACCAGATCAAAACGCCCAGACTTTACCTCCTACCGAAGATCTACAAAAACCCACCGGGTGGAACACGGTTTGTGGGAAGGCCGATTACCAGTGGTTGTGGGGCTCCAACTCAACAAATCTCAAAATATATGGATTTTGTTCCTGCTCCCCATCGTCAAGCAACAAAGCACACATACAAGAGACATTTGGTTCTCGTAACTATGGGACAGGATAATCTTCTTATCGCACTGGACATTGTTTCAATGTACACAAACTGCCCACAGAAAGCAATAGACTCATGAGTTTTGGATTGAAGAAAACACACGCAATGTCTTTTAGAACTGATCTTGGGCGCAAACGTCTTCGAATTCAATAACAAGTTCTACAGACAAACAATTGGCGTGGCGATGGGTAGTGTATGCAGTCCTGAAATATGTGACATCACCTTATTCAATTACGAAAAAGAAATTATACTCCCTATTACAACCCAGAGATAGTGGCTTACATGAGATACAGAGACGATGTTTTGATAAGTTGCAGTGGCAACAAAAACATGGCGTTGGATTTTATTATAAACAACCTGCACCCAACTTTGAAATGCACTTCAGAGATCTCACACTACCAAATCACCTTTCTTGACCTCGTAAATTACAAAGGCGAACGTTTTCAGAAAGAAGGGAAACATAGCAACGAAAAAACCCGGACACGTCCCAATATCTTGCTCGAGATTCTGCACACCCTGAGTCTGTATTTGGCGGCGTCATTAAGCGTGAAACGACGAGATAACAACGCATATGCACACACACAACAATATTTTGAGAGTAAGGTCAATTTCTTTAAAGAAAAACTGTTAGAACGTGGATACAACACAGAAGAATTGACCGGCGCTTCATGAAATATAATGATGACCACAGGAATTAAATGTTGAGTGCACCACCTAACATCAAGAAAGAAACGAACCCGCCTCTTGTTTTTACTTGCCTTTCTTCCCACAAATACATCACTCTAATCTCAAAGTGCACTGTTGAAACACTGGCACTTAATAAACGACAATAATTTCCTTAACAACCTCTTCCCTGTACCATCTCTGTTGGCTCACAAACTACAAAAGAACATAAATTCAGGCTAGATTGCAAGCTTCAACCCAAGAAAACTTACTCATAAAAATGGACAAACAGAACTTGCAAATCCTGATTGAATTACTACCGGAACAACAGTCGGGTACACAAAATTAAAGAAAAGATCAGGACTTGTATCAAGACGAGATTACGTAAGCTAACAAACGAAGAATACTATTCTCTCTGGATCCTCTTGCCTAAAAAAAGTAAGATTTTGATCCCTCCTCGTTGCAAAACTTTCATAAAAAGGATACAAAAGCCATGGTGACTGATGAAGTGCAGCTTCTAAAACGCACTAAAAATATGTGTTTTGAGCCCTAATTCCATTAAAGGTACAAACAAAAGTGGCTCAACATATTATCACCGGTTAAAAGTTCTTTTTAGTGAGTTTTAACATCTCTTTTCCCATCCAAAACCCCCTCTCCCCTTCTCTAACACCCCCAATCTTTCTTCCGTGAAGATGCATGCAAACATCAAAGATTAGATTTGTTTTAACCTTTGCCTTGACTTTTTGGAAACCGGAGACATTTGTCTCCCATCAAAAACAACATCCAAACATTCATGCGATGGTTTATTACCAGAGACCACACCGAAAACATGTGTTTTCTTTTTCACAACCTCTCTGCCTATTTCGCTTAAGACTAATTGGGCAGTCTCATTCTTTCTCACACCCTCCATCATAACCACCCCCCCCCCCAACCAACACATGTTTCCCCTTCCTTTTGGCTTTGCCCTCTTTCCACCCCCCCCCCCCCCATCCCTTTTAAGAACTATACACATGACGCCTCAAACGTTTTTTAAAGCTTTAGTTTCCATACATGATTCTCCATCAACAGGGTGAGAGTTTGCATAAATATTTAAACCTAAAGCTTTTTGAACACTTTGACCGCGTTCCGGTCCAACTAATTTCCTTGCGTGTCCTTCTCTTAAATTTGTCTAGATGCACATATCGAATACCTCAAAATGTTTGTTGTGGTCAAACCCAGTCTCATCTCACCTTTGAGGCAGCATGTATTTCCATCATTATCCTCTTTAAATCCTCTTTAAACATACAATCTTTGTTTATTGGATGATATTTTTTGTTCAGTGTGGAGCCTAGAGGAGTGTGGGATCACCTAGACACAAGAAAGGAACCATAACAAGATGTAATTTCCATGTTTTATTTGAGGAAATCAGCTCTCAGCTATCTTCTATTTTTTATGTGGTCACAAACTCAATCCTGTCGATTCAAACCCATACCTTGGCGTTGAGATCTCTCGCACATTGTCATGGAATCTTCATATTGACAATACATGTACTGTGAAAAAAGCAAACTCCGTCATGGGCTTGGTGAAGAGGAATCTCTATGCAGCACCTAAAGAAACCAAAATCCTGGCTTATCATTCCATTGTGAGACCAACGTTAGAATACGCAGCTCACATTGAGATGCTGCCGCCAGACTTGCCACAGGTTCACCCAAGTTCTGCCACATGAAACCTATCCTTCGTCAATTGAACTGGCTAACCATCAGGTCCCGGATTCAATACAAAATACTTCTTCTCACCTTCAAATGCATCCACGGTCTAGCTCCTCCCTACCTATCTGAACTTATAACTATCAGGCAACCATCCCGCTACTCCCTTCGCTCCTCTCAAGGCATCACGCTGAACCACCCATCTCCCAAGATGCTACCCACACCTGGTGATAGAGCCTTCACTACTGCTTCTCCCAAACTGTGGAATAACCTACCGATATCTCTTCGTAACCAACAATCTGTCAATATCTTCAAACATGTTCTCAAAACTCACCTCTTCTGTTAACAATATAACTGTAAAGCGCATTTGAACATGTATATGGAAAATGCGCTATATAAATACATTATTATTATTATTATTATTATTATTTCACTCTTCCCCTTACAAACATCAATCAATCAACCAACCAATCAATCAATCAGTCGCTCACAAGGAAAAAGCTTTATTATTTTAGCTTTGTTACTTTTTGTAAGTTCTTTTGCTGTAAGTCACTTCGCTGTTATTAAAATGAAATATTTTGAAATCTTTTAATTCAGATGAGTACAAAAGAGTTTATTTAAAATGTGCACTCTATTTTGGGTTAAGTCGCAAACAATAGGTCCGGTCATCAAAACAATTTAACAGGAAATCAGGGTTGGCATTTCAGTCGCTCAACTTAAAAGCCGGGGCGACATTTAGGTACAAGTTTGGGACTACATTTAGGTCGGGGCGACATTAAGGTATAGGTTTGGGGCTACATTTAGGTAGGGGCGACATTAAGGTATAGGTTTGGGGCTACATTTAGGTAGGGGCGACATTAAGGTATAGGTTTGGGGCTACATTTAGGTAGGGGCGACATTAAGGTATAGGTTTGGGGCTACATTTAGGTAGGGGCGACATTAAGGTATAGGTTTGGGGCTACATTTAGGTAGGGGCGACATTAAGGTATAGGTTTGGGGCTACATTTAGGTCGGGCGACATTTAGGGCTCGGGCTACATTTAGGGGCCGCACATACGTCTTATAATAATAATAATAAAAAGATACTTATAAAGCGCAGTATTGCCGCAAAACAACCTCAAAGCGCTATTTAAAAAATTGCAAGATAAAAGGTAAAAGACATTAGCAGAAAAACATAAGTCTGTGGAATAAGAGGCTCGTCCATACTTTCGTTAATTTTTGTTTTTGATTAACTGTTATTAATCCTCGAAGATTTTCGTTTTTTCGTTCAAGATAATAAATAAAAGTGTGTATTAAAAGTGTGTAACTTTACCTGCCTCGTAATAATTTGCAATTTAAAATCAAAAATTTGTTTTCCTGTCAAATCGGCATAAATACGAACAATGCATCTTTAATTGCTTACGAGTTAGATTATGTGAATTGCAGTCAAGAAAGATCTACTTCACGGCTTTAAATTTGGAGAAGCGGTAAAGTTATTTGACAACAAACACTTTCAAGACAGATGATATTGCAACACGCTGTTTTGTTTAGTTATTCACTCATTTTAAAGGCAAGTTTTTAACAACAAAAGATAAATTCTTTTTAAGACCGGCGCAATCAATTTCGTTTGAAAATGAATGCTCCGTTGAATCAGCAATCAACAGTTAAAATTAGTAATTCAATTTTACCAGTTTAGCCTTCAAATAACATCATACAATTACACTAGGCCGCAAGATTAATTCAATTTTGAAAAACCCAGCAGCAAGATCGAGTTGGTCAATCATTCAATTTCGTCAATGAACAAACATTTTCCAAGTGTTTGCATTTATATTTAAATTATATGTCTTTCTGATTCGTACTTGCCTAGTAAAGGCAAGATATTTCGAAGAGAATTCATTTATACCACACGCAGTCACAGCCAAACTTACATGCCGAGATGCATATAGCACGTCGGAACATTGAAGGCTAAAGAAACTAACATTATATATAAACAAACGAATAAAACACAATAATAAAGAGAAAAAGAAAATTACCTGGGACAAAAAAAAGAAACAAGCATGCAAAGGAAAACAACACTTTGTTTATAAAATTTGAATTGACTCCTTTGTTTCCTAAAACGTTTGTTCACTTCTAATTTGACATGGTCCGAACATTTGCAGAATTAATGACGACAATATTACCAGGGCAAAAAGTCTCAAGGCTATCACTAAAGATTTTGTTTTCATTTCAAACTTATCGGTAAGGGTAATAAAGCAAATGAACATTATTACAATTAAGACATGACACAGATTTTAGGTGAAATGTAATAATACGGAAACGCCTCTTATAGCTTTTACTGAAGTGTCAATAATTGAGCTCTTCTCAGCTTGCAAGTGAGGTCATAACGTATGTTTAATTTGAATGCAAACAAGTTGAAAATCATTGACCATTAAAAAAAAAATTAATAAACGCAAGCAATCAATAAATTCATGTGCGCTTCGATGAGTCTTAATTCAATTTTAGCAATTGGGGTATAGTAGAACTTCAACATAAAGGCACTGGACACCTTTGGTAATTGTCAAAGACCAGTATTCTCACTTGGTGTATCCCAACATATGCATAAAATAACAAACCTGTGAAAATTTGGGCTGAATTGGTCATCGATGTTGCAAGAAAATAATGAAAGAAAAAACACCCTTGTTGCACAAATTTGTGTGCTTTTAGATGCCAATAATAAAAGGCTTCGCTTAAGTCTTTTATTATTTGAGTGAGAAATTACCTTTTTCTCAAAAACTACGTTACTTCAGAGGGAGTTGTTTCTCACAATGTTTTATACTATCAACAGCTCTCCATTACTCGTTACCAAGTAAGTTTTTATGCTAACAATTATTTTGAGTAATTACCAATAGTGTTCAGTGCCTTTAAGAATGGTCAAAGTCTTGAATGCCTATAAATGAAAAAGAATGACTGAAATGAATCTGACAGAGAAAAATGAAACCAGGTTTGCACGAAAACGAAATTGAATACACAAGGGCCACAAAAACAAAATAACCAGTTTGAGTGGAATAGGTGAAAATGTATGCGTGAATTTGATTGCGTGATATTGAAATTGAAAGATTTTTTGCTGAAATTGGCCGGGAAAGCCTTTATTTGAAATGCATTTACGTCATAGGAAAACTGGGAAAAGGGCGTTTAAAATTAGAATTAGGCTGAACAAATTTAACGTCAGATTTACCTTTTATAGTAACTGCAACAACGAGTAAGAGAGTAAGAGTTGGTAGAAACGGAGCCATGTCGGAGTCCACCACAGTGTTTGCTGTCTCCAGGAATAACTACTAAATCATTGCACGTCAACAAAGTCATCTACACGTAACGTTTTACATAACGCTGTTTGCTTCATATCTTGTTGACGAACACAATCTTATTAATCTGAGCAGTGACTGGCCGAATACAGGTAATAACAGCCATAAAGAAAAAACATGAACAAAAACCGGTTTGCTCAGATTCATCAGAAACACGATCTTTGCTGCAAGGAATTGATGGAAGAGATGATAACAATAGACTCAATTGTGATGTTGCTTTATTTTTTATAAGCAGCCTTGGCCTTCTCGGTAGTCACGTTCTGGCTAGGTACTGGTTTAATTTTATATTAAAGTTAAGATCTCCAGGACAACAAATTGATAAAAAGTCTGTCACCAAATCTTAAAATCAATTCATCGTATTCATTGTATATACATATCACCATTAAACAAAAATTGCATCACAATCCTCAATTAATTGTTTACCGTCAAACAGTTTCCACAGCGCTATTTTGTTTATTTCTTCGCAGTTCAATCCAACACAGTTCAAACATTCACAATCAACCTCCATAGTTTTAGGGGAGACATTGTTGTTTCTCTCAACTGACTTCCAACAGCAGACTAATTAGGCAATCTGAGATATTTTAGCATATTTCGCAACTCTTCATAGTTCAGTACGGGGGGCCCTAAAAACAGTAAAAATATTCAGGGTTTACTCAGAGAACAACATGTTCGAGCCATAACAATACAAGTGTTCGTGGAATTGCTTTGATAAATGTAAAGATGTTGGTTAGGTTAGGCCAACGAAGTTCATACTAAATTAACTTTTTTGTGAAATATTTCCAATTAATTTGAAGTCATATAGGCCTATATGAGAAAACAGCTGATTTCGGTTGTTATAAGGACAATTAGTTTACATACTGGAAATTGAATTTTTTTACTACTTTGCGTCATATTGAGTCGTCATGACGTAATAAAAGAATACGTCACGATTGCCGCATGTTGGGTTTTGGCCATAGTGACTAGAACTTTTCTCCTCTTCCTGCATGGCATAGACGAAGTCATTGGGTGCCAATATTTTGGCTGGCCTAATGCATGAAGTCGCTCAAGTGGCATTTGGCCTGTACAGTTTCGCAGCCAACTTAGTATTTCCCTTTGCCGTGATGGTGTTCGCTCAGACAAGAGTAATCTCGACACTGATGAGCAGACAACCGAAGATGCCGACGGGAAGAACAAGCTGGTATATAGCTTTTAATTTAATCGTATTTCACTTTGATTTTAAATCTTGTTTTAAACAATAATAGAAATGTAATATGTATTGACTAGAGACAGCTACCACAGTTTTCCTTCGAGGATATAGCGATCCTTTTCGTCGTGTTTATATCAAACAAGCAAAAGAAATGATAAATAAATAAATAAATAAACAAACAAATAAGTAAAAAGGTTGAAAAGTTGTCCAAAAAGTATAAAAGTTCCCCTAAGTGCAAGTGATGTCTAAGACCAGAAACCACTTTCAGCAACCATATTTTGTTTTTTATTCGAGATGTTTCTTCTCACAGCCTTACCGGTGTCAGTCCAAATGCCCAGCGTGCAATGTGCAGCTCAGAGCCTCTCAAACCCTGTGAAGACCCTCCTGGCCTGCGTCATAACAGTTGCCGTCTGTTGGACTCTAAACCAAGTCTGGTTCCTGCTCTTCAACTCGGCATTCCGCTGAATCCGAGCAGACATTACTTCCCCTTGACCATTACCTTAGCCGTGGGTAATTCCTGTATGAATCCAGTCAGTTACATCGTGGTCAACGAGCCGTTTGGCAAAAGGATCAGGCAAGTGTTTCGTAAGTGGTGGGATTCGAACCAGGTGAATGAGAGTGGACCCTCTGCCGTGGATGTGTCCGGAACTGTATCAATACGGGGGAGGGGGAGGGAGAAATATCCCATTGAGGGACCAACTGAAGGCAAACAGTGCTATTGCAATTTTTTGTTTCACGAGTATACCGGTGGTCAACACTGCACCCAGATCAAGGAAACATTAAACTACACTCTTCCCCGATGGATCGTGGCCGAGAGTGACGGTGCTGCTGACCGGACCATGGACGGTTGTGGCTTCTGAGCTGGATTCCCGGGTCAACGCCTACCTCTACCTACCCATGACTGTAGGCTGACTTGGTGCGGGCTGTTTGTTATAGGAGATGTTGGGCCTAACGTCTGCACTTTAAATCTAATTGTTATAGGGAACTGACTCGGCGGGGGCATATTTTTAAAGCTTGTGTACATTGGTATTGTCATAAACCAGTATCTACACTTGATGTGACCCAACATATCGTTGGCGTTTTCACGAACCGGCGAATCCGCCCACGCAGCTGAAACACAACGTTTTGAGAAAAACGCTTTTGAAGTTGGTCACATTTTGTAAAAGTGTTTGCGTTGGTCCTTAATTTGAAAATGTAAAATATTTTCTATTGATACGGTAGTGTATAAGTTCAATAACATGACTAGATACTTATTTCTTTAATTGGGTGCTTTGTTAGAAAGCTGTTAGGTTCGAAACTTATTCGCCGGTTCGTGAAAACGCAAAAACCTGAGTATGCGGTTTTACCACACACAGCGCGCGGATTCGCCGGTTCGTGAAAACGCAAAATACTGAACAACACCGGATTCGCCACACACAGCGCGCGGATTCGCCGGTTCGGAGATTCGCCACACACAGGGTCGGATTCGCCGGTTCGTGAAAACGCAAATCCGTGAGTGCAGACGATTCGCCGTTTTGGCAATTAACGTAATTAGTAAAGTATTCATTTTCAAGACTTAAAATTTTGCAGAAATGTTAAGGACACCTAATACACTAAGAAAAAAGAAAACAAAGAAAATGCCACATTGAATCATTTTGGACGGATTCGCCACTTCGTGAAAACGCCGACGATATAGTAGTAGTAGGCATCCGTCCGTCAATACTGACGATGGACTGCACCCGGGGGATTTTCCTCTCTCTTGCAGCTGCGGCTGTGACTGAGAAGTCCGATTCTTGCATGACAGTCTCTGCCACAGTTGTTGCAGACATACGGGGAGGGGGCTGACACTGGAGTGGGGGCTGCTACTCGCAATTTCCTCCTCTGCCTCTTCTCCTGCAGCAAGGAAATGCGCCTCTCTTCAGCGTGGTTGACCCCTATGGCAACTGTCTGCCTCCAGGCGCTGCGTTTCTGTGCAGCTTCCTCCCAGCTGTTGGGGTCTATGCCAGCCTGCCTCATGTCGCGTCTACAGACGTCCTTGAATCGTAGGTATGGGCGACCAATTGGCCTGGAGCCTGATGAAAGTACGCCATAAAGGATTGCTCTTGGCAGCCGACTGGAGTCCATCCTGTGGACGTGACCGAGCCATCTGAGGCGGCGCTGACTCAACATGGCAAACATGCTGGTGGAATGGGCACGTCCCAGGACTTCGATGTTTGGAACTTTCTCCTGCCATGTAATGCCCAAGATGCGGCGTAGGCAGCGCAGGTGGAAGCTGTTCAGCCGTTTTTCTTGTCTGATATAGGTGGTCCAGGCCTCACTGCCGTATAGCAGAGTGCTGGTGACGCATGCTTGGTAGACCTGGAGTTTTGTGCGCACGGCTAGGTTCTTATTTAGCCACACTCTCTTTGCCAGTCTGGCCATCACTGCGGCGGCCCTGGCAAGACGGGTGCTCAATTCTGCGTCAAGTGACAGATTGCTGGAGACTGTTGACCCGAGGTACGTGAAGGAGTCCACACAGTCAAGAGTCGTGTTGCCAATAGAGATGGAGGGTGGGTTTTCGACATCTTGGGCCATGACATGGGTCTTCTTGATGCTGATGGTGAGGGCAAACTCCTTGCACGCGTAGGAAAGCCTGTCCACCAACTGCTGGAGCCCTGTCTCTGTGTGGGATGCTAGAGCGGCATCGTCTGCAAATAGCATTTCCCTAAGAAGAACACTGGAACACTTGGTCTTAGATCTCAGGCGGGCAAGGTTGAAGAGTTTCCCGTCAGCTCTTGAGTGTAGATAGACGCCTTCATGGGATGAGTCGTATGCAAATGACAGCAGAAGCGAGAAGAAAATTCCGAAGAGGGTTGGTGCAAGAACACAGCCCTGCTTCACTCCGCTGCAGATTGGGAAGGCCTCTGAAGTTTTTCCATCGTAGCAGACTGAACCCCGCATGTTGTTGTGAAAAGATGTCAGGATGTTGAGGAATTTTGGCGGGCAGCCGATCTTTGCAAGTAGCTTGAAGAGACCATCTCTGCTAACAAGGTCGAAGGCCTTTGTGAGGTCGACGAAGGCAAGATACAGGGGTCTCCTCTGTTCACGGCATTTCTCCTGCAGTTGTCGAAGGGTGAAGATCATGTCCACCGTGGATCTTGCTGCCCTGAAGCCACACTGTGACTCAGGGTAGACACGTTCGGCCAGACGCTGGAGCCTGATAAGCGCGACACGTGCGAAGACCTTCCCCACAGTGCTGAGCAGAGAGATGCCGCGGTAATTGTTGCAGTCGCTGCGGTCGCCCTTGTTCTTGTACAGCGTGACGATTTTTGCATCACGCATGTCCTGGGGGACGGCTCCTTCATTCCAGCAAAGGCACAGGAGGTCATGGAGATATGGCAGGAGAGAGGGTTTCCCAAGTTTGATGACGTCAGGTGTTATCCCATCAGCACCTGGGGCCTTGCCGCATTTGAGGCTGTCAATGGCTTTTTCAAGCTCCTCTTGAGTAGGTTCCATATCAAGCTCCTTCATCACAGGCAGGCTTGCGATGCCAATCAGAGCCTCCTCCGACACTGTGTTATCTGTTGCATATAACTCCATGTAGTGCTCAGCCCATCTTTCCATCTGTTTGCTGCTGTCGGTGATGACTTCACCAGACTTGGATTTGAGAGGTGCTGTTTTTCTAATGGAGGGACCTGTAGCTTGTTTGATTCCCTCGTACATGCCCCTGATGTCACCTGTGTCAGAGGCGATCTGTATGGTGGAGGAGAGTTTGAGCCAATAGTTGTTTGCGCAGCGTCGTGCGGTTTGCTGGGCCTTGCTCCTAGCTTTCCTTAGATCCTCAAGATTCCTCGTCGATGGATTCTCTTTGAACTTGAGAAAGGCGGTGCGCTTAGCCTGTATAACAGGCTCCATCTTCGCAGCATTTGCCTCAAACCAGTCTACGTTCTTCCTCACTTCCTTGCCGTATGCTGCGAGGGCTTTGTTGTAAATGGTGTCACGCAGGCAGTTCCACTTGTCCACAGCACTTTGCTGATTGGAAGAGGAGAGTGCTTGATCAAGAGAGGTGAGGAAGAGCTTGGTGATATTTGGATCTTTAGAGCGGCTGGCGTTGATCTTAGGCCGTGCCTTCGGCTTGGCATGGTGGATCTGCCTCGGCTGTAGCTTGACCTTACTGAGGACGAGGGAGTGGTCCGTGTCACAGTCTGCACTGTGAAAGGTGCGGGTGAAGCGGATAGAGTTTTAGGGGAGACATTGTTGTTTCTCTCAACTGACTTCCAACAGCAGACTAATTAGGCAATCTGAGATATTTTAGCATATTTCGCAACTCTTCATAGTTCAGTACGGGGGCCCTAAAAACAGTAAAAATATTCAGGGTTTACTCAGAGAACAACATGTTCGAGCCATAACAATACAAGTGTTCGTGGAATTGCTTTGATAAATGTAAAGATGTTGGTTAGGTTAGGCCAACGAAGTTCATACTAAATTAACTTTTTTGTGAAATATTTCCAATTAATTTGAAGTCATATAGGCCTATATGAGAAAACGATATACATGAAATAAAACACCTGTGAAAGTTTAAGCTAAATCAGTCTTCAGAGTCATGAAAAAATATATATATATATAATATATTTTTACTGTTATCAATCATCGATTTTATCACAAGTGATAACGCCTAATTGTTGTACACATTTCCTAAAAAATAAAGCATCTTCAAGCAAAACTATTTCAAGGGAAGTTTTCCACCATGACTACTTTATACCATAGTTATGTGCACATTTGTGAATATTTATATGTTCAATCTTACCAATACCGACACAACCTGCCTCCTTCAAATATTATACTCGGCCGAATCTAATTTGCATTAGTTTATCTTTGCCGGTGTCATAGGGAAATCTGTCCCCCAAAGATTCTGTCCCAAATAATGGGAAATTAACATGGCCCGGAGGAGGTTGATTCAAAAGAGGGCGCTACCAGAGAAGTTTGTACACAGTTCACTGTATTGGGTGACATAATCTCCTGACGCACCGGCTTACCATTAAATATTGCCTCCATTTTGCATACATCTTGCATTGTTAACTACTTTGTAATTTATGTAGCTTTACCACTATTTGTGTTGCTTTAACTTATCATTCTGCTGATTGGTTTATGTATTAAAATTTCATTATAAATGTATGTCATTGATTGCTTTTGCTTACAAGATCTTCGTTTTTGTCTCATTTCACACAAATTTGGCTGTCGTGCTTTTCAGCACGTAACAGACGTGTTTTTTTGTTTCGATACGCGCGAGACTTTATCTATTGAAGTTCAATTGTCTGATGAGTTCCAATATTCAATTAAATTTTAATCTTGAGTTATGATTTTATTTTTAAAGAAAAACAAAACATGACGCAAACGTTTACCTTCCAGTACACTTAAGACTAGGAGTCGTTAGGCCTTTTTGCTTATGGCCAGCAGTTAGTAATGAGTGCTGTCAAAAAACAAAGGTGCTGCCCTCGGTGTTTTATGTTTGATTAACGTATTGTGTTGATAGTAGCTTGTGTCCTTCCTACTTCCGACGTACCCAACCTACAATCAACATAATACAGGGGGGCATACTCGACAATCTGTGCTTCTTATGGACCCCCCCCCCCCCCCCCCCTCCACTTCCAAGCTTGCTGTATTTATTATATCCCTCTGCATTATGTATTAACACCTTCTGATTCATTATTGTAAACTTTCTTGTGTTTGGATTTGGAAATAAAGTTCAGCAGTAATAAGTGGTGAACAGGAGAGATTTGCTCAGTCCAAGCGCCTCAACCAAAGGCGCATTGATGGGCTGACGTTTACACATGCACATTGCACCATTCCCCTCGATCCCCGATCCCCTCTTCCTGTTAATGAAAGATTCGACCATCAATAATAATTTACCTCTGTTGTGTAAATCAACTGCAAAATATACATAATGACATTTTAACATTGTGTTAAACACAGGGCTTAATCGCAACAATATTATTCTTGCTTTGGTTAAGATCGTTTACACTATCCATGGAGCCTCCATGCTTTACCATAATCGAGTGTGCACATGTTGGGATTGTGCGCATTGCGCCGACTTCAATAATGCAACAATAGCTGACGGACGTGCTTCGGACCGCTCCCCGAAAATTTAGCAAAATTAATCTTATTGCCGCTTCTTGATTATAATTTTACCATCATACCTTCATCTCAATAACTTCCCTGACATGGCTGAATCGTCTGAGCAGAAAAAAATATATCAAGAAGCAGCAGAAAACGACACGCATCCAAGGATTCATTGGTACAACCTGTTCCTGACAAGGTCCAAGATGGCTGCCGTCAATGCAACTGCCATCAAACCAATATTGAAATCCACACGAAGTTGGATAAAATCCTCCAGACCCTTACAGCCCTGGATTCCAGAGTCTCACAAGTAGAAGAAAATCTCACCAAAGTAAGTCAAACCGTGTCAAATCATGATCGAGATATTGATGATCTGAAGACCAGTCTGGAAATGATGGATACAAGCATTCGTGACCATACCGCCCTCATCAACAATCGGGCAGGTGCAAACTACACGCTAATTGACAAGATGGAAACCAAAATCGACGACCTTTCCAACAGAAGCAGAATAAATAACATAATCATCCACGGAATCCCTGAAGGATCTGAAGGAAACCAGTCCTGTGAGAGTTCCTCTCCAGTTTCTTTACAGATCATATGAAGCTGGATGGAGGTGAACAAATTGAAGTGGAGCGGGCCCATCGTACTCCTGGACGCCGGACAGCAACGCACTCAACGGGCACGAACACCCCCGTTCGACCCCGTCCCATTCACTGCCGACTGCTACGCTATGGGGATCGGCAATTCATCCTGAAGCAAGCCTCAAGATCGCTGAAGAACAATCCCTATAAGGGTTCAAACATCTTCCTTTCAGACGATGTAACCAACTTTGTCAGAATGTCCAGAAAGCAACTCCGGGAAAAACATCTGACAGGAATCAGACAAGATCAGCGCGTCGCCTTCGCGTATGTTCCCTGGACCGTCCCGGCGTCCATAACCTACAAGCTTCACAGCGGCTCCTTCAAGTCATTTCGCCTAGGGGATGCGGATCCAAGCCGCTGAACCAGCACACAAACTCCGCAGCTGAGTACCTATAACTATTATTGTAACTTTAATTCATCTAGAAACTAAATGTATACATTGGCCTCGTTTAAATTTATATAAATGCGATAAAATAGTGTGTTTGACCAAAAAAGTAGTAAGCGCAACAACGCAGTATCATTTTTCATCATCATTACTATTCAAATCTACACAAATATTACCATAACTAAACCCTTAGCTATTTTGCATTCCTTGAAAAAATACCCAATCGTGCAGAGACCCAATCGTACTTATTTACTATTATTCCACTGTTGCTATGGACGCCATTTTATCTAATCAACATAGAGACAATCTTTGTTCCTTCATCACAATAACCATCAGTATGTTGAGCACTCCATCGTGAACCCAATTCAGCATATGACGTAATTGATTGTAGTGGAAGTGATAGCAGTAGCAGTGACATAACAGACTCAACCAGTGACATTCTTAATCGTATTCAAGATTGTGTTTTTAATCCAGTTCCTTTTGACAAAGAATTAGGCTCTGGTGGTCCATTATATGAGCCACCTGGTACTAAATACTTTACCGAACAACAAGCGAATGCAATGATTCAACAACTATCAAATGATGAACCTATTTCAATGTTTCATGCGAATATCAGGAGTATTGGTAAAAACTTTTAATATCTTACCCTCACGTTGAATGAAATTACTCACAAATTTCATATCATAGGGCTTACCGAAACCTGTCTGAAAAATGAACCAGATTCCTTGTTGTATCTTCCTGGCTATAAAATTGAATTTAAAAATCGACCAAATTAAAATGGGGGTGGCGTAATGTTATACATCAAGGACTCCGTACTATATAGCTTACGTCATGACCTATCCGTCCGATCGGATTATTATGAATCACTTTTTATTGAAATCCGATCGAAAAATACAAAAAATATCATAGTTGGTTTGATATACAGGCCACCAGGTATGAATCATGCTTCATTCACGGAAGATTTGTCCGTTATTCTTGGAAAAACCGCATTAGAAAATAAAACTTGCTACCTACTTGGTGATTATAATATTAATTTATTAATTTATGAAACCCATGTCCAAAGTAACGAATTTCTAAATGCATTGTATAGCCATGCTTTCCGGCCAACAATCGACAAACCCACCAGAATCACATGTAATACAGCAACGTTGATAGACAATATTTTTTACTAATAGTGTTGAATCTCACTCAACTGGAATTCTATTATCTGATATAAGTGATCACCTGCCTATTTTTATGTTTGGACCAAATCTTACAACAAGTAAAGAAAAACAAGCGTTTTATTGGAAAAGAAACATGTGTGCTTCAAATATGGATAGTCTTAAAAACGAATTAGCTGATGTTGATTGGAACTCGGTACTGCTAGCAGATAATATTGATGGGTGTTACACCAGTTGTATACAGAAACTAAATTATCTCCTCGATAAGTGTACACCTTACAAGAGATTCAGATCATGTAAAAACATCATTGTCAACCCATGGATGACAACGGGTCTGCTAAAATCTATCAGACGTAAACGTAGGTTATATAAACAATATCTTAGTAATCATACAGAGTCAAACAAGCGCAAATTTGTAATATATAAGAATAAACTTACAAATGTCATTAGAACTGCCAAGAAAAATTACTACACCATGATGTTTAACAAAGAAAAAAAAATAGCTTAACGAATACGTGGAAACTTATCAACAATATTCTCAAAAAGAATAAAAACAAATCCCAGCCTCCTGTTTCTTTCAAGGTAAACAACTCCAATATTGTAGACCCCGAAACAATTGCTGATCAGTTCAATAATTTCTTTACAAATGTTGGCCCCGAGTTAGCTCAGAAGATCCCTCGATCCAATTCAGACCCACTAGATTATATTAGTGATGACTTCCCAGATTATTTGTTCCTGACCCAATAACAACTGAAGAACTTTGTGATTGTATTAATAAACTTCCGAGTAAAAAAAGCAAAGGGCATGATGAGATCGATCATCAAACAAACATTTTTAACCGCTCCTTCGAATCAGGGAAAATACCTGACGATTTGAAAATAGCTAAAGTAATTCCGATATATAAAAATGGCGATCCATCTCTTGTTTGTAACTACCGTCCCATTTCCATTTGACCATGCTTTTCAAAAATATTAGAAAGACTTGTAGCAAATCGTATGTATAACTTTGTTGAGAAATATAACATTTTGTCACCGACTCAGTATGGGTTTAGGGCAAACTATTCAACCCATTTGGCACTAATTGACCTCATTGATAAAATAAGCTCCTCACTTGACAAGTCTCTCCATACAATTGGTTTATTTTTGGATCTCTCAAAAGCCTTTGACACAATAGACCATTATATTTTGATCAGTAAACTAAATAAATACGGAATTAGAGGAATTGCTTTGGAGTGGTTCAAAAACTATTTAAGTGACAGAAAACAGTATGTGGTATGGCAAGATTCCAAGTCTTCTTTTGCACCAATCAGATGCGGAGTTCCTCAAGGTTCAATACTTGGTCCTATACTCTTTCTGATTTACATCAATGACATTTGTAACTCTTCAAAAACACTCTCTTTTATCTTATTTGCGGACGATACAAATGTTTTTCATAGTAGTAATAACTTACTCGAGGCAACGGACACGGTTAACAGACAACTATGCAAAATCTCAGAGTGGTTTAAATGTAATAAACTATCAGTTAATTTGAAAAAGACACAATGCATGTTGTTCTCCAATGGTAAGGTAGATAGGAATATCAGTGTTTACTTAAATGACACACAAATAGAAAAAGTTGATACATGTAAATTTCTAGGCTTAATTATTGATAGTAAACTTTCTTGGAAGCAACATTGCCAAAAAGTCCTAATGTCACTTTCTCGGAACCTTGGTATTATACGAAAACTAAAACACGAATTACCTTCAGCTATCTTATTCTCAATTTACAATACCCTATCCTTGCCTCACCTTCAATATGGTATTTTAGCGTGTGGGGTAACACCTACCCTTCCTATATTAATAAATTGTATATTACGCAAAAGAAAACACTTAGGGTAATAAAAAAACTCCAGATTCACAGAACCTTCAGCACCACTGTTTAGCAAGTATAAAGGCTTGTCTGTTTTTGACTTATATAAATACCATCTTGGTGTATTAATGTATAAATTTGAAACAAACAAGCTACCTAAAGCTATATATTCGTTATTTAACAAAAACTCGGATATTCATTCTCATAATACAAGGTCAGCATCAAACCTTCATCACCATCAGGCTAGAACATCTCTTTACTTATCTACTGTTAGAAATCAAGGACCTGTACTGTGGAACCACCTCAAACCATTGCCTATCTTTAGATCAGTTAAGCATTTTAAAAAATACCTTAAAACATTGCTGTTGACGAATTATACTGATAATTAAGTTCCCAAATATATACTATACTTTAGTGTCATCACTGATATTTCTTTGGCCAACTCTTTGTCCCTTCCTCTCCCTTCCCCTGTATAAATGTAATTTATTTCCTTCGTAATTTTATCAATGTAAAAATATTCGTGAATATTTATATGAATGTATTAATAACTGTCTCTTTTATTCTTATTATTTTTCTTTCCAACCAAATGTTTTTTACTTGATAACATTCGGCATGTTGTGTATATATGTATTAATTTAATAACTAAATTTATAATTACTGGGTTCCGGGTCTTGTATAAGCTTATGCTTTTTACCTGGATCCCTCGTATCATTTCTGTTATTATTTAAATATGCATTGTTTATCTGTTCTTGAGAATATGATACAAAATAAACCAAACCAAACCAAACCAGTTCAATCGCTCCCATCATGCATCACTACATCATAAACAAGATTTTGTACAAGCTCATCCCAGCGCCTTTGGATGATGCGATGGGACCGAACGAAAGTTTCTGTCAGCGTTGAGCGCTGTCCACAAAGGAAGCAAATAGACCGCCCTCTTTGACCAGTAAGTTCTGTGGCGTATCACACTCGAAAACAGCTCCATCATTCAGGACTACAATAGCATCTGCATCCAATATGGTTGTTACACGATGCTGAAAGAATGAAACATGACACGGAGTAACTTGAGGAGAAAAACTTGAGGGTACGACCCTAGAAACCTTTTGAATCAAAAATCACATCACCCTGCCATTTGCATGATAATCGTTCTTATATAAAACCAAACTTTGGAAGTATGGAAAGAAATGCGAGTTTGAATTTAATTAAAATTGAATATTTTCTTTTCTTTATCAAACATAATAATACTATTTTACTTTTTGTTCTCTCTTTTTTTTATTATATAGTTTTAACTGTTATTGACTAAAAATCGTATACCTATACCAACCGACAACGCACTTAAAAATGGTCAGCATGACTGAATTCTAGGTCGGCATGGCCCATTTCCATAAACCAACATTTCAAATTGACTGATTTTGAACAACCTTGACGAAGGTACTCACCGCTATGACAATAATTGTCCGATTACTAAACTCTTCAGTTAGAACTCTCTGAACAATGTTGTCCTGTTATCACACGAAAAACAATAAAGTTATAATATACGTTGAAGTCAACAGCCACACAGCTGTTACCGAAGTCATTCTTCTCCCGTAAAATGACTTAATAATGTTTCTTTACAATTCTAATATAATTAAAAACAGTTTGGTTATTTTCTTGAGCTCACCGTCTCTATGTCAATGGATGATGTGGCTTCATCCAGGATAATAATACGAGACTTCCTGAGGAAGGCACGAGCCAAACAGAACAACTGCCGCTGACCCATACTGAAATTATCACCACCTTCTGATACCCAGGAATCTACAGAGTAGGAAAATAACATTCAAGAACATTCCAGCAAAGTGGCTTAAAAACATACGGATATATGTACAGGGTTGGTACTTATATAAGCTGGCTTCCATGTCAAACTGTTGCTTGAACTGAATAGTATTGAGATAATATTTCCTTGTTTATCAGATCATTAGATTAAACAATTTTATAAAATAATTTGACAACAAGCTTCTGACAAACTCATTAAAGAATCAATGACAATATTATCAAAACAATCAAATTTTGCACACAAATTAGATATTTATATAACAAACTATAAGAATAACAATAATATTTTCTTGATATAGCATTTTACATAAAATCTCAAAACGCTGTAAAGGAAGTCACAACAAAAAATACAGTAAACAATTAAATCATTAAACAAATATATTTAATTGATTATATTATAACATAGCGTAAAAGCACACAATGAAGAGGTAAAACCAACAATCACTAAAAACCTCGTTAAACATTTAAAATGTCATAGACACAGTAAAAGTATATACAGTTTTAAAAGAGTATAAGATGTACAGGATGATACTTTACCTCAGCCCATTTTCATGTCATTGGCTGCTGATGAGAATTGATTTAAACTTTACTGGTCACAAAAAGTATACATACTGGCAGGTTACGGTAAGACATTTGCAAAGGTGGTCACCCCAGATGGTATGACGGACCTCTTCGAGATCCAGGCCGAGTTCACCAGGGAGACATGCTAGCCCCCTTCTTGTTCGTACTGGTGATGGACTATGCGCTGAGGCGCGCAGTTGAAGGAAAGAAGGATGAACTGGCCTTCACGCTTACCAGGCGACGGAGTCGGAGAGTACCAGCAGTGGTGATCACTTACCTGGACTTTGCTGATGACATTTTTTCTCTCTCCAACACGGCGGGCCAAGCACGAGATTTGCTAGCAGCTGTAGAGCTCCAGTGCAGCCGAGTAGGGCTTCAGCTAAACTCCCAAAAAACCACGGTGATGGCGTTCAACTCGGAAGATAGTATAATCAAGACCCGTCTGTTTGTGGCTACAGTTGAGTCTGTACTTCTGTATGGAGCAGAGACGTGGACTATGACAGCCAAACACGAACGAGCACTAGACGGCGTCTATACAAGAATGCTAAGGATGGCGCTTGACATCAGTTGGGAAGACCGGGTATCCAACATCCAGCTCTATAGCAACCTGCCCAGAGTATCTTCAAAGGTCAGGGAGCGGAGGATGAGGCTGGCTGGTAACTGTCTGTGTGCGTCATCCAGAGCTATCTGCATCCCCTCTAGTGCTGTGGGAACCCGTCGATGGTGCTCGGAGCAGGGGCAGGAGGAGACTCACTTATGTCGACCTACTGAAGAAGGATGCTGGGCAACAAGAAACTGCTGAATTGAGGACACTCATGCTGGACCGGGATGTGTGGAAAGCGACCATCAGAGGCTCCCGAGAAGGCGTCGGCTGAGGCGACCTCTCGCACTACGTATATAGGCAGACCTTCTGGGGCCGATTTCACAAAGCACTAAGATTCATCTAAAGATGAGTTGTCAGTAGTAATACCGTGGCGATTTGTATTGTGACATCACACTTTGCATATCAATAAAGATTGATGTGTACTTTAGAACAATCAGTTAGCTCTTTGTGAAATCGGCCTCTGGTTGTCATTGTTTCATTGAACATCTAATGAATTTTATGAGTCATGGAAAAGTTGGTAGTTTACCTAGATAGCTTCTAGGCACATTGGCAGTGGGCTTGGAATACAAAATGAGTTTCACATAAACTGATCACTGAAAAGTGGACCCTTACCTGAGCTTACATTATATAGTTTACATGATGAATTAGATCAAATGAGTCATGGAAGAGTTGGTATCTTACCTAAGCCGGCTTCTAAGCCAGTAACTGTTGCTCTCAGTTGTGCAATCTCCAAGGAGGTCCAGAGGTCTTCCTCACTACACTTTCCTAGAGGGTCAAGATTGAACCTAGGTGACAAGAGAATAAAAGTTCAGATTTGAAATTTATAGGGGGACAAATTCAAAAAAGTTCAGATAACAACAATATCTGCAATACTTTATATTCTGACTCGACTGAGAACAAACCAACTTGATTCTCTACCAAAAACTACAGTACCTACCAAGTGGATTAACAACTTAGTCTTTATGCGTGACCTGCAGTAAAGAACTATAGCGAAATTGTGGATCCAGGATGACAGTGAGTTAAGTTTGAATCCCGTGTGGAGTTAACCTACCTGATAGTACCACTAAACAGTACAGGGTCCTGAGGTATGATGGACAGGCGCTGACGTAGAAAATCCAAAGGTATGGTAGCAATATCGACATTATCGATCAAAATTATACCTGTAAACAATGACAAACAACATTAAGAAGTGGATGATAAGATTTACAGGCTGTACCAATAACAAGCAGAGCTTGCTGTCTGATTCATCAACGCCTGTGCCATGCTCTTTTAAACCACAATTTTTGTGTCAAGGGGAGTATTACTGAGTTAATTGATTTGGATTGACTAAATGATTGGTTGATCGATTGATCGACTGATTGATTGATCGATCGATCGGTTAATCAGTTGATTGATTAATTGGTTGATCTGTTGATTGATCGGTCGATTGTTCGATAGGTCAATCGGTTGATCGATCGATTGATCAATTGTTGGATCGGTTGATTTGTTAATCAACTGATCGTAACTTTTAATGAAAAGTTTTTTTAAATTTACAGGAAATTAACAAAGCTTATAAGAAAAGATCAAGGTGGTCCTTGAAAGAACCACATCGCCAACATCACTTAATCGGGAAACAGTGAGATTATCAGTGGCGTAACTAGGGGGGGGGCACGGGGGGCACGTGTCCCCCAATTGATGTCGGTGCCCCCCGGGTGCCCCCCCCCCCCCCCCCCCCCCATTTGAAATCTGAACCTTTGAGACTATGATAATTACCAGAATATAAAATGTTAAGTTTTATAAACTTTTATGGAGCACTGGTGGCGTATAACTCAATGTTTCAAACTATTTTTCTATTCACACATACTTGTTGTACCTTTGCAATGGACAGTTGTTATTTTTACCAGCGTCTTCAGAGTAAGGTAAATCACGTCCGCAAATTATATGATGACTCATCGCCCGCGCGCGCCCCATTCTGCCACAGTCTGCCACGTTAAATACGGTACGGTAGTACAGTGTTACATGAAGCTACACGACGTGCTGGGTGCCGTTGCATTTATCGTAAAGTACATGAGGAAAAGCCATTCAAAAATATTGAGCTGTGAGAGCATTGATCTAAAATATCTGCTTCATGTGAGACATTTCTTTGTTCTTCAGTGTATAGAGTATATTAAATAGTTTGTCAATAATTATGTAAAAATTGAAATTGGGGGGGGGGGGGGGCGGATGGGTCAAAACAATTTCGAAAAAGATCAAAGTTTTTAACATTGGTTAGGCCTACTGTGCATGGCCGGCCCCAAGTGTGTCATAAATAAATACTAGTGCCAGTCCTCGAATACATAAATCCCCATAAAAAAGACTCGCAATCCTTGTTATCAGTTATGATTTATTTCTACACATTCAAACAGTAACTGCATGGTTCTAGATGTGCGAAAAAGAAGAGAGAAAAAAGAAAGAAAAAATTAATAATAATAATCTTTGTTCATTATGATGTATTTTATAGACAGGAAAATTAAGTTTTGTTAACTTTCATTGTCGGTAAGTTACAAGTGGCTTTGTTTTTGAAGTTGTTATTTTTCTATTATTTCCTTCCTGTGTATTTTTGTTAAACTGTTTTTCATTTTACAACCATGTCTTTAACTCTTAAAAAGTATTTTACATCTCCCATAAACATATTTTTTAACATTATTAATAGTAAACGAAGCGCTGAAAAAGAGCATAAAACATCATTTTGCAAATTGACCATCCCTTTGGTTTAATTGAGGGGCTGTTTGGAACCCGCCACTGCGTAGATTAAGATCCAGTTTTTAAAAGGTGCGCAGGAATCTATAGTTGATTTGCCAGCAGTGCCCCCCTAGAAAAAATGGTGCCCCCCCTTGTGCTCCCCCTACAAATTTACCTTAGTTACGCCGCTGGAGATTATCCCTTTGATTGAATCCTTTGTTATAAATCAATACAATGAATGAGCTAAGAAACCGATTCATGTTCGTTGCTTGATTCTCAGTAACTACAGATCTATTTACAAACACACGTTCTTGCAGTGCATGGGATGTGGAGGGAATAAAAACTGACCTTTGAACATATCCACTATCCTGAATAAAGCTAATGTAAGAGAAGACTTTCCACTTCCAGTGCGGCCACATATACCGATCTAACGTATAGTAAAACATACATAAAACAGTTTCAAGTCCCAAAATACAAATTAATGTTGCAAAACCCATCACTATAATTTTCGGTGTTCTTTTCTTTTACTTTTCAAATGTAATTATTAACATTTTGAACAGATTTAAAGACCAACTTTTTCAAGACTGTCCGAATACAGGGATATCACATCCGTATAATTACAGTGTTAGCCCTTCGAGTCTTTCATTGACAAAGTTTGAAGCAAAGAAAGAGAGATGTATAAAGGTTCCGTGAGTCTACTTTGGATATCATGGAGCAATAACCTTTTGCCCAGGCTTAATATTCAGAGAGATATTACGTAGGACTGGATCCAGAGTCTCAGCGTAGCGTACTGTTACATCATCCACTGTAACTGCACCATGCTGTGGCCATCCTGAATATGGTGCTGCACCTGACAAATGATTGACAGTAGTAACACAAGATTACTACACCATCAACTTATGCAGTATAATGATCTGATACATATAGCTGTCAATGTTTGGTTTTGGGGTGTTCTTTTGTGTAGATGATCTTTACAACAAGAGAACCCAGCAAGGACCCACATGGGGGATATAAACCGTGAGCTGGAAACAGCAAAATCTCTCTCTCATACAAATATTGGATTAACATCTATGACTATGAATTGCTCAAATCAAAAGAAAGATAGACCAATGATGCCTATGCATGCTGATGGAGATATGTGTTTTTTCTTTCTTTAATTGAACACAAATGTTCAGCGAAACATTTCAGAAAAATCATTTCAGAGTAAGTTGCTATAGTTCTCCTTACTTTCCAAGATTGACCTGTTTTGTTTGATATCTTAAATCCAAGTTTTAGTACAAAGATTACCTGAAAAGGTTGTTTGCTTTATCAGAATAAATAGGAGGTGCTCTTGCTCGATAGTGTTCATACCTTCGTAGTTTTCTGTTACAATATTGCTGTAGTACTTGATTCTCTCTACAGCATTCATTTGCATCTCAAGAACACATGCGTGACGGATGAACCAATTTAGACTGGTAGATCCCTGGGTATAGAAAAACAAGTACACCACTCATACCTGACTGCAATGAGTAGTTAAACCGTCTGCAGTGAGTATTCGTCGCTCGGTCCCATCGCCTGAATCAAAGGCACTGGGCTTGGCTGAAGCACGCTCATTAGCTCATCTCCCCTGACCTATTACCCTGATGGCTAAATTATTATTGATATTTATATTGAATTTTTATTGAGGTAGAATCTTTCTCTTAATCAATAATGATAGCTCGATGGAATTCCATTGAATTTTTTTTTTTTTCATTTTTTGCCTATGTACTAACACTTGGGTCGATCGCAGCATTAATAAATTACCTGGATAGTTTTATTCTTCTTGCAAGCTTGGTTATTGTGCACATTGCACCAATAAGCAGTGCAATAATTCAAATCATGCGTCACTACATCCTGAACAAGAGTCTGTGCAAGCTCATCAGCCCATAGCGGACTTGGATGAGACCGGTAGGTCAAGTCACAGAGCAGTTAACAAATACATGTGTATAAGTAGTGAATTTCACAACAAGTTAGCTGGTTCCTCACTTTTCCACTAAGATTTAAATTAAAGCAGTAAAAAAAAACCAGTGTTATTGGCTATGCAAAACTTACCACCACTGTATACGCCAAAGCCAGTCCTACATAGCTTGGCTCCAGGGTTGAGGTAACTGCTACAAGAAGGGACATCAGAACAGCTAGAAAGACACACAGGCATCCTAAAAGATCCTGTCAAGATGGAAACAAACATTTATGATTTAGGCTCCGGAACAAACAAATAAGGTCTGGTTCGTATCTCACCCAGCCTCTCAACTCCGTCTCAGCCCAGGCCCCTCTTCCACCACCATCCTGGAATGTCAAGGTTAAGCTTTGATCCAAGGCGTAAATAATGTTTTAATAAATAAAAATATGACAAGAATAACAATGATAATAACAACTGATGATGACACCTTCTTGAATGCATCACAGTCAATAAACCAGACGGTAATAGTTGACGACTCACCAAGGATACCCCAAGCCATCGATTACATGTATTGAGATGAAGAGAAGCCACTGTGTTCTTATTTATAGCATCCAATAGCAACTCCTTAAACCTCTGTTCAGCTCTATTTAAAAAAGAAATAATAATACAATTTCGATAGCATAAAACCAAAGACAGACACAAAATAACTATTCAAATTACCGACCCATTAAACTCCTTTTTATGCAGGCCTGACGGCTCGATTTTCACAAAGAACTTGGATTGTTCGTAACGCCAAACCTATCGTGATGTCACAAAATAAATCATTATAGTGTCAACTCAACTTAAGATACATCTCAGTGCTCTGTGAAATCGAGCCCTTGAATAACACAAAGACAACGGAGGCAATGGCCTCTATGTCATTTTGCCTTGGTGCCCCACAATATTTTCCAACTGAAGTGCCCTTTGCAAAAATGAGAACGGCCTTGCCCTCTTAAAGGTGAAATTCCAGCCCTGTATATGCACTAAACAATCCAGTCTGGCAAAAGTGTGAGGCATCAATATCAAAATATAAAATGCATTATAGATTACTCTTGGCCTTCTGCTTTGCTGTTTATTTTCTTGTTGATATTAAGATAAATCAGCCCCCAGTACATTTTTCTTTAATGATATCGGACTAGCTGGCTGGCATACCTATAAGCACGTATGGTTGACAGTCCATTCAAACTCTCTGAGAAGTGTACATAGATTGGAGACTTTGTTATACTGTCCATCCTCTGTAACTCCCTGAAACAAAAACATGAGTAACTAGTGTCAAGATTTACGGAGAGTAAAGTTTGTTGAACCAACTTCTCGGTTTCCACATAAACAACACTTTAATAGATGTTATTTTTTGCATCGGGGATAATGAATATTATTTGGTTTTTACCCTACACCGATGTGTGTTAAGCACTGTATACTCTGTACTTTTCCCGAGTTCTGTGAAAAAGAAAAAAACCACAGGCAAATCACTCGGGTGGGATTCGAACCCACGACCTTTGTATTGCTAGAACAGATGTCTTACCACTTGACCACCGAGCTAGCCCGATGGCTAGAGGCAGCTCAAATCCTTGGCGTACGCGCTGCCAAGGATTTATGGGTAAAAACCAAATTTTAAACAACACTTGTTAAACAACACAGCAGTAAAGCAACAACAAAAAACAACAACAACAATAACAACGCAACAACTGGCTGACCGGTATTATTTGGTTTTGGCCTTTACACCGATGTGTAATTAACACTGTATACCCAGAAGTAGCGAACAGCTACAGGTATACAGGCAGTGACGCTAAGCATTTTTTTTACATGGCCTTGATCGCGGTTTTGGGTCTTCGAATTAAAAGAAAAAATCTAGAAAATTGAACAAATTGATTATTGTGTGAATGAATTCAAGCTCTGAGAGGACTTTCAAAATACCCTGACAAAGAAAGTGAACCAGGCTGTCATTCCATCGTGCTGTGAATGCATCTAAATAGCACAAAGTAAGCCCCCGACTGATCCGTGGTCTATGCAGAATAAATACTTTTTCCCAAAGTCTGAGGTGCTACATGTATAGACCTTTATCATGGTTTGGCAATCTTGATTTCCCCCCAATTTCAATCAATGTAATCAAACCAAGGCTGGAAGGGCAATTAGTCTGGTTCCTTTTTTGTCCAATGAATTTTAGCATCCATTACTGTTATTGGATACATGAACCAGGTCCAAGATGGCGGCATCATGATAAAGGTCCATCATATCAGATAACGAATGCACCTTAACATACCTCGACGATGTGATAAAGAAATGGTGTATTCTGAAGAAGCAAACGGCTACAGGTACAACAACTAATATGAAGAGTGGGCTTACGATACTGTTGACAAACACAGCTGTCAGCATTACCGAGCTGAAGCTAGCACAGTATTGGGCCCGAAATAGCCAGCCGCGTATTCCCGGAAAAAACCAGCCGCGTATTCAGAAAATAGAACACATGCAGTACAGGGAGGTGAACAAATGGCTCATTTTTCTCATTTCTAATGGTGAAATCGTTATTTTATCCGAACGAATACTAAAAAACAAGCCAACAATTAGAGTTTTTCTCTCGATAATATTGAAATCATATAACTATAGGTAAATGGAAAGCAATAAAAATAAAAAAATGTAATACATAAAATGTTAGAAAATAAGCCGCAAACACGGAGACAAATTGAGTGTATGCATAATGTCATAATAGACGTTGTTTAATTTGAAAACACGTTTTGAAAAGAATTTGTACCCTTCGTTATGAATATAAATACATTTTTTATTCCAGAATCTTAAAGACTGATACCCTGGGCATATCAAATTTTTGAGCTGGCTAATTTCGGTCACTAATTAGTGGTTAATTACCCACATCAATACAGACACCATTTGCCATAGGTAACACGCACAAAAGCCTATACGGTTGAGTCAACTACCTCTGGTAAAGAATTTGTACCCTTCGTTATGAATATAAATACATTTTTTATTCCAGAATCTTAAAGACTGATACCCTGGGCATATCAAATTTTTGAGCTGGCCAATTTCGGTCACTAATTAGTGGTTAATTACCCAAATCAATATAGACACCATTTGCCATAGGTAACACGCACAAATGCCTATACGGTTGAGTCAACTACATCTTGTAAAGAATTTGTACCCTTCGTTATGGATATAAATTATTTTTTTAGTCCAGAATCTTAAAGACTGATACCCTGGGCATACCAAATTTTTGAGCTGGCCAATTTCGGTCACTAATTAGTGGTTAATTACCCACATCAATACAGACACCATTTGCCATAGGTAACACGCACAAAAGCCTATACGGTTGAGTCAACTACATCTTGTAAAGAATTTGTACCCTTCGTTATGGATATAAATTATTTTTTTAGTCCAGAATCTTAAAGACTGATACCCTGGGCATATCAAATTTTTGAGCTGGCCAATTTCGGTCACTAATTAGTGGTTAATTACCCAAATCAATATAGACACCATTTGCCATAGGTAACACGCACAAATGCCTATACGGTTGAGTCAACTACCTCTGGTAAAGAATTTGTACCCTTCGTTATGAATATAAATACATTTTTTATTCCAGAATCCTAAAGACTGATACCCTGGGCATATCAAATTTTTGAGCTGGCCAATTTCGGTCACTAATTAGTGGTTAATTACCCAAATCAATATAGACACCATTTGCCATAGGTAACACGCACAAATGCCTATACGGTTGAGTCAACTACATCTTGTAAAGAATTTGTACCCTTCGTTATGAATATAAATACATTTTTTATTCCAGAATCCTAAAGACTGATACCCTGGGCATATCAAATTTTTGAGCTGGCCAATTTCGGTCACTAATTAGTGGTTAATTACCCACATCAATACAGACACCATTTGCCATAGGTAACACGCACAAAAGCCTATACGGTTGAGTCAACTACATCTTGTAAAGAATTTGTACCCTTCGTTATGGATATAAATTATTTTTTTAGTCCAGAATCTTAAAGACTGATACCCTGGGCATATCAAATTTTTGAGCTGGCCAATTTCGGTCACTAATTAGTGGTTAATTACCCAAATCAATATAGACACCATTTGCCATAGGTAACACGCACAAATGCCTATACGGTTGAGTCAACTACCTCTGGTAAAGAATTTGTACCCTTCGTTATGAATATAAATACATTTTTTATTCCAGAATCCTAAAGACTGATACCCTGGGCATATCAAATTTTTGAGCTGGCCAATTTCGGTCACTAATTAGTGGTTAATTACCCACATCAATACAGACACCATTTGCCATAGGTAACACGCACAAATGCCTATACGGTTGAGTCAACTACATCTTGTAAAGAATTTGTACCCTTCGTTATGAATATAAATACATTTTTTATTCCAGAATCCTAAAGACTGATACCCTGGGCATATCAAATTTTTGAGCTGGCCAATTTCGGTCACTAATTAGTGGTTAATTACCCACATCAATACAGACACCATTTGCCATAGGTAACACGCACAAAAGCCTATACGGTTGAGTCAACTACCTCTGGTAAAGAATTTGTACCCTTCGTTATGAATATAAATACATTTTTTATTCCAGAATCTTAAAGACTGATACCCTGGGCATATCAAATTTTTGAGCTGGCCAATTTCGGTCACTAATTAGTGGTTAATTACCCAAATCAATATAGACACCATTTGCCATAGGTAACACGCACAAATGCCTATACGGTTGAGTCAACTACCTCTGGTAAAGAATTTGTACCCTTCGTTATGAATATAAATACATTTTTTATTCCAGAATCCTAAAGACTGATACCCTGGGCATATCAAATTTTTGAGCTGGCCAATTTCGGTCACTAATTAGTGGTTAATTACCCACATCAATACAGACACCATTTGCCATAGGTAACACGCACAAATGCCTATACGGTTGAGTCAACTACATCTTGTAAAGAATTTGTACCCTTCGTTATGAATATAAATACATTTTTTATTCCAGAATCCTAAAGACTGATACCCTGGGCATATCAAATTTTTGAGCTGGCTATTTTGTCGCTAATTAGCCACAGTTATACAGGCGCAATTTTCTCCTATCGCACAACTGCGGCAATAAAATGAAAATTACATCTTTCCGTGATCAAAAACTGTTTTTACCACTTTGTTTTTTCCCAAACAAAATTAGGAAAAGGTTATTGTTCAACTTTTCAGAACAACGCATACAAATGACAAGTAATCAAGAATATTTAAACGTCATGAATTTTATTTAAATTCTGGAAAATAAGTATGAAAATCAATAGCACATGGTAGAAATGAATATGTAAAAATGACAATTAGTCATTGTGTATTTATTTCCAATTTATCTTTGTATCAAGATAATGATAAATGCCAACTTATGTCATCACTTTCGAGTAACTTTTCTGGATGTTTGCTTTTCGTATCATCATTACTAACCGATTTAGTGCTTTGTACACAGAACAATAAATAAAAAAATTAATATCCATTTATAACCCTTTAATATCCAGTAAATAAAACTTTGTACAAAAGTAAAATATTCTTTTCTTAATCTTTGTTGTTAACAGACAAGTGAGTTTATCAAACAGAATACTTTCTCTGTGTGTATGACATTTTTTGTCAAAACTTGACATCAAGTGACCTTTCTGAAAATCATAATGAGGAATATTCTGCAACCCATTTATAAATGCGTGGTTTCAATAACTAATCAAGCACATCTCACAATTGTTGTTTTATACATATTGACAAAGAAACGGTATATAAATAACATTTAAAAACTCTTCAACGTTTTAGATTACAAATACTACAGAAATGTATCGTCACAATGTTAATTACCAAAAAGAGTCCCATCACTCTTTCGTGTACGTACAAGACAACTTATCGTGTCCCAAATACACGATAAATTTCAGTGTACGTTCATTGTAACTTTTCCCTTAACTTTTCCAAAAAAACTTTCACAGAATGTTTCATAAAGCGTTTTTTCAATAACTAATCAAGCACGTCTCACAATTGTTGTTTTATACATATTTACAAAGAAACGGTATGCAAATTACATTTAAAATTCTCTAGAGTTTAAGATTAAAAATCTACGGAGACGTATTCCCAGCACGTTAAAACCAAAAATATCTCTCTTATCATGTACGTACCAGATAACTAATCGTGTCCCAAATACACTATACGTCATCGTGTACGTGCACGAAAGTTATCCTTTAACTTATCATGTACGTACATGATAAGTCCAAACCCTTTGTGTACGTACACGATAAGTTTGGACTAGCGATAACAGAGAAGTTTAGTTTGTTACTTGTAGAAAACAAACTTTTACTATTTTTCCTTTAGCGAACGAGGTTTCCATAATCAATCAAGCATGGCTTCAAATATTTTGGGCTTTTACCAGTGATTTTTTGAAAAAGAGAAGGTCTGCCAATTTATTTTAAAGATCTACTTCAACGATAATTGAGAAATAAAACAGATTTCTTAATCTCATACGTAATGTTATTAAGTATTCTGAATTTGTAGATTGGATTGTTTTACACCAATATTTTTTTCGTAATTTTAACTGAAAAAATTAAACCTTTCTTGGGGTTTTTAAAAACTCGCGCGCTTCCATGGCTCCCTCCATAGGCACTGTGCTTGTCCAATACTATAGCACTTGCATTTACGCGCACCACAAACCCACTATAGGATACGTGCGTGAACCAGCGAATGATGACGTACTTGTTGGGACGGGAAACCAGGAAGTAGCGAGGTGTCGTGTGTTTACACGGTAACTATGTATGATGATCTCATTATTCGAAGACATTCACCAAGTTAAGACGAGATAATTTACCGTCCTGAACTCATGTGGATGTACTCGGAACACAAATAAGAATCCAGATGTCAGTTTTTTACCTATTTCCAAGAGATCCTGTCCAGAGAAGGGGGTGGGTTTCGTGACCAACACACGGAAAAACTTCACGTTGACAAAATGGACAATGATTTGTAGTGCCCATTTTACAGACGACTGTCGGGATTCAACATCGCAACTAAAACAACAGGCTTACGCCAGGGTCAATTCCAACCATGAAAGCGCCAACTACAGTGCCATCACATGCTTCACAAACGGAGAGTCAGACTGGACAGGCACAGAAGCATCAAAACATATACTTCTGTAGTAGCATAATACTATATACAATAGTTTTAAATGTTTGTTGATAATAAATAGCCAAGGGTTTCATTCAAACTGGTCATCACAATATCACATCAAGTTTGTGAAAAATGCAAACTTAACCCTTTCAGTACCAACACATATTGGCTACTTATGCCATGGTGACCAGAGACATTTCCTTGACATGGCTACCTGGTGACCAACACTATTTTAGGAAAATTTCAGGTTACAGCGCCCTCACAAGGCAGATTGGGGTTAGCCTAGGTCCTAGTCACATAATGCAAGTTGAGCAAGCAATTCAATTACTGTTTCCTTTGGCATATTGCCTTGGACTAAATCATTGCCTTAAACATATATTTGAGGTATGGTATTATGACCACTAAATACACAATTGAGTAGTTTAAATGTTTAAGCTAAACATTTGTCAAGTAGCTGTTCATACCAATCTGCATGAGACATATTTTTGAAACGTTAAATAAACATAAGGTTTTAAGATATTACTTTTCAAACAGCATCCTCCCCCCCCCAAACCCGCCCAAAAATTAAAAAAATATTGGTTGAGCCTCACCGATACTGGGAGTTGGTGACTATACCCATGTTGATCAATAGGTTAAGGCTGCCATTTAGATTGTTGGCAAATTATGAATCCTCCAAAAAACAAAAGGTTTTAAGAATTTTTTTAGGAAGCACCCCCCCCCAAAAAAAAACCGCTCCTAGGAAAAGACATTAAATATAAACAAGAGAGTTTGGATTACGCACAATATGACTTAGAAATAAATGACTGGTAAAATCAAAAGTTTAATTTTTTTCTACATTTAATGACAAAGAAGGAACTGACATAAAAGAACATTAAATATTGCCCATTTATAAATGTCCGCCAATAAATTAGGTTTTGGTCCGTATCTCCGTCTATGAGCCTCACATACAAAAATTATAATTGCCATGGTGGTTCAGTCACTTTTAAAAGGCGGCCATTTTGATTATTATAACATTAAAAATAAACAAGAGAAGTTTGATTAAGCACAATATGAACGTTACTCGAACAAAATAACTCATAAAATATATGTTTTACCTATCATTCACCAATATGTAAAAAAGAAACAAACATAAAATATTTCAAAAGTGCTATACTTGTATTTTCTAAGTACCATCCTCCCCCCCCCCCGCCTCAATGTTGGAAACTTGAATGTATTAAGGATCCAGGAACCCAACAAGACACACAATTAAATAATTGCATCAGTCGGTTAAGGCGGCCATTTTAATAATAAAAATGGCCGCCAAACAATTTTGTTTTGGCCCGTAACATAAAATATTGCCAGGTTTTCAGGATGCTGGAACCCAATGAGACCAAATACAAACAATGTGGTACAGTTGCTTAAGTCGGCCATTTTGAGTATTTTAAAATTAGTTTCTGAAACCTGAAATAAACATGTTTTAATAAATTCCTTTTGAAGCACCCCCCAAACCCGCTCATAGGATTGCACATTCAATAAACAGAAGAGAGGAACTGGACAAAAATTACTCCTCAAATCAAATTTACACCTATCATGAACCAATATGTAAAGAAGGAACTAACATTACATTTTGCCAAAGTGCTATACTTGTTTTTTCTAAGTACCATCTCCCCCCCCCATGCTATACTTGTTTTTTCTAAGTACCATCTCCCCCCCCCCCCCCCCCGCCTCAATGTTGATTGTTGGCAGGCATGCGATTGTGGGATTCAACATTGTAGCGGGGGGTGGGGGGGGGAGTATTCAGAAAGTTTAGAAAATTATTCGTTTGGTGTGGAAATTCTCCAATAATGGTATAACAGCTTTACACATTTTTTACATAATTAACTTAATAGTTGAATTGTTGACCTAATTTATGGCTTTGTGTGGAATTTCTCAAAGCATGGTATAACACACATTGGCTTGATACACTGCTTACAAATCGTGCGAGTTTGTTTCCGATTAGAGGTGGAACTGCATACAACACAGTCACGTTTCTTCCCGTCAACATTCGGACCTGGAAAGTGCTGAGTTGAAAGGGCGTTTGAAGCACCTGACACTTTACGGGCATGGTGAACTGGGTTGTTCTCGAAGCTTGAAATAAGTGCCTCTATCACCTTGACCCGAAAATCCAAAGTAGACAAGCTCTTGTTTGTATGGATGCTGTTGTATACGACATTAGCATTGAGCAAACATATGTCTAGGATTGTAATAAATACACGTTTCCACCATTTGAATGTTTTGTGGGTATGAGTATAATACGTGCATAATTGTCCTGCCAGATCCGTGCCCCCCATGTATTTATTGTAATCCTCGACTATGCACGGTTTTTTGATATGACGAAATCCTGTTGAAGTTTTCCGGCTCCGAATCTTTTTACTAGTGACACTGCAATCGCCATAGTTTGAGAGGAGAGTGACACGTTTTGTGTCCTGCCACATAACGCATAGTTGGCCTGCTTTCTGAAAAAATTTGGGATCTGCACCGCTTTTCATAGGAAATTTCTTGGAGTTTGCTACGTCGGGTATCCCTAGGGTGGTATAGCGCACAGTTCCACAAGCTCCGAATCCTAGCTCAGACAACTTGGAGAACAGAGCCGGGCTAGTAAACCAATTGTCCATGTAGATGCAATGTCCTTTATTTTCGAGTCCCTGCAAAAGGTTCAATACTACGTTGCCTAGTGCCCCTATTTCGGATGGATGGTTTGTCTCAGGATCACTTACAGAGGACTGTCCTTGTGGGCACCTGGGCTGCGATCCTGTGAACAACTCCCAGGCACATGTGTACCCTGTGTCGGATTCGTTCAATGAGAAAGATTTCAATCCCCATTTTGCGGCTTTTCTTGGCATGTACTGCTTGAAGCTCACCCGTCCTTTGAATTTGACCATCGTCTCGTCCGGTGAAAGGCTTCGTCCCGGCTGGTACACCCGGAGGAATGATGGTAGTACAATGTTTAACAGTGGCCGTAATTTAGCAAGTTTGTCACGGGGAGAGTCGCCCTCGACATCTCTGTTATTGGCGAGGTGAAAAAATCTTAGGATTGCAGTAAATCGGTTACGAGCCATGGTTGCTGAGTACAGGGGACTTCGTAGAATTTCAGACCTGGACCAATGCATGGAGTAACGAGGCCTTTTGTTGATTCCCATGCAAAGAAGTAGGGCCACGAATGCCATCATTTCAGGTACATCAGTTGGTCTCCATGCACACTTATTTTCTGCCCCCGCTCCCAATATTTGTTCAGCATAACGATTAGTCTCTAGTACCATAATCTGCCACACTGCTTCACAAAAGTACAGTTTGAAGATTTGTATGGGGGAGAACGAACTGAAGTCTTCTGTAGCCCCGGTGTTTGCTGTAAATTTTACAGGCGGTCGCCGTGTGTAACAGTTGGCTTCACGCCATCCACACCTGAAATTAGGCTTTTTTTTGGTCTTCTTACTCTTCTTAGAATTGTTGGTCTTCTTACTCTTCTTAGAACAGGTTAATGTTGCTGTTGATGTCGAGGCCCTCGGCTCTGTATCCTCACTGTCTTCTGACGTCTCCGAGTCCTCAAGTGGCGATTCCTCGTCAGATGACATTTCTGAACCACTGTCTGCGAAAATTTCTTCCAAAATTTTATCATTTTCTTCCAAAATTTTATCATTTTCTTCGGCCATGTTGTCAGAATGATCTCTTACTCAAGAATGCGTGGGGGGACGCTTAACGATCTCGCTTAAATTTTAAAACTTGCGACGCTTCAGGGCACACGCGGCCAGCTTGTTGCCAAGGGGATGGACGGAGGCGATTGAGGGGGCTATTAACATTTTGATAACTTACTTTTTGTCGATGTGCCACAGAGGCTCATTGGTCACCAAGAGTGCTAATAATTACGTGCCATACGGGCTCATTGGTCACCAAGTGGGATGTTGTTTTTAGCCGCTATGGCACGGCGGTACTGAAAGGGTTATACAAGTGGTATTCACACCATCAGCACTGGTGTTTTGTGGTAGCACTTTGATGGCTTCGATAATCTGCTCATAAACACAGGGTGTTTAGATAATCTTCCAAGTTAGCTGGTGGACAGTACAGACGAACTATTCAAACCTAATCTCCCCACTCCAAAGCTGTGTACAATAATGGGCTTTGTTAAGATCTCGTTTGTACTCTTAACCTTTTGAGGAATCCTAGATGTATTACAACTAGATCATTTAAATAAAAAACAGTGACTGCTTAATTGGCAGTTTGAATTTTCTAGATAAATGCTGTTTCCTACACCGCCATTTCAAATGCTAATAGTACAAAGCCCAAATGTACACAGCTTGGAGTGGGGAGATTAGGTTTGAATAGTTCGTTTGTACTGTCCACCAGCTAACTTGGAAGATTATCTAAACACCCTGTTACGTTGACGTTAATGGAAATATATAAGTTCGCGATCCTCGGCGGCCAGTGGCTCAAACCTACATGTATATGGTTCGGCAACTCCCCCAGCTTCATCAACGCCCTCTTCGTCTTCGGAGGAGCTCCCTCAACCGTCAGAGCTATCCTCACTATCAATACTATCATATGTATTTACTAATTCTTCTTCGTCCACACTATGTTCCTTCCACGATCCGCTAGTGTCTGACATTTTGTTTTCGTTACCGTGAAAATAGCTATAGACGCGTACAATAAACACACTCCGCTGCGCGGGGGGTAAACAAGCCGTTTCCACTCATGTACGTCATCAAAGTCTATGATATATTTTCATCACGTGACACGCTGTTTCCAAAAACTCGCTATGAGGAGCTGCTGAACGCTGGTCAAAATGACCCATTTTTTTAATTACGCAACCACCGCTAAGGATTTTCTTTGAAATATACGTAATCAGGAAACACAAATTGATTGGATTTCTGCAAAGTTTAAATTATCTTAGTGCCGTTGAAGTAGATCTTTAAAATGGTTGGAAAGCTGTATATACTTTATAATAATTATTATTATTATTATATATATAATTTGTCACAATAAACAGTCTGTGAAAAAACCATTTCAAGACAAAAACCAGGTTTGAATTCCAATACACGTGAAAACGAAGTGACAGATTTATTATTTTAGCTGACATCAATATTTGTATATACTATTTGGCTTTTTCTGAAAATCTTATGCCACACGGAATACCTTGTAGCCATGGCGCATTATTATATAAAATTTTTAAATCACACATCATAAAACTACCTGCGATTAATTTGATGTTTCTGTTTTTGGGAAAATTCCGATGAACCGTTTGTTTTTTCTGCATACACGACGCTCATATAAAGGTGTATTACTATTTTTGTCCACGAATAAATATTGTATTCGTAAGTTTGTTTTACTCAAGAATGTCTGATTCAATGACTCACTAGTACAACGCAGACGCCACGACTTTCCTTCAACATTTATTGCTCTGATACATTCCCCCCCCCCAACCCCCATCCCCGGTTTTGAAAATATTGGATCTGCCCCTGAACCTTTTCAAAAGGGGGAGGGGAACTGGGCCCTCCACCCAAAGAACTTAAAACTTTCCCAAAATATTCTGCTGCGCCAAATATCAACAATGCGGCCAAAGCTTTTTGCAGCATTTGTCTGGTCAAGCATATTGCAAAACGTAAATAGCAAATAGCAAGGCGTGGCGACTGGGGATATGTAAAATAATAATAATTTCTGTCTGCATTTAGAGCACCTCCCAAAAAGTGCCAAATTCTGATGCCAGTATAGTCTTGGTGCAAGACGTCCCTGTTCTGTATTTCCACGATCCGCCCCATTACAAATTGCCGCCAATAGAGGGCGCTATCATTCCACGAACCGCTATCACAGGAACGTCTTGGGAATCTCGTCAAACTGCCTGGAAAATTCCAGGGACATTCCGCTGTGACGTAGAAATTTGCATAATTCTTTGCAAGAAAGAAATCACGTGATCAGTCTAGTACCTGCCGCGTTTGTGAACCACTGATCTCTATTATTGTACTGTGGCTGCACATGGAATCGTGTGTGGGGAAAATGAATGGAACTTGTCGCCGTCAATCGACACCCGCGTGTGTACGTAGTATTAAACCATAGAGCTATTATTTTATGGTAGTAACTAGTATTTTGCTGTCGTTTGCGTAATGGCGGAGCGTGCCGTAAAAGTTGACAGTTAAAGTAATAGAAAGTTATAGTATAGTAATATTCTTGATAGTATAACCTTACATGAAATATCGTTCTTATTTTTAACTGTATTTGTGTATACTTGGGTGGTGATGATTTTAAAACTACAAAATGACTAAGTGTGAACAGGTTTTTTGTGTTTGGATCTGTATTAATAAAATAAATAAATAAAAACAACTGTGCATTTCATTCATTGAGTAGTTACCTGTCATTGCAAAATTGTAAACATTAACCCGAACCATGGTGTTCCATATGTGCCACTCCTTTCTGTCGCCTTTTCCATTTTGTCCGTCGCCTTTTAAATTTTGTCTGTCGCCTTTTGACTTTTCAATTTTGTCTGTCGCCTTTTCAATTTTTTCTGTCGCCTTTTCAATTTTGTCTGTCGCCTTTTCAATTTTTTCCCTCGCCTTTAAAATTTTTCCGTCGCCTTTTCAATTTCAGAATCATGTGATAGTCACCTGGTAGTCACGTGGAAAAACCCACGGAAAAAATTGAAAAGGCGACGGAAAAAATTGAAAAGGCGAAGGAAAAAATTGAAAAGGCGACGGACAAAATTGAAAAGGCGACGGACAAAATTGAAAAGACGACGGACAAAATTGAAAAGGCGACGGACAAAATTGAAAAGGCGACGGACAAAATTGAAAAGGCGACGGAAAAAATTGAAAAGGCGACAGAAAAAATTGAAAAGGCGACGGACAAAATTGAAAAGGCGACGGACAAAATTGAAAAGGCGACGGAAAGGAGTGGCACATATGGAACACCATACGAACCCCTAAGCATTTCTACTTGACAGCTTCCTCAACCCATCATACTCCAACATTGAGTGTGTACTTAAGGGAAATGTGAATTTTGATTATTTGAGGCAGACAGTACCAATATTGTGAAACAGATGGTTCGATCACCTCGCCGACAATCTAACTTAAATCTTTGATGAAGCCCTTTTCTTGGCTTTCGTTAGTAAGGTGGCGTAACTCTTACAGGTTACTAGCTGCCGGTTACAAACTATACACCATCCGCCCTTTTTCGTACGGTGTGATGAGTATCGCGAGGCCATTATTCGCCAGCAAAGTTAGCCGTCATAATTGCAAAAAATCACGAAAGAGGCCGACCGTCCTAGCTACACAGAACAGCACACAGTGTGTCAGTCAGTATAGTAGACCATACAATTTCGTCTGCTACATTTTACAGCAGCTGACATGACGTGACCAGTCTGTTGTGGTCGTTATGCGGCTTAAAATTTGTGTTCGTACGCTTGCGTATTGCCGTTGTGACCTCAATGTGAATATGCAGATATAGGTCACAGCGATTGTATCACGTGATACTCGACGAGATTCCCAAGACGTTCCTGTGATAGCGGTTCGTGGGTGATAGCGGGTTCGTGGAATGATAGCGCCCTCTATTGGCGGCAATTTGTAATGGGGCGGATCGTGGAAACACAGAACAGGGACGTCTTGCACCAAGACTAATGCCAGTACCATTGGTAAATCCAGGGGGGCGGAAGGGGTAGCGCCACCAGCGCGCCACCAGCGCGCCACCTACGTTGAAAATAATCTCATTCGACTATCGCGACGTGGACTGGTCGAAGCTCCCCATCACGACGTACAAACGGGACGGATGTGTGTGTGTATGCACAGTACACACTATTTGAATTTACGGTTGCTCTCCGCTGCGTGCCGTTGAGACTGCCTGGACGAGTCCATTTTATCAGAGGGTAATGTTATCTTCAAATGTTGTAAATTCACAAAATATTTACACCAGAAAACATTTGTAATTTTTTGGGGGCCTTGCCAACTGCTTCAGTATAAATTAACTATTTAATAAACAACATATATTTAACCTAAACGACATGTATAACATATTTGTTTTAGATGTGTATGTTGCCTCAGAATTAAAATTACCTGTGGCAAATGTTCCCGTCCGTCAACAGAGATCGTTTGAACGCAAAATAAGTATTGGCGGGATCCATTCTCTCCCAAATTTTTTTTTACAAATCGTCAAATATCTAGAGGATGTACCGAGGGATTTTGATTAAACTTTCAGGAATGAAAGATCTATTCCTAAATATTACGTTAATGGAAAAAAATCAGAGGATGAACGATAATTTTTTTCACATTTTGTCGATATTTGTAGCCATTTTAGGGGAGACCATTTGTAACGAAATTCCCACCTGGACCCATTCATACACGTTAGCCGCTGCAATAAACCAACGGAAAAATTTCGATAATATTTTTACGCACTTTATTTCAAATTAAGCATCTCAACAATTGAAAATACTCTTACGATATACACTGTTATGTTTTCAGTGCTGATAAAGAGAGAATTTTACATGGATTTCTTTTTGTTTTTTAATGGTCATTACCTATTTTTAAAATGGAGTGTACCCAAACAGCGATCGCAAATGATTGCGCAACACCCCTTCCGCACCCCCCCCGGGTAAATCTGTCCCCTGGAGATTCCGTCCCCCATAGTAAACTACAATGGGCTGAAGGAGGATGACTCAAAAGAGGGCGCTATCTGAAGAACTTTGGGCACAGTTCGCCACAAGGGAGGACAGAACCTCCGGGGGGTACTGAATCACCTGTCACACCTACAAACAGTAATTGTTTTTTAAATGGCAACCCTCAATTTGTTGGCAACACATTTTTTACGACCTTTATTTATTTGTCCACGTAATAGTGAAAGGTACAGATTGAAAGAGGCATATTGATTCGGCCAAGTAGGCAATTGTGAGTATTATGAAATAATGCGTCTACATAGTTTCGGTTAATCAATTGCACCAAGATAGCCAGCTCTACAATTTGGTATGCCCAGTGAATCAGTCTTGAAGATAATGTGATAGAAAATTAATTTTTATTCATAACGAAGGGTACAAATTCTTTACCAGAGGTAGTTGACTCAACCGTATAGGCATTTGTGCGTGTTACCTATGGCAAATGGTGTCTATATTGATTTGGGTAATTAACCACTAATTAGTGACCGAAATTGGCCAGCTCAAAAATTTGATATGCCCAGGGTATAAGTCTTTAAGATTCTGGAATAAAAAATGTATTTATATTCATAACGAAGGGTACAAATTCTTTACCAGAGGTAGTTGACTCAACCGTATAGGCATTTGTGCGTGTTACCTATGGCAAATGGTGTCTATATTGATTTGGGTAATTAACCACTAATTAGTGACCGAAATTGGCCAGCTCAAAAATTTGATATGCCCAGGGTATAAGTCTTTAAGATTCTGGAATAAAAAATGTATTTATATTCATAACGAAGGGTACAAATTCTTTACCAGAGGTAGTTGACTCAACCGTATAGGCATTTGTGCGTGTTACCTATGGCAAATGGTGTCTATATTGATTTGGGTAATTAACCACTAATTAGTGACCGAAATTGGCCAGCTCAAAAATTTGATATGCCCAGGGTATAAGTCTTTAAGATTCTGGAATAAAAAATGTATTTATATTCATAACGAAGGGTACAAATTCTTTACAAGATGTAGTTGACTCAACCGTATAGGCATTTGTGCGTGTTAGCTATGGCAAATGGTGTCTGTATTGATTTGGGTAATTAACCACTAATTAGTGACCGAAATTGGCCAGCTCAAACATTTGGTATGCCCAGGGTATCAGTCTTTAAGATTCTGGACTAAAAAAATAATTTATATCCATAACGAAGGGTACAAATTCTTTACAAGATGTAGTTGACTCAACCGTATAGGCATTTGTGCGTGTTAGCTATGGCAAATGGTGTCTGTATTGATTTGGGTAATTAACCACTAATTAGTGACCGAAATTGGCCAGCTCAAAAATTTGATATGCCCAGGGTATAAGTCTTTAAGATTCTGGACTAAAAAAATAATTTATATCCATAACGAAGGGTACAAATTCTTTACAAGATGTAGTTGACTCAACCGTACAGGCATTTGTGCGTGTTAGCTATGGCAAATGGTGTCTGTATCAGATTTGGGTAATTAACCACTAATTAGTGACCGAAATTGGCCAGCTCAAAAAATTGATATGCCCAGGGTATCAGTCTTTAAGATTCTGGACTAAAAAAGTAATTTATATCCATAACGAAGGGTACAAATTCTTTACAAGATGTAGTTGACTCAACCGTATAGGCATTTGTGCGTGTTAGCTATGGCAAATGGTGTCTGTATTGATTTGGGTAATTAACCACTAATTAGTGACCGAAATTGGCCAGCTCAAAAATTTGATATGCCCAGGGTAACAGTCTTTAGGATTCTGGAATAAAAAATGTATTTATATTCATAACGAAGGGTACAAATTCTTTACAAGATGTAGTTGACTCAACCGTATAGGCATTTGTGCGTGTTACCTATGGCAAATGGTGTCTGTATTGATTTGGGTAATTAACCACTAATTAGTGACCGAAATTAGCCAGCTCAAAAATTTGATATGCCCAGGGTATCAGTCTTTAAGATTCTGGAATAAAAAATGTATTTATATTCATAACGAAGGGTACAAATTCTTTACCAGAGGTAGTTGACTCAACCGTATAGGCATTTGTGCGTGTTACCTATGGCAAATGGTGTCTATATTGATTTGGGTAATTAACCACTAATTAGTGACCGAAATTGGCCAGCTCAAAAATTTGATATGCCCAGGGTATCAGTCTTTAAGATTCTGGACTAAAAAAATAATTTATATCCATAACGAAGGGTACAAATTCTTTACAAGATGTAGTTGACTCAACCGTATAGGCATTTGTGCGTGTTACCTATGGCAAATGGTGTCTGTATTGATTTGGGTAATTAACCACTAATTAGTGACCGAAATTGGCCAGCTCAAAAATTTGATATGCCCAGGGTATCAGTCTTTAAGATTCTGGAATAAAAAATGTATTTATATTCATAACGAAGGGTACAAATTCTTTACCAGAGGTAGTTGACTCAACCGTATAGGCATTTGTGCGTGTTACCTATGGCAAATGGTGTCTGTATTGATTTGGCTAATTAACCACTAATTAGTGACCGAAATTGGCCAGCTCAAAAATTTGATATGCCCAGGGTATAAGTCTTTAAGATTCTGGAATAAAAAATGTATTTATATTCATAACGAAGGGTACAAATTCTTTACCAGAGGTAGTTGACTCAACCGTATAGGCATTTGTGCGTGTTACCTATGGCAAATGGTGTCTATATTGATTTGGGTAATTAACCACTAATTAGTGACCGAAATTGGCCAGCTCAAAAATTTGATATGCCCAGGGTATCAGTCTTTAAGATTCTGGACTAAAAAAATAATTTATATCCATAACGAAGGGTACAAATTCTTTACAAGATGTAGTTGACTCAACCGTATAGGCATTTGTGCGTGTTAGCTATGGCAAATGGTGTCTGTATTGATTTGGGTAATTAACCACTAATTAGTGACCGAAATTGGCCAGCTCAAAAATTTGATATGCCCAGGGTATCAGTCTTTAAGATTCTGGACTAAAAAAATAATTTATACCCATAACGAAGGGTACAAATTCTTTACAAGATGTAGTTGACTCAACCGTATAGGCATTTGTGCGTGTTAGCTATGGCAAATGGTGTCTGTATTGATTTGGGTAATTAACCACTAATTAGTGACCGAAATTGGCCAGCTCAAAAATTTGATATGCCCAGGGTATCAGTCTTTAGGATTCTGGAATAAAAAATGTATTTATATTCATAACGAAGGGTACAAATTCTTTACAAGATGTAGTTGACTCAACCGTATAGGCATTTGTGCGTGTTACCTATGGCAAATGGTGTCTATATTGATTTGGGTAATTAACCACTAATTAGTGACCGAAATTGGCCAGCTCAAAAATTTGATATGCCCAGGGTATCAGTCTTTAAGATTCTGGAATAAAAAATGTATTTATATTCATAACGAAGGGTACAAATTCTTTACCAGAGGTAGTTGACTCAACCGTATAGGCTTTTGTGCGTGTTACCTATGGCAAATGGTGTCTGTATTGATGTGGGTAATTAACCACTAATTAGTGACCGAAATTAGCCAGCTCAAAAATTTGATATGCCCAGGGTATCAGTCTTTAAGATTCTGGAATAAAAAATGTATTTATATTCATAACGAAGGGTACAAATTCTTTTCAAAACGTGTTTTCAAATTAAACAACGTCTATTATGACATTATGCATACACTCAATTTGTCTCCGTGTTTGCGGCTTATTTTCTAACATTTTATGTATTACATTTTTTTATTTTTATTGCTTTCCATTTACCTATAGTTATATGATTTCAATATTATCGAGAGAAAAACTCTAATTGTTGGCTTGTTTTTTAGTATTCGTTCGGATAAAATAACGATTTCACCATTAGAAATGAGAAAAATGAGCCATTTGTTCACCTCCCTGTACTGCATGTGTTCTATTTTCTGAATACGCGGCTGGTTTTTTCCGGGAATACGCGGCTGGCTATTTCGGGCCCAATACTGTGCTAGCTTCAGCTCGGTTTATTTCAAAGGTTGCTTCAAACGTAAGCATCACTTTGTTCATCAATAACTGAAATAGAAAAAAACTCGAAATTACTTTCATTTATTCTCTAAGCTAGAAATCTCGACCCTGGCAGGTCAACCGTGGGTTATATTTTGTATATCCAACCCTAAAAAGGTGCGTCTGTGTTTTCATTTTGGATAACTTAATATGGGACTAAAAATAGCAAGCTGAATTCCATGCGCTGCTTGAGAGATTGTTATCATCTTAATTATAAAATGGCAGCACTAAGCAATAAAGTTTTATCAACAAGGAAGTGTGCCCTTCGGGACCCAATTTGATGGCTCTGAATATACGGACAACCATATGTTCCGATAAGCCCTCATGATCTACCTGGTTGGATTTGGGTTAGGGTTGGGGTTGGGGCTAAGGTTGGGGTTGGGGTTGGGGTTATAGGTTTGGGGTTATAGGTTTGGGGTTAGGGTTGGGGTCAGGGTTGGGATCAGAGTTCGGGTCAGGGTTCCGCTTTGATTATGATTTTGTTCAAATTAGTTTCATAGATGACCTCATTGCTATGCGTTGTTTATTAAACTTAACGTCAAGAAATGTTTACTCGGCTTTTGGAATTAGGAACTTGTTAACCAAGAGGATCTTTTGTATCTTTCTCAGCCTTGTAAATCTCTGGACTCTGGTTGAATCCTATCTCAGAACAGAGCCCTTCAAAATGTGGTTACGGTTTTCAGATTCCTTGGCTTTGATACCAGAAAGATACAGTGATGCAAAAGTGACATTATTAAACAAGAAATAACTTACAGAGTCCACAGCGTGTGTATCGCTGGAGAAACGGTTCAAGATCCGTCCGACCAGGGTGGTATCAAAGAATCTCATGGGTGCTTTGGAGATGACCTCAAGCATCCGACGGTGGAGATGCTTCGCTGCCACGATACCAGACGAAAAGAGAGCAAGGGTAGCAATGAATGAGAGCGTTGCTGATGATAGGGTCATACCGCTGTAGCTGTAGATGTAGTAAAACTGACTCTCGTGCATCTCCTCCTGTAGAAATGACCGATATAAATAACAATAAAACAAACTATCTTTTAATGTGTACGTACTGAATAACTTATAGTGAAGGATTTATTTATTTATTTGTTTTAATGTGAGTTTGACTCAAACATAGGTTTTGATACAGGTATAAAATAAGGGAATATGATTTTTGTTAATACTAAAAGTAGGCATTGAGGTCTTTATGAGTCTTGGCCGTGTGATAAAGGGTCGAGCTGAAGGCAAGTTCCTTTATCACACGGCCATGACCCCCAAGGATTTAAACGACTGTTAAGACTGAGCCAATACCTTTTTATTCCCATTCACACGTTTTGTTAAATAAAGGGACACTGTGCCTTCGGGTTGGGCGTTTTTGGCTATAAAAAGTGTTTGTTTTAAAAGAAGAAAAAACGTTTTAAAAGTAGAAAAAGGGAGCCACTCAAATATTCCTCAAAATTGTGTAGTTTTCCTTTTACTTCGTGAACAAACACGATCCGCCATTTTGCACAACCCAATTTTTGGAGAAAAAAATTAAATGGCGGACCATGTTAGGGCTGCCTTTAATGTTTTGGGTGTTAACAAATATTATTGTACTAGTTTGTATAGCCATTATTGAATCATGACCTCAGACTCTAAAATATCGCCCTTTATTTACTCTCTAACTTCATACCTCAGTTGCATTCGCCAGCTCTAATTGGTTTCCAGCCTCTGACCACTTAGAGAGCCAGAAGTCTCTAGCTATGATCAGCGAATGCTGCATGAGGGTGACGATGAGAACTAAAAAGGCTTGTGGGTATCTCATGGCCCGCAGGTAGAAGACCACCACCTTCCATGAGATGGTTCCTGTATTCCGCTCCTCCTTCTCAATCAGTCTCCCTTCCTCTTCTGACAAGATGCCTTGCAGTAGAAAAAACATACTTTGTGTATAATAGACAATATGTAGAAAGTACCTGTGTATCTGATGACAATAAACAAAATTGTGTATACCTTAGAGGAAGGGTGTCTATAGTATTAGTTCAAAAGAAATTGGTATCCAATGTGTGGATAAAAGTAATAAGAGGAACATACGAGGGTTAAATTGTATAAAATGATTTTTCCAAGTTCTTTAGAATGGTTTCAGGTCCTAACAAGATACCCGTGTATTACAACATAAGTCGGAAGGCACTGTAATACAAAGCAAGGCCCGGAATTGGATCTTTGAGAGGATAAGGCTATTTTCATTATGCGAAGAGCACTTCCACTTACAAAATCTTAAAGCCTATGGGAAAAATTCCCAAGGGCACCAAGGCGACCAGGGCAACAGAACCCACTGCCTCAGTGGCCTCCGTGTAATTTCAGGCCTGCAATGTCTCATGATACATCATCCAGTGCAGGGCAAATAAAAATAAAAATTTAACTGTTTCATCAGTTTGAGTTTTTTGAATTTTTTTCAGTTTTTTTCAGAATTTTGACATTAGTTCGAATTCTCACCGTTGGAGTCACATAACTCCCACTCTTACCAGCTTACACTGGCTTCCTGTTAAGTTTAGGGTTGAATTCAAGATTTTACTAATGGTTCTTAAATGTTTACATGACCTTGCTCCTTCTTATTTAAATGAAATAATTACTGTCAGAAGTCAAAGGTGTCACAACCTCAGGTCAACAGGTGAAGTCTTTTTAGAATATCCAAAGGGCAAAATGCTGGCTACTTTAGGAAATCGAGCTTTTTATTCAGCAGCACCTAATCTATGGAACAACTTGCCTTCACTCATTCGTAAACTGCATTCACAAAGTCTTTTTAAATCTCAACTTAAAACTTTCCTTTTTAAGAAAGCCTTCGGTAATGTGCAGTGAGTTTTGTATCTGTCGGTTTTTATGGTTTATATTTGTTTGTAAACTTTTTAAATGCTTTTTTGTACCAAAGTTGTATTGTTTTTACAGCTTTTATTGTTTTATGGTGTTCATGCACCTTTTTTGCCTGTAAGACTTTGTTATCTAGTTTGCTTATATTTACTGGTGTACTTTTCTTAAACTGTTTACTACATGTATGTAATTTTCTTATGCCATTTTTACTGTTATGCGCCCTCGAACAGGCTGGTCCTGGAGAGAGCGCAATATAAAATCAATAAATTATTAAATTATTTGCATATTCCGCCCTCAAGCACAAATGTTTTAAGTTCGACAACAACACATCTGAAGTGAGGTTTGCGGACACGCCATGCACATAAAACTCTCTATCTGAGTTGTGGTGGTTCTTATCCTGTTCCAGTTTCCTGCCTTTGCACACCATTGAGCTTCTTAGCCTATACAGCAATCCTTCACCGATCTTGAACTCTTGGTGGCAGCAGATATGCCTCCATTACTGCGGTGTACCTGGGTGGTACTGCGCTGCCTAGCGACTGGTATAAGGTTTGGGCTACACGGCGATAATTTGATCAGTCGCGGGTTATTGGACTTTCACTTTGCAAATCGCTTAAACCCGTCGCTAGGCAGCGCAGTACCACCCAGGTACCACCGCAATAATGGCGGTATCTGCTGCCACCAAGAGTTCAAGATCGGTGAAGGATTGCTGTATCCTGTAAGCAAAACCTCATCGGCAGTACTTGAGCAGCTATACGGAAAATAGAGTCAAACATTCCCCTGATGAAGACAATCAGAGCATGCTGATCGAAATGTCAAAATGTCAAACCACTTTACAGATCCACCACAACTCATGGAGACAGTTTTATGTACATGGTGTCTCCATAAACCTCACTAAACCTCATTTGTATTACCTTCCCTTCCTTCCTTCTGCCTTTTCTTCACCAGCTTCTGTAACTTCTTTTGCTCTTTCTCCACCTCATCCACACCAATTTCTTCGTGGGTCTTACTGACAAGGCCAACTCCGGGCCTGGAAGTGATCTGAAGATCCGGATCAGCAGCGCAAACATAACTGGGAGTTCCTTGTAGACTAATGCGTCCATCCTTCATCACCAATACCTATGGCAGATAAAGGAGGTTGTATCATGCGGGTCGTTACAGTTTCAAATTTCAGGAGATTATGTTTTAATACTAGTATAAAAAACATGATAAAATCTGCAATTGTTGCCATTACCTGGTAAAAGTGAAAGGAAATTGAAACAGGAAAAAAACTGTTTAAGAGAAACAAACGGTGACAGTCACACATAATACGATGTTTTATGGGTAGAAAGCTCATGCAGGAGTAGCCTTTTGTCAAGGCCGTCGTGGCTTGGACAGCTTTGTAAACAGTGGAGCGACTGGAACAAGAGACCACGCGCGCGAAGCCACGAGGGCCTTTTCCAACTTGTTTGCGGTTTTTTTAATGAATTATTTATGGCCCTTTGCTACCGTTTCGGGTAGCAACAATCGAGATTAGAAAGAAACACATTAGAAACCGCAAACAAGTTGGAAAAGGCCCTCGTGCCTTCGCCACTCGCGTGCGTGGTCTCCCATTTCAGTCGCTTGGGATCGCGGCTCCAAAGCCACGAAGGCCTTGACAAAAGGCTAATGCAGGAGTGGATCGTGTACCCATGGGTTTCCTATACCCACCTATTGTGAGTATGAAATGCTCTGTGTATCATTGACTGATAGAGTGATATCAACAATGTGTGTTACTATTTTCAGGGACTTTGGTATGAGCATGGACAACACACCTTATTTGCATATTTCAGGTATTGTAGCTGATGTGTGACCATCACAACGGTGCGTTTTCTTCCGAGAAGCTGATGTAGGATACCTTATTGGAAGAGACGACTTCCCACATGCACATCCAGAGCCGACAGCGGGTCATCCTGATCAAATCAACAGCACAGATCAAACATAATGTGCGATGAAAATGTCTGGTTACGAAAATGCCGTGTGCATTTGAACAACTTAGTAAAAGCAACAAATGAAACGTTCATATAAGATTTCTTCTGTGCCACGACACTGCTTTACTTGCCTACAACCATTGCAATTGAAGAAACAGTTTATTGTTTAATCCCTATCTAAGATCCTATGTCTTCTTCACTTGAATATAGTTATTATATTATAGTTTACCTTTCGGTAGTAAAAGAAAGACATCTTTCAAAAGATGTTACGCACTGTTACCCGTATATAAAAGCCTGAAGATACCCGTGCAGAGATTATTATAAAGAAACTATGTAAGCAGAGGTGGGAGGGGGGAAATCAATTTTATTGTGCACTCTTTCATAGCGAAATTTAAAACATGATATCAACAAATTAATGGGTCGTACAATTCAAAGAGGAATTTGTGTGTCAAATTCAATGCCTTTTTAATTGAATATCGTAACAAAAACAGAAATTAACTAAAAGTTCCTATACCAAAGTTTACAGAATCATATGAAATAAGACGTCATTGCATGTTTATTTTTTCTTTCTTTTTCTTCTTCTTCTTCTTTTATGTTGATAAGATTCTTACTGGAGGAATATCAAATGCTACGGAATTTTACATCATTTTTATTCTGAGGTTAGAGACTTATAATGTTATCCCCACTTTCTTAGAAAATTGATAGCATTCTTCTTTGGAGCCCCTCTTTGACCTCAAACAATGTGTAACTTCTGTCTGAAAGGATACTTGTTAGAAAGATGGTAATGGTATGGCCCTAAACATCCTGATAAATGATTTCGTCTGAACTGCTCCCGTTGATTAGAAATCAATATTCAGAACATTTGAATCTGAGAAACGATTCACGTATGAATATATAGTTTCTCAGATTTCTTAGGGTTGGTGTCCGTTTGCGATTGATGCAGCCAGAGATGCGGTTAGTACCCGGTATCTTCTCGCAATAAACGTGAATGGATTCTGTGAAAATATCGTGACATTTCTGTACTGCTTTCTCAACAAGCAGACTCTGTATTCAGCTGAAACTTTCACAGGTGACTTTTATTGTATCTACCTTTAAAGTTTGCCTATACATCAGCCTTAATACGACAGAAACCAAACGATGACCCTTCCTTTATTAATCTCTCTATTATTTCTAACCAGTATGACGATGTCGTTCGGACTATACATGGCCCTGGCTACACTGACTCGCTGCTTCTGCCCACCACTCAGATTGATTCCCCTTTCTCCGATCTCCGTCAGCTCACCAGCGGGCAAGATGTCGATATCTGGCTGCAGGGAACATGCTGATACAACCGTCTCAAATCTGTACAGCCAAAACACAGGAAAAAGAGTTCGACGAGTCCTGGCAACAGCTTGAAAAAAATGAGTATAGGTGCTCCGTTGAATTGCACCAAATAATGGAAGTTAATTTCCATCTTTTCCTTCTTGGACGTTCAGCAGAAGGAAAAGACTAATAGCTGTTTGTCTTTGCCTTCGTCTTTTTCCCACGATGACCCAACCTTTCGTATAGTATGACGATGTCATTCGGACTGCACATATAAACTAACTTTTTGTCTTTGCTGACTCCTTTTCCCCACAGATATCCCCCCTTTTTTAAATCTACCTCTTTCACTACGTAATTACTTTTTCTCCCTCTTTCCACCTTTGATGTTGTCCTATGTGTTTCCAACATCTTATGGTCAAAAGAGGTCCTTCCCTCTTTGTCATCCTCTTTATACTTCATCCTTGGCTTTTTCTGGGTTCTTTTTGCCTCTATCCCTTTTCATCTCTTGACTGCTTCTGTTGCACCAGTATACATGTTTGAATGTGTTTTGTTTGTCGTTTAGCCTTCGAGAAAGACTCTGCTGTGGTCGAAATATCATTCCACTAACTATGTTTGCATCAAAAATTAGCAGTATTGTGCAAGGGATAATAATAATAATAAAAGCTTTATTTAATGATGGTAACCATGTCACCTAAAAAGATGATTTTCAATGGGCCATCCCTAAAAAGTACAATCAGAAAATAAGATAAAACAAGAACGTCTTGAGACAACCCCTTGGCCTAACTTCACATTCTTACATGATTGTTAGCACTGTGCACTTCCAAGTAGAATCAGTTTCATTCCCAGGTTGAACCTTTTAGTTTGAGGAAATTTGTTTTCAATTCCCCCCCCCCCCAGTCTAGCCCTCTCTGCGTCTATACATTAACGTACTATAGTGTCATTTGTATTTTAATTGTTTCCTTTTCTTGCGATTTGTTTCTAATACTGATCATTTTCGTGTGTAGTTTATTGAATGTGTGGAGTGAACTAGAATAATAATTATAAATAATAGTTACACAAACTTACTTCTCTTCTTCAAACTCTTGTCCAAATAAAATATTGTCTTTTAGTGAAGCGTTGATGAGCCAGGCTCTCTGGGAGCAGTATGCAAATCCAGTGTGCTCCCTGTACAAATACACGATCCCCCAAAAATGACAGATTTATGTGATACAACAAGCAATATGGTATAGGTACAGATTTATGTGCAAAGGTAAAGAAATGAGACTCTTCCAAGATGATATCAGCATCGATTCAGTACAAACACACACAAGTGTGTATACGCCTGCAATCGTGAACCTCCTATTGTCCCTCTTTTGTTTATACTCTTAAACCATTGGTTTTGTACACGTTTTCCAACCGTGGACCTTTCCCTAACCGTGGACCTATTGTCCTCTTTTGTTATAGGTCCCCGGTTTGAATGTGTATACCTACTCACCATAACTCATTGCAACCTTGTTTCTTGAAAAAGAGAGGTTCAAGTGGGAAAAATGTTGAACCTCGACGTTCGACATCACGTGATTTAACAAGGGCAAATTTTTGCGAGATATGATGATGTTCCCATGTTTGCAACCACTGGTGATATGAATAAATTTTGCTGCTTGATGTATTTAGATTTAATCATAATAATAATTGAGTCTTTAAATGGTGCTTCGTCTACGGGCGTCTCAAGGCACTTGTTTATTTACTTTTTAAGACAGGTTTTAATGAGTTTTTGAATTATGAGATCCGTTTATGTAATAAGCGTGTACAAGGTTCTGCAGCACAGCAGTCATAAAAACAAAAAGGGCAAACCCATTCGCTTTTATAGCGATAATTGTAACTACATGTAGATTCATGTGCATTACAAAACACATAGGACATACGGCTTTACGTCCAACCCGAAGGACGAAACGTCAATGGTTAAGTGTCTTGCTTATAATGGCACAAATGTCAAGACGAGACTCGAACCCACACCCTGCTGATCAGAAATACCAGAGTTTGAGTCCAGTGCACTTGACTGCTTGGTCACGACACGCTTGTATTATAAACACAGGTTTAGTGAAAGATAATTTCGATAATGGTACCAACACTTATAAAGTGTCCTAATCATGCAGGCATGCTCCTGAGGGTGCTGAACACAGTTATTCGAGAGAAAAAAAGTGGCACTGAATAAATACTTAACAGCTACCATTGTAAAGACACATTTAAAAAAAATGTATTAAGAAATTTATTTTTAAGTAGGAGTAAAATTCAAATTTTCATTAAACATGTAGTAACGAGGATAAAATGTATCACTAAAGAGCTCAAAAATACTTTTAAAAGGGGTAGCCCTGTCATAAACCAGGCCTAAACCTTTCACTTGTGTTTCTATCAACCAACGGGTGACTTAGGTGAGGGCACAAAAGCATTTACCTTTAGCCACCTATCGTTCTAGAGTCTCCCATTACAATACTGTCAAATGAAAAGCATTTATTTCTACTTTAAAATAACTCCTGGTGAATAAATGCAGAAATATTAATTATAGTGCGTACCTGTTGGTTTGGACGGTGCCTGATACAGTGTGCATCTCGCCAAGTATAGCTGATAGTAAAGATGACTTTCCCATCCCGACCTGACCGATAATCATCGTCAAGCTGCCTAGAGAAACAATGGATATCACTTTCAATCTTTGATTTCAAAATGGCGATTACTTTTTGTTGTTGTTTGTTTATTTGTTTGTTTGTTTGTTTTTTGTTTGTGTATTTGTTTGTTTGTTTGTTTGTTTGTTTGTTGGGTTGTTGGGGTGTTGGGGTGTTTGTTTCTTTGTTTGTTGGGTTGTTTGTTGGGTTGTTTGTTTTTTTGTTTGTTTGTTTGTTTGTTTGTTTGTTTCTTTGTTTGTTGGGTTGTTGGGTTGTTTGTTGGGTTGTTTGTTTGTTTGTTGGGTTGTTTGGAGGGTTGTTTGTTTGTTTGTTTGTTTGTTTGTTTGTTTGTCTTTGTTTATGTAAGTTCGCCCCAAACAAGGCTTAACATTAGCCACTCTTGGTTAGGAGCTATACAAGAAGAAATATTGAAGATAAAAAATAACTTAGGGGAGCTGAGGGTAGGAATATATATTTCTAAAATCAGTCTCGATAGTAGGGTGGAGGGAAACATGCACCAGGTAAGGAGTTCCAAAGCTATAAGCAGTACATGTAATAAAGCTATTATAAGAGTGGCTCATTCTTCTACATCTAAGAAATGCAAGAGTGTATGAGTGAGGGGAAAAAAGAAGAAGACAAAAAGCCTGGTTTCACGCTCAAACATCCCGATAGGAGGAACCAGGTCTGACACACTGGTGACATGTTACCATGAAAGAAAAAAAAACAGTTGAAAAGTCAGAGGCTGGCTACAGACCTACAGTGGGAAAGAGGTCGTAACGTCGATTCCAACCCTTCACCAACCAGATTAGCAATTGTTTCTGCACTCTTGAAGATAAATGACAGACAAAAGCTTCGGCCGAAAACAGTACTCCATTGGGGGACGATAGTTGTATTATATATGGGTAGAGAGTATAGCATCAGGATTTCATAGCCGCATTTGTGTCAAATGGTGAAATATAAACTCAATAAAACCAATGAATTGGCTACAAACATGACAAATGAGTAAGGTACATATTTTGTAAAAAAATGCGTTAAGTTGAAGGTGCCAATTGGAGGAAGGTACCTGACGGCTCGTTCATGGTGAAAATAAATCATCTTAAGAATTACTTTGCTATAATGAGGAATAAACATTATAATGTATTTTTGTAAACAAATGAACGCCTCAGATTTAACTATCACTTCTCAACCCACTTTCTGGACCCATTAAACTTTGATGTTGTAATACACCTTTGACAGTGTTATATGAGGTGGCTTTACAATATTACATTAAAGTTGGTATTGTTTTTTTACCTTTAGGAATTTCCACATTGATATCATACAAACAACTTGTCGAAGCGTAAGGAACCCATGAAAAATTCCCATTTTGAACCTGCAAAAAAAGTAAGAGTAATCATAGTTATTGCAGTTCTTTTGGTGGCATGGTTGGCTTGTGTGTAAAGCGCTCGCCTCTAATCACTGTGCCCGGGTTCAATTGATGGCTAAAGGCCGCATATGTGAGTAGAGTTGAGTGTGCGTTGGATCTCTCCTATGCCACGAGGGGTTTTTATCAAAGTAAAACAGAAATGCAAAAGTTACATTCCAAGCAGACATCCAGGGAGACAAAATGACTTGTTAACACGTCATCCGGCGTTAACTTGTTTTAAACAAATGGTAAAACCAACATGTAGTCTTTCAAAAACATGTAGTCTTTCAAAAAATAATGTTTTTTACGGACACTTATATAAATTTATTCCCATTGTAGTTGACAAACCTTGATAGCTACATCATCAGGCAAGTCTGTAACCCCAAACTGCGTCTCATCATAATCTGGTTCTGACGCCAGCTTTATGTAGTCCTTACGTACTAGTACATCTTTCCCCTCGCGAGACTTGGGGGCATTGCTTCTGAAGAGTCGTCTGCTTAACCTGATTGCATATGACTTATTAGGTGACGTCATGTCATGCATCTCTAACTCAGGAGCCTGAAGGAAAAACAAACACAAGTATCAAGCTGCGAACATCTTCTTCTTCTTTGAAAGAGTCTTGGCTGGCCCAAATTCAAGGGTGTGCACAACTTTGGTGAGATTGAACATGTAATTGTTCACAGGTTTACAGCGCCAGTAGTTGTTATAGCGCCCTCTCGTGTTGTCTTTATCTTTTGTTTACGTCGCCATTTTGCAGTATATCGTTTTACCTTTCGTCAATAAAAGTACCTTTGAGTTATCTATATCGGTATATTGCTGTAAGCTACATTGTGTTGTTGCGTCCTTCTCCTCTTACTGGCGCAGATTTACATGGTATACAGATGATCGTGGAGTATACGATCCCTTGAAATGTTTGCTTGATATGCTACAGTTTTCAAGAAATTAGTAAATCAATTAGTTTTTGATCTCGCGAGTCTGTAAACCCAATGTTTCAAACTTGTTTACTTTGATGACCGAATGAGGCCGTGTCCTAATTGGCAGTGATGGTTACGGCTGGATCAGTCAAAGCAACAGTCAAAGCCTAATAACCGTTGTTCACAGTTCAAAAGTTTCCTACATCAGGCCGCTCATCAAGAAACCAAACCTGGACAAGGAGGTATTCAAAAACTACAGACCGGTTGCGAACTTAAAATATCTTGGAAAAGTCATCGAACGAGTAGTTTCATCACGCATTAGCGATCACATTCATGCTTTCAACCTGTCCGACATGTTCCAGTCGGCATACAAGCCTTTCCATGGGACAGAAGCTGCACTAGTCCGTGTGAGCAACGATATTCTTACAGCAATGGACAATGGCAACCTTACAGCACTAGTACTGTTAGACTTGAGTGCTGCCTTTGACACTGTTGATCACAACATCCTTCTCTCTCGGCTCCAGAATCATCTTGGCATCCAGGACACAGCCCTGGCATGGTGCAAATCCTATCTATTCAATAGAACTCAGCATGTGTGTATCGGCAATGTGGTATCAGACCCTGTTGTCCTAAATTACTCTGTGCCACAGGGGTCGGTACTGGGCCCACAGTGGTTTACACTGTACACTTTACCGATTCGTGACATCATCCTGAAATTTAACCTGAATTACCATGTGTACGCAGACGACACTCAGCTATACATCACGTTTAAATCTACTCAAGAAAATGCCAATACCTCTATTGAAAGACTTGAGAATTGCATCCAAGAGATTCGACGTTGGACCCAACAGAACTTCCTGAAGTTGAATGATGATAAAACAGAGTTCATTCTTTTTGGGTCTCGTCAACAATTAACAAAGGTTTCAGTGCCATACATTTCCATTGGTAATGCTCGGATAGCTCCCTCGTTGCAAGCTCGGAACTTGGGGGTTATTTTTGATTCATCAATGACACTTCAACCACACATCAACAACATCATACGTGTGTCATCATTTCACATCAGGAATATTGGTAAGATACGCAAGTACTTGAACAAGAGTGCCACTGAAAAAGTCATTCATGCATTCGTAACTTCTCGTCTTGACAACGGCAATGCTCTTCTCTACAGTCTTCCTAACAACCAGATTTCCCGCCTTCAACGCCTCCAAAACACCGCAGCCCGCATCGTGACACTGTCTAAAAAGTCTTGTTCTATCACCCCCATTCTGAAACAACTTCACTGGCTCCCTGTCTCTCAACGTATCATCTTCAAGCTGATGCTCATTGTCCACAAAGCACTTAACGGCAAGGCTCCCCACTATATCTCTGAACTGCTTCAAGTTTACACTCCGTCAAGGAATCTTCGATCCAGTACCATGCTTCTCCTCAAGGAACCCAAGTCTCAACACTCCTGGGGTGACAGGTCTTTTTCTGTAGCTGCGCCACGCATCTGGAACTCTCTACCACATAATCTTAGATCTTGTCTTTGTACCACAAAATTTAAATCACTTCTCAAAACTTATCTAATGTCACAGGTTTTCAAGGAATAATTTAGTTGTTTCTGTTTTTCTTTTGTTTGTTTTTTTGGTTTACTGCGCCTTGAACACCCAGCAGGGTGGATATGTGCGCATAACAAGTCTTTATTATTATTATTATTATTATTATCATGTAGGCCTAGGTGACTGCTCTAAATTCCGACACCCCAAGCTATGTTCCGACAACCCTATGTTCCAACAACACCATTCGTGATTTACCTGCATAGGCCTATAGGGTTAGAATAAGGATTAGGAAACTCCAGGGGTGTCGGATTATTGGGGTGTCGGAACATAGGGGTGTCGGAACATAGGTGTGTATTACCTTCACGTATTTGTTGGGCCACGTAAAGTGTGGATACTGCTGGGCCCAATTTCATGGCTCTGCTTACCGCCGAATTCGGCGCTTGCGATCACCATTCTCCGCTTACCGAGCAAGCGCCGAAATTCTGTGCTAGCTGTGTAAGCGTAGAATGCCTAGAAACGTAGACTACGCACGCGCACAAGCAACAATTCCCTGCTAACCCGTGAAATACTCTTGACGTAAGCGCGGAATTCCCTGCTTCCGTAAGCGCCGATTATTTGCTTACGGTAAGCAGAGCCATGAAATTGGGCCCTGGTCTTTGCCAATAATGCTGCCCGCGTGTCTTGACATTTTCTAACTCACCATGCTGCAGTTGCAAGCCTCTTTTCCGTGCGATTCATCCTGGATGATTCCAGTATCCTCTTGAAATTCTCTCTCAATCTCCTCAGCTATGAAGAAGGTATTTAGTCTCTTGATGCTGACATGATTAGTGATGATATACTGGATAAGGTCGGCAAGCACTATGTAGAGATTTAGCACACTGTGTTTAAGCGCATGCTTATTCACACGAGAGACAAAACTTGTTCACCATGGAGCGCATGCGTAACAGAACAGACAAAAGATAAATGTGATATGGTATGCCAAGTATAAGGCATTTGATCATAGCATTGACTATATGAATTATAGATTATTGAACTTTGGATACTCACTTTTGACAGGGAAGCGGAGTTGGTTCACAATTGTGAGCGCAGTGAAGGCAATGGCGGGAGTCAAAGGCGAGCCAGAAAGTGCAATGAAAAGTACAAAAGTCTGCAGAGAATTAGAAAATAACCTCATTCACTTGTATAATAATATGTCTGATCTTGGAGATTCTTCCGGATCTGAGTCAGCAACTTCGCAACTCCAGTTACTGCTACAGCAGTTGGCTTCCATTGCAGTAAAGCCTCAAGTTTAGACATGGTTTTACTTCCTTTACCATTCTTTTCACAATACCCAAAACCCCGGTTATAGTTGTCAGCCAAACTTGTATTAATTTGAACTGCAACCTCGGGATTAACATGCCAGCGATCTACAACTGAGCAATCTAGGCCTCCGTTGGTGGTCCCCCTATTTTTTCAATATCTTTGTTTGGGGTGCCAGTCATAAGCCATACAACCGTTAACTGCCGTGTAGCCAGGGATAACACCCAAGTTTACGATACAACCTGGGAAGCGGCAGCATAGGGATCAACAGGGATGTGACTTTGTATTTATATTGTGCCGTTCATCAATTGATCTAAATTTTGGCGGTCACAATTAGTTATGCTTGTTAGTTAGTTGCCACGACACTTGGTGGTTTATTAGGCCTACTCAAAGAATATACCTTATGCATATGACGTCAATTGAGTAGGGCGCCCTCACCTAGAGGTCAAAAGGACATTGTTCATTGGCCAGTCCTGTGCGCCGCGCGTACAGATCTGTGCGTAAGTTCAATTGTTTCATTTTATCAGTTTACCTCTAAGATGGCGGCTGGATGACGTCAATGCATAAGGTCTATAAGCTGTCAGCTGCTATGAGAAACGTGGACCAGTGAGCCATCATTAGACAGCCCTTGTTTTTGCCAAAATCAACCAACAAGCTAGACTTGACTCAAGTCCCAATCCCGTGCAAGGCCCTTTCTTGCCTCATCGTCAGAAAACTATTGTTTTGCGCTCTGCATTCCCCAACCTGTTCCGCGCGCGGGACAGGGACTTGACGATCCCGCAGTTGCCTGATGTAAATTTATTCACTTACGAATATGCAAAGTTACGGCGCATTACTTGTTTTCCAATCAAACGCGTTCAAAAAGAAGACTCGTTGATTATTTTATTTGCGGGGGGGGGGGGGGGGTAAAGTACTTTGTCGATGATCGAAATGCATTAATATATATAAAAACTACAAATTTATTTGAATTCAAGTTAATATTACGTATACATTGGGATTGGTATTGTTTGCAAATGCATACTTTGAATTGTTGACAAATGCAATTCAGCGACTTAAAACACCCACCCGGCAGCCATTCTGGAGATGCTTACATCCGTAGATACATGATACAAACGTCACAGAGTAAGGTCACAGAGTAAGATGAATACTAAATGAAAGGGGCGGCACTTCCACGCTCCCATTGGTTTTGTACATCTCCCCATTCGGGGAGATTTTTCTATTCAATGCGTGGAGTAGGAAACGACCCCGTCAAGTCCCTTGATCGCCACCACAATAGCTACATTTTGTCGGTGAGGGCGCACTGGTATTATAATGTCTGTACTGTGGCTGCATGCTGGCGCGTTACACGTGTGTTAGGGACCTCGCACGAGAAAGGGACTTGAATCAAGTCTACCAACAAGCATGCATTAACATTCAAGGTATTATACAGAATTAGTATAGCTGATAAAATAGTCGCAAACAGTGCTCATGTTTTGTGTGATCAACCATAAACGATTTTGGGTTGAACAAAGAAAAATTGACTAGAGCGGGATTTGAACCAACGACCTCCGGTTTAACGTGCCGGCGCTCTACCAACTGAGCTATCTAGCCCTATGTTGGCGGTTTCACTATTTTGTCAATATCTTTGTTTGGGGGGTGCCAGTCAGAAGCCATACAACCGCAAACTGCCGTGTAGCCAGGGATCACACCCAAGTATACAATACAACCTGGGAAGCGGCAGCCAGGGGATCACCTTAAGGGGATGCGACTTTTTATATCAGATATCAAATAATAATAAACCACAAGGGAAACTGACTGGGTAAATTTTCAACCATAAACATAAAACATACAGACCTCTGAACATTTAATTTGGGCTTAACCTGTTTTGTGAAAAACCATACACAATTTTCAGCAACCAAAATCAGCTGTTTTATTTTCGTTTATGTATTTATAGATACAATTTTTTCGTGTGTGACTATATTTTAGTTTTGTTCGTTAGGTCCTTTCAAAGGTTATTGAAGAGTTTCAGAGTGTGGAAAATTAACCACGCGATAAACAAGTCCAAAGCAGTTAAATAGTTAATAATTATCCTTATTAACATAGCAAAGTAATATGAAAGCTACTATTTTAGTCGCTAGTTTTTACAATTATATAATATGTCTTCAACACTTACCAAAAGAAGGAATATGGCTGGAACTAAATAACTTGTAAACACTGTGGGGAAATCGTCAGAAATGCTTTTTATTGTATAACCTTAACTAGTTGTAGTTCTGTACAGAGACTGGGAGAATCCCTGAGGACTTTGAGTGTACTTGGGGTCTAGATGTATATAATGAATTTCGTTTTTAAGAAAGCCTTGTCTGTAGCTATCTATATGAGACATTTGGTGCTCGATAGGGGGCGTGGTAGTTACCCCCCCCCCCCTCTATTGTGTCCCAATTGTGTGCTTGGAATCTCAGGAATTCTTTAGAGGAGTTTAGAGGGTACAACACTGTACAAGAGGAAAATAGTGTGTTCAAGTATGGGAACTTTGCCCCCGCACCGGGCATAATGATGTAACCTCAAGGCAGGCAGGCATCAAGTGAATGAACTGCATGTAAATAAAGTATTTTTTCTGGCATCTTGGGTGAATTTCAGGTTTGTGTGTTTTTTGTTTGCTTATGTTTTTTTTTATTTTGTATATATATTTTTTTTCCTTCATGCCTAATTCCCAGGCCGGTATTTTGCTTGTATTTATCGGCCTGTTTAGATCCCTGATTACATTTGGAATGAACTCACCGGCAACAGACAAAAACACAACTGCGGACATCAACTTCTTAATTTCTCTGTTGCGGACGGAAGTGATGACGTCGCAGAAGGTTTTCTCCCAGCCGTACAGTTTGATCAACTTAATTCCTTGCAGCATCTCACGGGTCTGCTTCAGACGCTCGTCGGAGATTTGCTGCAAGATTAGAAGAGTAATTTTGTATATAATTTATTTATTTATTTAGACAGGTTATTTAGACAGGGTAGCCTTTCGGTACTGCAACTGCTATCCCTAAGGGCCCTGTGTACAAACATCAACAATTAGCAAAATAGTAAAAGACAGAGCAATAAGAAAAGCCATGAATCAAAAACAGAAAACTGAGTGTAAAACAAAAACAAAAATCTTACACGGTTAGACGAAAAAATACAAACATGTTAAACACATCACAAAAGCAGGGTGCATGAAAATGACAACATGAACTAAATAATCAAAACTTTACACAAGCACACATGATTACACCATCGCATTGCATTATAAGTAAACTAAAAGACGAGGCAAAATATAATATTATAATATATATAATATAACAATTAAATCCTGAAATTGGTTGCGAGAATTAATCGTGTTATGTCATGTACAGTACACACAGAAATCGCGTATATACCGTATCACATGCCAACAGCGGCAAATTAAAGGAACAGGTTACCTTCGGATGGGAGCTTTGGGCTCTAAAAAGTGTTTGTTGACTTCTAAAAATGGCGGACATCACTGTTAGTTCACGGAGTAAAAGGAAAACCTACGGAAGTGTATAAAGGACATGGTAAAAAAAAGCTATTCCGCCCGGGCGGATTACTATTTCGCCCGGGCAGATTACTATTTCGCGAACAGCATGGTAGCCACGGGGGGGGGGGGCCTTGGGGGGGGGGGGGGGCATGGGGGAACGTTCCCCCCAACTTGCAGTTCCCGCCCCCCAAAAAAAAAAATTGTTATAGTGCTCACAAAAAAGAAAAGGAAAACATAAAATAATGCTTGCTCGTAGAAGTAGTGAACGATCGCGTTCGCTACCGCGGCAAGAATTAAAAGAATATAAGAAGATGGTTGCCCCCTTCAGCGTCCCCACCAACTGGTCCCCCACTTAAAAGCAATGCCCCCCCCCCCCCCCCCATCAATGTGCCCCCCACCCCCGTCCTTAACTTGTTCATTGTGTGGACTTTGAGCCCTGGTTTTAACGTTTGCTTTTGGTGATTTATGTGGTCTGAGCATAGTGATAGTTCATGATTAATTGAGAAAATGTAAACCCAGAATAAAACTCAAAGACTGAATCAGATGCACGCACATTCGAATAATATTGTTTTCAGCACATAGCCAGCACATAGCAAACAATTTTACATAAAAAACAAGTTACCAAGGTTTTTGCCATGGTCTGCTGATCACGGCATTGTGAAAGTGCGTCTGGCCAAATCTAGTAAATAGGACTAATTATATTTTAACACAATTTTAAATAAACCTAAACAAAACATAATGTGACGTGATTGCATGTATTTCTAGCTGCTGTAGTAAAACAGATGGTTGGAATTTTCTAAAAATTGTTTATTATTTTATTTTATTTTATTAAAACCACAAATCGTGGCCCAGTGGCCAAATTGCATGTGACTGTACAGAGAATGATATTTAAAATTTAACAAATAGAAATAAATATCAAAACATCAACTAAAACAACAAATTATTTATTTAAAATGTTAATAAAATAAGGGACCGGACTGTTTTGGAAACGGGTGGTTCTCATTGGAAGAGTGGAATATTGTTTGGAATTGCGAGTATTCATTTTAAGTGGCTTTACCTCTTTTTGGAAGAACAAGAAAGACCTCTTGTACATAACACATTAAACAAAACCAACAATTTATTGATGCATATTATACAAAAATATAACTTTCTGGAATTCATTTGAAACACTAAATGTGACATAAATAGTGGGTAATTATGTGGCTTCCCAAAGTTAAATTGACTGTTTTTCGATTTTAGTTTTTCAATTGAATATGTTAAGTGACTAGGTATTTTTACTTCCATGAAAACTGAGACCTGGAAAAATATCCTTGAGTTTTTTTAATCATAAAATGGCATCTAAAACGGTTATTATGTGGTTCAGCAAGAATTGCTTAAAGTCTTAAAAAACAATTTTCATGCAAGGGTACATCTTTTAAACAGTACATCTTTTAAACTAAAAGTGTGTCACATTTTTAGCCCAACCCTCCTTTTAACCTCCAAGAAAGTTGCCAATTTACAAGAACTTAAAAATTGTGAGTCAACCAGTGGAGGCAACAAACGTCACTTCCGTAGCACAATATCATCACGTCTGACTATGGATTACATAATAATGATAGGACACAAATTTCAGTCTGATTTATTGTCAAAATCGAACAATATCATACTAAGACCCTCAAAACCACTGTCTCATAAAGGAGGGCTTTTTGTAAAAGGTAACAAAATTGACCTAAATTACTAGATATAATACATTTCTTGCTCAACCACATATTGAACAATTCCCTCCGTTTCTTAATTTTTGGGGGCCCGTTTCAGCTGATTTGATTCATGAAAAAGAAGCAATAAAATAAAGGTATGATTGTATAGAAAAATGGGAAATGTACAATAATCACATAAAAAGTTGAGATTATTTTCCATATTTAATGCAGGTCATCGTCTCAATTAAAATAGTTCAGGTCAAACCACATGATGACCCAAATATGGGTCATCATGTGGTTTACCCCCCGATTCCCCCCCCCCCCCCCCCCGGGAAAAAAGCTCAACCACATAATCAACACTTTAGTTCAGGACCATGTAGACTGAGGAATCCCCCCCCCCCCCCCCCCGAACAAGTCCTGGCTATGACTGTGAATAATAATCCACCCGGGCGAAATAGTAATCCGCCCGGGCGGAATAGCTTTTTTTTTTTTTTTACCATGTCCTTTATACACTTCCGTAAAAACCACAAAACTTGAAGTGTATTTTTGCGGACCATTATATTCTACTTTTAAAACATCTCTTGCAACCGTATTCATTTCATCACAAACGCTTTTATAGCCCAAATACGCACAATCCAAAGGCAACGTGTTCGTAGTCAAATTTTAGGGAGCCCAGTGGGAAGTACACAATTTGTTCAGGGGGCATTTCCGGCCAAATAAAACTTCAGTTTTCATGAGCGTTTTCTTAAACAAGATCTGATATTTACACCAGAACTGGTTTTATAATATAACCTGACTGTCACAGGGGAGCAGGAGAGAATACGCTTGAGTTGAGTTGGGATCTATAGGCTTGTGAGTTGTAACATTAATCCGGTCAGTTTGGTCTTTGTGATTTGTGGTCTGATATAATTAGTGACGTTTTGGTCTGTGGTCTGAGCAAGCTACAGTGATTAAGTTCTCTGGTGAGGCATCCTTGGTGTCAGTCCCAGAAATATATAATGATGAAAACAACAATTACATTTATATAACAAAATACATGCAGCAATGGAAAACAGTTAACCGTTTTCAATGAGTAGTTTAAACGGAAATGCACTATTACTAGTTAGTAGTAGGTACAACAGGAGGAGTGGCATACATCTCCTCTAGTTTTAGGAAGCCACTCACAGCATTCTTTACTGTACATGTACATCGAAGGCTTAGCACATTTTAGGGAAACATATGGCGGCGTTGTTGGAGGTGTAGTGACATTCCATTAACAGCTGTTGCTTTCCCCTTTTGTGTAACTGTACTTGGAATGTCAACTGTGAATAATCACAATGGACTCTCTACCTTAGCTAGGAAGAGCCCCAAAACCCCAAGTGTAATATAAAGGCATTTAGTTAACTTATTTTGTGTATGCATAGAGCAGACCCTAATCCTTTAATTGTTGTACATAAGCATATAAAAACCCATGGAGACAAAAAGACTCCCTCACTCTTCTCCAGCTTTCAAGAGTGACAAGTTAGCTCCTCATGTTAGCTAGTTGTAATTTATTTAGGGTTAGCTTTTAGATGGTCGTCCAAAGGCTGGTTGGGAACTGAATTGGCAGTAAACCACTCTTAGACAGCAACCTTCAGGCTTGAGGACACCATAGTCTTTTAGGTATTTTCTCTAGGCATAATTACTATAGATAAGTGTTGTAAATAATTAAACCACATTATTTGACTGGAGTGTAAAGGACCAGCGTAACATCGTCAACAGGAGGCCAGTTATTCACCTAAGACGCAGAAGTAGGGTAAGAATAACCAAAGTAACCATTCACTCTATAGAGGTATTGTACGCCACATATTAAAGTGCAGGGCATGACTGTACAGTATATAACCATTGGCTCTATAATTATAATATCATTCTGCAAGCTTATTTGTGTATGCGTTCCAGTGCGTTCTACTGTTTCAAAGGTGGGTGCCATAATTGGACAGCATACTATAGTAATTATGGTAGAACGAAACCAACTACAATGGTCACAAGTTCTCTGACCGCAAGTCCAAACCTTCATTATAAGGGGAAGTCAATTTAAATAACCGTCCAACACGGGCTTTACTGACAATGTTGTGTGTCTCATTAATGATTTCTGGCCACTTAAAAATGTCAAGTATTTTTGAGGATTTCCCTTGATTGAAGCTCTTGAACAGATAGTAGAAACTAATTTAGTGGAACAAGGTTCTTGGCAAAGGTCAAGGATGTCCATGAAAAAAAAAACATTTTCAGATGTCCGTAAATCAAATCAATCGAGAACTGTTTACATGTTGCTGGTGCTGTTAATTGTACACATCAAACGCTTAACTAGCTAGTTTCGTAATCTCAAAGGTAAAGTTTATAAATAGATCGGGAAACTGTGGGGTACAAGGGGCATGAACATCAATTTCGGAGGTGCACGATTGTAATTACACTCATGAAAGGATAAGGCCACTTTCAATAAAAAGAAGACTTCCATAAATAGTTAATTAGGACTTGCGATAGTAAAACAAACGCACTAAGAACTATAAATGTTTTTGTCGCAAAACAAACACATTTTGGCTAACCGAAAAGTTACAGAAAAAAATTATTTCGCAAACTATCGAATCCCCATCTACAAACAATAGTGTCCTATTTGATTACGTGAAGCTATAAACTCCCAAACATAACGTCACATTATGCATTGGTTAACGTGGGTAACACCCTTCATTGTGTTGACTTTATGTTAGGAACCACGAACGCGTACCGCCAATGGCACTGTTTCTAGTTTTTCAAAGTCTTGTGGGTATGGGTCTAATTTTTGGATCGATAATTACCAAATCTAAAAAGTGTTAGTCATAATCACAAATACATGTAAATGACAAATAAATGCAATATAGGCTAGCACAGCATTCCCGTAAAAAATCGCTCAAGTAACTGTTTTGTTATTTGTATTATTTATTTTATTATGTTATTTGCTTATATCCCTGGGGTCATATACTGTAAAAAATATTTAGAAGAGAAAATAACTTCAAGAAGATACAGGCCTACAAATGTTTTTAATTTGGCAAACAGCTTGTTTTTTATTGTGTACCATTATTCTCGTAGGGTTGTAAGGGGTATTTTGAGTCGTCAGTCAATATTTAAAAAATCTAATTGTTTGTTGGGTGGACGACTAAAGACAATTTCAAAAAAGTAATGGACATTTTCGAACAATGATTTAAATAGTATATGAATTTGTTAATTTTTGTTTTGTTCACTTAACATTACTGCCTAATGGTGTCCAGAGACACCAGAGTTTAGCTCTTTTTGTTCAGGTCAAATTTGTGAATTTAGACCTTGTGCTGCAAATAGAAGGGTAATTTTAATAAACCAATTATCTATTCTCAATCCATCCAATAATATTTTAACAAACAATTTATTGCTGAATGGTAATTATAAAAAAAAAGACTGCAAAATGTTGCTGGTAATGTTTCTCTCCACATGATGGAGATTGAATAATAGTGGAGACATTTCATTACGACTGTATTAAAAATCAACAGTGTTACTGTATATGTTTAGGGCTCATGAATAATGGCAGAAAGGTGATTAATAAAAGGGCGGCAGATAGCCCTGTTGGCCTATGAATAAACACACATCGGCCTGAATAATACAGAGCTAGTTCCGAAAACGTGAAGAGACAAAAAGAAGAAAAACCTCATGAGATGTTTGCGGCTCGAGGTTCTAACCCACGATGCGTTTTGGGGTGCTTCGTGTCATTCTAGAATATTGGGCAGATAAACTCATGCTTTATGTTTCTGTTCTTGCGAAATAAAAAATTAGCTTTATTCTAGTTATTAGACGGATGGCCAAAACCCACAATAAGAAACTTGATGAAAACAAGCCTAGTTACGGCAAATGGCTGCAAACCTCAATAACATTTTGCCTTATAAAATTATAGACGTAGGTAAACCAAGAGAAGATGCTCAGTACATGAAAATTGTCAAAGAGACGTACAGGAAAAAAATCAGAGTGCACTGCATGTTGGATTCAAACATATAACCATCCACATAATGAGAGCAGAAATTATCTAATAGTGCTGGAATTTCTTGCCGTTGTTACCTAATGGGAACTCTTTCGCGGGAGTAGTAAATTTGCGTGACATTTCAGTGATGCAAACGTGCGTCCTAATTTTGAAAAGTTGAGTCTTACTTCACCACACATCAGCCCAAATCTCTGAATTTCACTCACCACTTTGACTCTTATCAGCTGTTATTGGTGAAGTCGTGTGCGTGGGAGAAGGACTAAACGAAAGGTTTAAACCGGAAAAGGGCGTAAGGAATTTAAGTTGCAAAATTAGGTTTCAAGACAAGTAACGGTTTTCTGCAAATTCATTGTATGAAGGTTCAACTCTGCATGGGAATAGGATAACATATTATCTTTGGGGTAATTCTAGCAACAAATTGCAACAGTAACGCCACATTTCTTTTCTCAGGTGCCATTTTATTGCTTGCGGCCTTTCGTTACTAGAAAAAAAAGGGTTTTTGGGATGCCTGATGGTGAGAAGTATTTACAAATAATAGAAAGTAATGACACTTTCATCCCAAGAGATACATAAATACAATACAAATGAAGCATGATGTCAAGGCTCCATCACGCACAATTAATGGCGGATCCATGCAAAGAGCGAATACTGCTACTTAATCGACTTCTCGAGATATATTTGGTAGATTTTTGTGATTCCATTTTATTTATTTTTTCAAACACTTCACATTATAAACAAGAGCCTGTAGAATTGTGAGGATATTTTTGTGAGGATATCTTAGGCAGTAGCACCCTAAATCCTGTTCACTATTTTTTGAAAAGAACAATCGTGTTGAAAACTGCAAAAAATTATTTATTAACTTCTTTTCAAACATCGGAATTTATCCTGCAGGATAAAGACTATTATTTTACTCATTTCCTATAAAAACTATGGCATTTCAAGCAAAACTATTTCAAGGGAAGTTTTCCCACCATGACCATCACCATCTTTATACCATTTAAGTTATGTGCAAATCTGTGAACATTTATATTTTCATTCTTACCAGTGTTGTACGCACCCATTAACTTACCAAAGCATGTTTTTGTGATCTGGCTTGAAGCTTGGCTAGCTGGTACTGGACTGGGACGACGAGAATGAAACACATCGACGCAATCAGAGGGGCCACGCCAAGGATATTATACAGCATAATCAGAAACACAGTAATCTGAAAAATATATGGTCAGCTCATATTATTCCTGTGGCGGCATTCACCAACAATAAGCACTGAGCATGCTGAGAAATGTATAAAAAATGTAGAGTTTCTACCTCCATGCTTGAATGACTTCAAATAACATGAAAATTCACTACAAGTTCATAAGAACTGCATACTAATTACTATGTCTAAATCGCTTAAATGTAAGCACAAAAAAGGCTCAAAACACAATTTTATGCTTACCAGAACAAAGTCACTTGCCAAAATACAATACCACATGTACAAGCTGTGACTGGTATCCTGGTTCTTAGCAGTGCTATCGTAGCTCTGTGAAATTTGGGCACTGCGTCACCCGCGCGCGTATCTGCTGCACACATAAAGTTGATGCTACTTCCGGTGTCATAGGGAAATCGGAAATGTGTCCCCTGAGATTCTGTCCAAAATTAGGGGAAATTAACATGTGCTGGAGGGGGTGATTGTCGCTATCAGTTTCTCTAACTGTTAGTCGTTGGATCGAGCCAGTTTTAGTGAAATAGGCGTAGCATACAGTGGAATTACGTCACACTAACAAACAGAACTGCAAGGATACATTACAATGTCTTCTAAAAATAATGTAATCTTCCAGAAAGTTATATGGAGCGATGAAGTCATTTTGGACCTTATGGTGCAAACCCACCATGTAGTCTAGTCAATCTATGGTTTGACCTAGACAAAATTGGAACAGAAACGATTTTTTTTGCAAGTGTCTTTAGAAGCCCTCCAAAACATCATATCAATAAAGTAGAAAAAGGGAAGTAGGGGAAATATGCCTAATTAGCATAAATTAAAAATTACCGTTTTTGCCTCTATTTTCAGTAATATATGTACGCACACCCTCTAATGCTAGTAGAAATCTTATTTTTTCCACACAATATTTTCATGGGTATAATTATGGTCACTACAGATTCTCCAAACCCATATGAGCAAGAAAAAACCCAAGATGGCTGCCATTTTGTAAGATGGCCGTCATTTTCCCGCCAAAATCAAATTCTCACTAGTTAAGATAACAATCTTGATTTGAATGACCGCTGCGCTAATATTATGTTTCAGACTCGGTGGTATGACATTTCTCTACAGTGTTTATCACTAGTAATCCCAATATACAATTTCCACTTATGCCAAAGGTATTCGAGTAAACAATTGTAAACTTAAATGCAAAAAATAAGTTAGTGGCCTGACGTTTCGACCCTAGCAGAGTCTTTTTCGAAGGCTAAATGACAACACACAACACACAACACACACATACAAGCAGACAAGAGTTGCAAGAGTAGTCAAGTGGAAATACATGAATAGAGAGAGTGGAGGGAGAAAAGCAGAAAGCATTCAGAGAAGGCAGGGGGTAAGCAGGAATTATGAAGACAAAGGGGGGGGGGGGGGGGGTTTATGAAGGGAAGGGGATAGCTTGACCACAAGAAGTTGGGTACACAAAGGACAAAATGGAAGGTTAGAAGAGAGGTAAATAATTTGTTAATACAATGAAGGGCAGACTAATAAAGTGGATAACTGTGTGGGAAAAGGAGAAGGCAAAAACAAAAGGTTATTAGTCATTTCCTTCTTGGATATTCAAACCATGGGGCCGAGTGGTCTTTATGCGCCTTATGAAGACCACTCAGCCCCATGGTTTGAATATCCAAGAAGGAATTGAGTAATAACCTTTTGTTTTTGCCTTCTCCTTTTCCCACACAGTTATCCACTTTATTAGTCTGCCCTTCATTGTATTAACTAATTATTTACCTCTCTTCTAACCCCCCTTTGTCTTCATAATCCCTGCTTACCCCCTGCCTTCTCTGAATGCTTTCTGCTTTTCTCCCTCCACTCTCTCTATTCATGTATTTCCACTTGACTACTCTTGCCTGCTTGTATGTGTGTTGTGTGTTGTGTGTTGTCATTTAGCCTTCGAGAAAGACTCTGCTAGGGTCGAAACGTCAGGCCACTAACTTATTTTTTGCATTTATACCACAGGTCCTTTTGGTTGGTAAGCAGTTTGCAACAGCTAATTCTATTTTCTCAATTGTAAACTTAGTTACACTTTCAAGGCTCGATTTCACAAAGAGCTAAAATTGATCTTAACTGCAAATCAATCCTAATTGCTAAGCAAAGCGTGATGTCACAATACAAATAACTATGGCAATACTGACAACTCATCTTAAGATTAATCTTAGTGCTTTGTGAAATCGAGCCCAGGAATCATTCAAAAGTAACTCTAACTTGCATGCAGTGTTTAAACAATTGAGAGCTTGAATTTCCCATCAAAGGAAAGGGCTGCAATAAAGTGTATGACGCCCAAATGTTATAATAAATTAGTTTACCCCAGTTTCAGAAAAATCACAATTAAGAATTTTGCGAAGATTTAATTAGGTATGCAACAGATTTTGCTGGTATAAGATGTAATATGAAAAACGAAGGTTTTATATAGAATTGCTGTAAAATAGGGCATCCCAGGTAGCATTCCCATGTGGGGCCATATGGGTCCCATATGGGCCAACATATGGGCCCCTACGGGTTAAACCATATTGGCACCTGCTGATCCTGCACCTGGGATTCATATGGGGGCCTTATGGGTAGGCCCATATGGGTAGGACCATATGGGTAGGCCCATAATAAATGGGTAGGCCCATATGGGTAGGCCCATAATAAATGGGTAGGCCCATATGGGTAGGCCCATAATAAATGGGTAGGCCCATATGGGTAGGCCCATATGGGTAGGCCCATATGGGTAGGCCCATATGGGTAGGCCCATATGGGTAGGCCCATATGGGTAGGCCCATATGGGTAGGCCCATATGGGTAGGCCCATATGGGTAGGCCCATATGGGTAGGCCCATATGGGTAGGCCCATATGGGCCAACATGGGCCTCATAATGGGGTAACACATACGGGCCCCACTAGATCCTGCACCCAAGATTCATACGGGCCCCATACTGGTTGACCCAGATAACCTGTCTGGGATACATCTGGGGCCCATCTGGGTTATCCCATATGGGCAATACCTGGAATTCGTATGGGCATTCTGGGCCAAAATGAGGGGTCCATGTGGGTGGCGTACATATGGGCCAGCCCAGATAGACTTATAATATATTCAAGTAATTATTTAATGTTAATGAGAAGTCTAATTACATGTATACTAATCTACAATACCACTAAATACAAACTAAATTACTCAGTTATAATATGGTGTATAAGTATATACCTTTCCCTATACATGGCATGTAATATATATATAGTCCAGGAACTGAAGACTTACAGTCATGGTTAACAGTTTTTTAATATTAAAAATGTCAATATTTTAATTAGCATGTTTTAAATGAAAGCGTCTAATTGTAAAGTTTATGGGGTTTTTTTTCTTACAGACGAATATCTTACACAAAAGTACAAAAACAACTTTACAGAGCTAAATTTCACTAATTTGTTATACAACATTATTAATGAAAACACACTACTTCAATGTCCTGTCCCACAAATTTGCATATTACCAATATGTGTTTGCCCAGGTCTTACCCATATTGTACCCATATGGGTCTTTGCATATTCTACCCCCAAAGCTTGCTTAGGTCGTTCTTATTGAATAACCAAATGTACCCTTTTATGTCACTGCCCACAAGGGATTGCTTATAGGTAATTCCTATTCTTATTTGGGCCTTTCCATAATTGTTTCACCCAGGTTTGCCCATTGGAAGTATCATAAACTCTTGGGCTTGCTAAACTAAACCCATCTATTCTAAACTAGAATAGTAACCCATTAATGGCTAAGGTCTCCTATGGCTGAGGTCTTTCTTTGAATTATATTTGCCCAGGTCTTTTTAATACAACACCAGTATGAGCCTTCCTGCCCGTATGGGATTGTCCATAGTTTCCCATATTTGGTCTTTAGGATATTCAGCCAAAATGGGAATGCCCATGTGTTCCCCATATGATAAACACGCGGGACAATGCATATTTTGCCCATATGGGCTAGCCCATGTTTTCCCCACATGATACCCATATGGACCACTGCATATTCTGCCCACATGGGATTGCCCACATTTTCCCCATATGATACCCATATGGGCCCTTGCATATTCTGCCCATAAGGGCTAGGCCATGTTTTCCTCATATGATACCCATATGTGTTACTTCCTGGAAAATAGATTGTATAATTATCTTACATTCATATTAACTAGCGATAATTTGATTTTGGCGAGAAAATGGCGGGCATCTTTAAAAATGGCAGCCATCTTGGATTTTTTTCTTGCTCGTATGTGTTTGGAGAATATGCAGTGACCATTCCCATTAAAATATTGTGTGGAAAAAATTAGATTTCTACTAGCATTATAGGGTGTGCGTCCATATATTACTGAACTGAAAAAAAGAGGCAAAAACGGCAATTTTTAATTTTGGATATGTTGTTTGGGAGGGTTTCAAGAGACACTTGCAAAAAAAATCATTTCTGTTGCAATTTTGTCTAGGTCAAGCCATTTTTTGGCACAGATTGACTAGACTAATGGGGTAGTTTAAGCACATCAATTTGCAAAGAATTTACAATTTACAATTTGTCACCAGCTAAAATGCCACGTGGTTCACTTTGTTTTATAGCTGGTTCCCTAAATTCTGCTACGCAGCTCTATGAAGTCAAGCCCCAGGTACTTACCATGAGCGGAAGGGAGTACACATAGTGGCCAAACTCACAGAAGTTCATCATGTTCTGGATGTCAACTGACATGAAGTTGGTGATCTGACCTGTCGTCATGGCGCCACTTGTCATGGTCCACCCGGAGAGACGTAGAGATTTGTTGTAGACAGCAGCCTGGACAGAATTCACAAACAGCCACTTCTAAGCTAATAGTTTGACGTTCTCACAACGTTGTAAAGAAGTAAGACTTTGGTTTATAACGTTATTAGTATAACGTTGTAACAATGAAGCTTCGACTCATGTACGTCTTCAGAGTGTAAGGAGGCAATGTAATAACAACCACGTTATTGACACGTTTTAAAACCCGTACCCAGTGACGTTATGACAACTTACATAAATTGTATAACAGCGTTGCTCGAGCGTGTTTTGGGGGTATAACATAATCTAAGTGACATTGTAGCAAAGATACTTTGTTGTTGACTCTCTTGTACTCCCTATAATGTAATGAAGCAATGCCATATCAACGTAGCATTCTAGTGCCCTGAACGTTGTCTCAACGCTGCCACAACGTCAGCCCAAACCCTTTGATAGTTCAGACAAATAAATGAAGAAATAAGTACACCTAGTTAATAAATTTAGTAAATGCCTTATCAAAGGTATGTTACAACTCTATGCCAAATGTACTAATTTGCATACGTGATATTTGCGTTTTTATTACGTTGTCAAATTCATTTGTAAACAGAAAGCACTTCGGTTGACCCCGGTGCGGTGGCAGATTCAGCTAGAGATTCGTCGTCGTGTCTCCATGCTATTTTCTTTTTTATAACCCAGGAGTAAATGAGTACTTTCATATTATATTGGACGGAGAGTGATTACGCGAACGATATGGACTACATTTGTTTCCAGTGTTGTATAATCGGGGACAGCCTTACTATGTTCCGACACCTCTATGTTCCGACAACTCAACCAATGTTCCAACCTATTTCTGACACCGACAGCCCTATACTGTCGACACTCCAATACTCCGACTGCCTGACGAATGTTCTTACAGCCCTATATTCCAACACCCCTATATTCCGACAACCCGCGGCAGCACAAGGAAGTTTGTGACATTGTGCTTTTTAGTTGGAAACGGAAACTATTAGTTATGGGAGTTGTCGGATTACAGGGGTGTCAGACCATAGGTTTGGCAGTCGAAATATAGGAGTGTCGGAAGATAAGGGTATCGGAACATAGGGACGTCGGAACTTTTCGAAACAATAGGGTGTCGGAACATCGGGGTCTCGGAACATAGAAGTGTAACCGTATAATCCCATATGGATTTGAGAGCAACACTTCAGGCCAAATAAAAAGGGAATTATATTAATTCTAGAGCCACAACGAGAAATACCTGCATTCCAGCTTGAAGAAGAATGCCGGATACAAGTGTATAATAGTAGTGGTTTTGCAATAGAACGTTTCGGATTATACCAGCAAGTGTCATAATGGCCAGGAGAACAAAACCGTTACTGAAGAATTCCTCGAAAGTTACAAACTCAGAGTACTGCAAAAGACAAAATAAGAAACAGAACGACAATGTTCCTTAGCACTGGAACCATTAGTTACTCGTGTTGAACATAAAAGGTGCATCGCCCAAATGTCGCCTACCCCCTTCACCCCTCCCCCCTTCACCCCTCCCCCTTCCCTTCCCCCTCACCCCCCCCCCCTTCCCCCTCACCCCTGCCCTTCCCCTCCCCAATCTCCACCCCCAACTCCCACCCCCCTCTGAATGAATTTTGACAGATGGTGATGTTATAAAACGAAAACATACACAAACATTTGCTTATGCCATGGTTAATAAACAAAACACAAGCAACATGTAAAACTGTTTATACATGGCTAATGGACGTGGAATAACCTTTGAATCCCGACAATTCATTTTTAGCTTTTAATTAACTACCATCATATAACCGTTGGCAGATTTGTTCATGCAGCACCGTAAATGAAAGCTTGGAACTTTTTTAAATCTATAATGAAAATTGCTATTTAAAATTTGAGTCTAAATGTTCAGGTAAAATCAGCCAGAAAAACGGACCTAGCATCTTGAAACACAAAAGTCAGAAAAGTGTTTTTTATAAAAGTGTTGCAAGTTGTACAACAGCCTTTTTCTCTGAAAGAAAATTCCACTCTACCTTCAAAAAAATTGAAAAGAAAATCAATGTCGGCATTTCAAAAGATTGTCAATTTATAATTAAACTTTAAAGGTGCGGGCTACATTTAGGTACAAGTCTGGAGCTATACATTTAGGTACAGGTTTGGGGCTATATTAGGTACAAGTTTAGGGCTACATTTAGGTCGGGCTACATTTAGGTCGGGCTACATTTAGGGGCCGCACAAACGTGACACGATTCTCTACCAATCAAATGACGAGGATCTCTCTGTGTGTGGTATATTAAAGAAACCAAATTAAGACAATCGAGCCAAAATATCTAAATAGTTATTTAAGAAACCGTATGCTAACCAACCTGACCAGTCATTTGTCCTTTGTCGTAGTATATCACTGAAGCATATTTGATTATTGCGCTAACAGTAAGTGGTATAATGAAGCTTGAAACATCTGCCACAATTTTAATGAGCCCAGCCGTGAGATGCCACGAAAAGTATGCCTTCAAGATGATACGGTATACAGAGAAGTGTTCCAGGCCACCCTTTCTCATGGCGAGCTCCTAAGAAAATGAGCAGAAGAAAATACAATCAGTATTATATACCTTTCTATTGTTGATAAACAAACCACGCTGGTTGGCATGATGGACAGCCAAATATCAGCAAAACTTTCAATCGTGTTAACAGTTTTCGCCTTCATGATTAGTTGCCTTGTTTCCAACAAATTCAACAAATTCAATTCGTTATAAACTCTGGCTATCTGTCTTGGCTTTGCATTTATGGCGTTCCATAGTTTTCCAACCTCGGTTGGCAAAAACGCGGCCTGTGACATTGCAATAGAAAGATCTGTATCTTAGAAGTAAAAACTGCTGAAGATTGCATGAGAAACAACCACAGCCAAAATAGCAAAAATAACACAATAACAATGTTTGACATAATATGACCAAATTTCATGGCATTGCTTCGCACGGAAACCAAAGAGCTCCGTCTGGAAAACCTGGTAACATTATGTCATGGCATAATTGAATTTGTTTAATGTTTTCTCCAATGTGCAGTGCCCTGGGGGAGTCAAAGTCTTTGATATCAATGATTCAGTTCCCAGAGATGTGTAGCTATTTATTTTTATTTAATTATGAGGGTTTTTTTCTTCGAGGGGATAAGACATATTTTCATTCATATACTTCGTGCACAAAATTGTACAAACATACAGATCCATGCAAATCTAAACCACTGATAAAGTGGACCCATCTGATCTTTGTACATGTATGCAGGCTTCCAGATGTCTTGCTGACAGCCTATCCTAGGTTCTGAGGTTTCCAGCGACCCTAACCAATCAATCAAGCTTCTTGGTTTCCTGTGGAGCCAATAACTGGTGGAAGCTTCCTGCATTTGTGTTACTCATTGGGGGTTACTCTCGCACTTAAAATGATAGACCTTTAATTGTTATGACATACCTTTTCCTCCTTGATACATCTTTCTAACACATACTCGTTGTAGTGGGAGGAGCTCATTTTAGGGAGATCCCCTAAATCGCTCATCTCCAGTGGCTTCTTGTAACCCAGACGCAATAACCACAGCTCCCAACTAAATACAACTTTGGACGGCAAGCTTACATACCTACAATTGAGTAAACAGTAGGGGCATGTCAGCATGCAAGGCGAACAAATCGCTCCAAAATGTTCCTACAGTGTTTTTAGTGTAAAGCAGTTTCCTGCATTCAGTCTGCAAGTAAAACGTGCCTATTAGTCATCGGTTTAGTCATCGGGGTGTGGGTTCGAGTCCCGGTCATGACGCTTGTGTCCTTGAGCAAGACACTTTGCTATAATTGCTTCTCTTCACCCAGGGGTATAAATGGGTACCTGCAAGGGTAGAGGTTGATATTGTGTTTGAAAAAGCCTTCGGAGCGCCACGGCAGCCCAGGGTTGTATACTCCCCAGGGAGCTGAGAAAGAATAAAGGAATGTTATTGGCCCAATGACCAGGGCACTAATGTAAAGCGCATTGATACGTTATTGTAAAATGCGCTATATAAGAACTAGTTATTATTATTATTATTATTATTATTGTGACGAGGCCTTTATAGAGGTTGGACTGCAAAGAAGTAACACTATATAGGGCTATAGCTGGTAGCCATTAGAGGTTTCAAACTCTCATTATTCAAAACTCATATATTGGGCAGATATAAGTGATATTTTTTCAATGGAGCTAATTTATCTGTGATGGCCTTATGTCAAAATGTGTGCCAAATTATATGTTTGAACAAAGGAAAATCTCCATCATCTATACCAAGTCTGCCTATACCTGCCATACATAGTCTGAGCTGTCTGCATTTTGACACGCAAATTTACCGAATTGTAATCAATGTACAACATCAAACTGTACCTCAGGTAATATTTCATTGATGTATTCCTTAGATCCGGTGGAAGGTCATCAGTCATTTCATTTGACTGCCCAAGAACCTAAAACAATCAAATAAGAATCAAAATTTAATGTTAACAATTTAAGAAATATGATTACTAACAAACTGATAAAATTAAGAAACAATGCAAAGACAAAGTCAGTCAACCAAGGTCGTATGTCACATTTTGTGTGAAATTGAGTTAGAATATATATATTTTTTTAATTGCTTAGTTTGTCATTTGGGCTTATAAATTAGTCAAAATGACAAAGTTTGCTCAGTCCAGAGTCTTTGACGAATACGTTGTGTGCAGAACTAATCTGTTTAGTACGTTGACGAATCCAACATTGTCAGAAGTTGATAGTTTGGCTAAATTTTATTAGCTGTTACGAAAAGTAATAAGTCAAAAACAGCGGTTTATGTTAGAATGTTCAATGACTTATTGGAATCAGTCAGCACCTTCATTTCTGACTAGGTTTTGTAAGTCACTTTGTGTGACTGAAACAAATTAGTCACAGTCGTGCTTTCGACTTTTGTTGACTAATATTTATAATCATCTTCCCGCCCGAATAACTCCCGCGAAAAAAAAAGGTGGACGGAACTCAAAAGCGACCTGCCGAATTTTCACCAAGCTGGTACTCCTCCGAAAGTGGTGTTCTGTATCCCTAGCTAGTGTGGTGCATGCATGTCACGATCCTGCACCCGGGATTCATATGGGGCCTATATGGGATGGCCCATAACCCATATGGGGCCCACATGGGCCAACATATGGGGCCTATATGGGGCCCATATGGGTCCCATATGGGTTGGCCCAGATAACCCGTCTGGGATACATCTGGGGCCCATCTGGGTTATCCCATATGGGCATTACCTGGGATTCGTATGGGCATTCTGGGCCAAAATGAGAGTCCCATGTGGGTAGCGTACATATGGGGCCCATAAAAAAATGGGCCCTATCTGGGGATAACCCATATGAGACCCTGTGGATCCTGCACCCGGGATTCATATGGGGCCCATATGGGATGGCCCATAACCCATATGGGTCCCATATGGGGCCCATGTGGGCCAACATATGGGGCCCATATGGGCCCATATGGGTTATGGGCCATATCCCATATGGGCCCCATATGAATCCCGGGTGCAGGATCCACAGGGCCCCATATGGGTTATCCCCACATGGGGCCCATATGGGACCCATATGGGGCCCATATGGGTTGTCCCAGATAACCCGTCTGGGATACATCTGGGGCCCATCTGGGTTATCCCATATGGGCATTACCTGGGATTCGTATGGGCATTCTGGGCCAAAATGAGATTCTCATGTGGGTAGCGTACATATGGGGCCCATGTGGGGCCCATATTATGGGCCAGCCCAGATAGCCTTATAATATATTCAAGTAATTATTTAATGTTAATGATAAGTCTAATTATATGACCGATTACATGTATACTAATCTACAATACCACTAAATACTAACTATATTACTCATTTATAATATGGCGTATAAGTATACCTTTCCCTACTTGGCATGTATTGTGGCGGCACACCCTCGAGTCAGCGACTAGGTCGATGAAGACCAGACACAACCCAGGGTGATTATCCAACCCCAATAATATTTATTAACCTTATGCAAGGGTGAGCGGCTACCCAGACAAAAGGGGGGATAATAACGAACGGCGGCTATGCCTAGGGGCAGTTCGTTTGGTGGAAGTTTACCACCGATTGAGAATGATATTCCTAATAGCTAGAATCAGAGCAATCACAAGAAACCTCAATAAACCTCACAAGGATACCAGGTCTCCAATAACAGTAACAATGGTTTTATTTCTCATAAACGTTCAATGAATCACTCAACAATAATAGTAATTACACAACCAGGTAAAGGTAATAAACCTCACCTAAATGTAATAAACCTCAGTAATACAAACAAGTATAGTAAGCAGCATAAACCTCAGTACAACCTCAGTCGGCCCAGCGCTAGGAACTAGCCTTGCCAAACACAGGTATACCTCACACTGAATTATGCTAATAACCCTCACAGACTAGCAGTCTGCACAATAGAAACTTCATGCGGATTACAATAACCCTCTATAAAGAACTCGTCAGCGCTACTCTAATAACCCTCCGGGTAGCCCGCACAGTGATCGCAACTGAATCGTACCTCAGCCGTTCTACCCCAACGTGTATTCAACGGCATACAACTCACACAACCTTCCAATGCTTCAGCCTTCCCCGATAAAGGTTACACAATTCACGCTCTACAACTCCGAGCCTTACATTAACATAAAGTTTACTTATACAGTAAAAACCCACCTCGCTATCTCTCTCCCGCTGAACGTAGAAACACCACGGGTCACACAGCTCAACCACCAGCTAAAGATAACGCACACAGTAGCAGTGGGAATACGCAATTTGGTCTCAACACAGTGCCAACGCACAGTTGTGCACGGTCACAGAACTAGAACACTAAAAGTAATAGAGCAAAAGACTACATCAAAAGACACTAGACCAAAAGCAAAAGACCAAAGAAGGCGGGAAAACCAGCGCTGCTTGCTTATAAGAACCCGCTAGCACCCCCCGCAAAGCACAATGAGCACTGCGTCTTCAGGTGCAGTAAACTTCCCCAAGTCTACCCCCTGTTCCGTCACAGTATTATATATATAGTCCACAAACTGAAGACTTACAGTCTGGTTAACAGTTGTTTAATTAAAAATGTCATTATTTGAATTAGCTTGTTTTAAATGAAAGCGTCTAATTGTAAATTTTATGTATGTATTTTTCTTATAGACGAATATCTTACAAAAAAGTACAAAAACTACTTTACAGAGCTAAATTTCACTAAATTGTTTTAAAATATTATCAAAAACACTACTTCAATGCCCTGTCCCATAAATTTGCATATTGCTAATATGGGTTTGCCCAGGTCTTACCCATATCGTACCCATATGGGTCTTTGCATATTCTAACTCCAAAGTTTGCTTAGGTCGTGCTTATAGGATAGCCAAATGAACCCTTTCATATCAATGCACACAAGGGATTGCTTAAAGGTAATTCCTATTCTTATGTGGACCTTTCCATAAATGTTTCATCCAAGTTTGTCCGGAGGAAATTACAAAATCCATTGGAAGGGTCATAAACCCTTGGGCTTGCTAAACTCTAATCTATTCTAAACTATAATATTAACCCCGTAATGGCCGAGGTCTTTCTTTGTAATATCTTTGCCCAGGTCTTTTTAATACCACCCATATGAGCCTTCCTGCCCGTATGGTATTGACAATTTTGTTTCCATATTTGGTCTTTTTAATCTTCAGCCCATATGGGAATTAAATGCCCATGTTTTCCCTCATGATAACCACACGGGACAATGCATATTTTGCCCATATGGGCTAGCCCATGTTTTCCCCATCTGATACCCATATGGACCAATTCATGTTGGGCCCATATGGGGCAATCCCTTGTTTTCCCCCATATGATACCCATATGGGACACTGCATATTTTGCCCATATGGGCTAGGCCATGTTTTCCCCCATATGATACTCATATGGGCCACTGCATATTCTGCCCATATGGGAATGCCCATGTTCTCCCCATATGATACCCATATGGGACAATGCATATTTTACCCATTATTATGGGCTAGCCCATGTTTTCCCCTATATGATACTCATATGGGCCACTGCATATTCTGTCCATATGGGAATGCCCATGTTCTCCCCATATGATACCCATATGGGACAATGCATATTTTGCCCATATGGGCTAGCCATCTTTTCCCCCATATGATACCCATATTCTGCCCATATGGGATTTCCCACATTTTCCCCATATGGGCCCTTGCATATTCTGCCCATATGGGAATGCCCATGTTCTCCACTTATAATACCCATATGGGACAATGCATACTTTGATATTGGCCCAGATATTTCTCATATGGGCCCCATATGGGCTTGCTACCTGGGATATTCAAGTAATTATTTAATGTTAATGATAAGTCTAATTATATGAACGATTACATGTATACTAATCTAATGCCACTTAAATACAAACTATAAGAGAGCTAAGCCCTGGATCACCGAGGAACTTCATCGGCTCGTCCTTGATAAGCGAAGGTTGTTTCAGCGAGCTCGCGTAAGTGGAACTGAGATAGCATGGAAACAATTTAAACTTGCTAGGAACAAAGTGCGCAATCTCTCCAAAAGGGCGTATAGTGACTTTGTCACTGATTTATTTAAGAAAAGGGATAATCGGAAAACTTTTTGGTAATTTGTGAAGTCAAAACGTAACTCTTCTCAATCAACCGATTCTTACCTCATCAATGGTGAAAACATAAGTGACCCATCTCGGATTGCAAATGAATTTAATGCTCTTTTCGCCAGTTTTTTCTCCGGATCCACCGACCAGGACTGTGTCACTTCTCCTACGTTGGAATTTCCCCCATTAGAGCGTTTTTCCATCACTTCAACTCAGGTTTCAGCTGAGATTCGGAATCTCTCCGCCCACAAAGCATATGGTCCTGATGGTATTAGCGCCCAAATGTTGAAACTTGCCGTTCCAGCCATTGTTCCTGTTCTCACAGCTTTTTACAATCATACTCTTGCTGCCGGTTCTCTTCCAAGTGCATGGAAACGTGCTAATATAGTGCCCGTCTTCAAAAAGGGAGAAAAGAGCAACTTAATCAATTACAGACCCTTTTCTTTGACTCCAATAGTTTGCAAGCTTTTGGAAAAAATCTTATGCCGGCAGATTTTTGACCACTGTCAAAACAACGGACTTCTAGCTGACCAGCAACATGGGTTCATTCCTGGGAGGTCTTGTTCTACAGCATTGGTATCAGCAAGTTCTCGTTGGCTTCAATCTTTGGACGCACGAGTACCTGCAGTGGATGTTATCTCCTTAGATTTCAGTCGTGCTTTTGATACTATAAGCCACAACATCCTTGTTAAGAAACTCCAACTTTGCTACAACATAAAGGGTGCTGCTCTTGACTGGATTGAGTCATTTGTAACAAACCGCCTGCAGCGAATTGTTTACAGAGGCTTTACCTCAAACTGGTTACAGGTTAGTTCAGGAGTGCCACAGGGCTCTGTACTTGGCCCCCTGCTTTTTGTTTTGTATGCAAACGATCTTCAACTTCAACTTTCTTCAAGCCTTGTGCAGTACGCAGATGACACTTTTTTGTTCAAAAATGTTGAAACCGACGCGCCGGATTCTCTACTTCAGAAGGACTTAAACACTATAGTTGACTGGGCTAAATTGAACTGTTTGCGTTTAAATGCCGACAAGTGCAAATCTATAAGATTAACATGGCGTCGTATGAGCAAACCAATCTACAATCTTGGAAACACCTCCCTGGAATGTGTAAACTCCATCAAGCTTCTAGGCTGTATATTCCAGAGTAACTTGTCTTGGGATCTTCAGGTGCAGGCAGTTACTTCGAAATGTAATAGACTGATTGGTTTGATTCGCCTCATTTCTGGCAACTGTCCTTCTTGCGTGTCGCTTCATTTGTATAAGACACTGGTCCAGCCTATCTTAGACTACTGCTCACCTGTCTGGTGGATTCACCGTACAAAACATATACATTCAATTGAATCGGTACAGCGTAGAGCCAGTAGGATGATACTGCGGCAAAAGTATATGGAACAGCCTTATCAAGATAGACTGAAGACCCTGGGTCTTATGTTTCGGTCTGACAGAAGAACTTTTTTAAATATTTGCTTTATTATCAAACTGTTGATGTCCACTCGGTATCTTTTTATGGATAATTTAACTAATTTGTCTAAGGTTAATTCCCGTCACTCAGAATTACTCACTTTTCATCACCTGAAACCTAGAACGGATGCTTATAAATTTTCAAAAATTGTACGCTTTCCTAAAATGTTCTCAGAACTCACAATAGATACCAGGGATATTTTGATTTTGGAGGGTTACAAGTCCTTTCGTATGATGCTGAGGGAGGACCTGTTAGTATGTTAGTGCGGGTGGTTTTTAATTGAATTTCCTGCTTCATGGTTTTTAAAGATGTTCTTTGGTGCAAGTTTTTTAGTGTGTGGCTTTAGAGGGTTTTAAGTCCATTCGTGTTGTGCTTTGGGGCTCATTTGGGACCTTGTATTGTTTGGGTTTTTACATGTTTTTCCCTGCCTCCTGCTTTTATGGTGTTTTATGGGTGCTGTTTTTGCTCGGTTTTTCGGATTTGCTTTTGTTTTAAAGTTTTCCGTTGTGTGATTTTAACAGCGTTTGAGTGCAATCTATTTTTATAGTTATATAGTTATAGTTATATAGTTTTTATCGTTGGCAGGGGTCTGGTTGTACACATCTTAAGATGACAGTTTTTATACTTTTGTATAACCTTGACAGCCCCTGTCCAACTTGTAATCATTGTGTATATGTCTAAAGATTTAAAATAAATAAAATAAATATTACTCATTTATAAAATGGCGTATAAGTATATACCTTTCCCTACTTGGCATGTATTATATATCTTACATATATATATATGTATTACATCTTTTCCCCATATGATACCCATATGGGACACTGCATATTTTTCCCATATGGGCTAGCCCATGTTTTTCCCATATGGGAATATTCCCAATAACCCATAAGGGCCCCATATGGGTACCATATGGGTTGGCCCAGGTCCATATGGCCCAGATATTTCTCATATGGGCCTGCTACCTGGTATATTCAAGTAATTATTTAATGTTAAGTCTAATTATATGAACGATTACATGTATACTAATCTAATACCACTTAAATACAAACTATAAGAGAGCTAAGCCCTGGATCACCGAGGAACTTCATCGGCTCGTCCTTGATAAGCGAAGGTTGTTTCAGCGAGCTCGCGTAAGTGGAACTGAGATATTACTCATTTATAATTTGGCGTATAAGTATACATGTATATACCTTTTCCTACTTGGCATGTATTATATATATAGTCCTCAAACTGAAGACCTACAGTCATGGTTAACAGTTTTTAATTAAAAATGTCATTATTTGAATTAGCTTGTTTTAAATGAAAACGTCTAATTGTAAATGTTATGCATGTATTTTTCTTACAGACGAATACCTTACAAAAAAGTACAAAAACAACTTTACAGATCTAAATTTCACTAAAATTGTTTTTAAAAATTATCAAAAACACACTACTTCAATGCCCTGTCCCATAAATGTGCATATTGCCAATATGGGTTTGCCCAGGTCTTACCCATATCGTACCCATAATTATGGGTCTTTGCATATTCTAACCCCAAAGTTTGCTTAGGTCGTGCTTATAGGATAACCAAATGAACCTTTTCATATCACTGCACACAAGGGATTGCTTAAAGTTAATTCCTATTCTTATGTAGGCCTTTCCTGTTTCATCCAAGTTTGTCCGGAGGAAATTACAAAATCCATTGGAAGGGTCATAAACCCTTGGGCTTGCTAAACTAGACAATTCTATTATAAATCATAATATTAACTCCGTAATGGCCGAGGTCTTTCTTTGTATTATCTTTGCCCAGGTCTTTTTAATACCACCCTAATGAGCCTTCCTGCCCGTATGGGATTGTCCATATTTTGTTCATAGTTGGTCTTTTGAATCTTCAGCCCATATTACTCATTTATATGGGAATTAAATGCCCATGTTTTCCCATATGATACCCACACGGGACAATGCATATTTTGCCCATATGGGCTAGCCCATGTTTTCCCCACATGAAACCCATATGGGCCCCTTCATATTCTGCCCATATGGGATTGTCCATGTTTTCCCCATCTGATACACATATGGGCCAATTCATGTTGTGCCCATACGGGGCAATCCCTTGTTTTCCCCATATGATACCCATATGGGACACTGCATATTTTGCCCACATGGGCTAGCCCATGTTTTCCTCATATGATACTCATATGGGTCACTGCATATTCTGCCCATATGGAAATGCCCATGTTCTCCCCATATGATACCCATATGGGACAATGCATATTTTGCCCATATGGGCTAGCCCATGTTAAGTTCCCCATATGATACCCATACAGGCCACTTCATATTCTGCCCATATGGGATTTCCCACATTTTCCCCATATGATACCCATATGGGCCCTTGCATATTCTGCCCATATGGGCTAGACCATGTTTTCCCCATATGATACCCATATGGGCCACTTCATATTCTGCCCATATGGGATTGTCCACATTTTCCCCATATGATACCCATATGGGCCCTTGCATATTCTGCCCATATGGGAATGCCCATGTTCTCCCCTTATAATACCCATATGGGACACTGCATATTTTGCCCATATGGGCTAGCCCATGTTTTTTCCCATTATTATGGGCCCCATATGGGAATATTCCCCATAACCAACACCCATAAGGGTCCCATATGGGTACCATATGGGTTGGCCCAGGTCCATATGGCCCAGATATTTCTCATATGGGCCCCATATGGGCCCCATATGGGCTTGCTACCTGGGAACGTTTACATTCGTACATGTACATGCACTCTCCAGCAGCGCTGTGCAGCTAGCTGTTACTAGCCTGAACGTCCGTTGTTTTGATGCTGTAAAAAAGCTCTTACTAGTGCAGAGACTAAACACAGATAAGAATTAGTTATCGTTGTTCAAGGGGTCTATAGATTTAAATGTAATAAATACTATATTGTGAGGGAGGCCTGTGTTTGTGTTAAATAAACATTTTTTAAATTGAATTAACTCTTTCATGGCTTGTCACACGCACGCACGACCGTTCAAGGTTCAAGGTTCATTTATTTTCCACACCAAAACATAAAAAGACATTATCACTCAAAAGAGATCAGTACAAAGAATACATCTTTACAGTCCGACAGTATAGATTTCAAGAACTAGATGAAAACATGACACTGCATAGGAATCCATTTTCATAGAAGCAGAGCTTGTAGTACTTGTGTAGGCAATGTTCCATATTATGATATGTTGCATTGTGAATGTCGAGTAATTACTGTACAGGTGTCATGCTAAATATTATTAATTTTTTGTCATTTTTCTATAATTACAGTCAGAGGGCAGACCATCTATCATAATTCAAGGGTAAGGACCAAGTCTATACTCTCAGTCTCATCAAATTCATCTCATCTTGAATCTTCTGAGGACCTACTAATCTTTTATCCACTATCATCAGCATGTATCTTGTAGGAGTTTATATCTTCAACCTGGCCCACCCTTCCTGTCTTAAGAAAACTTTGATATTCTACCAAAAAGTAATTCTAAACATTCAGGATAATTTGAAGCCTGAGAGAGCTGTCGTATCTCTGTTGGAGAAACTAAACCATCAACAAAAGGAACACTAGAATTGAAAATTCCACAAACAATTTAGTCTAAAAGTTTAAGGTAATAATTACCCAATAAAAAAAAAATCATTATAAAAATAGGGTATACTATCTATCATAATTTAAGGGGATGGACCAAGTCTACTCTCAGTCTCATCAATTTAATTTTATCTTGAAATTGATGGTGTTGTTGTGTGTTCTTCTGAAACCTGCTATCCACTATCATCATGTATCTTGCTGGATTTTATATCTTCAACCCTTCCTGTATTTCATGTTTACAGTACAGACAGCAGTATTAAAGAATTCACTAAGAGATATATTTGAAGAAACATTTGTGTTATAGCATTGTGGAGTTAAAATTTGAAATAGAAGTTGCAATGTTTCAACATTTTCCAGGCCCCAATTTCATAAAGCTGCTCAAGCAAAAAATATTGCTTAATAATTAAACATGATACCGGTCACAAATTGTACATGTGACATGGTAGTTGTATTCTGGTGAGCATAATCTTGTTGTGCTTAGCTACTTTTTCTGCTTATGCAGCTCTATGAAATTGGGCCCAGGTCTGCATCAGTCTGTTGTAAAACACCTTGGACGCTTTTACTTTGTAAAGAAGATTCCACACTTAAAACTTAAAGTTTTTATGGGGGTATTTGTTGCATCCACATTCGAATAGTGCAGCATTGGGGAGCTGCTTGTATTGTACAGTAGTGGGGGGGGGGGGGGGGGGGGGGGGGCTTGTAATAGGTTGGTCTATAATGTAATGAAGTAAAATCTCAATCTTATCGCACTTTCTGGAGAAACACCCTTTCGGTGCTGTACAATTTGTTGACTTATCATTGTAGACATTGGTTCCATCATTGGTAAGTGAATTTGTGGTTTTATTTGTTTATTAATTTTTTAATATATGTGATTTGTACTGATGCAGTTGAATTTACCATAATTTTATTGATTCAGTTTACTTTTAGAATAATGTGATTTGTATTGATGCAGGTGAAAGAACAGTGAATTTTATTTATTAAACTGCTCTTATGAAATGTTGAACCATTTGTCCTATTGTCTTGTTTACAGGCTTGAGTACATGATCATCAGACCCACTGGCAAATCCCAGGAGCAGCATTTGTGGTTCTGCAATACCCTTCACATTCAGCTTTCTTGTGATCCCTCGTTCAACCTCATTCACCTGAAGTCAGCACCCCCCCCCCCCCCCCCCCCCCAATCCACTTCCCTGGGATTTGCCACTGCTGTTACTAATGAGTTGTCAGGTTTTTATATGACTAGTTTTAATTTGTTGCAGCTAATTATTTTAATGACTAATGTGTAATTAGTCAGACATTGGGTTACTAAGCGCGAAAGTCACTTGACTATAGATTTTCGTATGAGACAGGTTTCTCCTCTTGTCACACGACAAATATTTTCAAGTCAGATCTGACAAATTTTTAGTAGTAATAGCCTTCATTTGACTTGCTTTAGTAAGTCATGAGACATTGCACAGGACTAATTTTTTTTAGTCAATTTGACAAATTAAATTTTAGAGTGTAACTTTTGTCTGAATAAACGGTAAAGGTAATTTTGTCAAAAAAGATACTAAAAACATACTGGTCATTAACAATAAATGACGTCATAATTTGTTTACGAGGTTCAAGCAACAAAGTCGTATCACACACGCGACCTTTGTTGCACTGAACATGGGGATTATTCCCAATTGATTGCACACGATGCAGGTTTGTTGTAAGTTCAAGATCCGACCTTTGACCAATTTAAAACCGCATGTTAGTGCAACAAGGTCGTACCAAAATTATTTCATGGTAGTTAATGCATGAAACTTGCTTAATAGATAATTAAATGAAGATAAACTGTTGATGTTTTTATTATAAATTTGTTCATAATTCATGTATACAAGTGGACTTGCTCTAAACAACCATGGTTAACGTTTAAAACTTTAAAAAGTGATGTACGCAAAACAACCGAAATGCATCTTACAACCCTGTTGCACTGACGCGACGAATATATCATCTCAGAAAGAAAAACATTACAAAATGGTTGTTGTCGCTAATTATGCTAGGCCTACCTATATTTTTTCAAAGGACAAGTCTGCAGTAATCCTATAGCCAAATATTATTCTCGTGCCAATATTATTATATGCATTTAGGTACGCTATTCATAGTATAACTATATCACAGCGTTTACAATAGTAACGAGCAGTATATCAACAAATCATTAAACATTATACAAACAAAACAACAATAATACATCAATTAGGAAAGAGGTATGTTTTGAGGATCTTCTTAAACACATCCACTGATGGAGCAGATTTAATATAGGAGGAAGTTCATTCCACTCATTAGCTGCTGTAACAGTAAATGTACGGTCTCCTGCCTTACTACGAGTCATGGGAAAAGTTAGCCGAGATGGATCTGCATTGGAGCGAAGATTTGTACGCAAAGGTCGATACAACTCAAGACACTCATTAAAATACTCTGGTGCCTGATTATGAAAGAATTTGTTTACAAATAAAAGAACTGCCATACAATAACTGTGTGCCAACTATATGATTGTATCATTAAAGGCACTATCCCCTCACCTACCTCGGTAGCAATCCCATCAGGGCCCATATGGACCAGGACAAGCCCATATAGTAGCCAAGGGTTTGCAGAAAACCCGTTGGTGTCGTCTAGGAAAAACGCACATACTATGATGTAAAATTTCCTATACAACTATTATGTTACGTAATTTCTGTAAACGAGAATTTTACTCATACCTAAAGCCACAACCTGCCTGAATTTATTCGAAAATGTTTAAGAACTTAAGTTTTAAATTACTTACTGTTTTTACGACTGCACACAACTCCAACAGCCCCAACACTGCATATAAAGACAGAGCGAATACAGTTGCACTGAAGCGAATGATTCTAAAGTCAACATTGTCCGGCTCTTCAGTCCACCTCGCTAGTCTTAAACACTCCCCTGTTAACGCGAGCACCCAGTAAGCCACTAGAAGCCATATGAAGCCAGGTCTAAGCCATGCCTCCATATGATGGTAATACACACAGGCAAGAATGGCAGCTACACAAGCACAGATGGACGGTAGGTACAGGTGTGGCTGCGTCTGATGAACTGAACTCTTCAAGTCTGATAAGACTCCATCTAAGATGGCGAATATCATGAAGAAGATGAGTGTGAGAAGCAAGATCCATCTGGCATTGTGGAATGTATAGTGGAGGGTGTACGGTGTCTTGTTACGCCTGAGCGGAGGGCAGCATCCATACAGTAGGAGGAGGAGAGAGGAGATCACGATAAACGCAAGATGTGGGATGCAGCTTGTAAGATCTGTTTCACATATTGACGTTTTGTAAGAGGTTGCATTGTGGTGTCGGCAAAAATACATCATCTCACATTGGAACTGGAAAAAATAATAAAAACGGAAACTATTAAGGATATTGCTTCTTCTTATTCGCAATTTTTTCCCACTAATACTATTTTTTTACCTGATCATTGAGTCAGTTTCCAAGGTAAAGCTAGACAATTTTTAAAGTTGCCAGATAAATGTCATGGGGTTCTCACTATATACTAAACAGCACTTGGCAGGACATCGGCAAGCAGCTTGTTTCTGCACATTACAAAATCACCATCACAGCAACAGTCACTAAAATCCCCCAGGGCTTTGGTGGTGAACCTTTGGAAACAAAACGGAAATCCAGACAACAATGCTCGGATATGGGTTAAAAGGGACACGTTGCCTTCTGGGACGCTTTAGGCTATGAAAAGCGTTTGTTATAAAATATGGTTGGCAAGATGTTTTAAAAGTAGAATATATTAATGATCTACACAAATACACCTCCCAACTGTGTGGTTTTCTTTTAACTTCGTGAACTAACACGGTCCGCCATTTTGCATACCAAATTTTTGACCTCATAAAATGCGGACCGTGTTAGTTCAAGAAGTAATAAAAGGAAAACCACTGGCGAATTATTATAAGTTAAATTTCCAATCATATTCATTTCATGACAAATGCCTTTAAAGCCCAGGGCACCAAATCCAAAGGGCAGTGTGTCCCTTAAGATGTTGGTACAGCTTAGATACCTCCCACTAGCAAACTTTGTTCAACTCTCAAGAAAGCAGGATTTATCATCAAATTCGTGACTCATACTCAGCAGTATTGATTCCCTCGAACTGTAAAATACTGTGGTGGATTTTTTGGTGGACGCACTCCTTAGTTCCCTTAACAGAAAAAACAATAAATTGAACAGCCAAAAAATCAAACTGGGTAAAAAAATACTTGTAAAATACTCTTCTGATGAAATGTTCTAGACTGTACCAGGTCAGGTGGATATTATAATGTTTTAAAAAATTCCATGGACGGGCTAAGGCGGGCCCAGATCCCACGCTGTCAATACAACAGCAGCAGGGTTACTGAAAATGTTTGCGCCCAAATTTCCACCGCCCTTTCCGAAAATCATGAATCTTCCTGCATTCTAAATTATGTACTGCACTGACACTGTGACAGTTACTCTAATTTTATATTCAGAGGTTGGAAATCGTTGTTTAATTAACAATCAGGTGTTGCGCTTGCGCATGCGTTCTGGCGCACTCTTTTAACACCACTATAACACCAATGATCCCAGGGCCCAAATTCATAAAGCAAATAAAGCTCAACAATGTCTGATAAGCAAACACAAAAATGAGCAGGATACAGTCACAAATTGTCCATTTGACATTGTAGTTTGGCCGGTATAACCTTATTCTAGAAAGCATATCAGCCCGGCTTCTTTGTGTGTTTAAAGCAGCTCATGAAATTAGGCCCTGACAGCTACTACAGTGGTCAAACCACAAAAGAAACCAAAGTCTTCCCATGCGGGACCCATGTGGGCATGCTTTCTCGGATGATGAGCAATGAAAAGGCCGAGTTGTTAGCGGGTACCATCCACAACTATGCAAGTATCCCCCTGAATCAACAATGTTCCATGACCGTGGTATGAATATCCAACCATAATGAAATGCCAAAGAGTAATAAACCGAATCTGATTTTGTCCTGTTTCCTGCTTTTCTCATGCTTTTCTCTATCTAATGGTTTGAAAGGTCATTGAAATTAGGATGTCAAAGTAAACAGAACAATTTCAGATATGGTTTTGTATTATTTTGGTTTTATACGAATAGGAAGTACAGTCATTAAAATGTAAATGTTCAAAGAAAAAAAATCATGGGTCAACCCATACCACTCAAAACATTCAAAAAATAATGTAGCAGTGCAGCACAATAAGTAAATGTTGTTAGTAAAAGTGTCAAGAATTCACACAACCACCAACTTACCAAGCCAACCGGGCACGGTGTCACAATAGGAAGTGTACCACCAGACCACCGGGAAACCGAAGGGAACTTGCTTGATCACAGTACACTGTTGTTCGATCAGAGTTCAATTCTGTAGGGCCACGCTCTATAAACCTCCGATTAACGTTCAATCCACAGTTTGTTTTGTTCCCGTTTTTTCTTTTAATACTGTGACTGTAAACCTGTAGTAGCTAGGCCGTGGTATCTGTAAGCTAGCTTGCTGGTAGTAGCATATGGTTTAGCTGCAATGTGTGTGTACGATGGTCGTCTCGTCAGTTTGTCAAAATAGTTCGACGGTCAAACACACGGTGGTTTTCGAGCTGCACCAGCAACTTAAAAGCCGACCCGACCTCTCGTACCCCTGGGTGCTGATGAATAGCTTCTCTTTTTTTTCTTTCTTCTACACGGAAATGACATGTACCCCGAGATACGGAAGCTTTAAGGTAACATTGACATGACTTATAAAATAATTGAGAATGTCACTGCGCCGATCTACCTCACTGACATGGTTGGTCTCCGTGTTCCACAGAGATCAACAAGGCAGAGTAGTGAGATTCGTCTGGAGCCACCACCTGTAAATTCATTAATGACTAAGTATTATGTTAATTAATCGTGCATTCTCTGTTGTTGCTCCCAATTTATGGAATGATCTTCCACTACACATTCGTGCAGCCCGTAGCTATGAATCTTTTAAGTCATTGGTGAAAACGCATTTGTTTCAATCTTTTTATGGAAGTCGTTGTTTACTTTAATTTTTAACTGTCTCTTTGTAACCTTTTAACATGTATTTTTCTGGTGACTATTTAACAAATGTGTGCTGAGATAATTGTATGTGGTGCACTTAAAACAATAAATGATTGATTGACTTATTTCAAGGCTACAAGTCATAAATACGACTTAAATATCATTAGAATTAAGCCATAATTTCATAAAATGTGTTGATTTATCGGCGTACATTTGTGTACATTTTGGGGGTAAAAATTGTCAGGTGTTTTTTATTATTCAAGATTTGGTAAACAAAAACATAACATTTGAGTGTTATTCAATTACATTTCTTTGCGTGTTGTACAACTTTGTAATAAAAATTTTACATTTTGATCGCAGATGTTTTTTTATAATTAGAAGAGCTATCCAGAATCAGACCGTCCTTGCACAGCCACCAACCTCCCGCCCGACCACCACCCCCACCCCTGCCAGTCAATGTAGCGCCCTCTACTGATGACTAACACAAAAACAAAAACTAGTCCCGTCAATCAAGACGAGGAATAAACAAGGAGACGAACACTACACAAGGACTGTTGAATACTGGTTTTTAGTTTAGTTTAGTTTATTGTTGAGCTAATTTTGCCACAATGCTTATGCTGGATATAATCAAAGTTAATAGACTGAAGATAGTTTCATACGTTGGTAAGAATTGAGCCCATCGATGCCCAGAGAGTGGCACTTTTACAACCCATTAAGCAATAAACATAAGTAAAAGCAACTGCCCAGTAAGGCATTGTAACAAAAAACATAAAAAATAAACAATTGATCAAGCTCAAAACAAAAAGAAAATTTAAATATTATCGTCTACTACAAACAATGCTAAATTCTCTTTGATTTCTTTTAAATACTTTGGTATCGCATTATTTCAAACCATTTTTGTAACAATTAAAACCATATGAAAAAGAAAACACCTGCATATTTTAAGTCAGCTTTAAAAAGAGTTACATCACCAGGAATGTGTCTAACGAATTACCAGAAGGTCTTTGACTGTATTACTATGTTGAATGCATTTGATACAAAACATTTACCTTTTGAAGGTTTACATTATACATGTAGTTCTGTATAAATGCATGTACTTGTAAATAAGAAAGTTGTGTTAATTCAAGTAACGCATAAATTTAACATTGGGCCTAAATTAACTGAAACTACCTACACAATAGCTTGCAAGATTAATTTTGGTTGATAAGATTTCATAAAAAGACATCAAAGTGTTTGTCACCTTGACATAGCCCCAGCAGGGTTCTTCGTCTGTACTGTACACCAAGTTAAGTCATCCAGGGCTAGACTTGATTCAATCGTTCGACTTCCAAAAGAAACTTCATTTCAATTCCCAAAAGAAACACATTAATTTTCTTGGCATTAGGTTGTAGTGTCTAAGTAACTAGTCAAAGAATTAGGCTCAATTATTAATATTAAGTACACGTTTGCAGAATTTCAACTGAATGAAAGAGCTTCAAAATACACCTTGGAGAGTAACAACAGTATTCTAATGATTTCGGAAATAAAAGTTGCATTCATATTTGTTTTTAACAAGACGGGAACGTACATTACTTTAAATCCATCAACAGTCAATAGTGTCTGCCTAAACTCATTGTTTAAAGGTGCTGTATACGTTTGGTATGTGGAGCCTACTGTTTGTTTCAAGCCTATATAATTGTAGATATATACCATAAAACCAACCTGTGAAAGTTTAATTTCAAAAAGGTGGTTGCGTTTTTGAGATATCACCGAAAAACGGGAGCGAATATTTCCACGCAGGAAGGACATTCCCTATAGGAATACACAATCTGACCCGTAATGCTTGTCAGATTCAAATTTTTTCTTGATAAAAAGCGACATATTATTTATCTATAACCGCAGTACTTCGAAGTGAAAAGTTTCTCAAAATGCATTGTACTATCCAAAGCTACTGTACTTCTTACCACGTAAGTTTTTATTGCAATTAATTTGCATAGTCATTACCAAACGTATACAGACCCTTTACACGGTGTCAGCTGTACATAGATATGCTGCTAATCAATGTTAACACCGGTTAATCTTTACCTTCTCATTGGATAGCTTAATTAGAAGTTAATGATACTGTACTTTCCCATTTCAAATTTAACAACTTATGGTAGATGCGGTAAAGGACTGAAAGGAGCAGATAGATTCAAATAGTTTACAAACATTAAATTTGACTTCATTTGTTAATACTGAATGACAAATAAGAGAATATTCCATAGAAACGAAACCTTTGTATGCTGTGCAACAATTGTAAGCACACAGACATTTCTGTGAGTACACTCCATCTCATTTCACATGGTGTCAATACACCAAATCCACGACCGACACAGAGGGCGTTGTGCCCTGAGTTCTCTGGGTCCCAGGTCTATGACATTCTCCTGTCTATCCTTCAATTTAAATACATTTTAATACGAGCAAGAATCGGTTAACTGCAACTCATAATTTTTCTTAAAATTTTTGTTGGTTAATTAAAGCCTCCACATGCACTTTTCCACATGGGAACATTTTAAGATAGCTGTTCACATATACATGTACATTGTTAACGTCATTCAAAATTCAATTACATGGTGATATAACATCAACTATAGTCTACTACACATGTACGATCACAAGAAACATGAACTATGTGTGCCCTTTTGTGGTCATGATAATGCCATGCAACAAGCCAATACAAAACTTCCAGCTCCCTACCCTGGAAGAACTTGTCTTTTTTTTATATTAATATACTGCAATAGTATATTACATAGTTGTATCTCTTAATATTTAATCATATTTGAATACTAACTATATCATATTGTGTTGGATAAATGTGACTACGCTCCTGATTCCAACCAAAAAGTTTTTAAAATATAAACAATTAAGAAAAAAAAATTGACGGAGCCAAAAACCATTTACTTTTTTACAGGGGCAGAAAATGACCATGAAAATGTTCAAAGACAGTGGTTCAGTGCTTGGTATACACCCCTTGCACCAATATCACAGGCCACTACTGACTGTCTGCTCATGGTCTGCAATTTTGTGAGTCAAATCACATGTAAAGATATGGTTTGTGTCAGTAAAACACATTGGGAATCCGACTGCCAAAATGGGGCTACCATGATTTATGTCATTAATGATGATGTTATGTGATTTATTGACGTCACTATTGAATAAAGGTAAAGGTAATGTCCCCTGCTCAATATAATACGATCACTGGACTTTTCAAGGAATATTCAAAAATGTACACTGGCCCTGGACAAAACACCGCACAGGAATCGGAATTTGGCCAAATAAATTATTCAGAAATCAAAAATGGAATCATGTTGATAAAGCATTGGTGCTAGGATAGCAAGTGTGTATTTTGTGGTAGACATTCTGTCTTCAGCACTTTATAGTGTCAAAAGTCTTAGTGAATGATACAATTTTGTTTAAAGATTTTACAATTTCATGCATATTTACTGTTTCTACAACCAATTTGCGTTTTAACTACAGGTATGATCCCCCTCAGAGTATTGCATCACATGATTTGTTTTGTAATAGTTTTTATCTGCACAAAAAGAAATACAGGGTTACACAGAAGGGGGTGATGTTTGCAGTCCTACCATCAGCAGATTGCAGACAGAATAAACTATTCCTGTCCTACATTGACATCCAGTTTGACCTTAGAGAAGTCAATGGGTAGTCCCGTAGCCCTCTCGTACACATCCTTGATGTCTTGACAGCATGTCTCAAAGTGAGTTGTGGCATCGTACGACTTGGTGATGAAGATCTGGTGAGATGGGAAGAGTAAGAAATTTGATTGAATTCATTATGGAAGTCAGGTTGCAAATATTCATTGTGGAAGTAAGGTCGCAAGAATGAAGTTTCAAGTAATCAGTATGGAAGTCAGGTTGCAATTATTTATTTTGGAAGTTATGAAGCAAGAAGTCAGTTGCAAGTATTCAGTATGGAAGTCAAGTTTCAGGTTGCAAGTATTCAGTATGGAAGTCAGGTTGCAAGAATTCTTTGTGGAAGTCATTTTGCAAGCATTTATTTTGTATTAAAGTCATGTTGCAAGAAGTCACTTGCAAGTATTCATAATGGAAGAATATGTTGCAAGTGTTAATTATGGAAGTCATGCTGCAAGAAGTCAGGTTGCAAGTATTTGTTGTGGAAGTCATGTTGCAAGAAGTCAGTTGCAAATATTCAGTATGGAAGTCATGTTGCAAGTATTCATTATGGAAGTCAGGTAATGGTTGCACAAACTCAGTTGCAAGTATTCAGTATGGATGTGTCGCTATGATTCAACCTGCCTGGGAGGAACACAATCTGAGATAACAAATAACCATATCATTCTTACCCCATTTGCTTTGCCATCATTGATTGGCTCATACAAATCCTCAACCTTTGTGAACTTATACTTGATTGGTTCCAGGAATTTCAGCGCAGGTTCAAGTTCATCCTCTGGGTTATTAGTTTCCACTTTGCATGATGCTATGGCAATGTAGTACTTCACATCCTTTGAGCAATAAGCTACTTTGTGAGCGTGCGATACACAGCAGACATAGATATCTGAAGAGAAGGAAAAAGCAGAAATGATTAAAGGGACACACCAGCTTTTATGTACTATTTGGGCTCCAAAATAGACTTAGGATCTTCCAAGAATGAAAAAGACTGGTCAATAAAAAAATAACAAATTTACATTTTCCACCATTTTTCAAAAGAAAATTATGGTCACATGGTTTATCCTAACCATATTTTTAGTTCGGACAAACCATGTGGTCTTCGGAGTTAGTTTTACTTCCAGCTGTAAAAGTTAGTTACTGCACAAATTCAACTCTGTTTTTCTACAATTATGCATTCAGTATTTTAAAAAATATATATATGTATTCAAGTTATGGATAAGCCTGGGCGACTAGTGAAATTTACTACTCGACTAGTCACTCCTCAAATAGTCGCGACAACGACACTAGTCGTGACTAATTTTTCCACTTATAATTCCTATGATGCATTGCGGTTTATTGTTTGCCGCAGGCGCAATATAGTAAAATTTACGCTGAAAGATTTGAAGGATTGTGTCACTGATGTCTTAATTGTGTTTCGTGAATAGTCGTGAGCGACACAATTCATTCACCAAGCAAGTGGCCACAACTATTTTTGTAGTAGTCGTGGCGGCGCAATTAATCGAGTAGTTTAAAAACGGTAGTCGCGACTCGACTAATCAATCAATAGTCGCGACTTCGACACTAGTCGCCCAGGCTTAGTTATGGAAAAAAAATCTAAGTAAATGAGAAAAATCAAACAAAAGTTTTTATTTCAGAAGTCCGTGAATATGGAAGTGTTTTTCACACAGTGGGGCAAGCAAGGAGGAAACCAGGGGAAATATCCAACGTAGCCATGGTAGCTAGAGAGCCAGAAAACCCGGGCCAAGAATTGGCTGTACTTGGGAGCTTATGACGTTTGGGAGGGGTAGGGAACCAGACTTCAGAGAACATTTTTGACATTGTTGTTTTGTCAGTAGGAAAGGTAGGTACACTATTGTTGTTCAAATCTGCAATTTTCAGATTCACAACATTTCAATGCGTACGTACATGTACTTCCCTTGCATTTCGATTTTGTTCCTGTAAAATAAGATTTTTTCCCCCCTAAAATAAGATTTTGTTCTCCTGAACCAAAAATATTAATTCAGCTGATCAAAATAATGATTTTTTGTTCTCTCAAAATCATATTTCGAGGGAACAAAGTAATGCTTCGAAGAAATGAAATAACATTTTGAGGGAACACAAACATTATTACAAGGTAACAAAATGATATCTCAAGAGACAAATAGTTTTTACCTTTTTTTAACCTTAACAAAAATGTCACTTATCCTGTTGAAATGAAACCTGGTCGTTGCAACGACCATCTGGAGGATGGAGATTTACGACCGCATTCAACTTTTTTTGCATTGCTAAACCTAGTCCTTGTTGTAGTAAGTTTATCACCCACCTTTGGATTAACACGCTTTTTTGCACTTCTTACTTGTTTTTCTACCATATTTTGAGTTTGTCTCTTTTTGTTTTTGGAGGACTTTTTGACTGTCGAAGGAATATGGGTGGACTGAGGTGTGTATTATGTCGTTTGTTTATAAATGCATTCGAGTTGAATCAATATGTAGACTGGATCCTCATGCCTCACCGGTCCATAAAAATAACATTTACATAAACAGGGCACCAGTCTTCTTGCAAGATTGTGCAGTAAATTTGACACTTGCAATGGCCATGGCTGGTAAAGCAATACGCTGTTGTTTGACCGCTTTTGGTTTTGTTTTTTCAATCATTTCTCGCTAAACATATGACTTTTTTATATTTTGTATTTTTTTAAATAATAAAAGCCATTAGTGCTTACCTGATTTACGGCCTTCTACTTGACTGCACGGGAAAATAAGCTGTGTGGACAAACCTAGCGAGGTGTTCTTGGGGCCGAGGATGGGATGGTCCAAAATACAGATTGTTCGCACCACCTGCCCATTCTTTTTCGTCAGATCAGGGAAGTAGGAGGGGTCGCCGATGACCATTTTAGCGCGTGCCGTCTCCCCCTCTGATACTACTCCGGTCACCTTGCCATCCTCCATGATTACATTGTCAATGGGCTTGTTGAGCATGTAGGTGCCGCCATAGATTGCACTCAACCTGCACATAAATGTCACATCAAGTTGTTATTCTAATTTACTAGTATAATAGGGTGTCAAACGTATTAGGATAAACGTGGCAGTGAGGAGGATTGAGTCACTCCTCATCTATCAAATGTCCCATATAATCAGCCTCTCATGCAGCATCTCCAAATACAAACTCCTACTGCACAGCTTCACGTGCCGATCCCCACTGTGGGCAGGGTTGTGAAGGTTGGTTTCTGGCGCCTGATAACTAGTTTGCCCAAGGCATGTAGAGGTAATCCACCTTGGAGACAGAAACTCTGATTATAAACTCAGGTCCATGGGGCACACAGCCTTGGATAGCAGCCCGCCTAGGAGAAGGAAAACTTTGAATTCAAATCCCCGGCTTTTGGTAAATAGTCTCACTGCCTTGTGAGTGCCTTAGGAAAGGCAAAGGTTAGACAGAAAACCTATCACAAATCAGGAATGGAAACCTCCAAGCTATTAGCCAGCGATGCGTCCGGGCGTCTTTTTGGACGCCCTATTTTATTTTTGGACGCCCCGAAAAACTGTCGTACGCCCTTGAAGACGCCCTGTTTTTTGTACATAATAAAAAAAATTACATCTGAATACCTGAAATTGTAAGCAAAACGAACGCAAATCCAAAAATATTACTACCTGCCAGCTGCAGTGAAGGTAACTTTATGCAAGATACAACCAATTTATCTTAAATATACTGATCGCCCATTCATTGTTTACCGACAAAGGGATCAAATTTAACATCAGACAGTGGCCCCGAGTGGTGGGAAGGCTTGAACAACCGCAAAGGCTTTAGAAACTATAGCGGTGAAACGCCACGCAGTAGACAAGTTTACAAAGTACATGTACATGTACATGTATGTCGACGTAAAAAGCGTTGTGTATGTATGTACATGTCGTGTACCTACCAGGGTTGTGTGATAGATCGGCAGCACTCGAGACACACGTGTTGTAGATTTGATTTCAAGTCTGAGATAACGGTTATTTCTCTGCATCAGCCACACAAAATCCCCCGCAGATTGGCTATCACGCGCTCTAACTCGTAGGTTAAAGACGGAGGTTAATCCACAAGAGGGCGCTATTTCAGGCAATGCAGGTAGACTAAAAACCACGAGCACAGACTTGGAACCAAGTCTAGGCACGTCATTCCCGCTCTTTTCTGGCTGCCGTAACCTTTCAGTGCATATTAATTTATGCAGAACATCGCACATGCACAGTATATGAGTCAAAACGTGCGTGTCTGCTTGTATGTGTGAACCTCCCACCATGAGTATGGGTAATGCAGGTTTAATAAAGAATGCTCACTCCTGCATACAGTACTGCTTACATGCTCACCTCACTGTCATATTCCTCCATGGTCAAACTATCCCTCGTAGTGGTACACTGTAAATGTACATGATGTCCATGTACATTGAAATGTTAACGATTGTTCCGTTCGTATTATAATTTGTGGGCTATGTGTAGAATACCGCAACTCGACTCAAGTAGTGGTGAAAAAGTCGTGACCCCGCCCAAACTTTAAAAATAATAATAACACAGCGCGAAATACTACGATTCTTAGGGCTGTACGGTGCTGATTTCATTTTCTTTAGCCCAGACCCAAAGCATACGTCGAGTACACAGTAAATGCAATAATAGTTCTGTGGTACATGCTTGCTGAAAATTTACCCCAAAAATTTGGACGCCGTGTTTTTCAATCCAGTCAAATTTGGACACCCTATTTTCAAATCCTGGCTAAAAGCTTGGTCAAACCTCAGGTAAGCTTGGGCGTTTATCTAGTGGACTCTATCGTGGACTCTATCTAGTGGAAAATGAGTATTGTATTGAATTGGTCATTTCCCTTCCTCTTTTATGTACTGTAATTCGACACCTGATGAAGTCATCATGACGCCACTACAAACAGTTATATCTACTAGTAAAGATCTAACTGTGTGTGAAGTTTGAAGGTTGTGTGAGCTTGGGAAGTGTGTCTTTGTTAGCTGAATATCGATGGGGAGAAGAAGAAGTAAAGACTAAAAATGTAGTGTTTGTATAATTACAAACACTGGGTGTTCAGGTTGTGTGAATGGCAGGTAAGTATTAAAAGTTATATCAAAAAGATTTACAAATATGGACATAAAATCCATTTGAGCTTTAAAATGTACAGTGTTCATCTTATTTGAACTTCCGGCTTAAACCTGAAATGAAGGTCAAATGTGGTCACACCCTGTGAATTAAGCCTGGGCGACTAGTGAAATTTACTACTCGACTAGTCGCGCCTCATTTTAAAAAAAAAATTTTTTAGTTCCCATGATGCATTGCGGTATATTGTTTGCCGCAGGCGCAATATAGTAAAATTTACGCTGTAAGGATTGAAGGATTGTGTCACTGATGTCTGATTGAGTTTCGTAAGTAAATATGTTGGCGTGAATAGTTGTGAGAGACACAATTGGTTCACAAAGCAAGTAGTCGCGACTGCGGCGCGATTAACCGAGTAGTTGAAAAATTGTAGTAGTGACTCGACTAAGCAATCAATAGTCGCGACTTCGACACTAGTCGCCCAGGCTTACTGTGTATTGTTTGTTTCGTGTTTACAGCCCTAAAAAAAACATAGTTTACCTGGCAAATCCCTGAGGCAACTCCCCAAGCCCATACAGTGGGTAGAGATAGGGACTCTTTCCATATCTTTGGACGCAGTCAAAGTACAACTTAAGACGATAAATGGTCTCTTCACAAGGCCGCTGCAAGTAGCTGTGTAAATAAACAGAAAAATACAACATCAATCCAGAAAGGTGTAAATCTTTGACTCTGCTCAAAATATCTCTATTCAAAGAAAAAGTTGATATAAAATCTTACATATACTTGGATGAGAACTTAAGTATCACAACACTCATCTGGCGATTTTTTCCACCAGACACACAAGGTTTTGATTAAAAACTTTATAGTTGATTTTAAATATCCATGCTGGATGAACCCGTACACTACAGCAAACTCTGGTAATTTTACAAACAAATATAAACTAGCAAATCTATATTTTGTTTAATCATGGCCCATCGAGAACTTCAAAAAAATAACAGTCTGTGTCACTGTACAAAATCACAACAAAATCAACTTTGAAGACAACTTACTCATCATCCAAATGTAGAGCAATGGCATGGCCAATGACGTCTGTCACGTCTGTCATTCCGAAGATTTTGAACAACGCTTCTGTGGTCATATCTTTAGAAAACTCCTTCTTTTTGATGGGTTCGTCTGGGTTGTACTCTATGACAAACTTTACGAAATTGCTAAAAGATTTCTTGCTCCACATGCTGACAAGATCTGAATGAGAATGAAAAACACAAAAATGAAAAGTTAAAAAATTCTCTGAATATAACAAGCGAGGCTTGTAGCCTACGCAAGTTGGCTGACTGGTTTTAAGATCAACAGGCCAGATTTTAAATGTTTATTTTGACTTTGTGCATATAAACTGGGAACTTTTGGGGGATGTTTTCCATGTTACAACTGAATATTAGTCCCACATAGGGATATCAGAATAGCCAAGGATGTCACCTAAAGCTTTAAACACAGTCCATCATGCAAACCCATGCCTGAGTTTGCGTGAGCGTCGATAATGCTGCATAGTGCAGTACGCACTCAATTCCAATGAACACCATGCAATGTCCTGTACCAAACATGCCAGTGCACGCGTACAAAAACAGCAATGTTTGAGAAAATAAAGAAAAGCTATATCTGATGTTCAAAATTATACAATCATGAGGAATATCTGATGTCGGGATAGCTCAATTAAATAATTTCTGAGTTTGGCCACAAAAACTTGGAAAGCATCCTTTTCACCCATTAGGTGTGTTTACATTGATTTATTTGGGCCAGTAAATTTAATGGATGGGCATTAAATATGCCCCGGGGCAGTAAGCTTTTAGGCAGGATCAGTGAAACAGGGTGTGTAACAAAAAAATCAGGGTGTGTGAAACTTGATGTTGAAGACGACGGCGTCCCATTGTCATTGCACCAGCCGCGTACCCGGCATTGCGCAAAGGTTTTACAACAAAAACACCACACAGGGTCCATCATGGTGCAAGGAATTTGAACCTGTGATGGCTGAGTGATGATCTATATTTTGAGTAATTTTACTGTCTTATTTTTTTTTAAGTTTTGTTGATATTTTCATTAATTTTGTTTTTGTATACATTTACAATCCTTGGGAGCTCTGCTTTAAACCTAAAATAAAGTTTTTAATGTCTCTTGCCATGTATCAGTAATGTTACAAGTTGCTGATAGTATAGTTGCGATATTCACAACCCTCCACCTCCAGGATGGAGGGTTACGAATATTGCAACTACTGACAGTGATAATTTGATTGTACAGGTCTTATATAATGAAAATTTAGGAAGATTAATGAGGTGGTTCCTCTGATGACATGAAGGGACAATGGGACAATGAGTGAAATTTTTCTGAGTAATATTTTTCATTTAAATAATATTTTTCATTCACCAAATGAAAAATATTGCTAAGAAACAATTTAAAAAGTAAACAGAAAACAAGGTTCAGATTTCAAAGAGATATAAAAAATACATTTTTAATTGGTGTTCAAATAAAAAAGTTAAATATTTTAGTTTTTATCAGTCTGATTTTTATTGCTAAAAACAAATTTGTTTACTAATAAATTGATATGGGATTTGAGGCATTGCATGGTGAGGTATCAATATATATTTGGTTTGCGGTAACACCATGTGTATATCTACTTGCTAGGTAGATTTTGTTCTTTAAGAACTTGTCTTGCTTTTTATTCTACAGCCGCGGAGTAGAATATTCGGAATTCGGGAGACTTCTCAGTTCTGAAAAGAACTGTCCTGCTTATTAACTACTACCTGGGCGGGAGGTAGGAAATCGGGCAGGACTACTACTTTCGCTTTGTGGATCGGGGGGACTTCTCGTTAATAACTACACTGCCGCGGAGCGAGTTCTTATTAGGTCTCATGTTGTTGTTTCTTGGACGACATTGTCGTAGCTGAGGCTGTTGTACGGGGTCACACGAATAGTGTGGAACTTCCGTTCAACAGGCGCCGGGCAAAGGGGATCAATGCGAGATCAGACTCAAGTGTAAACGCGTCAGCGATCAATTTGATCGCCCTTGCAGGATCTAATCCTCCCTCGATCACCCTTGCCGGATCAAGTGTAAACGTGGCGTCAGTAGCCATACTAGTTTTTGCATGATCCAATTAAATCCACTGTTTGGAAAAGGAATTACATGGAGATCAGGTGTGAGCTGTCAGACGAAAAGGATGTTCCATTCTAGCCTCTTTCTTTAAAGGCACCTGGAAATAGATTTTTTTTTTTTTTTATATAAGAGTATATGTATATTAACAATAAAACAATTTTTTGAGTAATTGTTTGTCAGTATTTATATGTTAAAAAAATAGATAAAGTTGTTTGGGGGCGACTCCGCCCATCCCTTTTTGTGACGTCAATCGAGGAAGACTTCGCCTCGATTGAACATCGACCCCACTCGAACTTGCCTGCATTTACGTTGTATATACACGTGCAAGTAGTGAGATTGTACGTTTCGTTTGGTTATCCAAAAGGGGGGTTTTTCTTGCATTTTTCCAGCGAAAATTGCTGCTGGATGCAGCAAAACGACTAAAGATGGGGTCAGCCAGCATTTTTTTCCTGCAGATCCCAAATATAGGCAGTTACGGGCATCGAAAGTTAGGCTAACGAGGGCAAAGTGGTCCGGTCCGACGTCGTTTTCAGCGCTATGCAGCGAACACTTGGATAGCCCGGGGATTTTTTCGTTGGTAGTAGTGTGCAAGGGAAGTTGCAGTGAAGCTTAGGTTACCAGCGAAATGTTTCTGGTGGAAAAACAATACCTCGTATTATCCGTGTTCTCGTTATGACCATGCTCGTATCTTCCGTTTTTAAGACATAGAAACGCGCATGGGACAGTTCGGGACCGGTGAAAAACCTCGTATAAACTGGCGTCTCGTATTAGTCGACTGTACACTGTCCTAGGATTGCATTGGGTGGTGACGTCCGAATACGAAAACGCATCATACTGATCAGGTACCCAGACGTAATGTACGGGGCCAGACTACACATTTTCTCCTGCCTCGATTGACGTCACGAACAGCGCCATGTAAAGGGGGGCCTATTTTTTAATTTGTAATTAAAAGAAAAATACAATTTTTTAACCTAAGCAAATTGTTTATTCACATTCCACTCATAAAAATGTATATATTAATGACAAAAGCTTTATTTTGAAAAAATACCACTGCCAGGTGCCTTTAATTGAGCTTTCCTGTAATGGTATGCAACCATGAAGGGTTAATCCGCTGAGATTAGTAGCTTCTAACAGATAAGATTTAAATTATGGAGCCATGAAAATTTCTCGGCCTGAATTGGCCGAAACTGAACCTCATATCCAGGGCGTCACGGTCATATTCTACGAAAGTGATAGGCATCCAGGGTTAGGGTTGACTACGTATAGATAGTTCCCAGTAGACGCCATCTTTACGGGCAAATCGCATTTTGGCTTGCAGGCACGTCAAGCGCTCTAATTATTAACGCAGCCGCGTCGTTTACTAACCAATCATGCAATGAGTTTTGTGAAATGTGCGCGTGCTGCACGCCGTTCTCACGCGTAACGCATGACTGTGTGTTCCAAATTGCCCGTAAAGATGGCCGATTTACGTCATACTGCAACCTATCTATTGTTCAGATGTCTTCAACACATGATATTATATTGCAAGTAATGGCATACACATACTATCTGAATAACATTGAATCATCAGTCAATAGAGGAGTTGTTGTGTTAAGTTAAAATGTACTCTCCACAATACCATAAAAGTGCAGGCTCGTTCTCTGTCAAATCACAAAAACTTTTAAAAATCAGGTCAACAACAACATTGAAAATGACAACTCGGTCGGACAAAATGTTAATGACGCTTTTAGAAATCCTTACCGGTTCTCAAGGCTTCGCTTTCACATGCTGGGATCTTGTGGATTTTCTTTTTGTAGTAGACATAACTGCCTTCAACACTCTTGAATTCTAGGTATCTAGTCACCCCAGACAAAATCAGTATTTTCACCAACTCACCTGCCAAAAGGGAAAACAAAAATAAAAAATACTCAAATCTCGAGGAGACAAATTTGACCCTTTTCAAAAAAATCCAGACAAAAAGATAACATAGAGATGTTGGCTTTTCTAAATTCCCCAGGTTTACATCTTTAAAATGATGTGTATTTTACATGTACCTGCAGACAGGCATCTACGGTGATACACTTCAGTCAACCCGTACGAAGAGCTAAAACAGAATCTGGAAAACATGCCTTTTGAAATCCATTTCATGGGGTTATTGTGCAAACCCCCAAGTCCAGACCTTTGTCCTGTTCTTATACAAATATGGCGGACAAGAAAGTCTCAAAGGAAGGTACAGGTGTACCTCTGAGCGTTCCGAGATTCCAGCATACCATGACAGATTTTCAGCCAAGTCTCACGCTCGAGGTTCTGCAAATCGTGAATCACCTCAGAGTACATCTGAGAGTATTATAGTTAAAAATGTTTGGGACCCCACGCTGTAAAGGGCCTCACACGCATCACACTAATCCCCATCCTCCTCCCCCCAGCATGTGTGTGTACATACCATTGGCCATGATAAGCTTGGGAATGAGATCCACATTCCAGTCTTGTGCCTTTCCGCACATCCCGTCCACGTACTCGTCGCTCTTTCCAAATCTTTTGAAGAACTGAAAGCACACAAAAAAAATTACAAATTGTTAAAACTAAACAAACTAAACCAAATAAAAACTCAACATTGTTAACTGGTTACTTACATGTACTTCTTTGGAATTTCATAGACCATTTACATGTATACAGTGACATTAACCCTCCTACTGATACACCATTCAAAACCATTCAAAATTCACTAACGTTTACAACCCAATTGTTTTTGTACACACATGGCAGTACCATTTGACCTGTATTGATGATAAGCTGTGTCACCATTCACAACCATTCAAATGGTTTATGGGTGGTGGACACACTGCACTGTGGTATGCCCCCAAGGCTAAATGGTTTTGAATGGTGAATGTACTGCACAGTGTTTATCAGTTCAGAGGAAAACACTGGCACTGTGTTTACAAAAACATTGTAACCCTAATTGAATTCAGCTGACCTGCCATTCAAAACAATGCACTCAAAATCACCACTCCAAGGGCAAACCATTCCACCACTTGAATTTGAAAGTATCCATACTGGGCTATAGATAAGCTGACATACCATTTGAAACCATTCAGGGGGTCTACTCTATACACAGTTAGCTCAATACTCAAAACCATTCGACCAAATGGTTTTGAATGGTCAGTCAACTCAATAACAAATTGTGTTGGCAGTAGGAGGGTTAATAAAGGGGCATCCTAGAATAATTACCAATGACAATCTCCACGTCAAAAATGTAATGAAATTCATCAGAGTCACTTCTCTTGATGTTATTTATTGCATACATTTTTAATAAGTTTTGCCAGTGGGATGTGTTTTAGAAGATTTGGACAGAAAAGAAGCACAATACGACTGCATGCTACCTTATCACTCATTGAGTCATTATAACCAAAATCAGTAATTATAAACTTACAAAACCAGCTGTGTGTGTTTTGGGACTTTTTTTGTCACCAAACAGGAAGAAAATGGGAATTTTTATTAATGAGAGACATGAGGCAAATAATCTACTTCAACATACTTCAGAGAGCGGTGTAATGGAAGCACTTGCTCCACCATAGTGATCATTTCTGTCCATATGAAGCACTTTCTTTCCATTCACGGACAGAAGTCCACTCAGTACACATTCCTACCAAGAAAAGAAATACAAACATTAATACTTTAAATACAACGTATATTGGAGGTGTTGACGGCGTGTTGACGGCGTGTTGACGGTACCGTTCGTGTTGACGGTGAGTTGACGGTATTTAGTAGGACCCCCTGGTTGTGGTTTACAATGAGTAAGTAACCACACGGATTGATAACCACTGCCAGCACAGCACAGCACAGCACTGCAGCAGTACAACTGTCTGACTGTTGCGCTGGTTATCGTGAAACAGCGTTGCACGTGTAGCAGAGTTTGGTCTCGCCAACATGCAAGCCGTATGCTGATGTGGTGTAATCAATGGTATTCTGTGTGCAACACTGGTTCACAATGTTTTTAATTTGTCCATGAATCATTCGGACATTGAAAGGAAAAGGAGTAAAGTATTCAATATTTTTTTCAAATGAAAACACTTTCATTATTCAATCAGCACTGAAGTGATGACATGTCCATGATGGGTCGAGTATGCAGGAGTAATGTGAATATTCGCAGGGAGAATTTAATTGTTGGTGAATTCCCTTTATTATGAGGCTTGTTGAGTACGTGGAACAATACGTAAAGTACGTCGTCTCTCTCATCCCACTGTCTTAGCGCTTGATGGCAGTCTGGAATTCAACTGCTGAGTGAGTGACTGTGTTTGCATGTTTTAATTTTTTAATTACCGAGGTTTTATTTAAGTAAATAAATTTTAAAAAAACCCATTAAGGTTACCTTAAGTCCAGTTCCCAACACGATAACATCGTAATCTTCATTCATTGTTACTCTTGATGTCTGTAAATCCTTTTTAACCGAAGATTTCGACACAATGTGTGCGTCAAATTGAGTTGACCTTTCAGGCGCTGCCCACTTCCTCGATAGAGAATCCAAGATGGCGTCCACGAATCACTGCGCATAAATATTTGGCAACAAAAATAGTTCCCATTTAATGATTGATTTTATATTAAATTTCAGTCCAGGACATAAACAAAACGTGTTTACCACTTGTGAGCAAGTGAGTAAGTTCACAAAAAAGTATTTCATCTCAAACGAGGATTGTATTAAAATACGCGGAGTAATATATTGAACGATTGAGCGAAGTTCCAAAAAATATTTATTCGTGCTACTACGCACACGAGGAATGTAATAGTATACGCGGAGTGATATATTGAATGATATTAATGAGCAAAACGTTACTTCATCATCATGCAGGTGTCCGTCAGCAGAATACGGAGTCCTTGATGAGCTATCGAAAGGATTTATGGGATGCCGACTGTGGGGTGGGGCATTGTGTGAAATAAAGCTAATTAGCTTTATTTAACAACCTTGCTCACTCAATTGGTAAGACACTTCGTATGTAATTATGTTAACATCAAAAATATATTATGATGACAGGATACATTGAAGGTCAACCAACTTTCCTTCAAATGTTTTGGAATTGGACCTTATTATGCATAAAAAATGATGTCATTTTGTGTAGGGCGCCCTCGGTCGGCCGGTTAGAGGCAAAAAGGGTTGCTCGTAATCTGTGCACCGTGGGCGCCTATTGATGTGCGTTTTCCAACCGTTTCATCATTTTGCCGTCAATGATGCAAATGGTCACGTCAGGACAGGTTCAGGGAATTTGTGGCAGCCACGCTAGACTACTTTACGTTGCAATACACATCGGTGTGAGGGTAAACAAATTATTCTTTTGTATCCCCGATGCAAAACAATAATACAAAACGAACAAATTTCAGCAATAACCAAAATCATCATTTGGTTCACATAAAGTTGATTTTATTTATGAATCCAAATTGAATAGAATACGAGGTTTAATTTGTTTCTATTAGGGGCTAGATGTGCCCATTCAATCGCTCACTGGCTGTATTGTTTTATTTTGACTCTATTCTTATTCTTGTTCTTTATTGGGCCTTTATACACAAACAGTTACTAATTAATAAGGTCAAGTGAACAAAACAAACAAATAAATAAAAAATAAAAAATAGTGTGACCGGGGTTAAATATAACTATAACGACTATTCTTTCTTCTGAAGATTTATTCTCTTTAATCACATATTATCTGTCGGAGAAATAACATATATAAGTCAAAAGACGTGTCTTTCTCCCGACATCATAGAGTAGAATAAAATACTATTGAGTAATTAATAATATTGTAATAAACGTTAAAATATCTATGTCTACGAGTTATTCCAAGAGTAAGGCATAACTAACAATATTCATAAATGACTACGGGGCGGGTTTCTCTCGGCCCCGGGATTCAACACATTTCAGAGCAAGACACATCGCTAGAAAAGGTCTAATAATGCCAAAAACGAATATCAACTATGGCCATCAATAACAATTGTAGTTGGATGGCAAAATTAATAGTACAAATAAAGTAAAATAAATTGTCTCCTTTATGGCGTCCGCCATCTTGGAAACACATAATATCGATTTAATGAAAAACCTTGCAAACTTGTACAAAATATATTACAAAAATTACTAATAAGCTCGACTTTCTCTTTCTAATAATCCAAACTAATAGATAATAAATAATTTATAAAGAGAAGGTTGATTAAAGGCACTGAACACGTTTTGTAATAAAAAATTGTCAAAGACCAGTATTACTTGGTGTATCCCAACATATGCATAAATTAAATAACAAGCCTGTGAAAATTTGGGCTCAATTGGTCATTGAAGTTGCAAGAAAATGATGAAAGAAAAAACACCATTGTTGTACAAATTATAGTGTGCTTTGCAGATAGGAATAAAAGGTCAGAAGTCTTTTATTATTTTAGTGAGAAATTACCTCTTTCTCAAAAACTACGTTACTTCAGAGGGAGTCGTTTATCACAATGTTTTATACTATCAACAGCTCTCCGTTGCTCGTTACCAAGAAAGTAAGTTTTTATGCTAATATATATTTTGAGTAATTACCAAACGTGTACAGTGCCTTTAAACAAACAACGAAATAGGCATATCAAAGCATCCCATGTGATGGGCAATATCAACAAAGGTATGCTCAGACCAAAACTTTAGCTCGAAATGACCCATGGATACATTAAAAACATAAATAAAAAATGATTATTCATTCATGCATTTTTGTTCATTCACAACTTATGATGACTTGACGAGTTGCGCCCATCTGACCCTATAAAGCATTGTGTTTGAGAGAAACGGACCGTTTAGACCCCGATGCATTGTCAGCCTCGATGGAAAAATGTCAATGTCACATTGGGACGACCTCTACGGCGAGGCGGGCCACCAGAGAAGGACAGCTAGTACTACTAGGTGCGGTTCATTATGGCGGAAAACGAGACACGACCAGCTACCCGAAGTCGACGTTAGTGTGATGATGGTGGATGGGGGAAGGGGAACCATTATAACCCTTTCAGTACCGCCGTGCCATAGCGGCTCAAAAAAACATCCCACTTGGTGACCAATGAGTCCGTATGGCACGTAATTATTTGCATTCTTGGTGACCAATGAGCCTCTCTGGCACATCGACCAAAAGTAAGTTATCAAAATGTTAATAGCGCCCTCAATCGCCTGCGTGCAACCCCCCGGCAACAAGCTGCCCGCGTGTGCCCTGAAGCGTCGCAAGTTTTAAAATTTAAGCGGGATCGTTAAGCGTCCCCCCACGCATTCTCGAGTAAGAGATCATTCTGACAACATGGCCGATGAAAATGAAAAAAATTTGGAAGAAATTTTCGCAGACAGTGGTTCAGAAATGTCATCTGACGAGGATTCGCCACTTGATGACTCGGAGACGTCAGAAGACAGTGAGGATACAGAGCCGAGGGCCTCGACATCAACAGCAACATTAACCTCTTCTAAGAAGGGTAAGAAGACCAAGAAGAAGCCGAATTTCAGGTGTGGATGGCGTGAAGCCAACTCTTACACACGGCGACCGCCTGTTAAATTTACAGCAAACACCGGGGCTACAGAAGACTTCAGTTCGTTCTCCCCCATACAAATCTTCAAACTGTACTTTTGTGAAGCAGTGTGGCAGATTATGGTACTAGAGACTAATCGTTATGCTGAACAAATATTGGGAGCGGGGGCAGAAAATAAGCGTGCTTGGAGACCAACTAATGTACCTGAAATGATGGCATTCGTGGCCCTACTTCTTTGCATGGGAATCAACAAAAGGCCTCGTTACTCCATGCATTGGTCCAGGTCTGAAATTCTACGAAGTCCCCTGTACTCAGCAACCATGGCTCGTAACCGATTTACTGCAATCCTAAGATTTTTTCACCTCGCCAATAACAGAGATGTCGAGGGCGACTCTCCCCGTGACAAACTTGCTAAATTACGCCCACTGTTAAACATTGTACTACCATCATTCCTCCGGGTGTACCAGCCGGGACGAAGCCTTTCACCGGACGAGACGATGGTCAAATTCAAAGGACGACTGAGCTTCAAGCAGTACATGCCAAGAAAAGCCGCAAAATGGGGATTGAAATCTTTCTCATTGAACGAATCCGACACAGGGTACACATGTGCCTGGGAGTTGTTCACAGGATCGCAGCCCAGGTCCCCACAAGGACAGTCCTCTGTAAGTGATCCTGAGACAAACCATCCATCCGAAATAGGGGCACCAGGCAACGTAGTATTGAACCTTTTGCAGGGACTCGAAAATAAAGGACATTGCATCTACATGGACAATTGGTTTAGTAGCCCGGCTCTGTTCTCCAAGTTGTCTGAGCTAGGATTCGGAGCTTGTGGAACTGTGCGCTATACCACCCTAGGGATACCCGACGTAGCAAACTCCAAAAAATTTCCTATGAAAAGCGGTGCAGATCCCAAATTTTATCAGAAAGCAGGCCAACTATGCGTTATGTGGCAGGACACAAAACGTGTCACTCTCCTCTCAAAACTATGGCGATTGCAGTGTCACTAGTAAAAAGATTCGCAGCCGGAAAACTTCAACAGGATTTCGTCATATCAAAAAACCGTGCATAGTCGAGGATTACAATAAATACATGGGGGGCACGGATCTGGCAGGACAATTATGCACGTACTATACTCATACCCACAAAACACTCAAATGGTGGAAACGTGTATTTATGACAATCCTAGACATTTGCTTAATGCTAATGTCGTATACAACAGCATCCATACAAACAAGAGCTTGTCTACTTTGGATTTTCGGGTCAAGGTGATAGAGGCACTTATTTCAAGCTTCGAGAACAACCCAGTTGACCATGCCCGTCAAGTGTCAAGTGCTTCAAACGCCCTTTCAACTCAGCACTTTCCGGGTCCGAATGTTGGCGGGAAGAAACGTGACTGTGTTGTATGCAGTTCCACCTCTAATCGGAAACAAACTCGTATGATTTGTAAGCAGTGTATCAAGCCAATGTGTGTTATACCATGCTTTGAGAAATTCCACACCAAGCGATAAATTAGGTCAACAATTAAACTTTAAAGTTAATTATGTAAAAAATGTGTAAAGCTGTTATACCATGATTGGAGAATTTCCACACCAAGCGAATAATTTTCAATACTTTCTGAAAACTCCCCCCCCCCCCTACAATGTTGAATCCCACAATCGCATGCCTGCCAACAATCAACATTGAGGCCGGGGGGGGGGGGGGGGAATGGTACTTAGAAAATAAAAGTATAGCACTTTGGCAAAATTTAATGTTAGTTCCTTCTTTACATATTGGTTCATGATAGGTGTAAATTTGATTTGAGGAGTAATTTTTGTCCAGTTCATATTGTGCGTAATCAAAACTCTCTTGTTTTTATTGAATGTGCAATCCTATGAGCGGGTTTGGGGGGGGGGGGGGGGTGGTTCAAAAGGAATTTATTAAAACATGTTTATTTTAGGTTTCAGAAACAAATTTAAAAATAATCAAAATGGCCGACTTAAGCAACTGTACCACATTGTTTGTATTTGGTCTCATTGGGTTCCTGCATCCTGAAAACCTGGCAATATTTTATGTTACGGGCCAAAACCAAATTGATTGGCGGCCATTTTTATTATTAAAATGGCCGCCTTAACCGACTGATCCAATAATTTAATTATGTGTCTTGTTGGGTTCCTGGATCCTTAATACATTCCAGTTTCCAACATTGAGGCGGGGGGGGGGGGGGGAGGATGGTACTTAGAAAATACAAGTATAGCACTTTGGAAATATTTTATGTTAGTTCCTTCTTTACATATTGGTTCATGATAGGTAAAAAATTAATTTGAGGAGTTATTTTGTTCGAGTAACGTTCATATTGTGCTTAATCAAACTTCTCTTGTTTATTTTTAATGTATAATACCGGTGAATCCTATGAGCGCTAATCCAAGTTTCCTACATTGAGGCGGGTGGGGGGGGGGGGGGGGGGGGTGGGGGGGTGGGTAGGATGATTGTTTGAAAGTACAAGTATAGCACTTTGGCTATATATAATGTTATTTAATGCGAGTTCCTTCTTTGTCATTAAATGTGGTAACACATTTTTGGGGGGATTAAAACCTTCTGTTTATTTTTTGTTTCATAAACCAATGTTATAATAATCAAAATGGCCGCCTTTTAAAAGCGACTGAACCACCATTTGTGTATTTGCTCTCATTGGGTTCCTTCATCCTGAAAACATGGCAATTATAATTTTTTTATGTCAGGCTCGTAGACGGAGATACGGGCCAAAACCAAATTGATTGGCGGACATTTAGAAATGGGCAATATTTAATGTTATTTTATGTCAGTTCCTTCTTTGTCATTAAATGTTGAAAACAATAATAGTTTTGATTTTAGCAGTAATTTATTTCTAAGTCATATTGTGCGTAATCCAAACTCTCTTGTTTATATTTAATGTCCTATCCTAGGAGCGGGTGGGGGGGGGGGGGGGGGGTGCTTCCAAAAAATGTTATTCAAACCTTCTTTTTTTTGAGGATTCATAATTAGCCAAAAATCAAAATGGCCGCCTTAACCAATTGATCAACTATTTCATCCTGAAAACATGGGTATAGTCACCAACCCCCAGTATCTGTGAGGCTCAACCAATTTTTTAAATTTTTTGGCGGGTTTGGGGGGGGGGATGCTGTTTCAAAAGTAATTTCTTAAAACCTTATGTTTATTTAACGTTTCACAAATAATTCTCATGCAGATTGGTATGAACAGCTACTTGACAAATGTTTAGCTTTCACATTTAAACTACTCAATTGTGTATTTAGTGGTCATAATACCATACCTCAAATATATGTTAAAGGCAATGATTTAGTCCAAGGCAATATGCCAAAGGAAACAGTAATTTAATTGCTTGCTTGTACAACTTGCATTATGTTACTAGGACCTAGGCTAACCCCAATCTGCCTTGTGAGGGCGCTGTAACCTAAAACTTTCCTAAATAGTGTTGGTCACCAGGTAGCCATGTCAAGGAAATTTCTCTGGTCACCATTGCATTAGTAGCAAATATGTGTTGGTACTGAAAGGGTTAAAGCAGATTTAGGGAGATGTTGTTGCTAAGAAACACCCATGCACAGTACACAACCTCCGTGTAGGAGCAATCATGGTTGCAGTATCCTGTCGGGGGCAAAGGACTCACACCCGTGGAGGGATGGTTCCAAATGGAGTGTTAAGATCTTATTACTATAGTTTTGTGGCATGGGATTTGAGGCATTGCATGGTGAGCATGTACTATTTGGCTTGCAGTTACCAGTGTTGTAGGTCTCGAGACTGGTCTCGGTCTCCCCCTCCCCCCCCCCCCCCCCCCCCCCCTCCAGGTCTCGGTCTCGGACTCCCAGGTCTCGACTACAACACTGGCAGTTACAGCACCTCAGTTTTTACCAGCAGCTCAGTTTTTACTCGCACTGTTCCCCGCACCAATTGAGTTACAGATGTCTTAATATTGTCTTCAGCATTTTCAGTTCTTCAAGTATTGTTTAAGTTAGCACTTTTGTGTCAGATCTGCACTCCACCAACAATCAAGCACCCTTGGCTTTACATCCTCACTTAAGGATCCTGCCGAGTTATCAACGTAAACGTAAACGTAAACGTAAACATAAACACTGTATTATCTACTTGCTAGGCTGAGATTTTGTTCTTTGAGAACTTGTCTTGCTAATTCTACTGCCGCGGAGTAGATTATCTTGTGGCCTTGTTTTTAGAGATCGAAGAACGCCAGTCTTTAGTCAGTGAGTTTGTGCAGCACACACCAGGCTCGAGCTTTCCTACAATAAACATCACTAAACGTGTTGGTGCTAATGCCATATTTGAAGCTCTCAACTTTATCAAGCCTGATAGGCCTATCAAACACGTAATAAAATAAATACATGTTTACTTATTGTTATATATTACTCCGTCCAGTGTGGTTAGTGCGTTATAATTAACCTGAAACCAAAAGAGATCACATTTGATTTATACGTGGTCCCTAGTTTCAGTTAAAAAAAAAAATGCATTGACCTCAGAGGACCAAGAGGACCTTTTCTCTATTGTTTATAAATAAACCGCGATCGATGAGCTGGTTGGCTAGTTTTCCAACCCGCCACGAGTTGGCCAAAAAGTCCGTGACGTTGCAATAAAAATTTCTAAAAGGATTTATTTCATCATTACTCTAGGAAATTAAAGAGAAATTCCCTTTGCCTCTTGAACCGTGAAGTTTAAGTGTTATGCAGTGAGGCATTTCATCAGGTCATTTGCAGCAGTGTATTGTTCCCAATAGACGAAACCCCCGTCCATTGGTGACTGTCAATGTGTCTTCATATCGTTCCAGCTTAATGTCGATATTGTAAAGACCTGCTTTCTGTGGTATTTTCCCGTTGTAATTAGCAGTCACCCGTGTACAACAAGTCTACAGGGTGGGAACTGTGTTGTGCTATATTATACGGGCGTGCTACGTTCACTCTGCCGTCACTACATTCAAGCAGGTGAAATGTTTAACACAGATGTTCACCAGCTGGTACACATGCCGAACAACGTTGAAACGAAACAAGTCTAGCAGCAAAGAGAGTGTCATATTAGCCACAAGATGAATGGTATCAGACTGCCTAGATTCTGTCAAGGGGTGAGTTTTCGTAAAGGGGGTTTAACCGTCATGGGAAAGGACGACAAACCTTCAAAGTTAGCCTTCAACTCAACTTAGTTAAACTATGGATACACTATCATAATTTAGGCATTGTCACGGCTTGGCGGATTTGAATTTGTTTCGTTGAGTCCAGAGGCTGTTATCTAATGTTTCAGAAAAATTGAACGGAAACCTAAATAACATGCTATAGCAGTCCGTTGTTATAACTATAGAGATTATACAAAACTGACTGTAGAAAACATTGGCATTCAGGTGTAACATGGAGTGACGGATCAGTGCCGGAGGAAAGAAGGATATTGTTTGACACACATGATTGTGTAGTAAAGTGATGGCTGACCGTGCTGAAAATAAGTTAAAACATAAATTTTTGGGACTAAAATTCCGTATCCGGCAGCCACTTTACCTTTAGGTCAGAAAAACATTTCCTGGCCTGTTCAGAGGGTTTGACAGAATGTATACAGAGAGGCACGGGCACTTTTAACTGCTACCAAAATCATGAAAAAGTATATGGGTCTATGGTGGTCTTTTTAAACTTGTATCAAGTTTTTTTTTCAACACCAAAAAAACACAAATATTATTATTATTTTTTTGTCTTATCAATGCTTCGTTTGTCAAAACTAAATGTTGTGTTTTTTTATTTTCATTTCTCGTCTACATATCAATAAAGTTAGGCCTATTTGTTTTTGTGCATGACAATTCACTGATTAGTCTCTGTGTCAAGTCACAACGGGTCAATAACAAGACTTTGGTGGACTTTGGTGGCGTGACCCTCTCGAAACGAGGCAGAAATCCAGAGCTGGTACGAGGTACCAAAGTGTCTTTTAACAAGGTATGAAGCGTCTTGTAAAAGGTACGAAGTGTCCAGGGTACGAAGTGTCCAAAGTCACCTTGTACCTTGCGAAAGGCAAGAAGTGTCCAGGATACGAAGTGGTCAAGGTACGAAGTGGTCAAGGTACGAAGTGACTTGACATCGCCGACTTGACAACGCTGCTCGCTGCACTCCATTTTAGTTCCTTTGGAACTAAAGGTAAACATTTAGCGTTTCAGCTACACACGGAGAAAAGATAACCTGTTTTATAATGTAGCGGGTGAACTGCATAAGTATTAGGTAAAACTTTACCCAACAGGCGTTGGGTTAAATCTTGCTAAACAGTTGTGTATTCAATTCAATTCAATTTACTTTATTATCCGTAAAACGGGAAATTCATCTCGGCCTTTACATCGATAATTTAAATTTACAAACATTACAATACAAAACAATTTACCATTTCAGTACAAAAAAACATCAAAAACCCACAATACTTCAAACACAAAAAGTTAAAGACAAACATAAAAGCTAAAGTACTTTAAACATTGCAATTTCAAAAAAACATATTAAACATTTCTAGTATAAACAAAATAGAACCCATGTCGGTCTCTGTTATTTTGCCTAAAGAATCATCGTTCCAATAGTTCATGTAAAACTTGTTTTTCCATAACCGTAGTACTTCGAAGTGAAAAATTTCTCAAAATGCATTATACTTTCCAAAGCTGCTGTACTTCTTACCAAGTAAGTTTTTATTGCCATTAATTTTCAGAGTCATTACCAAACGTATACAGACCCTTTAAATTAAGTATTTTCTTAATCACCGTTTTTTACGTAACTTTTTTTACCATTCATTTTCTTAGTGTATCCATTCCTCAAGACGAATGTTTTAAAAAGGAAAATAAAGCCCAACATCCATTAAAAATCAAATAAATCCATTAGAAAGTGGCTGTCGGATACAGACATTTTCCCAACAATGAAAGGGACCCACAAAAGGTGAACTCTTCCCCATGAGTCATCATGGAGGGTGAGTACATTGTACATATTTCAATGAGAGTGTGTGTATGTTTAAAACGAAACAGACAAACAAAAAAACATTCCTCCTGCTGTTCACTGTGTATTGTCAAGGTGTGTGTGTTTATGCCACGATCTGTTATTGCTTGGTGTTGTTTGGTTGTGTACACACAAAATAAATAAATAAACTAGAGATTTAGAGTTTGTAAAACAAACTCTAGGTGTTCGGGTTTTCGCTGGGCTCAATGCTGTTTTAATGCGTTAGCTATATCATTGAATCGCTGAAAAAATGTCGATAGCTTTTGAAATGTCAAGGAAAGTAAAGTGTAAATCTTCTGTGATTGTACGTACGTTTACACAGGAAATTAATGCACCTCACAATATGAGTTTTAAAAATAATAATCTTTTGTTATAGCCAAATTTGAAAACTGATGACGTCATTATGACGTTAGATAAGTTCTTATCGAGACATTGGTATTTAATTATGTGCTTTGAAAACCGAAGGTGAACTTACAAAACGTATTGTCAGCAAAAGAGTACATTATTTAACTTATTTGAAAGGACAGAGGGTCAATAGTGTCCTTTCACACAGAGCAACATTAATTTTTCGAATTTCCTTTCGTTTTGGTTGCATATCTTTAAACGAGCCTTTGAATTACTCAAAAGTACAACTATCATGTATGCCACTCACTGAAGTTTATTTATTTTTCAATAGATATTGATTATTTATTGATTAATAAATCCGACTATGCAAATCATATTGACATTATTAAATTACAATTCTTAGAAGTTTTAACAGGTTTTCAAATACTGTGATTTGGCTTCTCATTATGTATCGGTGCATGATACTTTGATTGTTCAATACATATGCTCTGATGATGATGTCGTTAAAATAAGTCAAGCATAGTATGAGCTATTGGTTGCATTTTTTGAAATAGCTTGCTTGATTTTTAGACATTAGTCTTCATACAGAACGGTTTGTTAGGTTTGTTAAATTTATAATATTGAAATAAAAAACTCTTTTTTGAAATTATTATGCAAGATAAAGGCAAGTCATGAAGACGGCAAGTTTAAGCCTCTCGTGAATTTTAATTAATAACATATTTTTAACGAGTTAATAACTATTTCTACCTGTATGTTGCATCATACACTCATCAAGGAATTAGGGAATGGAACACAGCAACGAGTATGACATTTTTTACTGGAGAACATTCGGGTACTTGTTGTGTTGTATATTCTGAAGAAGAAAAAAACAATAAACAAAGTATGACTCAAAGCAAATTAAGTCAAGCTGAAACTGCTCAAATAAATAAAATTAAAGACTCTTACAACATTTCATGATTTTATAATAATAATAATAATTTATTGAATATATATTGCGCTCTCTCCAGGACCAACCTGTTCGAGGGCGCATAACAATACAACATATTAGAGTAAGGAAATTACGCAAGAAAAAATTTGTGGAAGGTGCACATCCTGTTTTTGATGTGAACAACTTATAAACGAAACCTTATTAGGGGAAACTTTATCGAAGGATTTTCAAATAATTATGTCATAATACAAAGTTGACGGAAAACATTCATCAGTCTGACCATTTTCTGACTATAGTGACACAGCCAACAATCATACCAATCCCCCATTGCCCAATGCTATCTCTTCGACGTTCATACTAAACGTTTCTTAGTTTTAAAAACATCTCATCAACGTCACTACTTGATGATACAGGATAAACTTTATAACGTAATTGTGCATTAAATAAAAGAATCATTTTGAAAAGCAATGATGTTCACACAAAAACTTACCGTTTTAGTCCCGTGTAGCAACGATAAACACATGCCGTGAGGGGGGTCTGAAACACCCTTCACGATCCGATGACACATCCTTCCTTCTCGGTGTGTGATCAAAACATAACCAATGTTCGTCTTTTTCTGCTTGCATTTTCTCACATAATTAAACGTCATACGAATCACTTAAGTAGGTGGCCATCTCAGCGAAACTTCGTCTTTAATTCCATTTTGATCATTAAGCCATGAGAAAGGCAAATAGGGGAACAATTAGACGCTGAATATGAACGGAATTCAGATCTATTTGTTGATAAGATTGCACCACGTTGTAAGTACGATGACATGTGGTGTGTCAAAACACTGCATGAATGGATCACGCCACTTCAGTGACGGCGCACATGGCATTACGTTGGTCTGTAACAAGCGTCTTGACTGGCATTTCTTTTTAGTGTGGTTTACATGTGGGCCAGATAGTTTTTGTGGTATGATTTTTGATTTTTTCAACTCCCGTTTTGAAGCGTAAGTCGAGGTAAATTGAGGTCACACTCTGTGTAACGTTTGTTGGGTTTTAAAAAACCTCTCCGATGATGTGTTGATTGTACAAATCCATTGTGTATTTAACGAGTTATGAATTTTTGAATTATTAAACTTTGATTTACTGTAACTCGACACCTGATGACGTAATCATGACGTCACAACTTACTCAGCATCTCCTAGTTATACTCTAACTGCATGCAAAGTTTCAAGGTCATCCAAGGTTTGCAACTATGCTTTTGCCTGCGGACAAACGACTTTCAGAAGAAGACTAAAAATGAAAAAAAAACGAACTAGCCTTAACGTGTTTGTGACAACAAACACTAGGTGTTCGGGTATCGCTGGGGTCAGTGCTGTAACAAACTACACACTTTAGCAAAAGTCTAAAAAAAACACGATTAATTTGATTGTTAACGAGGTTTGCATGAACGGCTGTTTTGGAGACTAACAAAGCGTAGTGTCAAAAGCAGGTTGCGTGAACCTTAAACAGAGACTAGACCACAAGCATGTTTGATTGACTTTTGAACCTTGCGGTTGATTTGCTCACCGTTTAACTGGCTTAGTTCGCGTTTTGTGTGTGTATCCCGTGGTTTGACAGCGGGTCAATAAATACCCGTAATAAATGGTCAAAATTTCAAATATTTGTTTACAAAAATCTAATGACGTCATCATGTTGTAACTTTAGATTTACGTAGTCATTATCATTGTCTATCTCTATGCCGAGTTTCAACTCAGTAAAATGTTTGGTTTTTGAGATGCAAGGTTTCAAAAAGTAAAACTTAAAGGCATTACCACGTGACACACGATGACATCATCAATCTGAAATACCACACATATAGTGTCTGCATAAAGTTCATTATGTATACAAATTTTGAAACGATTGTCATAACTTTCACCGCAGAAATGTAGTAAAAGTGTATTTTGGTATGTTTATAACCTGCCGCTAGAGGGCGCTTTGAGATGTTTTGACGTCACCGGTCAATTTTTTGTAAACCAGACCCTTACTGGATTATAACATCATTAAAAACAACTTGAAAAAATTGGCCACTTTTAAGCTACAAGGCACTTCCGGTTTCGACCGAGAGTAGAGTTCATGTCATGTCACGCACACTTTTAAAAATGAAGACCTATAATAACTCTATATAATCCCGCAAAAAGCAACCGACGCCCTCTTTCCTTGATTTGATATAGATTTTAAAAGATTAACATTTTTAATGTTTAAAAACATTGTAATTTGACACCTAATGACGTCATCATGACGTCAAAACTACTTAATGGAGGTTTGATCAAGGTCTTAATAAATATATGAATATGGTCTAAGAAAGCAGACACTATCAAGATCCTAACATTGATTGTTAACGAGGTTTGCATGGACGACTGTTTTAGAGAGGGCGTTGTTGTTGTCATTATCTTTAACTGAAGTCCTAGGGTCAAACTTTATTTCTTACAAAAGAGAGTGTCGAAAATCCAGATGATTTTTTCGTCATGTGATTACTATGAAACTTTTCAGCTGTTTTCATATTAAAATAGAATGTTTAAATTATAAATTTGACACAATTCAGACAACTGGTTTTCGAGACAGTAAATCAGACTTAATCGATTTGAATCGTACGAGCGCAACAGTCGGCAATGTGGTTCTGACAGACACGCGCGCAGGTTGTGCACTGAGCTAATCTTTGGACTACCGTCGAACGACGTACATTCCGAGCTAGTATTTTCACAGAGCTCATGAATCGAATGACCATTAATTTAATGTAGCGCCCCCGGACGGACGTATGTGACACGATTTTATTTATCAGCGCTATTTAATAAATATCCCACGAAAGAGGGCGCTGTTGAAATTTTGCTTCCCGCCACAAACAACAACGACGGACGACAGTGCACAAAGACAGCCCGTGAACCGTAGCTTGCATCAGTTTCAACGTTATGTGTACATAATGCTCTGTCAATTAAAGTGGGGGGGGGGGGGGGGGTACGAAACGGTTAAGTGCACTTCATTGTCCGGTTTTGACCAGATGTTAAGATCAAAATGTTGTCATATTTGTGCAAAGGTTTGAGCAGGATTAACCTTCTACAACCTGATACAAAAATTATGCTGAATTGATCAGTAGTTTTAAAGATGTGAAAAAGATAAGATATTATGAAATTTTCAACTTCCGATTTGAACCGGAAGTAAGTTCAAATGTTGTACGGGTTCTGTGTAGCGTTTGTCGAACTTTAAATGAGCTATCCGATGATGTGTAGATTATAAAAAACAAACAAATGGTTCATGAGTTATGCTTTTTACAAATATTAAACTTTGATTTATTATAATTCGATGCCCGATGACGTCATCATGACGTAAATAGATTTGTGTCGTATTGATAGTGAGGTTCAACTATCTGTTGAGTTTCATTGTTCAATTCAATCTCAATCTTGAGTTATTCCGTAGATAAGCTCGAAAGTGATTTTTTGAAGGAAAAAAACGAAGGCGAACTTCGACCTAGGGTAACGACCCGGAAGTTAAGGTCGTACGATTTTGGCGTTAACTTTTCAAATGTTGCCCGTGTCTTGATCTATCATATGCCCAAATATAAATACTGTAGCTTTAATATTCAGAGACATACAGGCATCGGCATGAGGTCACTTTTCGAACTTAAATGGCTTGTAATTTGACACCCGATGACGTAATCATGACGTCACAACTTACTCGGCTTCTGCTAGTAATGTTCTAACTTCACATAAAGTTTCAAGTTGATCAAAGGTTCGCAAGTATGCATTTGCTTGCGGACAAAGCTCGGGGAGAAGAATAAGCAAAACAAAGAAGAAGAAAAAACGACCAAAAACGACCAAAAACAAAGAGTTGTTCGGGCGTAAGGCCCGAACACCTAAAAACCGAACAATAACAAAGAGTTGTTCGGGGTAAGGCCCGAACACCTAACAATCAAAATTGAAGTCAGCAGCCTTACAGTATACAAACCATGGTCAAATACGTTCGGGCTTCTGCATGTAGTATCAATCAACACTGTACACACACAAAGATAAACAACTGACCACAAGCACTAGAGTCTATTGTCTGATAATGCGCGGCCATAGACCATGTTCCCGGGGCCTATGACCGGCCATTGGATGCCCGCCGGCAGGAGCTCCGCCGCGACCCATCACCAAGCTCCTCCGAGCCCTTAAAACCCTCCGTACTTTGCGCTCCACGGCTCTTTGGGCTACTGTCACCCATATCTCATTCCCTCTTTATCTTACAAAAGAGACAGAGAGCCTGACTTCATACAGGCATGGTTTGTACACAGCCAGAAACTTTTTTAGCAGTTATTTTTACAAGTTCAGCTTGAATTTGTGTGGAAATTTAAATGACACAATCATTTTTTAGGGGGTCATATCTCAGAAATGTTAAGGGTTATAGGATTCTAAAATTATGTGTGTGTTTATGGCACCCATAGAGTTGTTTTTCATTTCTTTTGCAAGTAACCATGGAGCAATCTAGTTTATAGCTCCATGAAGTAACCAATCACTCTTGCCGCAAATGATACACCACCGTACCGTGCCGACGACGAAGCCATGTTTCTTGTTTGGGAAGTTGAACTTGACGACAAGTATGTGTGTTCGCACGGATTGGCACTTGTGGGTTCCTGACAACAATGGAACAATGGACCCCACAAGGTCATTTCAATAGGAACAATTGGACCCCACAAGGGAATTCTTCAGAAAAGGGAATAATAGAACAACAATAGCAGTACCCCACAAACCGGATCTGTAAGGGTGCTCTCACTTTCGGTACCTTCTGGAGACCAAGGACAAAACAAAAAAGGGAAAACAAAAGGACTCCACATGGAATTTCTAAAGACCGGGGTGCTCCACAAGGAAATTTGTGTACAAAGTCTATGGGAAACTGTTAAGTGCAGGGACAAAGGAAAGAACAAAAGAGTGCTCCACAAGGATGCATTTTTCAGTCTCCCTGTGTGTGTGTGTGTGTGAGTAGGTAGGTAGGCATACCCAGAGCTGTGGGGACTTTTATACAATGGAACAAAGGTCCCCACAACGTTTTTCTTTGTTAAACTGGGTCCCCACACCAGATTCAATAGAAAAGGGAATAATAGAACAACAATAGGAAGTCCCCACAATGGTGTGTGCACCGGGATTAGTAACCACATTCAAACCGGGAACCTATAACAAAAGAGGACAATAGGTCCACGGTTGCTATCACAAAGGAAAGCTTTGTGGTCACGGTTGCTATCACAAAGGGTTGAACAAAGGAGGGTGTACGATTGCAGTCTGTTACATATGGTGGCCCTGAAGGGACATCGCATATCGCATACGTGTGCGCACACGTATGCAATGTCGTGAAACAATTCGCGAATATGTGCGCACACGTATGCAATGTCGTGAAACAAAGCGCGAATATGTGCGCACACGTATGCAATGTCGTGAAACAATTCGCGAATATGTGCGCACACGTATGCAATGTCGTGAAACAAATCGCGAATATGTGCGCACACGTATGCAATGTCGTGAAACAAATCGCGAATGTGTGCGCACACGGTATGCAATGTCGTGAAACAATTCGCGAATATGTGCGCACACGAGTGCGAATATATTTGCAATGTCGTGAACGTTTATTGCATACCAAGTTGCATACCTTTGGGATGATGTCATAGTTGCAGACAATTTGTTAGAGACCTAGGGAGTAAGTGGCGCTACAGTCAGGCTCCTGTAAGCATGGCTATACAATAATGTGTACCCAAGAACTTGGCACCAGGCCAAGTTTCGCCAACATGTACTACAGCATAAGCTATCTACCTACAGCCTACTAATAAGTACTTGTGCTATTACAATCAAGGTCGAAGAGTACGCACGCGCGAGGGTATTTTACGGTCAAACACGCCCATTTTATGTTAATAGCCCACGTTCGTCCTGGGAAAAAAAGAAATACGCCACCCGCCTCGCTTGCCTCACAACAATGACTACCGCTCTGCAATGACTACCGCTAATCTCACTGTAGGCAAGAAACCCCCCAGATCATTAGACATTTTATTCAAAGGTATGCAACTTGGTATGCAATAAACGTTCACGATATTGCAAATATATTCGCAGACGTGTGCGCACATATTCGCGAATTGTTTCACGACATTGCATACCGTGTGCGCACACATTCGCGATTTGTTTCACGACATTGCATACGTGTGCGCACATATTCGCGATTTGTTTCACGACATTGCATACGTGTGCGCACATATTCGCGATTTGTTTCACGACATTGCATACGTGTGCGCACATATTCGCGAATTGTTTCACGACATTGCATACGTGTGCGCACACGTATGCGATATGCGATGTCCCTTCAGGGCCACCATAGTTACACACTTCGGTGTGTGTGTGAAGGTGAAATCCACACACACGTCGTATACGTGCCACACATGCAACAACGTTCCATAGCTAGCTGTACAAACATTATAAAGGCCAGTTATGAATAATTCATGATAAACGTGCAAACTCGATCGTTGATTGGCTCCCCCGGAAAGTCGGGGGAAAATAATGAAACAAGCACCCTCATACAAGATATCCAAGACCTTCGTGGAAGCTGGAAATCGAACCGCGGATAGTGACGCCCTCTGTTGTTTGAATTGATCCATTTCAGTGCGAACTACCAACGCAACGATGGCTAGTGACTCAGTCTGTTGTTGGAATAGATACATGCGAAGGTCTTGGAACCAAGACTATGTAAATAGAGAAGATGGGGAGATCGTAAGTTGGACTCGACTGCTGTGTATTATATTGTGTTTATCGTTGTATTTCGTTGTGATAGGCTAGGAGCCTACATAGAAGCAGTACGGTTACATAGAAGCAGTACGGTTACATAGAAGCAGTACGGTTACATGTAAGAAGTATGGTTACATGTAAGAGATAGGGTTACATACAAGACATAGGGTTACATGTAAGACTGATGGTTACATACTAGGGTTACTATGGTTACATGCCAGTGTTAAAGATTATACACGGCTGTATAGGGACTCGGTATGTTAAGATGACATTCTAGTATAACAAGTTCATTGGCCCGAAGAAACAGGTTGTAATAAAGAAACCCCTGCCCAATTTTGTACACTGCTGATTAAATTGTTGATTGATGCAATAAACGATCTTGTGATCAGTTCACCGACAGTTCACTTGTCAGGGTGTCCGTGTATTTGAGTAACTGTGTAGCAATAGGATTAAACGATCATTACGCAATCGGCGGTATATTTCCTCCAGAACAGACCTTGTCCCTTAGCCTTCAGATCACTCGATGATCTTTAAGCCTGAGTAATAAATAGGCCCAGGATCAGATTGTAATTTGCCCCTAACAAATGCAATTCCGCCACAATATTAAGTCTTCCCCATGATCATGGATGGTGTATAATATTGTATACGTTTTAACCCTGGAATCAGCAGATGGTCTCAAGCCGTAGAACAATTTTTCTAATTTTGTTAATTAAAAAACTTTTTTATTTTATTTTTTTCGCTGAAATTAATTTTCATCCAACCCTGAACACCCCTTAACAAAGTGGCTGAACCGATTTTGCCCTTTAGAGGTCGTTCACCGGGTAGGCCAGCTGTCACAAAGTGGGTCTGTGCCAAGGCGGCAATCCTTTGTGTACAAAAATTGCCGCCATAGTATGAAAACATGCTCTTTGTCATATGTCTGTGAATGGAAACCAGAGCTGTTTGTTTACAATCCTGACCCAGAAATACCATCAGGGTATATATAGGTGACCTGGTTACTGTTTCTTTTTTACCCTGTGGCTGTTTCATGTGTCAATTTCACTAATTACATAAAACGCCTACCGCTTGAGCACACTCGCTCCTCGGGAAAAATCCTAAAATTAAACGAGTTTAATTTATTAGGCGAAGTTTGATTGAGATTCTACCGATCCATTATGACGAACGAAAGAGATTACGTGAGATAGCGCTTACCAGCCAGCTACAATCAATCTTTAAAGCACAAGTCAAAAAGTTCGACATGACGAAAAAGGGAGGTCATTATAACTTTAAGAAGAACGGGTGGGCACGTAATCTCTTTCGTTCGTCATAATGGATCGGTAGAATCTCAATCAAACTTCGCCTAATAAATTAGACTCGTTTAATTTTAGGATTCTACCTCACCATTATGACGTCACTCCAGAGACCACGTGAGATGTTTAGAGCAAGAACATTTTGACTTGTTAAACATAGATAAGGACTCACAAAAAGGAGTACCAAGAGAACAATACTTACGTCTGGTTCAACTATTTTAATGTAACTCATAGAAAATACACCTCCTTACTAAAATAAGGAGTGAACAAAGGCTACATGAGAGTTTTCACTTCTTGTTTATAATTGAAGTAGAAAATGCAGGGTTTTGAACTATAGGTTTATTATAAAACTTTGCGAAAGTCTTTTCGCCGGACCATCCTGCATTCTTTAAGATAACCTGTATTGGAACTCCTGCAGTTGCAGCTGCTGAAGTGGAGGCTGCTCGTACACTGTGTGCTGTAAATACACGTGTGTCAATTCCTGCCGCCTTTAGCATATCTCTAATCCATCTGCTTATACTGTCTGTAGATAAAGCCTTGAACGGCTTTTGAAAACTTACAAACAAACGTTTCTCATCACCACGAACATTCTTTGTTCGTTTTAAATATTCTGATAAATTGGTAACAACGCAAAGATCAAGATTTTCTGATAGAATGGGTAAAACAAAATCGGCTTGATGTACTCCTGGTCTACTTTGTTTTAATAATTTTCCCGCTGTAATACGACACTGTGTCAGATATTGATACATCATCAATGCATATTAGATGCAGTGTTTGGGTTCGTTGGGCTGTAACTAGAGCCAACAACGTTACTACTTTCTTACTGAGCACCTTCAAAGAAAGTTCATTTGTATTACCTAACGACTTCAGGAAATTAAACAAAATACCAACATCCCATATAGCTTTGGGAACGATGGTCTAGAATTAAACACTCCTTTCATAAATCTTGTGGTTAGAACATGACTACCAAAAGTAACACCATCTATGGGCAAAGTAATTGACGAAATTGCCGACCTGGCACAATTAATGGAACTATAACTGAGTCCTTCGTCAAATATTTCTGTTAAAAATTGTAACGCAATGCCTATATTTGGTTTGATAGGATTTTTGCTGTGTCTGCGGCAAAAAGATTCCCATCTTCTGATATACGAAGCATACTGTTTTTGTGTGGAGTTTCTCCACGAAGCCACAATTATTTCAGTTGTCCGAACTGAAATACCTGTTCTTGCAAGTCGCTCCCGGATACATGGCATGCCAGTAGTGACAGCTTCGATTGAAGTGGGTGCACCGCTGATTTGTTCTGCGGTAGCTGTAATGGGTGCAGAGATGCCGAGATGAGTATTGGCTCTGCTTTCAGCATATGTATCAATTTCGTTGTGTATCTTTTGAAGAACTCTGCCGATAAGGCTAAAAGGTGGGAAAGCATAACAACTGTAATTGTTCCAAGACAACATAAATGCATCTATCTCAATAGCCTCTGGGTCATGTTTCCACGACACATACGGCTTGACCTGATAGTTTAATCTAGAGGCAAATAGATCAATATTCGGTTCTATAAACCTAGCACTTATTTGGCAAAAAATGTGTGGCTTAAGCATCCATTCCCCATCGACATTCTTTCTTCTTGATTCAATGTCTGCCACTACGTTTTGTTTGCCTGGAATGTGAGCTGCACTAAGCCAAATATTATTGCCTTTAGCCCATTGCCACATCTGGCGTGTGACTTTGTCACACTCTATCGATTTTATTCCGCCCATGTTATTGATGTATGCAATCGCTGTTGTATTATCAATATACAATCGCACATGTGAGTTCATGCATTTCTTCGAAAAGGACTTCAATGCAAAGAAAGAGGCAAGAATTTCAAGAATATTTATGTGAGCATGTGCTTCTTGATGTGTCCAATGACCCCCTGTGCGGTTGTCCTTACAAACAGCACCCCATCCTGTTAGGGATGCATCTGAAGTAATAATAACACTTGGCTTTGAGTGTATTATACTTAAATGTCTTGTGGCTTCAGTGGATTTAATATTTGTAATCCACCAATTGAGGTCATTTAACGCCTCTTCTGACAAATTCATTTGAGAATCAAAGTCTCCGTCATTTTGTTGCAGTGCTCTTATTTTGTCTCTTTCGACTTGTCGGTAAAACAGTTGGCCAAACATTACGCCTGGAAAATTTGACACCAGTATGCCAATAACCTGAGCCACTTCTCGTATAAGCACAGATTCTTTTATAAACAAGTTTTGACATTTTTCTTTTAGCTTTTCAGCTTTCTGTGATGTCGGGGAAATTGACATATCATTCGAGTTAAACACAAAGCCAAGGAAAGTTATTTCCTGTACTGGAATAAAAACCGACTTTGTGTCGTGAATTATGAAGCCTGCTTCGGCCATAAGTTGTTTTGTCGCCACCGTATTATTGTAACATTCCTCGTAAGTTTTTCCCAACAATAAGGAATCATCAATGTATGCAACTGATTGAAACCCTTGGCTTCTGAGAGCCGAGTATATAAGTTTCATTAATTTTGTGAATAAACGTGGAGCGGAAGCAAGCCCATTTGGGAGACAGGTGTACTGATAAAGGGTATCACCAAACTGGAATTTCAGATACTTTTTATGTTCATTTGCAATCGGCACTGAATAATAGGCGTCTCTTAGGTCGATAGATGACATGAAACAACCTTTTGTCATTAAATGTGTTGCAGACTGTAAAGTCTCCATCTTAAAATGATGGTATTTCAAATTTTTATTTAACGACTTTAAATTCAATATCGTTCGGTATGTACCGTCTTTCTTCGGCCGCAAAAATATATTTGACAAGAATTCTTCTGGTTCATGTGAAGTTTTCTCAATAACTCCTTTTGCAAGGAGCTTATCAACTTCCTTGTGAACAATTTGTTGTTCAATGTCATTCAAGGCATGTTGCTTTGGTATGAACATTTGTCTCGGTGTGGATTCGAACTCAATTTTGAGTCCTTTTACTATGCTCAAAATAGATTGGTCTGAAGTAATATTACTCCATGATGAAGAATAATTGTGTATTCTTCCTGCAATAAATGAGCTTGCTTTAGCTTCACTGATTTCAGCAATAAATGTGCTAACCTGTGCTATTCTGGAAGAACTTGGCGCATTTACGGGCGTGTCACTGTGCTTTGGCTCCGCCTGTATCCTCGCCCCCGGCTGTGGCTGCTTTTTGCCGATCGATTCCCTTGGTAGGGATGGGAGTAGGACTGGTTGTACTTTTTTGCCGACATTGAACGGCCTGAGTAATGGCTATACCCAAAGTTTTTATTACGTCCATCAGCCTGATGACCAAGTTTATTTCCAACTTTGTTGGTTGTTTTTATGTCATGAACTGCTTTGGTCAATTCATCCCCAAAAAGAAGTTTGGTAATTGGGACCGAAGGAGCGCAGAGGCGCTGGTACTGTGTATTGAGATCGGGACGCATTAGTTCCCTACGTCTCAAGTTTAGCTCAATGTTGGCATTAGCCATTAAAGTTATAGTGTCCGTAGCTAGTTTTACCTCTTCTTTGACACCTTGCTTTGCTAACAACTTCTCTGTTAGTTGCAGTAGAGGAACAAATGCTGAAACAAGCAATTTTTGAACTCTCAAGAACTTTAAGTCCCGTGTCCGAGTACTAGGCTTGAGTAGCGCCCATATTTCTGGGTTCACTTTCGTTTTTATTAGATTGGTACAATTTTGGGGTCTGCTGTAAGCTTTTTGCTTTTCAGACAGTTTATCATCAGACAACTTTGTCATGAGGATTTTGTCAGTCAAGGTAGCAAGCTTGTCTTTAATTTTGGGTCCAATCTTATCATCTGCTTCATACTCCTGTTGGACATCGCCCAAAAGATCGTCACTTGACGAGCCATTTTGTTCATCCTCAGAGAACAGGCGTCTTAGTTCAGCTTCTGTGTCATCAGAATCTGCTTGGTTTGAAACAACCACGACTGATTTCAGCCGTTTGGCTTTCTGCTCGGGCACATTGGTGCTCGAGGAACTACGCTTGCATTCCTTTCCTTTGTTATTAGTCGCCTCAATGAATTCACTCGTGAATTGGGCAAAGCCCTCTTTCATTGCTTGCATTAAGGTGTTGTTTAACCCTTGCCACGGTTCATTGGGCGTGGACGTAGTGGCAACGCCCTGGAATGGCGTACTGACTGTATTCGGGATAATGTGTAGAGTTTTTGACAATTTTGTCTTACCTTTACACTTCAAAGTCCCTTTTCCCATAACTTCTGCTGGTTGTTTAACTTCCGTTTCGGAAATTTCGGGAAGGTTGGCTATTGAGCCATCTTCCATGGGTAAACCAGAACCCCGTCTCAGAGGTGTCGTTTGCGGAGATAAATCTGAGAAATCCCCGATGTCCAAAAAACTATCCATAGCTTGGTTTGTTACACCTAAAGAACTAGGCCTATCATGTAAAGGCTAAAACAATTTAGTGCTATAACTTCAGTATAATACATAAGCATTGGCCTATGCAACACGGTGTTGGTGAGAACGGAGCAGGAGCGTCCGTTCATCAGCTGGCTAGATCACACAATGAGTGTAGCTGGCTGGTAAGCGCTATCTCACGTGGTCTCTGGAGTGACGTCATAATGGTGAGGTAGAATCACAAATTATCCGCTTCTCGCAGGGTGAAAGGGAATTGTAAAAGCCAGCTGCATAATGAAGCATGACACATATTTTGTCGTGGACCTTATAGGATAAAAATACGTTTTTCTAAGAATCGTATCTTACTGGAATTGTGAACTGTTCTTTTTAAAGAACGCCCTTTGTTGATTGGTGGTGGAACTTTAGAATGAGTGAACGCATTGAGCATGTGTGAGATTATATAATTATTTTAACCTGATCTACATGTATATACATGTAGCGTGTTGCCACTCCGGCCAGTGCCATTGACTTACATATTATTACATGATAAATCAAGGCATTTAAAGACATGGGAGGTGAGGAATAGTTACTCATAGTCTCGACCTTGGTATGCAAGAAAAAAACAGTTAATTAACCGTTACACACAGACATGACTAAGACATATTTGTTCAAACAATAATTTTCCAGTAAAAGTCTTTTTATCCGAACTATTGTGTTATCGGAAGTATTGGAAGGGGCAATATAGGAATGACCTTTACTTTGACCGTTATAGGTTGAGCAGAAGTTGGTCAATTGCTGCGCTTGAGCCATCAAAAACAAACAAAATACTCCAAAGACAAAAATTACCAATTGGATTTTCAAGATTCAGCCGCCATGTAAGAAACCGTACTTACCGACATCTCACCTTCAAAGTCACATGTTATGTGTTACGCGTGCAAATTTACAAGCCATTGTACGCTTTGCAAATGATGAAGTTGTGTTTCAAGTATTATTATTATTTATTTTTTTTGAGTGTAGGCCTATATGTTTTTAACAAACCAGCCATCTTCATAGTTTGTGTTTTTAACAGAACGAAACGTCTGCTGCTCATAACTAATGCTTAGTCTTGAGGATGGGCGTAGAGGTCACGTGCTTTGTGCAATGCTCGTTAAAAAAAGCACTTACACTTATCGCGGACAGAGAAGGGGTTTGCCCCAGTGTTTCTGACAGTGGCTGCTGAATGCGCCGCACCTTGTTACCCCCCCCCCCCCCCCCCAATTTCATGAATGGGTCTCATAATTCAAAAAATCTACCGTTAAGAAAAGCAGGAGGCGTTTCTTTCTTTCATTCGGCGGCCAACTTGGATTGTCAAGATAGCTGCCATGTAAAAATCCATATTTACCGATATTTCACCTTCCAAGTCACTTGGCAGCTACGGTATGTGTTAAGCGTGCAATTAACAAACCATTGTGGATGCTTTGCAAATGATAAAGTTGTGTTTCATGGTTTTTTTCAATTTGTAATGTATATTTTTAACAAACCAGCCATCTTGATAGTTTGTGTTTATAAAAGAGGGAAACGTCTGCTGCTCATATATGTGGTTCAATTGTTTTCCTTGACCATGACATTTTATGTTTGGACACACAAATTGTGATCCAAGTAACACAGAAGGAGGATATTGGTAAATATATGGGTTTTTATATGGCCGCAATCTTGAAAATCCAAGATGGCCACCATTATAAAAGAAAAAAAGCACTGCCGTTGTAAGAGTGATACAGTAATGTATTCCTTTACCTTGAAAATGTATGTTTGAACACCATAATTATGACTCTAAGTGAATTACAAGGTGGGATATTAGTATAAAACACGGGGGTTTATGGCGGCCATCTTGAAAACCCAAGATGGCCGCCATAATGCATCGTGGGGTAGGCCTAGTGGTTCCTAGCTTGGGTAACATGTGGACAAGTTGTGCCTTACTCCGGGAGTCTACATCTATCTCAAACAAATTATAGTCAAAAGCTGCCCGACTATCAAGGTATTTGATGTTAAAAAGGAACATAAAAACCTGTCTTGTGTTCTGTTTGTTCAAGTGCCTTGCATACCTTATTGGTGGATAGATGCACTATATGACTATATAACAAAATTACTGTAATGTTCGACTATTTTATCATATCCATTCATTACAGGTTTACATAGCTATCACCATAGCATATTTGCTTCGTGATGTAAATGGGTTACCCTCTGGTCCACCCGTTACAAACTATTCTGAGTTATGTTTAGACATGAAACCCTCTGGCCACGGAGGAGCACCGAGTTCTAATCCGCCGCCGTACGCTTTGTACTTCAAGCAATCCGAATACACGCCAGGAAAACCCCTTCAAGGTAAGCGGTGTGACAGGGCCGGCGCTTCTGCCCTCCCGTCATTTTATTCCAATACAGCAAAATATTCTTCCGATATCGCCTTTTTATAAATCAATTTCCTTCAGCCCACTTATTTAGCGTATGTGGAACACACACACACACCGGAGAAGAAACAAAAACTTGTTATCACATCTTCACTTAATAATAATAAAAGGAAATATTTTTGTTGCGCATAATACAGGAGCCTCTATGCGCAACACAAAACATAAACAAATGAAATGAATATATAAGCAAGTTACCGTAAAATAAAGATTCAAACAAATGAAGTTGAAGGCTCTTTGACCATAGAATTTAGTGGAAAAGGTAGTTTGCGGCAGTAGAGATTAGCCAGCACTTACATTTATCATTATTCCCAAAGTTTATTTCACCAGATGGTTCATCTCCAATCCTAAAGCCAGCACAATCTCAGGCACACTTTCTGTTTGACTCCGATTGAGCTCGTTGCAAAGTTTTTAACTTCTTCTTTCTTTATAGTTTCACTTGAAATCGGACAGAATGGACAGACAAGTCACTTTAAAGGATTTTTTATCATCATCGACAACCTGGACGAGACCATAGTTCCACATGGGACCTTTGGGGAAATAAGTCAAGGGACGCAGGTTCTCAACTGCTCCCAAAAAGGACAGGTATGGTGAACTTTTATTGATTTCCTTCTAAATCTTATCAAATTGGCATTACAGAAAACAAGAACATCGTATTAAATCCAGAAAAGGGAAAGGGAAAAGTGGTAGAAACTATTAAGAAATTAATCCATGTCTTAATTTGTACCTCCAAAATTGATTGTTGCAACAACAGCTTGCTTTTTGGCTTGCCTGAGTTCTAATTGAGGAAATTACAGGTCATTTAAAATTCAGCTGCACGCCTTGTCACATAATATGAAAAAATTGAGCATAATATACGAGTGCTGAAGAATTCACTTTGGCTTCCAGTAAATAAGCGTTTGGATTAATGTTGTATTCTGTCTGCAAGATTCTGAAGAGTAAAGCTTCAGGTTTTCTATGTGAGCTACGTGGTGTCAAATCAACTTAACTACACACACTCTGCGCTCGACATGCTCTGGTGCGGTAACTTTACAGCAGCCACTTGGCAAAACTAAAATTTAATACTATGACGATCGACCATTCACAATATTTGCCCCCCCCCCCCCCCCCCCCCCGCTTGTGGAATGGGCTGCCGACGGCAATTCGATCCGCTGATACCCTTGACATTTAAACAAAAATGAAAGCCTACCTGTTTAGGAATCATTTTCTTTATCACTTAATATTGTTGTTGTTGTTATTGTCATTGTTAATACTCAATTGATCTGTTTTTCCTCAGTAACTTATTGATTTTTCCCCAGCGCTTTGTGGTGTCTATGTGTGACATGGAAAATGTTTTTGAATAATGAATGTATTTATATATTTTATTATTTATATCAATCTCTTACTAAATGAGCACACAAACCCTATGTCAAATTAGCAATATAAACAACACCAGCATTTGTCTCTTTCAGAGGTAATAACGCACGTCTTAGACCTTTTGGTATCAAAATCATTCTGCGAAAGTAGTAAAGCACTTACAGAATGAAAACATTATTGAGAAATAAAAATTAAGTGGTAAAGTTGGAAAATACCATCAAATACATTTTAAGTTTCAAGGTGACGATTTGACGCCAAGAGAAATGTTTCTCGAAACTAATTTCGACAAATGATGGCTTTTTCAAAACAAAAAACATAATAGAACTTTACATGCCACCAACAATGCACAAACTACAAGTAACATGCAAAATGTTTTGTGCATTGCCGATGGACGTGAGATAATTTGAATTTTTAATGTAAGTTTTCGGGTTAAGATGGCCAAATATCAGCCCTAATATCTTGAAGTAATAATCACTTTAAATATTTTAACAATAGTGCAGTTTTCTTTGAATTGTGAGCTTAGTACTTACACCTTGTTCTAGTTTTAACATTTCCACTATGTAGGCCTATGACTTGCAATTTTTTTTCGCACACTATTTCAGGATGCATGGGGACATGCAAACAGTGAGCCGAAGACCAACGTCACGGCTTTATGGCTGCCACCGGCGACATGGGAAGGTCCTCTCGTGGCAAGGTAGGTTCAGTTTATAATTATCGCGCGGCACCGGGCTGAACATCTAACGTCACGCATCGAGGCTCGTGAATAACGCCAGTACCAGCCAAGCCGGATGTTGCCAGCTGTACCTTTGACCTTGCATCCATTTCACATGGAGTTTCGAGTGAACAAATCATCACTACATCATCTACATGTGTAAACATTATGCACACGCTGCATGTTATGGTGTTCCATAAATCATGTGCCACCTTTATTCAGATTTTTTTTTCACCGTCGCTTTTTTTTCCGTCGCATTATTTTTTTTTCCGTCGCATTTTGTTTTTCCCGTCGAGAGTACCATCTCGTTATGATCGTGCAGCGTAGTCCATCAGCCAGCCACGCTTGCCGGTGACACAGGGAACTCTGTCCCCTGGAGATTCTGTCCCGCATTATTTTGAGAAATACATAGGTTGAAGGAAGGGGATTCAAAAGAGGGCGCTATCAAAAGAAATTTGTACACAGTTTGCCGTTTAGGGACGGAATTTCCCGGGGGACAAAATCTCGTGCCGCACTGGTACCAACCCAAGGGACTTATATCTAGTTTCACATTTATTTTTGCAAAAAATCCACAACTCACCATAGTGATAGTCTTTCCAAAACATTAAACTTTTATACCAGTTTTCGAAAGATTTTTGCCGTAAACTTATTTTCTTTATTTGCTTATTTTCTTTACTTGTTGTTAAGCCAACAGCTGTTTAGATGATGGAATTCTTGTGAGCTTATTTATTAATTTCATAGTTTGAGTGGTGCATATACTCAAACAGCCGTTTGTCACTCGGCAAGATGGCTGCCTGTCAACAATGTTTCTCTGTATCAGAGTGTCCCTGCACTTTTTCCATTAAAGTCACCAATAGGGATATTTATTGGTTAAGGTGACATTTTGTTATATCAGTTGTTTGTAACGTTTAGAGAAGGTTGTGGTGCAGGGTTGTGTGTATTGAGTCAAAGAGACAGAGGCTGAAATTTCACATCGGTAGAATTACGAGTTTTATACAGAAAAGGTATATCTTCCCTTAACAAAAGTTACAGGATCTTTGAATTAAAAAAGTAGTTAATTTGTGTTTTTTCTGACTGAACTGGTGCTGTAACAAATTATCGTTTCGATCAGTATGCTTTGATTGGTTGTCTTCAGGAGAAAGTTGAATTTTTTCTGCCCTTCAAAACAGCCTTTGCAATTTCTACCTATTATAGCTGCTTCAGTTTCGTTTCGTTTTGTTTACTTCTTAATTGATTGTATCTTTGATATTTCCTATAGAAGTTGGCATCTGGAATTCTGTATTTAAAACGCAGTGACTTTGGATTTGTACATTTACAGGGCAACGGTGGTCTATTCCTCTGCGGTTTATTGGCAGAACATCACATCAAATATCATCACGTTTAGAAGTTCTTCAGGTATGTTTGATTGACATAACTATTATTGTCAACATACACATTCAAACAAGATTAATTGTTTTACAAAAATCAAACAAAACACAGTAAACTTAATGGGGAACACTATTAATATCCTCCCCCCACGAGCCATCATCACAAGAGGGCGCGCTCTAACCCTAGACCACTGTCACGGGTAGCAGTTGTTGGGGTGATAGTGGTTCGTGGTTGATTACTTGGAACAATCTTGTTTTTTGTTTTTTTTTAATCCCAGGGAATTCCTATTTATAGATCTGTAGGTTCACACCAGAAAATATATACAACAATAGTATTATAATAAATATGGTCCGTTCACCATTTTGGTTAAACTCTCTTTCTCCTCATAACCAGAAGTATTTGCCATTTTTAGCAAATTTTATGTGATAACGTGGAATTACTTTTACAAAATGAATCGCGCCTTTTTCCGTCCCCTTTTAGCGTTGCATTTTCTTTTAAGCTGTTCCGACATTTTAGTCGGAACAGCTATTGCAATCGTCCAGATTTTTATTTTTTATTATTATTATTATTCTTTCTTTCCATAAAATCGTTTTGACTTAATAACATGGTCATTTTCAAAGACCATTATGTCAACTTTAGCAAAACAAAACTGTAGTCAAATGTTATACCATATTAAAGCTTATGCCCTGACTAAAATTTTATATGTAATTAAATTAAAATTCTTAATTAATTATTTACGTGACAGCGGTGTGATTATTTAATTAGCCAATCTTCTATCATATCTCAAGAAGTATACATCCGATCCTCAAACTTTTCAGTTATGGACTTGTCTTGTAGTGTAGATGTTAGTTCTGGCCTAACATTATCGGTCATGCATCATGACGTCATATTTGTAGGCGTGTTTTCTTTTTGTTAATAATTTTTTGGCATGTCTCGAAAATACTATTACCTTTTGAAATTTAATTTTCACACTGGTTAGTTCCAAAAACCAAAGGTATACTTTGCCTTTAATCACCCCTATAAAACTGGTGTCTGGTCTTGGTGAAGTACTTTCTGGTTTCCTAGATAAGGATCTCATGCAAGGTCTGTTAGTCAACTGTAAACAAATTGCCTGGGTCAAATTTCATAGAGCTGTTTGAGCAGAAGATACTGCTCAGCAAAACTCTGCTGATTTAAAATTAGCAGGAAAAACAGTCAAAGATGTTACATAATAGAATGGTATTTTTTTCTGGTAACCTTTTTCTAGTCAAGCATTGTTTCATGCTTTTCTAATGTTTGTGCCTAAGCACGTCAATTGGTCCCTGGTCTTGGTGAATGGTTGGACTGCTTAGGGATATCTTGCAGGTTGGGAATTTAAGTGTGGCGGGAGGGTTACACACTTGTGTTCCCGACACTCCCAGGTTGAACTTCTAAATTGCAGTGCAACATACACTGAGGTCCTACAACAATACAAGGGCTGACTCTATCCCCAACCCTAGCATGTAGATAGTGATGAGTTATCGAAACACAGAGTTTCTGGAACAACATAGGCATATGTGTGTCGGAACATGGGGCAGTCACCGGCCGGAGAAGTCTTTCCACGGGTTATATAGTTTTGAGAAGGTACCCTAAAGCTCACAACAATTGTTTTCTAGGGTCTAGAGGGTCCATATTGTGATTTTTATCATGTGATTTTTATCCTCAAATGGCATTTCCACGGTTTATGCTTAATGGGAGGATATACCTTTGGTAATTACTTCAAAAAGTAATGACCATTAAAACAATTACTTTGTACAGAGCACTGGAGAGCTGCTGATATTATAAAACATTGTTAGAAACAACATGCTTTGAGGTTATGTAGTTTTAGAGAAAGAGATCATTTCCCCCCCCCCCCAAAATGTTAACCAGGGAAAGGCTTCAGGCATATTATGACACCTTTCTCAGGCAGATGAAAGCACACAATTCAATCCAACAAGGGCCGGGTTTTTGGTGGGTGTTGTTTAAATTATTTTCTTGCAACTTTGATGACCATGATTGAGCCCAAATTTTCACAGGCTTGTTTTTGTATGCATATGTTGAGGATACTAACTAAAATCAGGTTACTGGTCTTTGTTTCAAACATTGCACACAAATAACACACACACCTAGGGGATACTGAGTAATTAAGTAGATTGGTGTAAAACGTGTGATTCTATCCTCAAATGGAATCTCTAGGTTGTCTGGCAGGTACCAGTACAGAAATAGACACAATGTTTACCATAAATGGTACGTGATACAAAGCCACAGAGGAAAAATGGTTGTATCATTTTTACAACATTCAAAATGATTTAAAAGTGATAGGACTTACAACATAAAGCAAAACTGTTTGAAAACAGTCCTAAATGTCAACAGGGAGTATAGGCCCCCCGTGGACGGTTTATTATGAGCTTATGGATTGTATTCAAATGAAACTAGACATAAGTTTTTGTTCAAACAAAAACAAGGTGTTCGGTGTAGGCATGTACACGCAAGAGCACATTAGCAGAAGTGGTGTAAGGTAAAGACAAAATTTAGAAAACGTGTCTGTGTGTATATAGGTCTGATAAAATTTCACCTTTAAAGGTATTATACAGGATTGGCAGAGCTGACAAAATAATCACAGACAGTGTTCATGTTTTGTGTAATCAACCACATACATGAAATAACAAACCTGTGAAAATATGAGCTCAATTGGTCATCGAGATCACGAGAAAATAGTGAAAAGAGACCTTATGTGTTTTCTGTTTTTCAAACATGGAGTTTATTATCGCGCGCGATAAAAACTATTGTTTTACTCATTTCTCAGAAACGATAGCATTTCAGGCAGAAATATTTTAAGGAACCCTTTCTACCATTACTTACTTTAAATCATGTAAGTTATGTGTGAATCTGTGAACATTTGTGTTTTTCGATCTTACCAATCGTGTACAGGGCCTTTAAGGTAATGTCTCATAGCACTTGATGACATCATTAGAACGGGACTTCAAATATTGGATGTTACACATCCCGAGTTGATTACATGCAAACTTTCAGCTTTATCACACATGTTTTCCTCAATTTTTGTTTTATTTTAAAGTGCACCTTGAAGGTGAGGTCACGTGACACTCGATAACGGGATTGTGATGTGACTTCAAATTGTAGATGTAACACATCCCGGCTTCTGTTGAACATGCAAGGTTTCAGCCTCATCGTGTATTGTTTTCTGTATTTATAGATATTGTTGTACTGCATCTTTGAGGTGACATCATGTGACGCTTGATGATGTCACCATGATTTTTACCAAAATTGTAAATAAAACACATCCCGGCTTGAATACATGCAAGGTTTCAAGCCTGATGATTTTGTTGAACTGCACCGTTAAGGTGACTTACTTGACACTTTATGACGTCATTAGAACAGAACCCCAAATTTTGGATGTAACACATCTCCCCGGTTGAATACATGCAAAGTTGTATTAAACTTGATCCTTCATTTCTTTCCTGTAAATATAATGGCTTGACAGGTTGGAATTAGTTTGTGGTATGTGACGCTGGAGAAAGTTTTGAAAACCTTTGTATCACACACAGTTGATCAACTATCCTGAAGTATTCCATTATTTAAAGGCAAAGTATACCTTTGGTTTTTGGAACCCTTTAATTATAAATCCGCTATATAAGTGTAGACCTATGCAATAAAACTATCGTGTGAAAACTTCATTTCAAAAGGTGGTTTTTCAGATACCACCAAATATCTGGAGCAGTTTTTTCCATCCAACGCAGGAAGAATAATCCGTCATTGGAATACACAATCTGAGAAACGTTTCTGACAGAACATTTTACAGATTCAAATTTTGGGAGATAAAAACTTAAATATTTGTCCATAACCACATCACTTCAATGTGAAATGTTTCTCAGAATGCATTATGCTATCAAAAGCTGCTGTACATCTTACCGAGTAAGTTTTTATTGCCATTGATTTTAAGAGTAATTAACCAAATCTATACGTTCCCTTTAAAGATAAATAATTTTTCAATCATTAAGATAATAGCGAATTAGCACTTTACTATGCGAGTTTAAATAGAGAGAGAAAAAAAAAATTTGATCTGTTGCAAGCTGCTTACCAACCAAAAAGACCCGTGGTATAAGTGCAAAAAATAGTGGCCAGCGTTTCAACCCTATAGCCGAGTATTACTTAAAAAAAAAACTCTTTTAGGGTCCATGCGTCAGGCTGCAAACTACTTATTGAAATTTAAGAAAATGAACATGATGGGCCTACGCAGTCTATCTGCCATCAAGTCAGCATCTCATTGCCATGAGCTGACTAGATTTGACAAGTCATTTCAATGGAGGCATTTGAGTCAAAGTTTACATAGACCACGATGTGTGTACCTGTTAAATTGCAAATGACTAAAAGTTGGAACACCTTTTCCAACCTGATACAAGCTAGAGCTCGAGCTCACACAATGGAGTTCATCATTGAAGGTTATATACAGCTGTTAAAATTAACAATTTATGAAAGCCTACAGCCTTTTGATTGTTTAGTCTGCTTTTCAATGGGCTTTAGTTTGTCATGGTTTCCACCATTTACAGTTGTTAAACGCCTGCCATGCCCCAATGGGTCATTTCGATCTACAAAGTGAGTGAAAACTTTAGAATGTTCATTCTTTTCATTGCTACCAGGATTTGAGAACGTTCCTTTTAGTACTGTTTGTGTGCTTTTAAACATCAATCATGGATCTCAAATTCTCCATAGGTAAACATTCATTAAAATGTCACTCAAAACCTTGAACACCCCCCAAGAAAAGTGGTTCATTCTGACGGCTCCACAAAATAGGCATATAGGTATCAGTTCCTACGGAAGCGCATTGCTGCCAAGTTGAATTTAAAAATAATAAAAATTAAGTCGTTCGAACGAGATACTAAGTCGTTCGAACGAGATAATACCGAAGAACGCAGTCGGAGGCCTTCGGAGACACACGCTGATGGGGGCCAAAGGCGCTCAGACACTCACGAAGCGGCTCTGCAGACAAGTAATTCTAAGACCGAGCGTGTCGGGGCGGTTATTATCTCGTTCGAACGACTTAATTATCTCATTCGGACGACTTATTATCTCGTTCGAACGAGATAATTAAGTCGTTCGAACGACTTAATATCTCGTTCGAACGACTTAATTATCTCGTTCGAACGACTTATTATCTCGTTTGAACGACTTATTATCTCGTTGGAACGACTTATTATCTCGTTCGAACGACTTAATTTAAAAATAAATAAATTCAACTTGGCAGCAATGCGCTTCCGTAACTTCCTTCTACTTTCAGTCTATTTCTGGCAGTTGTGTGGATAAATTACCTCGACCTTTCACTGGATGGTGGCAACAAACCAACAAAATGGCAAGCACTGCAGTCCGGATGCCAACAAGTATCATGATGAACTACTGTTTCAATCTCAACTTTTATTGACAAAAATACTCTTTGCTATGTATGATTATGTGTAAAAGGTTTCATGTAGGATCTGCCTGAACAATAGGTCCACTTCTTGCAAAGTTTTGTAAATAATTATAACAAAAAGGACAAATTGTAAAAAGACAAAATGAATCGAAATTTGATTCTGTTGTTTTTCTGTTTTGTGCTCTCTCTCCTTGCCTGCTTTTGGATGGTACTGTATGTGAGTGCTGGTTTGTTGGCTTTGATGCATGCATCCTTTTGTACTTTGCTTAACACTGAATTGTTTTTTCTTCATACAATAGGCCCCTACGATCTAGCATTTGTGGTGAACCGTTACATTCCAGGGGTTTACGTAGCTCAGACAGACACCTTCAATTTCACCCTCGTCCCGGGAACTTCTTCAGACCTCTCCTCTAGACCTCTTGCAGTTGACTATGATCCCGTAGATACCAAGGTCTACTGGACGGACACTGCCCTTTTCAGCATTCAGCGTTCCTTTTTGAATGGCAGCGCCAAGGAAGTTCTCGTCACAAATGCGAATGGTATGTTTTACCAGCTTTTATGGTTTGTGTCTTTATTGAAAACTAGACGACGAGACAATTTAATCAATTTGCCGTGATGTTTTCATACTCCTTTGCTGATCTTGCCCTCTGTTCACACAAAAGTAACTCAAATGCTGTGACTTTGTACTGAAACCCCCACCATTTATAATTATTTAGACAAATCTTCAGAACCCCCTTAACCATAGGGTCAAATATTGGTTTTTGTCAATGTATTGCTGATTTACAGGCCTTATCAAGGTACAATAAAAGTCACATGTGAAAGTTTCAGCTGATCTTTATAGTGTCTACTTGCTGAGAAAACAGCTAAAAAACTATCAAAGTATTTTCACAAGAATGAGTCCATCCCTGTTAGTGTTTAGTAAGTGCCAACGGCACAACTTCAGCATTCGCAAAGGGACACTAACCCTCAGAAATCTAAGAAACGATTCATTCATGCATGAGTTGTTTCTCCGATTCAATTGTTTTGGGGTGAAAAAAATATCCAAACCATATTAGTACTTTGAAGGAAATCCTTTCTCAAAACAGGTTATGCTATCATCAGCTGCAGTGCTTTTTTTTGCAGTAAGTTTTTTATGGTAATCACTTTTTGGAGGCCCCTAAAAATTTAACGTGTTAACTATTATTCTTTACACTCTGCCTCACCATCAGGAACCTTGCTTGAAACTATAGTTTATTGTTTTTCAATGTTATTTGTTATACCTTGATAAAGTGTATAGCTTTCTTTACAAAACTCTACGAACTTTTTAACTTCCCTTTACCTTGAAGCACAGCACACATCGGTGTCCTTGAAGGTTTTTATGGTTAAAAAAAAAAAGTGTTTTTCCTGGGTGCAAATGAGTAACTTGTTTGCTGAACAATTCCCAGGAATTGAATTTTGTTGCGTACGTGTTTATACGTGTTTATACGTGTTTATATGTTTAAGGGAAAGTCCCTTTAAATTGAATTTCCTTTCCAAGGTCAACAACCAAGATAGCTTCCAGGCAATTTGTCATAGTTCTCATGAACTGACGAAATGTCAATTCAGCAAACGTCATTCAGTGCGAAATTCAATTGTGTTCAATTGTGTTTGATGAAAATTGTGTTCAATTGTGTTCATGAAAACACTAAAACGAAAGTTTTCAGGGTGAAGTGAACAATAGCAATACCTAATGTTTTATATAGGCGTGTTGTCTGCAAAAGTCTGACCAGCACTGTCTAGCACCGCAGCACAATTGCCACCAATAACTTTTGTTGCAATGCTGAAAAGTGTATAATCCTCCAGTTGTCAATAAACGCACTGTCAAAACAACCTGTGAAAGGGTTTTTGCCTTTAAATATGATTTTTTATTAATTTTTTTATTTATACTTTTTGTTTTTTGTTTTTTTTTGTTGGGGGGGGGGGGGGGGGGGGGTGGTTTTGTGAAGAAATTTGCATTGGTGGTATCTAACTTCAAAAGATGGGGGCCTAGGAAAGGGGCAAAGAAATGTTTATTTATGTTTTGGACTGAACAAAAACAAATTACAAGAGCGGGACTTGAACAAGCATTTTCTGAATTTAACCAACCAGTGCTCTATCAACAAATGAGCTAACTGGCCCTATTTGGCTGTCTCCCCCATCATCTCCAAGTCTGCTTGAGTCAATTTCTTTGATTAACCCAAAATTGTTATAAATTTTACCCAGTCATTTTCCCCTGTGGTTTATTACTTGATTGGCTAGTTTAAAAGTGTTTTTTTATGAGATCAATTAAGTTGATTTCAAGTTTGGCAAAAAAGTTTGTCATGAAATAAGATAATGTTCTAAAACAAAAGAAGACAATGGTAGGCCTATCGAATAAAAAATCAGATTTTTAAGAGCTAATACAAATTTTTAAAATGATGCATCTCTAATTTATTTATCATTATTTGAAATTGTTATTTAAATACATTACATTGCTGTACATTTTTCTACTCTGATGTGTTGTGATTATTGTTTTTACTTTCTAAATGTTTTTGATTTCTATTCTAAAAAGTTTTCTATTGTTTATTTATTGTTAAGTTTTTGGGGTGGAGGAGGGGAATATAAATTTCAAAAGCAATGTTAATGACAGTCTTTATATGCTATTTTATTGACATTTAAATTAAATCCAGTCAAAATTATTTTCTCTGATCATGGAGAATTGGCAATGATTTTTTAGTTCTTTGATTTAAAGTAATAATTTTTATTTTCAAAAATACTGATTCGGTACTTTTCCCCAAAAATAACTCATATATTAGAGCCAGATGGTTTGACCCTTGACATTGAAAATCGTGTGATGTACTGGACCGATGCGACAAGTGATTTGATAGAGAAAGCTACGTTGGATGGATTCAACAGAACAGTGGTTGTAAATCTCACAAATTCTTCAGGAGACGAGCAAGTAAAACCCAGAGCTATTATTTTGGACACCAACAACGGGTTTGTTTATTTCTGTTTAATTTACTAAAAAGTTTAAAGGGAATTCTACTTTGGCTTATTTTGGTTGAGTTAATTAAATACACATACCATCCAAAGTTTAATTATGTGTACAAGTTTGTGCGAAAACAACAAAGAACTATGTTGGAATGTTTTGTTAGGGGAAAAACCATTTCCTGAAACATATGGCATGGGGGTCATAATCTTGCTTGTAGCTTATGACATATTGCCATCTTGCTTGTAGCTTATGACATATTTGAAATTTTATTCGAAAACATTACTCCTTTTTGACTTTACCTTCCAAACAGGAAGTTCAAATAGTTAAATTTTGAGCTAGTGCAGTGGGGTCTTTTACACAACGGAACATAGACCCCACACAGTATTCCTTTAAATTGTTCAACTTGGACCTCACAGAGGAATTCTTTAGAAAATGGAATGATATAGAACAACGATAGTAGAACCCCACAATCCTGATCTGTAAGGTTGGGTGTGCGTGGTCTTATCACACTCTTTATTACTCCTGGCATTGTTACCAAATATTTTGCAGTAAAGTTGAGTGAAGAGGTTCTATCTTGTTTCTGGACTATTGGAAGGAGTAGCAGTTTTTCCCTTCGTCCCTTTCCTCTCATTCCTGACTCTCTGTCTGTCTCTTTTGGGTTAGTCTAGACCCTACCGATTCTTGCCCAGGGCCCTCCCCTGGATCATCTGAACTGTGGGTGCTCGGTTTGGGTTGACATAGTGGCATCCTTCCTCTCCTTCCACCTCTATTTTGCTGGTTGGATCTACGCCGGGGGGGGGGGGGGGGGGGCAATGGTTTTCAGTCCCTACCTGATTACCTGTGTTTTCCCTGGAATAATTCTTTTGTGTTTTCCTCCCACATCTACAACTGAAACTTCCTTGTCTTCCCCATTGGGTTTTTTGCCTAGTAAGTTTATCAAGTTCGCTTTTCTGGGAATCCTTGGCTTTACAACCAAAATAAATGAAATGAAGGTTACTCTGTTACTCTGCCTCTCCAATTAGTTCTGGAAGTAATCATGCTGCAGATCATGGCCACATGTGGGAAATCCCGAACTCACAGTGGTGATGCTCTGGGAGGCTGAGATCTAAACAACAGGTTCAAAATGTTGAGATTTGTACTGCCATATGAGTAAAAAAAAATTGGCGAATTTGTGATGCAGAGTGAGGCTATGGGATGATGATTTCCGTCTGTCGGTTTATCCGTCCGGCTGGCTTTCCGCATTGGGTATAAATGTTAAAGTGCATGCATGAAGCTTCAAAATGTGTGTTTTGAGATGTTTTTGAGATGTTTTGTAATCTAAAAGCTAGTGAGATGATTAATTATACAGTTGTGTTTTGTGGTTCTCAAAATCAATCGTCTCACTCAACCTGGGCCCCTTTTAGCCACATTTCAAGAGCGTAATTGTTGATGTCCTTACTTTTTGAACATAATGATCAAATGATTTGTTTTGTTGTTAGAATTTGTTCCTCTGTCTGGTGATCGGCTGCTCGCCATGTCAGTTTTTGCTGTTCTAGTCAAGAATAATGTGTTTCAAATTGGAATAATTTTAACCTGAGAGCTTAAAATAGCATAGCTACTTTATAATTTTGCTTGTTTTTAGAGCTGTGCCTGTCAACTCGCCCTGATTCTGCAGAAAGTTCCCTGAAAAGAAACCAATCTTACCCTGATAATGAAAACTTTTTCCCCATTATGTTGAGTGTAATTCAAAATATCTCCCTGATATTGTTGTACAAAATCTCCCTGATTGCAAAATGCAAATGTTGGCAGCTCCCTTGATTATAATGATATTATTCTCAAACAGATATCTGTTCTGGACGGATTGGGGTACTTTGCCAAGGATTGAGCGAGCCAACACAGATGGATCTGATCGTACGGTGTTGGTTGATACCGATCTGGTCTGGCCAAATGGTCTGGCTCTCGACTCCCGAGGTGAGAATAAATTGTAATACCAATGCAACAATCAATACAGCACATAAAGGTTACATTCCACCCAAGGGACATAATATGGTTTAGTTGTGTAAAGTGTCCTGCTCAAGGACACAAGTGCCCTGACTGGGAACCGAACCCACACTCTAACAACACCAAAACGTGTACCGATGCACTAGACCGCTGGGCCACAACACCTGATTGATGATTAGACCAGATGTAATTTTCCGAACTGTATTTCAAGCTTCTAAAAATAAATTGTGAAAGCTGTGGTTATTATTATTTGTTTTTACTGCAATCAAAGTAACAAATGCAATGTTTTCAATTACAGTACTGAGTATACAGTGCTTTTAACACACATCGTGTAGGGTAAAAACAAAATTATATGCATTATCCCCGATGCAAAACATTTTTACTTATATTAAATTGTTGCGGTACCCGCTGCCAATGATTCAAACTGCCTCTAGCCACTGGGCTAGCTCGGTGGTTTAGTGGTAAGCCATCTACTCTATAGCAATGCAAAGGTCGTGGGTTCGAATCCCACCCGAGTGATTTGCCTGTGTTTTTGTGTTTTTTCACAGAACTTATTATCCCCGATGCAAAACAAAAATGTTTAATAATATTTTATATCTTTTAAAAAAGTTTTCAATTACACTTTATATATTAGTATGTCTAGTATTAATACTTTACATTAATACCGGGCTTAATAGTAATACTTCAGTTTTAAGCCCTTCAGTTTTCAGCACTACAGTATTAATAATGCAAGGTATGTGGAGCTTCGGTTTTGATGTATGTGAGACCTATTCCTTTACAAAGCACCATGTAATGATGTGGCGCAATATGCAGCCAATCGAACCAGGTACACCGAGGCAAACCCCTTCTTTTTACAATAAGTGCACTGGGTTATGTTACTTGCATATAAACAACACAGGGGATAAAGAACGCAGCAATAATGGTGAAGTGTCTTGCTTACGGACACAAGGTTATGACTTAGACTCAAATCCACACTCTACTGATCACAAACATTACCAGAACAATTGTGTCTGGTAGTGTTATCCACTCGGCCAAAACACCCAGACGTGGAGGACTGCATGGTAGTCCAATAATCCAGTTTGATCACAGGTCACAGTGGTGGAAGCAACTATACTTTGAATAATAATAATATGTTAAGAAGACATATTTACCGTAATTGGTTTGATTTGGTTTGGTTGTCTTTGTGTCCGGTTTGCCCAAAGTTCGGTATCCGGAATAATTGAATAAAAACAGTTTTCAAAGGCTGTGGCATAAATTCAAACAAGCAAGAATGTTTATTCTTAGTTTCATTATGGAGTCTGAGTATAATGTACTTTTATTTATAACAATTCAAATAACACATTGTAATCATTTATATCTAACTAGTTGAATTCCTTCTCAAAGGTGCTCGACTCTACTGGTGTGATGCTCAAACAGGCCGAATAGAATCCTCTGACCTCAATGGCCGTGATCGAAGAATTATTGCAAAACTTTCTCAGGGCATCCACCAGCCGTTTGACATAGCTGTGTACGACGGTTTTGTTTACTGGACTGATTCGGTACATGAGGGTACTGGCCTTGTAGGTTCAAACTTACAAAACATAACTCCACAGAGTTATGGAACACACACGTTTCTGAATCCTGGCGGTCTGCACATTTATGAAGGTAATTAAACATAGAATAGTGAGACACAAAAACAAATTGTTTGATTGAATGTCACGGCCTTGTAAAAACTGTTGCCATGTTTATACACGACATAACAATGTGTGTGGTTTGTGGGTGACTTTTTACCACATGAGTTCACTGTGGTACATGCAATTCCAGTGGAAAAACGTCCTAATTTGTGGTGTCCTGTGGTTAACGTGTGGTAAAAAATATGGACATTGTGGTAATATTGCTGTGTTAATGTTCCTGTGGTAAAACCTATTTATTTATAATTATTCAAATCACTGTAATTGTTTCATCGTTTGTTTGCATGGTATGGAGCATTCAAAATAAATATTATTTAATGATACAAAATAATTAGGAGCACTTTCAATTCAAGAACAGGTATAGATTTATCTCTTTTGTACATTTAAGTGAAGATCTTTGTTGCTATCATTGTTGCTTGGGTCAGTCTCAGTGCAGTCCATAGACTTGACAGCCACATGAGCTGTAGGTGCTCTGCTGACTTCCTGTCATAAGTTCGTCCCATCCAATTTTCCACTCAATCTCCACAGCGCATGGTTTTCTTGTGTGTGAAATGATCAACCCTCGCAGAACTCATAGAAATCTGTAACATTATAATAGGAATAATACATAATACAAATAGATAACCTGTCGTATGACCATGCAGACATACACATTTTGATACAAATAAAGCGGGCAGAGCTTTAAGGTTGATTGAAGTTACAGGCTGGCATGGTTGATATTTCATCAGCTGTGCATTTTTTTAAAATACGGTATTATGTAAAATATAATGTATTCAATAATCAGCAAAGTACTGAATGGTTACTATTCAGTCAGTATTTTGATGATTATTGAAATGGATATATTTACATTGTACTACCTGAAAACTGATTAAATAAAAGTAAATATTCAGTATGCAATTAATCCTCTACAATGTCTCGGGGTAGTCAGTTCAACACATACTAATACCACTGACTTAACAAAATGAGCAAATAAGTTGCTGGACAAACGGGGTTGATAATTGGGCGGTTTGGGCGCAAACTTTCACAGGTCTTGTTGTTTATTTATAGTTATATGATGTTGTTCGAGTTAAGAAAGAAAATCTGAGCAAATACTTAAATTGATCAGGCCAGAATAGAGGCTTTCAATAACTGTTTGCTAATTAGCTGTTCCGACATTTCAGTCGGAACAGCTATTGTAATCGTCAAGATTTTTTTTTTATTATTTCTTTTCCTCAAATCGTATTGACTTAACCTGTGACTCTTTCAAAAGCCATATGTCAATTTTAGCAATACAAAACTGTAGTCATATACCATATGGGAGCTTATGCCTTGACCTAGCGTTTAGATGTAATTAAATTAAAATTATTAATTAATTATTCACGTGACAGCGGTGTGATTATTTAATTAGCCAATCTTGTTCTAATCATATCTCAAAAAGTATACATCCGATCCTCAAACTGTTTTCACTTATGGACTTAAGTGAAATACTTTTTAAAATTTTTTTTTTATAAGTAATGTTTCAGGCCAAACAAATTAATCAAAGCACCGCTATAATTAGCCATAATTAATCATTAATTAGTCCTGGCACCATGGCTACAACGCCGTGTTTTTTTAAATAGATCCAGTCACCTTCAAGTTATCAGTTGAACTAGTATATGGTTCGCGCACTGTGTAAAGCCTACTAAGATTGGGACTTACTCAGATCGCCCAGAATTAGTTCTTAGATGTCATAGATTATAATGCGTAATTAATTATTCACGTGACAGCGTGTTCATCCGATTACCGATAAGGGTTCATCCGATCTTCAAACTTTTTTCAGTTATGGACTTGTCTTGTTTTGTAGATGTTAGTTCTGGCCTAACATTACCCGTCACGTCATCATGACGTCACTTTTTGCGCGTTTCTATCTGTGTACAAACCGCATGGTGCTTTAAGTGTAAATGTTTTGCTGGTCAAAAACACAATATTTTCCAAATAAATTAAATTGGAATAAGTTGCATATCATCGTGTTCCTTATGAAATTTGTTAATTCATTTATTGCGCATTTTCGCCCGTGTACAAAACACATGGAGATAGTGAAAACAAATCCGACTTCTAGAAACATAGATTTTCAATTAAGCTCAAATTTTACGTCCTTGATTACACAAATGTTTCTTTAAACAAGAAATAATTTATTGACGGTCAATTTAAAAGCATCAAAACTTATTAAAACATTGTCAGTAGAAAAAACCCAAATTCTCAGGTAAATTTAACGCCATGGGTACTCTGCCTAGAATTTGATATGTGTTTATAAACGAAAAGGTGTCAAATCCTAAACTTTTTAAAATATTGAGGGCGCTATACGAGTTTAGCGGTGTTCATTCACAAGAATCGAGAAGTATATCTTCCTTGATCTCAGCGTCGAGAGGAAAACTGCTCAGGTCGTTATTCAGATTCAGCGTGAACGTATAGACAACAACCGCCTGGGTTTTGGGACGATCAGCGGGTGCGACTTCGCTGGGAAACCCGTTCGCCGGAAAACGATATGTTTTAGGTTTCTTATGCAAAGGCATTACTTCAGGAAACCGCCGTGTAGCAAACTTAACAAATTTGGGGGTTGCATTAAAGCAATAAAAAGAGCTATTGAGGAAAGGTGTGGTAAAGAGAAATTAGCTTTTCCATCGCAAAACGGTCAGTGTTGGATTTGGAGGTGTGAAGAGACAAAATTACAATACACTCGTATCCCATATGAATTTACTGTTTTAGCCTAAACAAGAATAACATACTCGATTGGCATATCAGGGTGGACAAATTGTTACAATTACGATTTTAATACAACAGCATTAAGCTTTACATGCATTTACGGTTATTTTTTAGTAAACCCGTAACCGTTTCTGTGTAACCGTTCGCATTTATTATGGTCAAAATTTCGCGACACTTTTTGAGGTAAATTTTTTAACATTTATCCGAACCGTAATAATGTAGATGTTTAACCGGTTGATCGGATGGTTAACGGTGTGACCGTCACAGAGCATTTACGGTTGTTTTTGTAATTGTGTAACATTCTGAAATGGTTGGTAACACGCGTTTCATGAACAAAAAAACCCATTAACACAACCACTCAAACGATCAAAAATATTGGGTCTTAATTGCAGCATTTTAACTTTGCGCAATCACCCTGCAAATTAAACGATCAAGTACAATCGATTTGTTGTGGAACACCCTCTAGCGTTCAATGTTTCTTGCAACTAATGCCGCACGCAAAGTAATGAAATAACAAAGACTTAAGCCTGTAAATTGGAAACGATATGGGTGTGTGTGGCATGGGATCGTTTGCTGTGTAAATCGTGATCGCAATTATTATGGTCACCATTTCGCAGCACTTTTCAAGTGAATTTGTTTACGCTGATTCCAACCGTAAACATTTAAACGTTTAACAGGATTATCGTTTGGTTAACCGGGTAACCGTGTAACAGTCACATGATTACTAAGCCTGTGCATTTAAAAAAAATTATGTAAACGTGTAACCGTTTCTGAAACGGTTGGTTACATGTTTAACAGTCTGTTTCAAGAACAAAATTTCCAGTAAAACAAACGTTAACACAACCGAGCTCAATCAAATTGATGTGGAACGCCCTCTAGCGTTCTATGTTTAAAACCCTATTGACTTAACATGTGACTTTTGTGACTGTCATATGTATCTAGAATTATCAAAAATAGAAAAATTCATATACCGTATTAAAGCTTATGCCCTAACTTAAATATTAGATGTAACATTATATTAAAATTCTTAATTAATTATTCACGTGGCAGCTGTGTGAATATTTAATTAGCCAATCTTGTATCTATCGTATCTCAAGAAGTGTACATCCGATCCTCAAACTTTTCAGTTATGGACTTGTCTTGTAGTTTAGATTTTAGTTCTGGCCTAACGTCATGCATCATGACGTCATATTTGCAGGCGTGTTTTTGTTGTTGTGTACAAACACAATCGTTTTGGAAACGTTTAGGTGGTAAGTTAATTAAGTAAATTGTTAGTTTCCTGATGTACATAAAGTGTTTTTAAAAGTGAAATACTTTATATCAGTGATGTTCCAAGCCAAACAATTAATTAAAGGACCGCTCTAATTAGCCATAATTAATCATTAATTAGTCCTGGCACCATGGCTACAACGCCGTACTTTTTGGAATACACGCAGTCACCTTCAAGTAATCAGTTAAATTAGATATTATAGGCCTCAATATTAACCAATTAAATATTCACGCCGCTGTCACGTGATTAATTAATTAAAAATGTTAATCTATGACATCTGAATATTAATTAAATGTGGCCCGAGCAAGTCCCATTCGTAGTAGGCTTCAAACTGTGTGCGAACCTTATCATGTATTTCCACTTGACTACTCTTGCAACCCTTGTCTGCTTGTATGTGTGTTGTGTTGTCATTTAGCCTTCGAGAAAGACTCTGCTAGGGTCGAAACGTCAGGCCACTAACTATTTTTTTGCATTTATACTACAGGTCCTTTTGGTTGGTAAGCAGTTTGCAACAGCAAATTCTATTTTATCATGCTTTTCTCCCTCCACTCTCTCTATTCATGTATTTCCACTTGACTACTCTTGCAACTCTTGTCTGCTTGTATGTGTGTTGTGTTGTCATTAGCCTTCGAGAAAGATTCTGCTAGGGTCGAAACGTCAGGCCACTAATTTATTTTGTTCAACCTTATAAGAAGTATTCATCCGATTCTCATTTTTTTTCCAGTTGTGGATTTGTCTTGTATTGTAGATGTTAGTTCTGGCCAAACAATACCCGTCACTGAGGTGTCAAATTACGGTAATTCAACGTTTATTACTCAAAAAATCATATCTCCTGAACCACAAGTCATAAAATTGTAATGTTTGTTTTGTATGGTAGCTTTCAACAATTGCGAATTTTTTTAAACTAAGATGATCCCACTTTGACCTAATATTGAAAATATCATATCTCCCAAACCAAATGTCATAAAAGCGTTATGTCTGTGTTGTATTGTGGCTTACATCACTTGCGATATTTTATTCAAAGCGATGACCTTATTTGACCTTTACTTCTGGTCCAAACAGGAAGCTCAAATAATGAAAAGGTCATATCTCCCTAACCACATGTCATTAAATCGTAATATCTGGGTTGTATTGATGCTTGCAACACTTGCGACATTTGGTTCAAAATGATTACCCTTTTTTGATCTTTACTGCCGGTCCATGCAATAATCTCGATATTAAGGAAGTTACAGCTCTGTGATTGTAACTAACAATCACTAGAACCTCTAGGTTTTATTTTTTTTATTTTTATTTTATTTTTATTTAATTTTTTTTTTTTGGGGGGGGGGTTGATGGGCTTACAACGAGTTTAACTGTCACGTTATGCACCTCATATGCAGCAGGCAGCAAGGCAATGTGTACTTTCAAATTTAAATTGTTTAATGTGCGTTTTACTGGCTAAAATAAGGAATGTATTTCCCAAATCCCCAAAATAACTTATAAATACGTCTAAAGCACCTAACCCTATTTGACTTTTAAATCGAGCATTTTGAATGATTTTTGGCAAACAATGAAATTCCAGTAATTGACTGCCCAATTGTTAATGCTGTCAACGTAACGAACGTTAACTTTACGGTCACCGCGTATGATGTTGTCGACGGTCAAATCAATACATATCGTAGTTTCGACGTTACATTAGCTGGGCCGGGTCTATATGTATCCCAAGAGTATGTTTTCCTTGTCGGTGTAACACACGTACTATGTTACGCTGATGATACATCTGGTAACAGGGCAGTGTGTGTTTTCTACGTAAACGTATTAGGTATGTATGTATAGGATCAAAATGACCCTAGAGTTTTACTGGCTAACAAATATTGATTTTCCCATTAGACATTGAAATACGTTTCTACACATAAAGGCCTGAGCTCTCAATTTTGTTGCCTATTTTGCAGCAAGAGAAATTATAGAAATTGACTGCCCAACTGTAGATGCTGTTAACGTAAATAACGGAACCAATGGCAGTACAGTAAACCTAATGGTGACCGCCGATGATATCGTCAATGGCCAGGTCAATGCAACATGCTGGATAGAAGGTAGCCTCAGTACTATGAGACTTTCTCCAAGTTATATTTTCCAAGTTGGAGACACAATTGTGACATGTAACGCGTCTGATGCATCGGGCAACACTACTTCGTGTTCATTTAACGTAACTGTTTTAGGTGAGTTCATACGGAATGTGTTTACTAATTTTGTAGTAAGATTCTAAAATAATAATAATACGCAGTTCTTATATAGCGCTTTTTATACTCCCGATGGGTGTCTCAAAGCGCTCAGTATTTTTCCTACAAGGTATATGGAGTTACGTGTTGAAGTATGAGACCTATTCCTTTGCATAACACCATGTAATGGTTTACAAGGTGCTGTGGCGCAATATGCAGCCAATCAAACCAGGAACACCGGGGCGAACCCCTTCTCTTTACGATAAGTGCACTGGGTTCTTTTACGTGCATTACACAACACACGGGACCTACGGCTTAACGTCCCATCCGAAGGACGAAGCATGTGGTTAAGTGTCTTACTTAAGGACACAAGTGTCACGACTGGGATTCGAACCCACACTCTGCTGATCAGAAACACCAGAGCTTGAGTTCGGTGCTCTTATCCGCTCGACACGACACGCCACATTTTACTTTAGCCTACTGTCAAAAACAAAGGTATACAATTTTCCATGACAGCAAATGGCAATTCAAAGCTTTTCCTTATTTCACAGACAATGAAAGTCCATTGATCAATTGCCCAATTGTTGATGCTGTCAACGTAACGAACGGAACCAATGGAAATACAGTCAACCTAATGGTGACAGCACATGATGTCGTCGACGGTCAGATCAATACAACTTGCTGGATAGAAGATAGCCTCGAAATTGAGAGAGTTTCTCCAGATTACATCTTCCAAGCTGGACAAACAATTGTGACATGTAACGCATCTGATTCATCAGGCAATACTGCTAGGTGCACGTTTGAAGTAACTGTTTTAGGTAAGTTCTTATGAACACGTTTTCCACTCTTTTTTGGGGTAAAACTGACAAAGGCCATTTTACATTACAGTACAAAAGATAACAAATTTCCTATAACAAATAGATTTTCACATCGTTTTTGTAATTGTTTATTGCAGATAATGAAATTCCTGTAATTAACTGCCCAGTTGTTGATGATATCAGCGTATTGAAGGGAACTAATGGAAGTACGGTAAACTTTACGGTCACCGCGTATGACGCTGTCGATGGTCAAATCGCTACATATTGTTATGACGCAACATTCAGTGGGCAGAGAGTTTCGCAAGAGTATGTTTTTCCTGTCGGTGAAACACTTGTAATATGTTTCGCTCTGGATACATCTAGTAACACGGCATGGTGTTATTTCATCGTAAACGTATTGGGTATGTATCGAATCAAAATGACCCATGAGTTTTACCGGCTATCAAAAGTATTGGTTTTCCCATTAGACATTAAAATACGTTTCTACATTTGAAACATAAAGGCCTTGAGCTCTCAATTTTGTTGCCTATTTTGCAGAAAGAGAAATTATAGAAATTGACTGCCCAACTGTAGATGTTGTTAACGTAAATAACGGAACCAGTGGCAGTACAGTAAACCTAATGGTAACCGCAAATGATATCGTCAATGGTCAAGTCAATGCAACTTGCTGGATAGATGATAAACTGGGTATTGAGAGAGTTTCTCCAGATTACATCTTCCAAGCTGGAGACACACTTGTGACATGTAACGCATCTGATGCATCAGGCAATACTGCTAACTGCTCGTTTGAAGTAACTGTTTTAGGTAAGTTCTTATGAACACGTTTTCCACTATTTTGTTTGGTAAAAATGACAAAAGGCTATTTTACATTACAGTACAAAATATAAAAGATTCTCTGATAACAAATTGATGTTCACATCGTTTTTGTAATTGTTTATTGCAGATAATGAAATTCCTGTAATTAACTGCCCAGTTGTTGATGATATCAGCGTATTGAAGGGAACTAATGGAAGTATGGTAAACTTTACGGTCACCGCGTATGACGCTGTCGATGGTCAAATCGCTACATATTGTTATGAGATTACATTCAGTGGGCCGAGTCCATATGTATCTCAAGAGTATGTTTTCCCTGTCGGTGTAACACACGTACTATGTTTTGCTGATGATACATCTAGTAACAGGGCAGTGTGTTATTTCTACGTAAACGTATTGGGTATGTATGTATATAATCGAAAAAATGAACCATAAGTTTTACCGGCTAACAAATATTGCTTTTCCCATTGAACATTAAAATACGTTTCTAAGCTTGAAACAAAAAGACTTTGAGCTCTCAATTTTGTTAACTATTTTGCAGAAAGAGAAATTATAGAAAATGATAATTGATAACAAATGACTCTTCAAAGCGTTTTTGTTGTTTTACAGACAATGAAAATCCACTGATCAATTGCCCAACTGTAGATGCTGTTAACGTGAATAAGGGAACCAATGGCAGTACAGTAAACTTAATGGTGACCGCAAATGATATCGTCAATGGTCAAGTCAATGCAACTTGCTGGATAGAAGATAAACTGGGTATTGAGAGAGTTTCTCCAGATTACTTATTTCAAGTTGGATACACAACTGTGACATGTAACGCATCTGATGCATCAGGCAACACAGCTTCGTGTTCATTTAACGTAACTGTTTTAGGTGAGTTCATATGGAATGTGTTGACTAATATTTTTAGTAAGATGCTAAAATAATAATAATACGCAGTTCTTATATAGCGCTTTTTACTCCCGATGGGTGTCTCAAACCTATAAGGTATGTGGAGTTACGTGTTGAAGTATGAGACCTATTCCTTTGCATAACACCATGTAATGGTTTACAAGGTGCTGTGGCGAATATGCAGCCAATCAAACCAGGAACACCGGGGCGAACCCCTTCTCTTTACGATAAGTGCACTGGGTTCTTTTACGTGCATTACACAACACATGGGACCTACGGCTTAACGTCCCATCCGAAGGACGAAGCATGTGGTTAAGTGTCTTGCTTAAGGACACAAGTGTCACGACTGGGATTCGAACCCACACTCTGCTGATCAGAAACAGCAGAGCTTGAGTTCGGTGCTCTTATCCGCTCGGCCACGACACGCCACACTTTACTTTAGCCTACTGTCAAAAACAAAGGTATACAATATTCCATGACAGCAAATGGCAATTCAAAGCTTTTCCTTATTTCACAGACAATGAAAGTCCATTGATCAATTGCCCAATTGTTGATGCTGTCAACGCAACGAACGGAACCAATGGAAATACAGTCAACCTAATGGTGACAGCACACGATGTCGTCGACGGTCAGATCAATACAACTTGCTGGATAGAAGATAAACTGGGTATTGAGAGAGTTTCTCCAGATTACATCTTCCAAGCTGGACAAACAATTGTGACATGTAACGCATCTGATTCATCAGGCAATACTGCTAGGTGCACGTTTGAAGTAACTGTTTTAGGTAAGTTCTTATGAACACGTTTTCCACTATTTTTTTTGTAAAAATGACAAAAGGCTATTTTACATTACAGTACAAAATATAAAAGATTCCCTGATAACAAATTGATGTTCACATCGTTTTTGTAATTTTTTATTGCAGATAATGAAATTCCTGTAATTAACTGCCCAGTTGTTGATGATATCAGCGTATTGAAGGGAACTAATGGAAGTATGGTAAACTTTACGGTCACCGCGTATGACGCTGTCGATGGTCAAATCGCTACATATTGTTATGAGATTACATTCAGTGAGCCGAGTCCATATGTATCTCAAGAGTATGTTTTCCCTGTCGGTGTAACACACGTACTATGTTTTGCTGATGATACATCTAGTAACAGGGCAGTGTGTTATTTCTACGTAAACGTATTGGGTATGTATGTATAGAATCGAAAAAATGAACCATAAGTTTTACCGGCTAACAAATATTGCTTTTCCCATTGAACATTAAAATACGTTTCTAAGCTTGAAACAAAAAGACTTTGAGCTCTCAATTTTGTTACCTATTTTGCAGAAAGAGAAATTATAGAAAATGATAATTGATAACAAATGACTCTTCAAAGCGTTTTTGTTGTTTTACAGACAATGAAAATCCACTGATCAATTGCCCAACTGTAGATGCTGTTAACGTGAATAAGGGAACCAATGGCAGTACAGTAAACTTAATGGTGACCGCAAATGATATCGTCAATGGTCAAGTCAATGCAACTTGCTGGATAGGTATTGAGAGAGTTTCTCCAGATTACATCTTTCAAGTTGGAGACACAACTGTGACATGTAACGCATCTGATGCATCAGGCAACACTGCTTCGTGTTCATTTAATGTAACTGTTTTAGGTAAGTTCTTACGGAATGTGTTTTCTTAACTTATGCCGTCAGGTAACACTGCTATGTGTTCGTTTGACGTAACTGTTTAAGGTGAGTTCTTACTGAATGTGTTTTCAACATTTTTAGTAAGATGCTATTACCAGAGCCATTTTACTTTACAGTGGAAAACAAAGATATACAATTTTCCATGACAGCAAATTGCCATTCAAAGCGTTTTTCTTGTTTTACAGACAATGAAAATCCATTGATCAATTGCCCAATTGTTGATGCTGTCAACGTAAATAACGGAACCAATGGAAGTACAGTAAACCTAATGGTGACTTCTAAAGACATCGTCGATGATCAGGTCAATGCAACTTGCTGGATAGAAGATAAACTGGGCATTGAGAGAGTTTCTCCAGATTACATTTTCCAAGTTGGAGACACAACTGTGACCTGTAACGCATCTGATGCATCAGGCAACACAGCTTCGTGTTCATTTAACGTAACTGTTTTAGGTAATTTCGTATTTACCCACAATGGTATAAAAATTATGAAAATGTTTACTTTCCACAGCAAAATAAACAAATATCCCTGACAAATAACGGCTATTCACGTAATTTTTATAATTTATTTTTACAGACCACGAAATTCCTATTGTCACTTGCCCAACCGTTCATGCTGTCAACGTAATGAACGTAACTAATGGAAGTACGGTAAACGTAATGGTGACTGCGTATGACGTTGTCGATGGTCGAATCAGTACAATTTGTTGGGCACGGGAAAAATTCGGTACTAAGAGAGTATCTCCAGAGTACGTTTTCCTTGTCGGTGATACCACAGTACAATGTAACGCTATAGATACATCTGGTAATACGGCAACGTGTTCTTTCAACGTAAACGTATCGGGTATGTATCCAACCAAACCTTTCATGTCAGATTTACTGGCTAACAAATAAGGCATTTCTTATTAAAATACGTGGACTTCGTAAACTTGTACAAACCTTTAGTTCGAGGATTTTTTTATTTTTATTTTTTTCAGACAATGAAACTCCAGTAATTGACTGCCCAGCAGATGCTGTTAACGTTAATATTGGGACCAATGGAAGTACTGTTAACTTAATGGTGACAGCAAATGATGTCGTCGATGGTCAACTCATGGCAAGTTGTACGGCAGATAATAAGCCTTTGTCTCCAGACTTTATTTTCCAAGTTGGTCAGACGAACGTGACTTGTAATGCAACCGACGTATCAGGCAACACAGCAACGTGTAGTTTTAGCCTAGGAGTTTCAGGTAAGTTGGAACTTAATAGAATCTGTGTAATGTCTTCGTTTATTTAGCTAATGTTTATTTCCAATAGTTGTCAAATAAATCAATATTTCGTAAACAATGTTTCTTTTTGTGTTGCAGATAATGAAATTCCAATCATTGACTGTCCTTCTCACATTGGCGAAGTTACTGGAACCAATGGAGCCGTGGTTGATCTCATCGTGACGGCATATGATGTGGTCGATGGTCACGTCAATACAACATGTTGGATTAGAGACACGTTTGGAATGGACCTAGTATTTCCAGGTTACATCTTCCCAGTTGGTGACACAACGGTGACATGTAACGCACAGGATGCATCAGGCAATACTGCATTGTGTAATATTCTTGTCACAGTTTCAGGTGAGTGTTGAAGAAAAGATTGCTTTAATTTGTATCGATCTTGTGCGTCTACGTCATGGTTCGCACACATGCCTTCAAACTGCTATTTTGGCGGTTCCGTTTACAAAACAAAAGTTGATGTTTATCTAAATATTTGACAGATTCGAGCGGAAACTTTGTTACCTTTTTCCGAATAGCTTATGTCCCTAATGAATGCAAGTACCAAGCTTACTTTCATAATAAAAATGTGTTACGTTGAGTTAAAAAGAATATTTTATTCTCAACACGTGTGTCAGCCTGAAGCACAACTACTTTACGCTCGTTTCGTAATACTGAAGATAATGTTTTGGAGTTGGCTCAATAGTGCGTCTTGCGTCATGTGCACTCAGTGGCGTAACTAAGGGGGGGGGGGGGGGGGGGGGCATTTGAAATCTGAACCTTTGAGACTATAATAATTACCAGAATATATGTTAAGTGTTATAAACTTTGATGGAGCACTGGTGGCGTATAACTCAATGGTTCAAACTATTTTTCTATTTACACATATTTGTTGTACCTTTGCAATGGACAGTTGTTATTTTTACCAACGTCTTCAGAGTACGGTAAATCACGTCCGCAAATTGTATGATGACTCATTGCCCGCGCGCGCCCCATTCTGCCACAGTCTGCCACGTTAAAGGAACACGTTGCCTTAAGATCTCACGAAATCTCACGGTTGGGGGTGTTCCTTATAGTTATTAAGAGTTGTTCTTGCAATAAAACACCTTTAATGTGTTATAATTAGTGAATGGTAATAAATAAAAAAACATTGGCCTCTGACCCCCGAGACATGTCCCGCGAAATGTATACGTATTTCAAGCCGTCAATACGATCGTCTGTGTAATGGGCAATAATGCGCGATGAACCTATCACATGAACCCCAGGTAATATACCATTCTCTACTCGACGACATGTGTGTATACAACTTAAAGTAAACTTGTCCACACCGTTCACTGTTAAAATGGATCGCCAGGAAAACACAGAAGACGTGTCAAAAAAAGAAGAAACGAAAACCTCGCCAATCAGGGTAAGAATACTGTCATGGGACAAACCGAGAGAAAGGACTTGGGTTATTTATACCCAATGTTTATTGTGGACACGACTAAAAAAACACGGCACATCACACGTAATAAAATAATTGCTCAGTCGTAGTTCAACAGCTGCGACTCTGGAAATAATAATAATAATAAAACGTATTTGTATAGCGCCTACTGCAGGCCAGCCTCTAAGCGCTTTTAAGAAGAAAGGATAGAGTCATACAAGGTATGTGGGGTTACGTGTTGAAATATGAGACCTATTCCCTTTACATAGCACCATGTAATGGTTTACAAGGTACTGTGGCGCAATATGCAGCCAATCAAACCAGGAACACCGTGGCGACCCCTTCTCTTTGCGATAAGTGCACTGGGTTCTTTTACGTGCATTACACAACACATGGGACCTACGGCTTTACGTCCCATCCGAAGGACGAAGCATGTGGTTAAGTGTCTTGCTTAAGGACACCAAGTGTCACGACTGGGATTCGAACCCACACTCTGCTGATCAGAAACACCAGAGCTTGAGTTCGGTGCTCTTATCCGCTCGCCCACGACACGCCACAAAGAAATAATACTAATAGAATTTGTCCGCCATTTATGGGAGTCAAAATCTTGACTCCCATAAATGGCGGAGGGTTTTGTTTTGCGAAATTTTGCAAAAGCGAAGCATTTCTAAGGCACGTTTGTGTGGATCATTATATTCTACTTTTTAAACATCTTTCCGACCGTGCTCATTTTAAATCAAACGCTTGTTATAGCCCAAAAGCGCCCAACAGCGCCCAACCCGAAGGCAACGTGTCCCTTTAAATGCGGTACGGTAGTGTCACATGAAGCTTTACGACCTGCTGGGTGCCGTTGCATTTATCGTAACCATGAGGAAAAGCCATTGAAAACTCTTGAGCTGTGAGAGCATTGATCTAAAAATCTGCTTCATTTGTGACATTACTTTGTTCTTCAGTGTATAGGGTATATTAAATAGTTTGTCAATATGTAACAACCGAAATTGGGGGATGGGTCAAAACAATTTCGAAAAAAGAACAAAGTTTTTAACATTGATTAGACCTATGCATGGCCCCAAGTGTGTAATAAATAAATACTAGTGCCAGTCCTCAAATACATAAATCCCCATAAAAAAGGTCTCCGGTCTCTCAATCCCTTGTAAACAGTTATGATTTATTTCTACACATTCAAACAGTAACTGCGTGGTTCTAGATGTGCGAAAAAGAAGTGTGAAAAAATAAAGAAAGACAAAAAAAAAAAAAAAAAAATTCATTATGATGTGTTTTTAGGCTGCAGGATCTGACACAAAATAAGGAAGGGTGCAGGCGAATATTGGGAGGTTTTTAAAGAAGCGACCCTTGATGGGTGAGGGAGATGAAACTACAACCCAGTGTATTCTTGTTATAAACTGTTTTCATTTTACAACCATGTCTTTAATATTTAAAAAGTATTTTACATCTCCCATAAACATATTTTTAAACATTATTAATAGTAAACGAAGCGCTGAAAAAGAGCATATAAACATCATTTTGCAAATTGACAATATTCCCTTTGGTTTAATTGAGGGGCTGTTTGGAACCCGCCATTGCGTAAATTAAGATCTAGTTTTTAAAACGTGCAAAGGAATCTATAGTTGATTTGCCAGCAGTGCCCCCTAGAAATAATCGTCCCCCCCCCCTTGTGCCCCCCCCCCTAAAAATTTACCTTAGTTACGCCGCTGTGTGCACTGGTAAATGACGTTATGTGCACATTGTCTCCACTCGATCTTCATTGAAAAACAAATTCGAATTTCTAGGTTTTTTTTATACATTGTAACAAATAAAATTTAGACAGCTTTGTTATATTTTGCAGATATCGCCATGCCTGTTATTGATTGCCCAGCCCTTGATGCTGTTAACGTAACTTTAGGAACGAATGGCAATACAATAAACTTAATGGTTACTGCAAATGATACTGTCGATGGGCAAGTCAGTGTAAGTTGTTACATAACAGATACATTTGGAATTCAAACTATATCGTCAGGATACTTTTTCCAAGTTGGTGAAACTATGGTGAGTTGTAACGCGTCTGATGCAGCAGGCAACGTTGCGTCGTGTAAATTTGACGTAATTGTTTTAGGTAAGTTTTGCAGGAATTAAATATTGTTTGTATTTATTTATTTCATTTTTTTTTATGAAAAAGATCACACAAAGAGGTTACGAGCCTCTCACTGGAATTTCTCACAACAAAAACTAAATAGCATTTTGTCTCATAGCGTAAACTTTACCGTATTTTCCCCGGCTTTTTGTTTACAGATAATGAATTTCCAGTCATCAGTTGCCCACCAGTTGATGCTGTTGACGTAATTAGGGGAACCAACGGAAATACGGTTCCCTTAAAGGTATCTGCGCATGATATTGTAGATGGTCAAATCAGTACGATATGTTGGGTAGAGGATACGATTGGAATTGAAACAATTTCTCCGGCGTACTTCTTTCACGCTGGTGTCACAATGTTAACGTGTAACGCATCTGATTCATCTGGTAACACCGTACGTTGTACATTTGATGTCACTGTTTTAGGCAAGTACAATGTATTAACTGTTGCAGTCTTTTGTATGGTTCGTTGCATCCACGTTTATTTTACTCAATACTTCCTAACACTAAGTTCTGAAAACCATTTGTATGACTTGGGCCCCATCACCATTGCAAAAAAGGTTTCCAGTAATAATAACAAACTGTTTGCAAAATCGTTTATATTGTTTACTTTAACTATTTGCAGATAATGAAATTCCGGTAATTGAGTGTCCAAGTGTTGGTGCTGTCAACGTAACCAAGGGAATCAATGGAAGTACAGTTGACGTAATGGTGACTTCGTACGATATCGTTGATAGTCAAATCGGCACAACTTGCTCGAAAATTGATAGTTTTGGCGTGGCTGAGGTATTCTTAGGCAACTTCTTTCTGTTTGGGGAAACACGATTGACATGTAAGGCATCTGATGCAGCAGGCAACACCGCAGAGTGTACATTTAGCGTCACTGTTTTAGGTAAGTTTAAACTTAATCCAACTCTAGATAATCTATATTTAAAAGGTGCCAGTTAATTTAAAAAAGTTAAACACTGTTTTAATTTCCATGTTTACAGACAATGAAACTCCTGTTATTGACTGCCCTTCTGGCGTTAATGTTGCTACCACAACGAATGGAACAACGATTGAGTTACCGGTTTCTGCATTTGATATTGTCGATGGTCAAGTCGGTACTACTTGTTGGATTGGTGACACGTCTGTTATGAGAACTATATCACCTGCGTACGTCTTCCAAATTGGAGGCACAATGGTGACATGTACTGCAGCCGACACATCTGGTAACACTGCCATGTGTTCATTTGAAGTAACAATTTCAGGTAGGTATTGAACGCTGTGTGTGGGGGGGGGGGGGGGGGGGGGGCAAAAGGTTACTTGTTATAAAGATGGTAATGGTAGTATAAGCATCCTGCGAAACTGTTTCGTCATAAAGAAAGAAATTGAAACATTTGAATTTTCTGAGAAACGATTCCATCCATAAATGCGATTGGTAGCCATCATCACCTCAAAAAATGTGAATGACATCGACGTACGTTTGAAAATGCTGTGACAGCATTTTTTATTTAAAAAAAATAGTATTCATTGTATTCAGCTGAAACGTTTCATTGAATCTTTGTTTATGATTGTGCTAATAGATCAGCATTATGTTGACAAAAACCAATATATGTATATACCCTTATACGCGCTTTTAAATCAAACGTTTATTGACTTTATTCATCTTTCAAAATGTTTATTTGATTTGTCTTACTTTTTCAGACGTGAACGAATGTTTGAGTACGCCCTGCCCAGCTAATGTTATTTGTGTCAACCAAATTGATGGATTCAACTGTCTCTGTCCCGCTAGGTTTATCTGGAACGGAACTCATTGTGACGGTAAGATAAGATTCTTCAACGGTGGTGAATTTGGTTGTTTACGTAGTTCTGGGCATGCGCACATTTTAGAACACTGTGGGTTTTACCCAGATCACGGCTACAAGCTGGCGTCTCCAATGTTCTTGGTATTGGGTCGATAAGCGATAAGCATTTTAAGAGGAACATCGATTTAGGGAATAAATGAAGAAGAAGAAAAAAAAAGGGATTTGCTGACCATTTTTGACAGTTTGTTGTGAGGTAGCTTCGTATTAGTATTCCTGATGCAGGAGGTTTGTTCTTCGTTTTAAATGCGTAACCTTATGTGTTTTATAAGGTGACTCAGTATTAAACGATGTCATGCGTCTAATAGCTGATTCAATAAAACCCACGTCAATAGACAACATTCCCACTTCTCTGGTATAGCTCCATCAATCAATCGTCTGCAAAACTTGTTCAGAAATGCCTTGATCCATATATCTCAGCAGGTTGAACCGTTAGTACTTTGCCTCAGAAAGCACTCCACATCATTACCAGTCACCCTCTTTCCCATCTTGGCCCTTGAATCGATGGAAGGAAGCCTGTATAACCCTTTCAGTACCAACCCATATTTTCAGCTAATGCACTGATGACCAGAGACATTTTATTCACAGGGCCACTTGGTGACCAACACAAATTTGGAAAGATTGAGGTTACAGCGCCCTCACAAGGCAGATTGGGGTTAGCCTAGGTCCTAGTATTTAATGGATGTTGTAAAAGCAAGCAATTAAATTACTGTTTCCTGTGGCATATTGCCTTTGACTAAATCATTGCCTTTAATATAAATTGAAGGTATGGTAGTATTACCACTAAATACCCAATTGAGTAGTTTAAATGTGAAATCTTACAATTTGTAAAGTTGCTTTTCATACCAATCTGCATGCAAATTATTGAGCCAGGAAAATTTGTTTCTGAAACTTAAAATAAACATAAGGTTTTAATAATATTATTTCGAAACACCATCCTCCCCCCCCCCCCCAACCCGCCACAATGTTGGAAACTTTGGTTGAGCCTCACAGATACTGGGGGTTGGTGACTATACCCATGTTATCAGGATAATTATAGTGCATCAATTGGTTAAGGCGGCCATTTCCAGTTTTGGCAAAGTTGTTTAAGAAACCTAAAATAAACAGACGGTTTTAACAATGTTATTTTGAAGCACCCCCCCCCCCCCCCCCCCCCCCAACGGGCTCATAGGATTCCATAAACAAGAGAGTTTAGATTACGCACAATATGACTTGGAAATAAATTACTGCTAAAAGCCAAACTATTATGTGTTACCACATTTAATGACAAAGAAGGAACTCACATAAAATAACTTAAAATATTGGCACTTTCAAAATCGTAGCCAATCAATTTGGTTTTGGCCCGTATCTCCGTGTACGAGCCTCACAGATAACGTAACCTTTTGCAATGTATTCAGGATGAAGGAACCCAATGAGACCAAATACACAAATGGTGGTTCACTTGCTTTAGGCGGCCATTTTGATTATTATTAAATGTTTCTGAAACCTAAAAAATGTTAATGTTTAAATCCAAAGTATTATTTTGTACCACATTTAATGACAAAGAAGGAACTCACTTTAAAGAAAATTATATATAGCCAAAGTGCTATACTTGTACTTTCAAACCACCATCCTACCCCCCCCCCCCTCCCATCCGCAGCGAAAGTTGGATTAGCGCTCATAGGAGTCACCGGTATTGAACATTAAATATTGCCTAAAATATACAAAATAATTAGTTTGATTAAGCACAATATGAACCGGAACAAAATTATTCCTCAAATCAAATTTACACCTATCATGAACCAATATGTAAAGAAGGAACTGACATTACATTTTACCAAAGTGCTATACTTGCATTTTCTAAGCACCATCAATACACAAAATACAATGATTGGATAAGTTGGTTAGGGCGGCCATTTATACAATAAAAATGGCCGCCAATCAATTTGGTTTGTGCCCGTATCTCCGTATACGAGCCTCACAGATTAAATATTGCCATGTTTTCAGGATGAATGAACCTATCATGAACCAATATGTAAAGACGGAACTAACATTAAATTTTGCCAAAGTGCTATACTTGTTTTTTCTAAGTATCATCCACACCCCCCCCCCCCCCGGCCTCAATGTTGATTGTTGACAGGCATGCGGTTGTGGGATTCAACATTGAGGCCGGGGGAGGGGGGGTGGGGGGTTGTTCCGAAAATATTGAAAATTATTCGCCTGGTGTGGAAATTCTCCAATCATGGTATAACGGGTTTACACATTGTTTACTATTTTTTCCTATTAGAGGTCGAACTGCATACAACACAGTCACGTTTGTTCCCGCCAACATTCGGACCAGGAAAATGCTGAGTTGAAAGGGCGTTTGAAGCACTTGACTGGCATGGTCAACTGGGTTGTACTCCAAGCTTGAAATAAGTGCCTCTATCACCTTGTCCAAAAAATCCAAAGTAGACAAGCTCTTGTTTGTATGGATGCTGTTGTATACGACATTAGCATTAAGCAAACATATGTCTAGAATTGTGATAAATACACGTGACCACCATTCGAGTGTTTTGTGGGTATGAGTATAGTACGTGCATAATTGTCCTGCCAGATCCGAGCCCCCCATGTATTTATTGTAATCCTCGACTATGCACGGTTTTTGGATATGACGATGTCCTGTGGAAGTTTTCCGGCTGCGAATCTTTTTTCTAGTGACACTGCAATCGCCATAGTTTGAGAGGAGAGTGACACGTTTTGTGGCCTGCTTTATGAGAAAATTGGGGATCTACACCTCTTTTCATAGAATTTTTTGGGGGGGTTTGCTACCTCGGGTATCCCTAGGGTGGTATAGCGCACAGTTCCACAAGCTCCGAATCCTAGCTCAGACAACTTGGAGAACAGAGCCGGGCTACTAAACCAATTGTCCATGTAGATGCAATGTCCTTTATTTTCGAGTCCCTCCAAAAGGTTCAATACTACGTTGCCTTGTGCGCCTATTTTGGATGGATGGTTTGTCTCGGGATAACTTACAGAGGACTGTCCTTGTGGGGACCTGGGCTGCGATCCTGTGAACAACTCCCAGGCACATGTGTACCCTGTGTCGGATGAGTTCAATGACAAAAAATTGCAATCCCCATTTTGCGGCTTTTCTTGGCATGTACTGCTTGAAGCTAAGTCGTCCTTTGAATTTGATCATCGTCTCGTCCGGTGAAAGGCTTCGTCCAGGCTGGTACACCCTGAGGAATAATGGTAGTACAATGTTTAACAGTGGGCGTAATGTTTCAAGTTTATCACGGGGAGAGTCGCCCTCCGCAACTCTGTTATTGGCGAGGTTGAAAAATCTAAGGATTGCAGTAAATCGGTAACGAGCCATGGTTGCTGAGTACAGGGGACTTCGTAGAATTTCAAACCTGCACCAATGCATGGAGTAACAGGCCTTTTGTTGATTCCCATGCAAAGAAGTAGGGCCACGAATGCCATCATTTCAGGTACATTAGTTGGTCTCCAAGCATGCTTATTTTCTGCCCCCGCTCCCAATATTTGTTCAGCATAACGATTAGTCTCTAGTACCATAATCTGCCACACTGCTTCACAAAAGTACAGTTTTAAGATTTGTATGGGGGAGAACGAACTTTAAGTCTTCTGTAGCCCCGGTGTTTGCTGTAAATTTAAGAGGGGTTCGCCGTGTGTAAGACTTGGCTTCACGCCATCCACACCTACCTGAAATAGGCTTATAATTCTTGGTGGTGTTGGTCTTCTTAGAAGAGGTTGCTCTCGATGTCCAGGCCCTCGGCTCCGAATCCTCACTGTCTCAACCTCGGCCATGTTGTCAGAATGATCTCTTACTCGAGAATGCTTGGGGGGACGCTTAACTTGCGACGCTTCAGGACACACGCGGGAAGCTTGTTGTCAGGGTGATGGACGCACGGGGCGATTGAGGGCGCTATTTACATTTTGATAACTTACAATTGGTCGATGTGCCTCTGAGGCTCATTGGTAACCAAGAATGAAAATAATTACGTGCCATACGGCCTCATTGGTAACCAAGTGGGATGTTTTTTTGAGCCGCTAAGGCACAGCGGTGCTGAAAGGGTTAACATCCTCAACACAACTCAGTGACTTCATTCCAACTCCCATCCTTTAGACCCATACAAGCTAGGATCTTCCTCGATCGTCTCGGAACTGGCTGGGGCCGTAACTTCTCATTCCTCCACAGCATCAAATCTACCAGCTCAAATCTGTGTCAGTGTGGCAGACCACAAACAACCATCAGCAACATCATTCGTGTCTGCCCATATTCCAGACGACCAAAAGACGAGGAGGGACTCATTAACCACCCCCACGAGAACCATCAAATGGCTTCAAGTCATCAAATTACCTATCTCAATACAATTTCACCTTGGTCCAGGAGATCTTACGAAATGAGAAGAGAAGAAGTAATTGTGTCGAAATGTTAGCTTTGCCATTTTGTAATAGTGTTCCATACAAGTTATTTCTATGCTTGAAGTATTCTGGTGTGAATACCATGGGCAGGATAATAGTTAGGCCCTCTACTGTTTAAATATTTCATCCACTTTGTTTCATTTCAGATGTTGATGAATGTATTAATGTGCAATCACCCTGTCCGGTGTTATCCACGTGTACCAATTCCATTGGTTCATTCCAGTGCCATTGCAAAGATGGCTATACATTAACCAGCCAATCAGAAAGCGGATCACTCTTCTGTATGGATATCAACGAATGTCTGGATGGAGGATTGTATGATTGCCATAGCAACGCTGCATGTATCAACCAACCTGGTGGCTACACATGTTTATGTTTAGAACTACAAGGTTACCGTGGCAACGGAACATTTTGCACAGGTAAGTAGCATTGTGAAGCCAAAGGAGGGCCTTGGGGCACGTGGTTCCTCCCCCACAATTTTCCAATGTCCCCCGGTGTCCCAAATAAAAACAATTATTGTTGAGTTTTTAAAATCATTTTGTGTTTAAAATGAAACAACCTTAAAAACCGAAGACAAATAATATAACACAGTGTTCGGATAAGACAATGTTAATTCGGATAAGTAAAACCAATGTAATTTTTTCAGGGTTGACAAACCCAAATCCACATGCGAGCCTGTGATCCGAGACGGGATTTAACCGGTGTCAGCGTAGGATGAAGTCAGTGAAAGAATTAGCATTCTGACGAGGTTTCTTGTTCGATTTTTGCCTTGCTATCCCGTGGTTTTGTATAAGTTCAAAATACGTATTTTGACTCTCGTTTCATTTAGTTTTGCAATTTTTTTATATATTATTTTAGCATTTGATCTCTGCGAGAGTACGCCATGTTTGAATCAAGGTACATGCACCTCCACGCTAGGACACGGTATATACAACTGTTCATGCACGGAGGAGTTTACGGGAACCAACTGCGGACTCTACGTTGCACCTCAAGGTAAAGAATGTCATCCTTTTTACCCGACAGAATGTCTTTCACCATTAAAGGTGGCGTTTATAATTTTAACTCTGTTCAGTTCTCTCAAAAAAAATACCTCCAGTAAAGAAGGTGGACATAATTGCTGTGCATTCTATGGTGGGAAGGGAATGAAAGTCAAAGGGCAAACTCTCAAGCAGATGGCCCGAATATATAAATATATATTTACGTTTATATTTTTACGTTATAAAGCGCATTTTTACACAGAGTTCCAATGCGCTAAACAAAGTCAATAGAGCAACAAAAAATCAACAAAACAAAAAAAACATATAAATTAGTCCAGAGTATAATAAGTGAGTTTTGAGAAGACTATTAAATTACTTCAGAGTCTGTGCGTCTTTGATGTTTTGGGGAAATCTGTTCCAAAGAGTGGGAGAAGACGTAGAAAAGGCACGCTGGCCGTATGAATAGGCAAGTAGATATTTTGATTGGGATCGGAGGACTTTGTCGATGCCGATGAATAGGCAAGTAAATATTTTGATTGGGATCGGAGGACTTTGTCGATGCCGATGAATAGGCAAGTAAATATTTTGATTGGGATCGGAGGACTTTGTCGATGCCGATGAATAGGCAAGTAAATATTTTGATTGCGATCGCAGTTTTCACGGAGGTTTATATTTGCGGATATTAGCTCTTGCAAATAATGTTGGGGAGACAAAGATCCACTATAGTCAAGTTAAGGAAGCCACAAGGCTACAAGTTTATAGACAACGAAAAATGTTGCTGGAGCAACTTGTGAATGTGCAACTGGAAGTGCTACTTTCTGCTTTAATAGATAATACGAGCTAGAGTAGTCCACTACCAGAGTAAGACAGCCATCAATGGATATCGAAACTGTCGAAACTCTTTGATATTGTCTATCCATGAGGTGATCGGTCCATCCCGTCTTTCAACCTTAATTTTTTTTTTGACATCTAGTATTTTGGACCGTTCCCCAACCCGCTATCTGACATCTCCAAATAAAATTAAAATAAAACAAAAAAGTTTATTATTAGGCCTATTATTGCCATTTTCTTTATTTAACTTTTATTATTATTATCATTATATTTTTTTATTTTTGTTTAATTATTATTATTAAAATGTGTGTTTGGTTTTTTTCTTTTTTAGTTTCACACTTTTTTATCTAACAATCTAAAAGAAAAAATTTACAATATTTGGTGGAAGTATTACCAGCTGAAGTGCCTCTTGTCTCTCGATATTCCTTGCTGCCGTCTAAAATCTTGTGTCGTGAAAGTCGACAAAATAAATAAATTATCCTTCCTTTTTTTTTTTAACAGGTCCGCCAGCAGTTCTAAAGCACCCTGAGTCAGATGGCAATACAGTCAACCAATACGAACAAGTTACCTTGGAGTGCAGTTTTGATAATGTACACAGTTTCGCCTGGTATAGAAACAACGAGATGCTACCTGGTTCTGCCGGCAATTCGTTCCTGACCATCGCTGGAGTCACTTTATCTGACAGAGGATATTATAAATGCATTGGGAACGGTCTTCAAGATGTAGAGATTGAAACAAACTCATTTCTACTGCTGATTGAAGGTAGAAAGAAGAACAGTTATAAATAATGATAAATGATTGACTAAAATCTAAGCCTAAGGTTTATATACTGATGTTTATATCAGATAATAAATTTACAAAACAATTACGAAATTTGTATTATCTTAAAAAACAAAATTGATGCAGATTTTGTTTACAATTTTTTTTAATGACCATTTCATGATGGCTGCTTACTGTCGCAAAAATCCATGGTTACGGAAGAAGCGAATTATGTAATATGTTTGGGCAAGGAACACCATAGGATATCCTTAGTGTACATCCTTAGTGTACGTTCTTTAAATTCATGTTCTTCGCTTTTACACACTCAGTGAGTTGACATAGGAATTCGGCCCGGCACATTTCGAATATATTAAATCAAGCCCAGTCCATCATCCGATCACAATTAATTGTATAATTTTACTAAAATTCGGAAGTTAAATGTATGTACCATTACCTCTAACATGATCTGTCTCCCTTTCTTGTCAACAGATGTGTCTTCATTCACAGCAAATACTAGATTTCCAACTCTTACATACGATGAACTGCTTTCAGATAAAACATCACCGGAATTCCAACAAGCGTCTTCACAAATTACGACGTTTGTAAGTGTGTCTCTCTTTTAGTTAGGAAAATAGATCAAATAAATCAACGAAATAAATTACTCTTAATGACACTCAAAGGGTATGTTGATATCGGATATTGATATTATTGTAGAAACCATTCAATTGATTCAAAACCCTTTATTGAGTGCTGGTAAAACTATATGCCCAAATCATGGCACATTTTGTTTATTTCACTGTTTTCTCCAAAGTTCAATGCCCTGGGGGAGTCAAAGTTCTTGATATCCTTGACTGGACCACTCCACATACCTAAGAGGGGGTGGGGATCATGTCCCAGAGTTGTGCTGTGGCCTTGTTTGTCCTTTCTTTCCGGGTTTTTTAGGGTAGACAACGATTTTTACTCGTATACTTCGTGCACAAAATTGTACAGACACACAAACCATATCTAATCAGCTGATAGAATGGAGCCATAAAAAATGTTCTTTGTAGCAGGCTTCTGGATGTCTTGTTAGCAGAGTGTGTAGGTTCTGTGGTTTCCAAAGAACCGGGGAACCTTCCTGCATTTGTGTATTTCTTGGGGTTACTCCCGCACTAGAGAATTTTGTATCAATTACCATTATTTCTATCAGGGTTGGCCTCATTATTGACAATTTCCATTATTTCTACCAGGATTGGCCTCATCATTGACCATAATAATGATTATTTCTACTAGGGTTGGCTTTCCGTTTCATTTTGAAAACTTTTGAAAACTGTTTTGGGGTGTTAGCTTTACCTAAAACAAACGTGTCAATACCATTCGATTCGCCCTGTATTTAATTATGTTTCTTTGGATAATTTAAGCTCACTGAAGGTTTACAGTCTGCCGTAAATTCACCGACCGTCGTCGTTAAAGAGCTCCGAAGTGGGAGTGTAATTGCCATTGCCGACATTCTCACACTGGATCTGAGTATGACCTCTGACCTTGAGAAGCTGAACGCCGTCTTAGAGACGTTGACGGCACTTGCAATTGCCTCAAATGGATTCCTGGATCCGTCGTCTATATCAATCCAAAGCGCGGGTATGTATTTGAACGTTATGCCCTGTACTGTGCCAGTTTTACATCGTCTTGATGATGAGGCATTTATTTAATAGTTTTGAGCTACAGTACTAGTGTAACGTACATGAAGGGAGACAACTTTGTTTTCTGTTTTTTTAAAGTTATGCTCATGGCCGTAATTAACACAGATATTTAACTAATTTTAAACAATCTAGTAACTTTAAAGGGAAACTGTTAGGTCATATATTTAGCGTGAAGCACTCATTTTCCGATAGAGTCATAATGGTAAAAGTTGGGAGTGTTGTAGTTTGTATAACCTCATGTTAAAATAGTGTAAAAATAGCCTGGTACGAGCACTTGTCAATGTTACTTCTCCTTTCAGTGTTTCTAACTATACTTTGGCGTATTTTTTCAACAGGAAGTTGTGTGGAAACCCTCTGGCCGTCCATTTACGGAACGATTACGTTCCCATCTGGAGCTTTGGGTAGTACTACCGATTCTGAACCAGATCTTCTGTGCCCTGACTACACACTCAATGGTACGTTTTATCAGTGAATTCCATTGATTTGTTTACAAGGATCTCTGATGTGTGATTTTATACATAAAGGGGATTTCCATGTTGTGACTCGCCTAACGTTAAATAAAGGTATATCAGAAATCTGGTTAACTCCTGGATGGACCTTTTGTGACATTCTTTAGATTTGTTTTAAAAGATGTTGAGTTTTGCATCGGGGATAAAGAATATTACCCTTACACCGATGTGTGTTAATGTATACTCAATACTTACCCGAGTTCTGTGAAACAAGCCACAGGCAAATCACTCGGGTGGGATTCGAACCCACGACCTTTGCATTGCTAGAGCAGATGTCTTACTACTAAATTTGTTGTTATCCTCAACATTTCAAGTCAGGAAAGCCATCCAGAAAAAACCCACATATCTGATTTCTGATGCATGTATTGTGAGTGATTATGAAATTACCCGATCTTGTGCCACAGAGTACCGGACTGTCTCTGTTATACGTTGACAAACATCCATTTTGTTCAAAATACATGACTTGTTCAACAAGCGGAAAAACAAAAGAACTTTATGTGAAAGCTAAGATGTTTCCTATACTACTCGTTCCGTAAAATGAAATCATTGCGCTACAAAATGTATGTTTGTAAGGGGTATTACAAAACATAACAGTCTTTCATTCACTGCAACACAAGTACTTTGAAAATCATTAAATTTGCAACCCGAGTAACGAATATTAATTAATTTACGATACAACTATTGTGGTTTTCAGGTGGCAATACGATCGCAACAGCTGTATGTGTTGGCGACGGTTTTTCAGTAGCAAGTTGGATTCCAGTCAACCTGCCTGAGTTAAACTGCGGACGAAACCTGACATCTGATGAAAAACTGCAACTCTTAAATCAGGTATAATTATAACAACGTTTTGAAACTGTTATTCTTGTAAACTGACAAAAAACATGATTTTCATTTCCTGACACCATCTAAATGGGCAAACTGCCTTCAAATCTCTGAAGTTTGCTCTTTGGAATTTACTCCTTTGCCTTTTTACAGGCAAAGTGTACCTTTGGTTTTCAGATCCGTTTAGATTGTTGTTATTTTATATAAACTTGGGTATCAACAATACAAGTAAGCTGTGAACATTTCATTTCAAAGGTAGAAGCGTTTTTCAGATAGCACCAAAACTATGGAGCGGTAAATGTTTACGCAGGAAGAATAATCCGTTGGAATCTTTGAATCCCTCTTACTTTGATTTTGAAGAAAATCGTTTCTCAAAATTGTTATACATTATGAACAGCTGCAGTGCTTCTTACAAAGTAAGTTTGTATGTCATCCATGTGTATACTCTCATTAATATGAATAGTGATTATCAAAAACGTAAACTTTCCTCTTGAATTATAACCAGCTAAAAACAGGTTTTAAATTATGGTGGACCGTGTTCTGTCATAAAATTCCACCCCCCCCCCCGAAAATAAATCAACAAATAAATAAATTTGGAGGTATTTATGTAAATCATTATATTGAATTAAATCATTTTAACATCTATTATTATTATTATTATTTATTCGACCTCAACAGTACAGTACAATGCAATAACGGAGGGGAAAAAACCCAAAACAGAAACGACAAAGCAACAAAACATAATGAAAAACAACATAAATAAATTAATGACAAACAAATAAATAAATAAATCAATCTATCAATCAATCAATCAGTCAATAAATTAAAAAGGAATTAAACCAATAAATAAATAAATAAATAAATAAACAAACAAACAAACAAAATAATATAAAATAAAACTTTCCAACCTTATTCATTTCACAGCAAACGCTTTTTATAGCCCAAAGCGCCCAATCCAAAGGCAACGGGCTCCCTTAGCGCAACCGAATTTAAAGATACCCGAAACAAATTATTGCACCAGCCACAACGATTACAATTGTTAGAGCTTAAGAACTTTCCAGAAATGAAAGAACATTAACTATGATCTGGAAACATCCAGATTTGAAATAGGCTACAATTTTGTTGGTGACATGGTGTAAACCATTATGTTTGAACATCCAAAGGGAACTGTCTTTGCCTTCTCTTTTCCACTGATACCCCCCCCCCCCCTTTATAAGTCCTTCTCATTCACCATATATTTACTTTTGCTCTTCCGCTTCCCACCATTATGTTTTTCTTTTCCTTTTTGTTTCCAACGTCTCGTGGTTAAACCAGGCCTTTTCCTCGACCCAACTCCCCCGCTTTTGTTTCCTTATTTGTTCATCCCTTGGTATTTGTTTTTGCTTTCTTCTATCTCTCTCTATTTCATTTCGTGTCACTTGTGTCACATACCTGCTCGTGTGTGTTGTGTTGTCACTTCGAGAAAGACTCTGCCGGGGTCGAAACACTAGGTCATTTACTGTTTTTATTTGTTATTTAGTTGTATTGATTACTTCCATTTTTCTTGTAGATCGTTGTCACAGAAGAGAATGTAATGAAAGTCGCAACCCAGGTAGTAGCTCTCACGGAGGACTCAGCAGCATTGACTGATATTGGCGTCACCTCTACAGCAGATATCATGGACAAAATAGCGAGTCTCAATTCAGTTTCTTCAGAGGTAATAGCGGCTTAGCACCAGAATATTTATCATGTCATACCAAACAATTTGTTCCTGGATTGCCTTCGAGTATCAATAGATCATCGGTGGACAGGGTCTTCGCTTCAGCAGCCCCTCATCTTTGGATTGCATTACCATCATCCTTGTTCCCATCCTGTACAATATCAACCTCTACCCCCACCATACCAGCATTTAAGAGACAACTAAAAACACATCTGATAGCCATAGCATTTAATTAGTTTCTTAAAGTCTTTTTGTATTTCATTGTCAGGATTTCTTGTAGCCGTCTTGAGCATTTGAAATGGATATGTGCGCCCTATAATGTACATAATAAGTGACGGGAAAACAAACATCCCTGAAGTGTTGTTCTCCGAAGGCAAAACATAAGTTTGCCATGTACAGTTCTGTACGAAAGTGACCCAAGTTAGTTTAAACATAAACAACAAGTAATACGCCATAAGGGAAACTGATTTGGTAACATTTTGCTTAGGGTTGTACAAAGACAAATTGACGACAGCGTGATTGAACCTGCAACCTTCGGATGCTCTAACGTGCCGGAGCTCTATCAACTGAGCTATCCTAACCCTACGTCATTATCTTTTGTTCAGGGTGCCAACATTAGGCTGGATAGATCAGTTGCTATAGTATAGAACGCCGACACATTAGTCCGAAGGTGGCAGGTTCAAGTACTGCTCCCGTCAAGTTTTCTTCGTTAAACCCCAAATTGTTTAAAATGGACATTTATAAATATTTGCTTCCGCAGGTAACGGTTACTATTGTTAAGATCGTCGGAAATCTAATTGATGTCAACCAAGAATCCTTACAACAAGCTGAAGTTATTTCAAAAGGTCCAAGCAGAGCCGTCAAACTCATGGAAAAACAACTCCAGAATGTGCAGGTCACCATGAACTCAACATTCCGTGAAGTGCGCACAAACATTGCCGTTGAGGTCCGAAGAGTGACCGAATCCACCCTCCTGGGTGGGTTGGGGTTTATGAGTGCGGGTGCATCGTCAGAGGAGAGTTTAGACAACTCCAGCTTGGTAATCATGACAAGAAACGACATGGGCAATCTAATCAGTGGCGAGGAGAGGGCAGCTGTGCTTATTCTACCTCCTGAAGTCAATATCTTAGCGCGAGGTTTGTCGTAGATTTTATTTTGATTCTTATACAGTATAAATGTTGTACGGAGCTCTGCAAGTGCCATCAAACTTAATTGTTGAGATCCAGATGCTATCGTCACCCTGAACTTCCAGTCATCAAGCTTGTGTTTTGGAAGCCCAAAGAGTTCGAAGTCACATGAGCTCTGTGGACGTACTACGTAGGGACACTGTATTTGTGATAACAGATTAAATATCTACATGCCAGAAGTACAGGGAGATCTGGGAAAACTTCTCTCATGACATCATTGGCCGAGGACACCAACATAGAAGAATTTACTGCAAATTGATGGCATCATAAACGTAAAGATTACGACATCCCGAGGTAACTTATCTTGGGATGACGACTTCTTGAAGCTATATTAAAGTCTTCCAGATATACTTTATCTCGGGATGACGACATCGTGAAAGTAGAATATTTAGTTCCCAAAGTAATTTGTCTTGGGTTCAAGATGTTATCGTTTAATGAGGAATTAACGTCAGGATGTCGTCAATCCCGATATAATTTACCTTGGGAAGGCAACTTCTTACTTTCATGATTTCGACATCGATAAAAATAGGTTGGGAAGACGACATCTTACTTTAGGATGTTGTCATCGCGAGATGAATCATCTCACAATCTCGCCATCGTTTATGATGTCATCAGCCTGCAATAAATTATCTTAGGACTTCATCATGTTGGATGACACTTCCAGAGCTCCGTACTGTTGTTCACTGAAACATAAATATGTAAATGTTGCTTTTCATTTTGATCCAGTATTTTTGTTGGAGGTTTATGTAAAATACCGATTTACAAAGAAGGCTCCTTCTGAAATCTTGCCCCACACTGGAGTCCGTCAGATGCTTAATTATTAGGGTTTTCAAAGCTCCCCGGAGTTTGTCTTCTGCTGTGGACATGGTCACCAAAACATAGAAGTAGAAATAGGGGAAGACAGCAGCTCAGATATACAGAAGTAGTTGCCAAGGACATCGGGGTGCTTCCAACTGATCTTTAATGAGGGATAGACAAGAATGGGCAAATCTCAACATGATTCCAACCTGGGTTTATAGAGAGATAATATGGACATGTTTCCTTGAAAACAAACACAGCCAAGTAGTTTGGAAAGCAAGACACAGTGTTATATTAGTATCCCTGTTGTAGATATGAACTCTCGTTTTCTTTTTAAACATTTTCAGATGATGAGGATGAAGGCACTCGCGTTTTTTTCACCGTCTTCAGAAAAAGAAACTTATTCCAGTCGCTTCCTCTGGCAGACTTCAATCGAAATGAAAACAATTTCAACCGAACGATTAACACTCGTGTCATGTCAGCTACTGTGGGAACTCAACCGATCAGGAACCTGAACGAGCCGGTGACTTTACTACTAAATAGGCTGGATGTAAGTCAATATTCTGAAACAATATATATATATATTTTTTTTAATCAAACCAATGCCTTGGCTACGGCTAAGGCTGTTGCTATGGCTGTTGCTATGGCTGTTGCTATGGCTGTTGCTAAGGCTTTTGCTATGGCTTTTGCTATGGCTTTTGCTATGGCTGTTGCTATGGCTGTTGCTATGGCTGTTGCTATGGCTGTTGCTATGGATGTTGCTACGGTTGAGCTGCAGCCGCTTATTCTAGAAGGGCTTATAATAATAATATTAAATTGATTTATAAAACGCACATTCTAAATACATTACTCATGGTGCTATACAGCAAGATGAAAAACGATGTAGGTGTACAATGATCAAACATTGCAAAACTCATTGCTATGAAATTAGACACATTATGCTTGTGTATTAAGAGGAGTGTCTTCAGTTCTGTTTTGAACATTTCCAGGGAAACATCGTCCGGGATATTATTTATTTTTTCTTTACCCTGGGGAGACCTCTCAGTGAAACACTGTTTTTCAGAGGTGCCCAGCATCTACAAATAAACATTAAAATTAAAATACAGTTACTAAATGACTAAGAACTTATTTTTAAAAAGATAAAAACAGCCAAACTGAAAAAAAGGCCACGGAAGAATCGTTACCACAAATAGAATCGGGTAGTTTATTCAAGAGAACGGGTCTGACTCCAATGTGTGAAAAGGACCGGTCAAAAAATGTTGCTTTGCTAATTGTGCTTATTTTGACTCATCTTGGAAAAAATCAAGACAAAATGGACTAGTTTCCAATACATGTGGCAAGTAAAATAACAATATTTATGATTTTGGATTAGAAATCATTTATAATTGTTTTAAATCATTCGGTAGTGTAAATAATATTCTTCATTTTTTTATATTCAGAATGGGTCCTTTGTGAACAACACAGCTTGTGTGTTCTGGAATTTCGATGATGGAATTTGGTCAACCGAGGGATGTAAATTGCGTGAGAACTACGGAACAGACCAACAAATTGCTTGTCAGTGTGACCATCTCACCAACTTTGCAGCTCTCATGGTAACTCCACTATTTTACATTCTGTTCTCATGTCTTCAACGAAGTTGGACACAATATCTCAGTATTTTCTTCGGGGCAAAGAAACTTTTTTCAAACTGTCCATGGCTTTACTATGTTAATACTTTCTTTGATGATTTCGATTATTATGCATCTCTTCTTGGGAGCAGTGTCGACTTAACAAACATTTACCCCCCAAAATAAAAAAATTATAATACAAATAATAACAATGATAACAATAATATTCTTAAAAAGCGAGTCTGTTCGTTTTCTCAAAGTTCTCTCTCACAATATACCACCAACTCTTTTAACATCCTCTACTTAAAGCCACTACTTTTCTGTCCAAGAACAGGTTGTGTTTCTGGAATAAATTGTTTTCGAATACGGTATAATAAATGTTTACTGGTAAATATTTCACAGGATATCTACCCGGAGTCTTCGTTAACCGAGACGCAGGAGTTCATTCTCAAGTTGCTGAGCCTCGTTGGGTGTGGAATGTCCATCCTTGGTCTAAGTGTTACCATGGTTACCTACATCAGTCACGGGTAATTTCACGAGACAAGTCTGTCTGTTTCAAAAGTTTGTTTCAAGTCTCCCCTCATCCAACAAACTAGACGGTTTTAAGAGGACTATCAATTCCTACCTTCAGCTCCCCTGAGTTTTTTCATATTAAATATTTTCTTCTCTTAGGCCTTTACCAGCGAACTTGCATGTACAATTTGTTTTTACTTTTATCCCTTTTTAAACTTTCAGGAAACTTCGCAAGAAGATCCCAAACAAAATCCTTCTTAATCTCTGCTCATCTCTTTTGGGTTTATACATCACCTTCGTGGTTGCCACAGTTCTTGATTCAAAACAAGGCGTGGCCGAGGTAGACGTGTTACCATGCTGCGTTCTCGCTGGTCTTCTGCATTACTTCACCCTCACATCACTTTGTTGGATGGGCGTTGAAGGTTTCAATATGTACCTACTGTTTGTAAGAATAGTCAATGTGTACATCCCGAAATTCATGTTGAAAGTTTCGCTCGTAGCGTGGGGTAAGTACATTTGTAAATTTAGACTGTATAAGTTGACCTAGAGAGCGGACGAGTTTTCGCGAGTACCTTGACTTCCGGGCTCCTCAAATAGCAGCTACAGCATGTAATGTCGCAATTGAAAAGAACTTTTATTACGATGTTTTTATATATTTCACCCATTGAATATGGTTTGCATAAACACAAAACTAATTGTAGAATTATTCAATCGTAAACGATTTCCCAAATCTTTGTGAATTTTTTTATTTTGACCTCAATTTCCGCTTTAGGTTTGACCATAAAAAGCATGCAATAAAAAGGTGACCGTCGTGATCATTGACGGATACCGCATGCAAATAAGATCAAGCTGCTACCAGTACAGTACCCAAACCGCGCGAAACTAGGACGTCGTTGTCCCGGCGACGCCATACAACATCACGTAAAATCCATGCAACACAAGATCTGTTTTCGCATTAATTAACGAAGCACTTTATATCCCAATTTTAAATATAACCTAACTTCTGTTTGTTAGTGCAGTCGACACGGTTTGCTTAACACAGTCGGTACAATTTGACACTTCGAGCCGGATGTTGGAGGTCGAGCACTATTTCGTCATTTCACAGATTTTGTTTTATGTTTATTTATTACATTGTTGGTTTACATGTAATCATTTCACCAATATGTTTTTGGGGTTGAAAAAAGTGATATGACCAAAAATAAAAAATTTAACAAAAATTGCACCCACGTTAATCTCCCATAGCTGATGGCTCAGAGGTGCACGGAAGCTTAATGATGACCTTGTCGTTGCGAGACTTGCATGGTCTATGACATAGTACAGAACACGAGTACCAGTAACAAGGGTTCTCAGTAATGGGTGCCGGCTATCTGTCACTTCGTTAGATTGCGATGATTTAAGAGGCCTGCACATGAAATTAATTTACTGACGTTCCTTGTTTTTCAGGGTTGGTCGGTGGGGTGTAAATGTCATTATTTTTCATTCACTGAACACTTTCTTATACAGTCCGTGACACATTCTGTGTATGAAGTTTATGATTTCTTCCACATTCTGTGCATGAGAATTATGATTTCCCCTAGCAAAGGTCCTTGATTATATGGCACAGTAATCGTGAAGTGTCGTATGACGTCACAACAGTTTTCAACGTGTTGATAGTACAAGTCAAAATTTCAACTATAGGCCTAATTGCTTTGCTCACCTTCAATCGAATTCATACTGTCACTCATACTATCATATTGTTAAAATTGAATTTGTTGGTTTATAGTATTACGTTCAGAAAAAGAACTAATTACTTTGAACACTTTCTCATCCTTTTCTAATTAATTTTTCAATCAAGCAAAAAACAACAAGGGTCCCTGCTGCCGCTTCCCATGGTTGTATCGTAAACTTGGGTGTGATCCCTGGTTTATACGGCAGTTACATGTTGAATGGCTTCCGAACAACGATATTGACAAAATAGGGAGACCGCCAACATAAGGCTAGATAGCTCAGTTGGTAGAGCGCTGGCCCATTAATCCGGAGGTTGAAAGTTCACGTCCCGCTATAGTCAGTTTTTCTTTGTTAAACCCCAAATCATTATAAATCACATTTTTTTGTGCAGGTGTCCCGGTGTTGATCGTATCAATCACTGCTGGAGTTACCAGAGAGGACTATGTCGAAACAGACTTGTAAGTTTATAACTTTTGAACTGTTTCTAGCAGTTTTTGAATTTATACTGCACTGAACAATTTATTTAATTCATTTCGTTATACCCACATTAGTTAGAAGTAAAAAATAGATCTATATTATAAACGTAAATAAAAGCAATACTGATTACGCATAAAGCAAAACAATTTGGATATAAATCAAATGCAGTCAAATCCATGTAGTATGAGCCATGTAACTCTCTTAGTTCAAGTACATAATATATTATGTTTTAATTTGGTTCTTAGTTGTTTCTTGAAGACGATCCCGATGATTGTTAGTCTCTTGGTCCCTATTGGACTCATCCTCCTCTTTAACATCGTCATCTTTGCCGTGGTCGTCCGGAGATTTGTCATCACAACATCAAACAATTCACTAAGGACAAGCGAAAAGCAACTCTCGTGGCGAAAACTTCACAAGCAGCGTCTACAGAACGCCTTGACCGTCATGACCCTGATGGGATTAACATGGTCAATCGGTTACCTTAATCTCGTCCAACCACTCAGTTTCCCGGTACAGCTAATCTTCTGTCTACTCAATACACTGCAAGGATATTTCATCTTCATGTTGTATGGTGTACGTCAACCAGAGGTCAGGAGGCATTGGAGGAACTGTTGTTACCTTCAACCATCGACGACGTGGTCCGGTAGGTCCGGTAGGACATCTTCAGACAACCTACCGTCATCAGTTAAACCACAACTCAGGACACCGTTTGACCCCAAAAGTGTCCCCCGGCCAACATCGCAGATATATCGTAATGGAAACTTCAACTAACTGAAATAGATTGTTACAATTTAAAGGTATTATACAGGATTGGCAGAGCTGACAAAATAATCACAGACAGTGTTCATGTTTTGTGTAATCAACCACATACATGAAATAACAAACCTGTGAAAATTTGAGCTCAATTGGTCATCGAGGTCACGAGAAAATAGTGAAAAGAGACCTTATGTGTTTTCTGTTTTTCAAACATTGAGTTTATTATCAAGCGCGATAAAAACTATTGTTTTACTCATTTCTCAGAAACGATAGCATTTTAGGCAGAAATATTTGAAGGAACCCTTTCTACCATTACTTACTTTAAATCATGTAAGTTATGTGTGAATCTGTGAGCGATTGTGTTTTTCGATCTTACCATTAGTGTTCAGGGCCTTTAACTAAAAATTAAGACTTCTGAAATTTAAAGTGCACTTCAGTATTTATAAACATAACATAAATAGTTATTAAAGGAAAACAGTCAATTTAGATGCTAACTGTCTTTACTATCTTTATAACAAGTAGGCTTGCGGATAAACATTACACATTTTTCGGGGTCATTACCAATGTACCAAACTAACTTTAACAATGAAATAACATGTACGGACGGATGAAGGGAAATTAGATTTGATACTCATTGGTCCTCTTTGGTTTCAATATTTTTGTATGAAGTGCATTGATTTTTAGCGATTAAATGATATGTTAATTTTTACTTTGTTACATAATAAGGGACCCTGGCAAGAAATAATATTCTGGTTGAGCTTCACCAGTCGTTCAGTTTAGCTGCGATGGCGAAAAGTTGTTTGTTACCGAGGTTTTGGTGGTGTGTTTTGGCATGGTTTTAAGATCGGAATTGTATAGCCGATTGGAAAAAAAACAATCTGTGGAACTTAAACTGAAACATAACAATCCAGTCGATTGGACAAATTTCCAGTGAGTTTGTGTCAGATTACTCGAAAATAATACATGTTGTGTATGTTGAGAACATTACTTTTCAAGAGAGTTGACTCATGTACGCCCCAGGTAACCAGAAGCGGTTCGTAAACGTCTGGAAATGTTCCTGGTTACCGGCCCATTTTCTAGCAGCTTTCACTTGGAAGTCATTATGGCCAGTGATCCAAAGCATGCTCCAAATATTAAATCCTCCGTAAATCGTTAAGATTTGAAACATTTAAAGTACAGGATTGGTATCGGTTAACAAAATATATAATTATCTGGAAGCTCACTCATTAAAAATACAGTTACAAGCCACCAGAGAAATATGTCCATATCAAACCAGTTGAGCGGGAGCATTTTAAAGATAAAAATAAAAATCTCAGATCCTAAATTATATTGTATTTGTCAGATAATGTGATAATTATTATAAAGTGGTATGAAATCCACTTGACAAACCAATACATTGTTTTCGCTGTTGTCACGCAAAACATTTACCCAAAGGTAATTTTTACATTGTTGTGTTTTGTAATGTTATCATTGTTATTTTATTTAAGAGTGAAATACGGCAAAATAATACGATTACGCCAACAAGAACCGACATTATGTAAAAGTTGATTATTTGTTATTATTTACAAATATTGGCCAACACGTTTGTTATCATTCCCGTGTGAGGTTAGTGCACGTAAAAGAGCTCATAGCACTCGGGGGGGGGGGGGGGGGGGGGGGGGCCTTGTGTGTGTTTATGTTTCATTAAAACACCATTTTGTTGAAAAATAGCCCAACACAATGCCAAAGTAGCTTTCAAGGTGAGGCTACAAGAAAAAAGAGACAATTTATAGAGATATTATTATTTTTGTTAAATCCACATTCGAATGTCTTTAGGAATGTATTTACCTTACTTTAGGGGGAATGCATTCCTAATAAAGGCACGGTAAACTTTCGGTAATTGCGAAAGACCATTATCCTCACTCATTAAATTTATCGCAGCATGCATAAAATAACAAAACTGTGAACATTTGAGCTCAATTGGTCATCGAAGAAGCAAGAAATAACGAAACGAAAAACACCCTTCTTGCATAATAAATGTGTTATTTCAGATGCCTGAGAAAGGCTTCATCCGTGAAGCCTTCCTAATTTTCAAATTTGTGTGTGCGATTTACCCATTTCTCAAAAAATACAAAGGGTGTTACTTCTAACGATGTTTTATAATCTCAACAGCTCTCCACTGACTCCCGATAAAACTGCGTATCGTTTATAAGATAAATCTTCTCACTTTCAAAGCTCTTCATGGCTTATCCCCTGGCTATATATCTGATCTTCCCCATAAATATATTCCTGTTCGTCCTCTCCGATCTGCTGGCCAATCCCTACTCACGCAAACTACTTTTTCCACAAAATGTTATGGTCAAAGAGCCTTCAACTTCATTGCACCTTCATTATGGAATGACTTACCTCTTAATATTCGCCAAGCTGGCTCTCTTCAGATTTTCAAGGGACCTTTAAAAACTCATTTGTTTTAATCTTTATTTGTGTAACTTGCTTTTTAAAATAATATTCTTTTCAATGTTTTTTGTTTTGTTTTGTTTTTGTGTTGCGCATAGAGGCTTCTGCATTATGCGCTATATAAATTTCTCGTATTATTATTATTAATAATCTTTTACAAAGTAGGTTGTAATGCTCATTCATATGTATATAAATATATATTTTTTGTAATCATCAAAAGTACAGGTCAATTTTGCAACATTTGCTCAGTCTATTTTGTTAAAATGACTGGTTTACTTCTCATAAACAACTTAACATTATAGACCACTATAAAGCTTACACATAAATCTACATTTCTATCTAATTTGTTCCCTACCACGAGGTTTTGGAAAAAGGTTGTGGCCATTTTTAGATTTCATATTTTATTTATTTTTTCGGTCACGGCTGACCGATTTTACATCGAGTTTATAGGGTTCTAAACTGTTATAATTATATTGTAGGTTGGTGGAAATCAAAATACAGATAGAGGGAGTTTCAAAGAGCAGCACTACGGTGGGAAATCTATTTGAATAGTTCGGATTGTTTGCATGCATGTTTACTTTTTCTTCCGATTTTTTGTTATTATAAAGTTTGCTTTTAAGGCATGTATAACATAATTTTATGACCAGAAATATATCATAATTATACGTGGGCCTATAATATTGGAAAAGATTAAACGGATTGTTTGTTTGATTATTCATTACTCTTTGTACTTCAATTATACTCATCGCATTTTCGTTCAATATTTCAAAGATTTTGCCTATGAGTTATGAAAGTTAATTATAATATAATTGGTATATTATGTTGTACTAAAAATAATTTGTTATTTACAAGCATTACTTACGTATCACTATGACTTTGTTATTTACCGGTTTCTTTCAAATGGTGGTGTTGAACAAAGAAAACATTACTAGAGTTGGACTTGAACAAATGACCTCCGAAATCCCACTTTAGTCAATTGTTCTTTTTCAACTCAAAATTATTTAAAATGTACCCAGTCAGTTTTCTTTGTAGTTTACTTTTTGATATTTGTAACTTTTTATAACTTTGGTAATGACTTTTGTACATGGCGCTTTGAGGCCGTTATTGCTAATAACACTGCGGTTTATAAGCTTATTGTTATTATTGTCAGTTTTATTCACCGATGTACTTAGGCCTTCTCCGGTTGAATTGATACATGTAGAGACATGGGAAGGAGGCCGGCCCTTTATTTAAAAAGGACGAGCATTCACCAAAACACAACAAAAGCAAAATTCATTATGATGACGTCTGAAATATAAAGTGATCTCTGCACTTGAACTGATTTTACTCCTCCAATCAAAAGCACACAACACAAAAGAGCAAACACACAGCACTAGTAAGGGCAAAAGGTCAACACGACACGAGGCCGGCCACACACCGGTTTACAATAATTACAAGATTCAAATAGCCCTAAAAATGACAATATTTCTCTGATCAAAGATGATTTATTACAATTACAAAGCATTACTAACAGAGAGCCTCTAGGATGTTATTCCACCCATGCTCCCTACAAAATAGAGAGAAATACCTACAGAAAGAAACGTCCTCTCTCTTGCTCAAATCGAAAATGGAAAAGAGATCAGTGAGCTTAAAGGTCGCGACCCCAAACTTAACTTTTTACTGCTAATCACAACGTTTGATCATGCACTTAAACACTGAGGGCGCTCTTGGGTTCCCTACAAACATAAAAACTATTTCTGAACATTGTATGCCGTGGACTTCCCTTCCGTCACTCACCAAAACTGTCATGAGGGGGATTAGTTTTTGTTTGTGCTCATTGTGTCTCGCAACTATACATTAGGAAATAGTCAGAAGCTGAACATTTCACTTCAGAGGCTTGTCGTCTGCACCCACCAAACATATCATCCCCACTTAACGCCTAGAATACCATGCTCGTCCGATATTGGGCAGAGGTATACCCCACCCCACCCTAACGTTTCCATACTTAAACACACTATTTTCCTTTTGTACAGATAGGGCCTATACCCCGCCCCTTTATTATCTAAAGAATTTCTAAGATTCGACATGAAGACACAATGTAATCGTGTGTGTGTGGATTTCAGGAATTATTTCGGGTACCGGTCATTTCGGTCCGAGGTCAACTCGGTCCGAGTCAACTCGGTCCGAAGTCATCTCGGTCCAAAAGATTAAATAAAGTGTGGTTGACGGGGAAGTGGCGGGACGTATGTATCTCGACGCTGTATCTCAGAAATTGATTACAATCACCGTTTAAAAAAGACATCTTTCCGAGAGCGTGATTAAGGTCAAATAAAGTAAAACAATTGGTAGAAAATGAACTTTCCTTTGCAGTTTGTAAAATACTTTTTTTTTTCTTTGCAGTTTCTGTAGGACGATTTTTTTATTCCAAAAAAATTACACATTGAAAGTGTTGTTTATATTATTTTCAATCAAACATTTTCCTTAGTTTTCCTACGTTTTCCTACAATAGTTATTTTATGTGCATGAATTTACTGGAACCTTTATCTTCTTTTTTCGGGGGAAAAGGTCATTCATTACCTGCAAAAGAAAGTTATTTTTCTACGTTGTTGTTTCCATGCTTTTAGAAAGAAGGTTTTTTTACGCTGATTCACCATTAGGCACTTTTAATTTATGAGGATCAAGATGACTTTGGACCGAGTTGACCTCGGACCGAGTTGACTTCAGACCGAGTTGAATTCGGACCGAGTTGACTTTTGGACCGAGTTGACTCGGACCGAGTTGACTTCGGACCGAGTTGACTTCGGACCGAGTTGACACTAAAGCATTCTTTCGAAGACTCTAACAAGACATAAATAGTGTATCAAAGCAGGGGGAACATTAATAGGGAGCACCGTCTGTCCCCATTTCGGGCATGGTAGACCTATACCAAGTTAATGTACACACCAGTGTGGTGTCCTGACTCTGTTGATCTGGTCGTTGTTTATGGTCGATGCTCCTTCCCAAAGGTACCAAAGTAACAATTATACCAAAGTAACAAACGGCTGGTTCGACCACAAGAGTTGGGGGACACACAAGAAAAAGGCAATAATGGGAAGAGGGAGAAAAATTAGTAACAATTAGTGGATAATGCTAATGTTGCACCCGTCGGGAATCAGAGATTCACTCCACGGTGTACATTAATGTTGCAATTCTGTATAAAAGGATGAAATAAGAATTCACAATGAGTTGGGTCTTTCACTTTTAATCATATGTCTTGATCTCACTGCCACATCATCCAGTATCTATCTTTAACAATAATAACAATACTTCTTAAACATTTACTTAGAAACTTGTCATTGTTTCGACAATAATTACTTTCTCTGCCTCACTTCAATCCTAGTATCATTTGCAATAAACAAATACTCAGAGTGTCAATACTATACACTAGGTCGAAATCTATTAATGCTTACTACATCTGTTCACTTCTGAAACCCAACTCCACAAGTAAAGCAATCGCAGTGTTTTTGCCCAATAGTCAAAACAAAGAAACACATTGACTTTAGAGAATAAAGAAACACATAAACAAACCCTACTGGGATATGAGCAAAGTCTTGGGTCTGATATAAACAAAATCAACTTGGCTAAAACAAGGCAAAGTCACTTTCTAACCTGGCACTTGCCTCTTAACAAATAAAACAAAGAAGGTTGTTCAGGCAGCAAGGCTATCCCAGGCTATCTAGGCTATTAAAGAGCTACCACTGACCAAGCCCTCAGGGGTTTAAGTTAATGACCCTGCTAGCCTTTTAGTCTCCACTCAGGGTTACTGTCTCAGACCAGGGTGGTCTTTTTGTACACGTGTATCTACATACATAAAGTACTGTACAACTAAAGTACTGTACAACTAAACTTAGAAAAGATGGGGAACTACCCCTGCTTTTCCTCTAGAAATATACATAGTTGGAAAAGTCCTAAAACACCATTCTTAGCATCAAACATTTCTATAGAATATGAGCTATCAGAAACTCAAGTTAATTAATCAAAACATAATAAGGAAATGGAATAAAAGTCTAAATCAATTCAGTACACTTCAGAGCCTTAACCATGTTTCAACCCAATTCAGTAAAGCATAGGCCTACACACATCATGGTTCATGGTAAAAGTTATAGCTAACTTTGAGGAGGTAAATCTCTCCTATCCTTAAGTTAAAACAAGTTTAGAATAATACCACATCAATCTATAGTTTATGAACTTATTAGATAATACAAATTAAAATCCACATACCTGTATAAAAGGATGAAATAAGAATTCACAATGAGTTGGGTCTTTCACTTTTAATCATATGTCTTGATCTCACTGCCACATCATCCAGTATGGGGGGACTGCTGTGGGGTGAGACCCATACCCACTCATTGAGGTATTTCCAACCTTTTGATTGGCTTAAATCGGCTGTTGAAACAAAGGGGTGGTCAAGCAGCTATTGAAAAATTAGAGGGGGCATAATAGTTGAAAATTTAGGAGGGGGCATAAGCGACCTCTACACTCTCCCCTTGAAAATTAAATGTTGTCCTCAACATTTCAGAACGGAAAATTGATCAAAGCAAAATAGTAAAAACTAAATATAAGTCTTAACGGTTAAAAGCAGACTATGAAATCTCAGAAACTAAAATTATTCGATTCATACCACACAAAAAAACTAATCGTGTCCAATCTGAGCAAAACTTCCAACCTAAATTTGGGCTAAAGACACCTTGTGTGCAACTCTAGAAACAAATTGACTATGAGTTACCCATCACTGGTTGCTAGTGGTATGGTGATAAGTACCAGGGGTGCCATGGTTGCATCTGCAACTGCGGATAGGGCATCATCATAGGGGTCGTCCAAGGCATGCTGGCAGGTTGAGGGCACATCATCAGTGGTGCTGCTGGAGGTGTATTCGTGGAATGCAACCATGGATGGTGGTAGTGCGGGGTACTTCCAGCAGTCACTGCACTCACGTCATGTGGACCTTGCTGCGGCTGACCCAAATAATCATAGGCCAGTCGCTGTGGGGGCTGTCTTTGTCTTACCGGGTAGGTTCGTGCATCCTCCTGTACGGTAGGGGGAGCTGTATTGAGGTGGCATTCTCGTTCTGAAGCTGAGGCGACAGAGTCAGAAGCTGCCTCTGGGTCCGATGCATTCACTGGGTCCCAGGGCAGGGGTGGAGCTGGTTCATCCATGATGGGTTCAGGAATGACGACTGGCTCCGGAACAATGGTTGTCTCTGGCACGGTGACCGGTTCAAGATCATGTACTGGTTCTGGTTCAACAGTCTGTTCCAGAGTGGTTGCTGGTTTCGGGAAGACTACTGGTTCCGCTGCAACCAGTGGTGTAGGGAAAGTCACTGCCTCAGGTGTGGAACATGGATTGGCTGCTGTGTCATCTTCAGTCATATCACCGGCTGGGGTGAATAAAGCAGCTTCATGATTCAATGGTGCAGTGTGCGTCATAGGGGGACATGGCGCCATTTTCTGTGTGGGGGCCGAAACTGGGGGTCTGGACTGTTGTGGCATCTGTCTGAAGACTAGAGTTTGAAGATGGCCATTGTATTCATCTTCAGAATTGTCAGTGTCGCTGGTATTTGGTTTATCCCGTGGTGCTGGCCTGCTTCTGGTGCGGGGTGTTTGCACACAGCGCGGTGTCCTCGACTTAGTCGGTTCGTCACTGATGAGGTCATTACAGGGTAGCAACAGATTTCTGTGAAGAGTTCGTTTCCTGCCCGTCCCCTTTTCTGGACGCAGCTCGTACACTGGGGAGTCATCACTTAGTTGTCTCACCACAGTATGGACATCACTTTCCCAGTAGGCTCTCAGCTTGCCAGGCCCACCGGTTTCGTTGAGGTTCCGCACAAGAACTCTATCACCAGGTTGAAGGATAGTGCTGTGTACCTTCTTATCATAATGGTGTTTGCCACGGGCGGATGACTTGTCGGCATTTTTTCTTGCCGCCTCATACGCCTCTTCCATCTGTCGTTTCCAGCGTTGACTGTAGTCTTGATGGTCCTTGGGTGGTGTTTTTATTTGTGACAACCCAAAAGCCAAATCGATGGGAAGTCGAGGGGGGCGTCCATACAGAAGAAAGAATGGAGAGAATCCAGTGGTGTCGCAACGAGTGCAGTTATATGCGTGTACCACTTTGTTCAGAGATTCTTTCCAGCGGGACTTCTCTCTCTCGGGCAATGTACGGAGCATCCCCAGAAGGGTCCGGTTAAATCTTTCCACTTGCCCATTTCCCTGCGGATGGTAGGGGGTGGTGCGTGAGGGCGTGATGCCAGAGAGGTGTTGAAGTCTGCGGAATAGTTGATTCTCAAACTCTCTTCCTTGGTCATGGTGAAGTTTATGCGGGAAGCCAAACCTCAAGACGAAGTCATTAAAGATCTTCTCTGCTACCGTCTTACCCGATTTGTTAGTTGTTGGGTAGGCTTGGGCAAATCTTGTGAAATGATCCATGACGACCAAGATATATTCATACCCTCCAACACTCCTCTCAAGATGGAGAAAATCGATGGAGACCATTTCAAATGGGGCTGTGGTGATTATGCTTCGGAGGGGCTCTCTGGTTTGTCGATTGGGTTTCTTCTGCTGCAAACATCGGCAGACGTTCGTCACGAAGTGTTCAATGTCTTTCTGCATACGGGGCCAATAAAACCGATCTCGTGCGAGGTGGATGACCCGTTCAGCCCCTAAGTGGCCCATTTCTTCATGAAGCTCCCTATAGACTATGCGGTGGTACTTACGAGGAAGGACGAGTTGGGACCTTGCACCTGCTCTCCGACATAACACTCCGTCTTCGTCAATGCTTAGCTTGGACCAGTCACGAAGAAGAAGGGTAGTATCTGGATGTTCTCCTGCCCGCGCTTGTCTATGCGGACGCTGTCCCCTGTCAACATGGCCAAGAACTGGACCGATGATAATATCAGCATGCTGAGCTGCCTTCAGTTGTTCTTTGGTGATATGGTGGGAGCTTGTAACACCGTCATCTGGGCTTGATGTAGACGCAGTCAGGGCACCAATCCATGGGAAATGGTCAGACTTATCAGCCTTGATTGCATCGATGGTGGCACTAAGATGAGTTGGACTGATCTCGCTTGTGCACTGGGTTCTAAAGTTGTCTATGTCAAGGGGCATACGGGAAAGGGCGTCGGCATCTGCGTTTGACTTTCCAGGACGGTACTTAATTGTGAAATGAAAATCTGCTAATTCAGCAACCCAGCGATGTCCTGTTGCGTTGAGTTTGGCTGATGTCAAGATGTAGGTCAAAGGATTATTGTCTGTATACACAGTGAAGGAGGGAGCATAGTACAAATAATCTTTGAACTTTTCTGTGATGGCCCACTTTAGCGCAAGAAATTCTAGCTTTCCGGAATGCAGATTGTAGTTCTTCTCAGCAGGGCTTAGCGTCCGTGAGCCATAGCCGATCACTCTCATCTTTCCATCCTGCTGCTGGTACAAGACAGCACCCAGTCCTTCATTTGAAGCATCTGTATGCAGAATGAAAGGCTGCTGATGATTAGGGAAAGCCATTACTGGGGGGCAAGTGAGAAAACTCAGCAAATGTTCCATTACTTTCTGATGAGAAGCTTCCCATGTTATGCGTTGCCTTGACGACACTTGTCCTGCACTTTTACCTACAGCAGCTTTTCCTCGTGACTTTGAAGATGGTTTCATTGAGCTATTTTTGCTAGGTTGGTCATCACTGCATGGACTGGGTTTCTTCAGCAGTTCATACAATGGTTTAGCGATGGTAGAAAAGTTCTGGATATACTGACGATAGTAGCCCAGTAGACCCAAGATTTTCCTCACCTCACCCACGGTACTCGGTTGTTTGTCACGGAGTGCCTCAACTGCTTTGATGTCTGCAGGATCCATCTTGTAGCCTTCACTACTGATAACTCTCCCCAAGTACCGCACTTCTTTCTGGAATAAGTTGCACTTGCTTGGCTTGAGTTTGATACCACGGTCCTGGAGGCGTCTGAGGACTTGACGTATGTGTTCGACATGTGACTCAAATGTTTTTCCGTAGACCAGTATATCATCAAGGTAGACTACGGCGATTTCTCCAACTAGACCATCAAGACAGGATTCCATACACCGTTGAAACACTGCAGGCGCATTAGTCAAACCAAAGGGAATCCGATTCCACTCATACAAACCCCAAGGGGTGACGAAGGCCGTCTTATGTTTGCTCTCTTCTGCCATGAAACCCTGGTGATAAGCTTTACCCTGGTCTAGTGTCGAAAACCACTCATTTCCACCGAGACTATCTAGAACATCTTGGATTCGTGGGATCGGTTGTCTATCGGGAATTGTCTTTCGGTTCAGCTCGCGGTAATCTATGCAGAGACGGAGAGAGCCATCCTTTTTCCGCACACAAACTACCGGTGACGAGTAGGGAGACTCTGACTTCTCAATCCAGCCTCGGCCAATCAAGTCCTTCAAGTAGTTTTTCACTTCAGTGTAGAGTGGCGGGGGCACGGACATGTACGATTTCTGCACTGGCTGGTCATCCTTCAGACGTATATGCATTTTCAAGTCTTTGATGCAACCCATGTCACTGTCATCTTTTGAAAATGCTCCTGCCTCTTCCCGCAACATCTTGTTAACATCTCGGCATTGAGCCTCTGTTAAGTGACTGAGGTCAAACTGGGGGGTCCCAGTTTCTTCGGCAGAGTGTGCAGTGGAGACTTCATTTATTACAAATGTACGTTTATCTTGTGACGCTGGTATAGGCCTCTCGGGAATGGTTTCAATTGAAAGGGGGGACTGCAGTGTTCCTAATTGGGTTTGTTTCCGCAGGACGATATCATGATTGGATGTGTTTTGCACCAAGATGAAGACTTTGCTGGATGGCCCCTTTTTCAACCTAACAACTGATGGTTGAGGATGAAGATCTTCTGGCCACTGGGTGTCCACATCAGGCTCAAAGACAGCGGTAGTGTCTTGATTCAGCAGACATGATGTCGCTCTGCAGGCTACCTCGATAACACTTCTGCCAGGTACGGTGACTCCCTTTCTGCCTACCTGGACACGGCAGATATCTTCTGGTGGCTCTTCTTGAATAAGGTTTGCAAGGGCTGTCACTGCTCTCCTCGTCATTGATGGGAATGCCGCTCTCACGGCTTGAATAGGGGTTGGATGGAGGGTGTCTCTTTGAACGATTTCTTCTATAACGTTGTACCCAATTATGGGAACTCCTGAAGTTGCCCGTGTCACCAAAACTGGAACTTTAATCTCATGGTTCAGCCCTGTCGTCAAACTGAAGGAGACATTCAGCCAGCCATCATATGGTATAGGGGATCCATTTGCAGCCGTAAGGTTCAGGTCAGTTCCTCCTAACAGCTCACACAGTGGTCTCAGCTTGGCTTGGGGCAAGTGGGTTGCTCGCCACTCAGCAGGTATGATGGTGACCTGGGCTCCTGTGTCCCAAAGTGCCTGGGTCTTTGTTCCGTCTATCATGCAGCTCACCATACATCTCTTACCCACTAGTCGGCTTACATTCGCTTGTCTTGAGGGGGCTATCGAACAAAGGTGGGACTTCTGGTAATTACTTTTGTAGGTTACTGGCCGTCCCGTGGCAGTAACCCTTGGCCGTTTCCCGGTTGATTGCGTCGCCACTGTCTGCATCCACGAGCAAAGTGCTCGCCAGAGCCACACTTGTAGCAATGCTCGCAACTATCTCCAGTGCCACTCCGTTGGCAGTTAGAACAGCCTCTCTGTCTGTTGGTGTCACGGTTGGTCCTAGGGGTCCACTGCTGGCGCTCACTAGGCTGGGCTAGCGACTGTTGCAGACCAGCTATCTGTGTTTTCAGGGTGGCAATCTCAGCAATTCCTGCCTTCACTTCAGCAAGGTCGGTCATTAAACTGCCTTGTCTCGGCTGCTCCTTGAGGTTGGTCCCCGAATCTTCTCTGCTTGATCCCAGCTGTTGTACCACTTTGACGGAGATGTGTTTTGCACTGGCCACGCCAAGTTTCTCTTGCCGTTCTGCTTCCTGGCGAGCTGCTATATTTATTTTCTCAAACAACTGCTCATCCGTCGTACTTGGATTCTGGAGATAGGGACGCAACTCTGACTTGACAGCATCGCTCCTTAATCCAGTCAGAAGTCCATGCAGGAACATACTCTGTACAAGGGTGGGGTCATACTTCAATCCGGAACCTGCTTCCTGGCTTGCAAAGACAACTTTTTGTTTTAGATCAAGGGCACGAACGAGAAAACTCTGTGGGGATTCCTTGATGTCCTGAGTCACACGGGATAGTTGTTGATAAAGTTCTGTGGCATCTTTCTCTCGGTAATGTGACCGCAGAACTTGACGGAGACTGGGCAAGGCAAGGGCTACCCTACCTTCCAGGTAACTTCGCAAGGGAGAGCCTGGTGAAATCGCTCGGATAACGCCTTCAACGATCTCGCATTCGGTGTGGCCCTTTAGACGACCATTCTCGATCTGGTGAGCTAAGCTTGAAAAAGATAATTTATCTTTCTGGCCCGGCTCTCCTATCTGGCCAGAAATTTTGAACTCCCGTCTGGCTAGAGTCATCAAACTGTGGGGTGTGATGGGAGGGATGGGTTTCTTCAGCGCTAGCTCAGTATCTAGTATTAGTGGCTGTTCTCCACTTGCTGGTTGAGGAGGTGTTGTAGATTTAGATTCCATGGTCGGGGATGGTTCAGTCGATAAATCTGATGAAGCTTGGGGTTTCACAACTGGTGGCTGAGGCTCAGGGACGAGTTTCTTTAGAAAACATTGTATCTCCTTGAAACTGTCCAGGCCTTGATCCTCCATCTCGTCTATCTCATCTCGGTTGAGATGACGGTTGACTTTTCTTACGAGGATCTGGTGGTTGTCTTCTTTCGCCTCTAATGCATTATAATCGGGTAGATCGATGAACTCACAGACTTTGAGTAACTGGTCACGGGTGAGTTTACTGACCTGGCACATCAAAGACTGGCATAGCTCCTGTGCGGACTTCTCCATCTTGGGGGCAACTCGTTTCTTCAAACTCTTTGTTTGGTCTTTGACTCCGCCCCTTGCTTGCTTTGTCCACCAACCACTGCTATTCTCCTGTCTCTTGCACTACCAGGTCTGGACTCCTGTTACCATGGTTACTGTAGCTTGGGTCTTGGGTTCAGGTTCATGGTCGCTGGACAGGCGCTGTCGTTGAGCATTCTAACGGATGTAATGCTGAAACACACCTGTCCCGTCGGAGGTGCCAAATGTTGCACCCGTCGGGAATCAGAGATTCACTCCACGGTGTACATTAATGTTGCAATTCTGTATAAAAGGATGAAATAAGAATTCACAATGAGTTGGGTCTTTCACTTTTAATCATATGTCTTGATCTCACTGCCACATCATCCAGTATCTATCTTTAACAATAATAACAATACTTCTTAAACATTTACTTAGAAACTTGTCATTGTTTCGACAATAATTACTTTCTCTGCCTCACTTCAATCCTAGTATCATTTGCAATAAACAAATACTCAGAGTGTCAATACTATACACTATAGGTCGAAATCTATTAATGCTTACTACATCTGTTCACTTCTGAAACCCAACTCCACAAGTAAAGCAATCGCAGTGTTTTTGCCCAATAGTCAAAACAAAGAAACACATTGACTTTAGAGAATAAAGAAACACATAAACAAACCCTACTGGGATATGAGCAAAGTCTTGGGTCTGATATAAACAAAATCAACTTGGCTAAAACAAGGCAAAGTCACTTTCTAACCTGGCACTTGCCTCTTAACAAATAAAACAAAGAAGGTTGTTCAGGCAGCAAGGCTATCCCAGGCTATCTAGGCTATTAAAGAGCTACCACTGACCAAGCCCTCAGGGGTTTAAGTTAATGACCCTGCTAGCCTTTTAGTCTCCACTCAGGGTTACTGTCTCAGACCAGGGTGGTCTTTTTGTACACGTGTATCTACATACATAAAGTACTGTACAACTAAACTTAGAAAAGATGGGGAACTACCCCTGCTTTTCCTCTAGAAATATACATAGTTGGAAAAGTCCTAAAACACCATTCTTAGCATCAAACATTTCTATAGAATATGAGCTATCAGAAACTCAAGTTAATTAATCAAAACATAATAAGGAAATGGAATAAAAGTCTAAATCAATTCAGTACACTTCAGAGCCTTAACCATGTTTCAACCCAATTCAGTAAAGCATAGGCCTACACACATCATGGTTCATGGTAAAAGTTATAGCTAACTTTGAGGAGGTAAATCTCTCCTATCCTTAAGTTAAAACAAGTTTAGAATAATACCACATCAATCTATAGTTTATGAACTTATTAGATAATACAAATTAAAATCCACATACCTGTATAAAAGGATGAAATAAGAATTCACAATGAGTTGGGTCTTTCACTTTTAATCATATGTCTTGATCTCACTGCCACATCATCCAGTATGGGGGGACTGCTGTGGGGTGAGACCCATACCCACTCATTGAGGTATTTCCAACCTTTTGATTGGCTTAAATCGGCTGTTGAAACAAAGGGGTGGTCAAGCAGCTATTGAAAAATTAGAGGGGGCATAATAGTTGAAAATTTAGGAGGGGGCATAAGCGACCTCTACACTAACAATGGGGATATTTGTGGTAAAAAGGAGAAGGCAAAAACAACAAGTTATTGGTCATTTCCTTTCTTGGCTGTTTAGACCACAGGATTGAATTTTCTGGAGGCACCTTGTCCACAGTATCCCCCTGCTCAGACGAACAATCCGTCTGTAATTTCCCAGTGTTTCAGAGCCCCGTAACGTCATGCCAGAAAAGGAGTGATTGTGAAAATTGAAGTGATGCCCTATGGGTGTATACAACTTTTGGGTGTGGTTGTGGATCTGCAGCCGTAGAAACGCAGAACACAAACTGAAAATTAAAAGAGTTTAAGGTAGATAATCGTATCTTTTTTTTGGTTCTTTTTTATCGATCTTTGATTCAAAGCATTCTTAGTTTTAGTTTCATCAGTAATTTTGGGAATCTCTCAAAAGAAAATGTTCATAAACTGGAAAGACCTAGGAAGATCGCTCAGCGCATAATTCGTAAAGACCTCCCCTCAATAAGTTATCTCTATGACAAACTGGTTCTGTTAAAAGTTCATAAGATAATGCATAACCCCTCACACCCCTTGCACAATTGTTTTTTATTCTATAGATCAGGTATCCGTCTCCATGTCCCACGTACCTACCATTGTCGCTCCAGACAATCATTTGTTCCCAACGCCATTCATACTTTTAATGCTACTGCTCATAGGGGCATTAACTTATAATGTGTTTTTGCCTCCCTTTGACCACTGAGCTTGCTTAACCCCAGATCTCCTGTACCTTTTATCCTCCTGATGTGATGTATCCTTTATTTGTGTATGGTAGTTTTTTTATGATGCCGTTTTTGATGTTCACTGTATTTGCCCGTGCATGTTGTATTTTCGTATTTTAATGCTAGTTTTTTACTGTTCGTTGTACTCCACGCCTACATATTATGATATTGTATATTGCATATTTAATGTTTAGTTTTTACCCATTTTCCAGTGGAAATCGAATTTCTGTATTTGTTAATGTGGACAATAAATGCTATCTATCTATCTATCTATCTATCTATCTATCACACAAAATGTTCTTATGTGAGTAATACATGCCTTATTTTTAATCTGAAACCAATAGAGACCACCTTTATCCGTGGTTCCTATTACTCTCAGTTTAAAAATAATGCATTGACCTCAGATGGATTAGTGCCGATAACTATTTATTTTATCAATGTATACTCTAGGAAAACGTAATTTTGCTCGGTTGAGTGGCGAATGAGAACGAAATTAGGTTCTTACTGGTGGAATATCACTCCGCGCTCCACGAAGGGGCACTTGGGTACAAAAGGAAATGTATTAAGAGCCGGCGTACAGACAGGCAATACATTATTATTAAAATGATAATACCAGTAATATCAATAATGATTTTAACATATAAACCAGATTTGATCAACAGGTTGGCATGAGATAGATAGAGGAGCCAAACTACGTTCATGACTTCCCCAAAGAAAGAGGTTTTTGAGTTTTCGTAACCGGCTACTATCACAATCAGAATGAGTAGCAATTACTCCAAAAGAGTAGTTGCTACTAGAGACTAACAATTGCCAAAATGTAAGTAATGTAGTGCAGTCTTCGTCAGACAAACATACACGCATTTTCAAAACAACCGGATTTAGGTGATCTTCCTGAATTCATTATTATTCGGAATGGGATATTTGTTACTTCTAAGACGAAAACAGGATAAATACATGGGTCAGCTGAGCAGGATATGCCTGTCGGTTAGCCTCCATTAAATCACTGGTGCTATGTGTATTCACCGATGTACTTAGGCCTTCTTGGGAAATACCATTGTCTCTTGTACCGAGGAGTTTAAAGTGTTTGCGCACTGAGGCATATCATGTGGGTGCTGTGCGGAGTTGTGACGAAAAACCCACCCATTGATGACTGTCAATGTGTGTTTAAATCGTTCCAGCACAACATACACCGTTGTACATGTTTTTTTTCCCCTGTTAAACGGTGTGAGAATTATGCTAAGCTATGGACGTGCTACGTCGCTCTGCATACTGACACATTTCAAGCAAGTAAAACAGTTTAACACGGATGCCCACTTGGTACACATGCTGCATAACGTTTAAGTGTAACAAATGTCCAGCAGTGAAGAGAGTGCCTTAATGTAATAGCTGCATTTATCAACCTTCGAGATGAATGGTATCAGACTGCTTAAATTCTGTCAAGAGGTGAGTTTTCTTGAGGGGGGGGGGGGGGGGGGGGGGTTACTCAAAGGGAGTTGCCTTAATGTAATAGCTGCATTTATCAACCTTCGAGATGAATGGTATCAGACTGCTTAAATTCTGTCAAGAGGTGAGTTTTCTTGAGGGGGGGGGGGTTACTCAAAGGGAGTTGACGACAGGACTGACTTCTAAGTTTGCCTTCAACTCAACAAATTTAAACTAACTGTGGATAGTACACTTTGCATTAAGCAGATAACGATTGATTTGGAAATCTCAAGTTGCCTGCCCAAATTGTGCCGGATGGCCAGCGGGAAAACGTTTTTGCACACCACTCATGTACTATATAGAAAGTGATCTAGGCTGACTGTGCTGAAAATAAGTTGAGACTTGTACATTTTTGTCAGGGGTCAAATCTCCAGACGAGCTTTTCTTCGATTAGTTTATAATGCCTTCAAATTGTATATTTTGGTACTAATGCCGCCGAACGTATGAAACGTATTGCATGTCTAGTACTAGTAGTAGTTAAGAGAGTGTCATATAAATAGCTGCATAATCTACCCACGAGATGAATGGTATCAGACTGCCTACATTCTGTCAAGAGGTGACTTTTCGTGAAGGGGGAATTCAACCATTATGGACAACAAGGCTACCTTCAAAATACGCTTCCAACTCAACGGAATTGAAAACACTGTGGATATACTATGCATTCAGTAGTAATGTGTAATAAACATTCCAATGCACAATTGATGTTGATGTTGGAGAGTTTATTTTATGACGCCATATTATTCCAAATTACTTCCAAACTATACAGTGAAAGGGGCCCTTAAAAGGTTAAAGTCACCTGGAAATAGAATTTATTTTAATTTGTTTAATATAAAAGAGTATTTGTATATTATAACAATAGAACAAATTTTTGAGTAATTGTTTGTCAGTATTTATATGTTTAAAAAATAGATAAAGTTGTTTGGGGGCGACTCCGCCCATCCTTTTTGTGACGTCAATCGAGGAAGACTTCGCCTCGATTGAACATCGACTCCACTCGAACTAGCCTGCATTTACGTTGTGCAAGTAGTGAGATTGTACGTTTCGTTTGGTTATCCAAAAGGGATTTTTTCTTGCATTTTTCCAGCGAAAATTGCTGCTGGATGCAGCAAAACGACTAAAGATGGGGTCAGCCAGCATTTTTTTCCTGCAGATCCCAAATATAGGCAGTTACGGGCATCGAAAGTTAGGCTAACGAGGGCAAAGTGGTCCGGTCCGACGTCGTTTTCAGCGCTATGCAGCGAACACTTGGATAGCCCGGGGATTTTTTCGTTGGTAGTAGTGTGCAAGGGAAGTTGCAGTGAAGCTTAGGTTACCAGCGAAATGTTTCTGGTGGAAAAACAATACCTCGTATTATCCGTGTTCTCGTTATGACCATGCTCGTATACGCGCATGGGACAGTTCGGGACCGGTGAAAAACCTCGTAAACTGGCGTCTCGTATTAGTCGACTGTACACTGTCCTAGGATTGCATTGGGTGGTGACGTCCGAATACGAAAACGTATCATACTGATCAGGTACCCAGACGTAATGTACGGGGCCAGACTACACATTTTCTCCTGCCTCGATTGACGTCACGAACATCGCCATGTAAAGGGGGGCCTATTTTTTTATTTTTTTATTAAAAGAAAAATACAATTTGTTAACCTTAGTAAATTGTTTATTCACATTCCACTCATAAAAATGTATATATTAATGACAAAAGCTTTATTTTGAAAAAATACCACTGCCAGGTGCCTTTAACCTTTTCCCATGAGTGATCATGAAGGGTGTGTAGGTTGGATACATTTGAAAGAGAGGGTGTTTATGTACCAAAAATAAACAAAGGGCTAGATTAGATAGCTCAGTTGGTAGAGCGCCGGGCACGTTAACCCGGAAGTCGTAGGTTCAAACCCCGTTCTATTCAGTTTTTCTGTGTTCGTCCCCAAATCGTTTAAATTTAAACAAACGAACATTCTCCGCGATCCGGGTCGCTGTAACGAACACACTGTGCCTTGTCATTATTTGTTTATGCCATGCCACGATCTGTTATGGTTCGGTTTTGTTTGGTTGTGCAACGTTATTTTTGCCAGCCGATGAAGCACGACACAATCTTTGTCATTGAATACAACAAGTCAAAAGGATACATGACATTAGAGTGGTTAATATCTGAATTCTACACTCGCAAACTTTTATGCAATGGGCAATGACTTTAACTAGCCAAACATTTTCATTTCATAATGGGCATGGTGGACCCCCCCCCCCCTTTCTCCACCATTGTGTCTTGATTATGTTTTTGCAATCTATTTAGGGATGCACCCCACTAAATGGGGAGAAAAACATAGGGTAGGCATCATGAATGTGTTGTAGGCCCTCCAAATATTCTATATTAGACAGATATGAGAGCCCCCCAAAAGGGACACTGTGTAAAAAATGTTGCCCAATTGTGACTTGGGGGTTGTAGACTTCCAACTTTAGGTATTTTGCATGACATAGGTCCTTAACAAATGGTTCTATTTGCCAAGAGGTGTAGGGACATTTTTCAAGATTGATGTTCGGACGGTTGTAAAATTACACCGGTGCAGGGGTGTTTTTATTTGGAGGGGGGATAACTCGACGGGCCTTTGGACTCCCCATATGAAATTGATCAGTTAATAAAAGTTCAAGAGTCATTTAATAATTGTCTTTTTTTCTGTGAAAAACTGTGAGACCTCTCTAAGTATTTTTTGTGTGTTTTTGAATATCTAGCAATTCTTACTATAGAACCAATGAGAGTTGATTTAGTTGTGTGCTCCCTTATGAGTTCTTTAGAGAACTATACGATGAAGTACTCTTGTACGAGAGATTGTGTTAATGGGTGCGTTTGATTAGCTTACCCAGGTCGACCCAGGTCTTCCCCCGGTGCGTTCGAATAGCTTTGACGTCATTCGCGGTGCTCACCCGGGTCAGCCCCAGGTGCCCTGCTTGTGGAGAGAACATTTTTCAAAAAGTATTTTCTTACAAAGCGTATTCTTACTGGAGTTGTGAACAGATCAGTTTTAGAAGAATTCCCTTTGACTGATTGAACATTAGAATGTACGCATGAACGTATTCAAAATGGTCTATTTTAGCCTGAGCTAGCGTTTTGCCACTCCAGCCAGTGTCATTGACTTGTCAACAGGACATCCTTGGAGATTGGAATAGTAACAATTCGACAGCTATACAATTTTAAGACCGGGGGTAATAGTTACTCATAATCTTGACCTTGGTATTCAAGAAAAAAATACATTGACTTTATTGTTCCACATCTGACATACACACAGACAATATGACAATTAAATATGTTTCACACAATTTTCCAGTAAAACGTTTTTAAAAACAATAGCCGCCGAATAAAGACAAAAACGCCTCCTGCTCCCCTAAGTGATGTAGTTGAATTTCTTGACATTGACAATGTATTTGAATACCAATGTGATTGTAAGTGACTTAGAAGGTGAGACAGTGGTAAATAGTTTGGTTTTTGTACTTGGCGGCTATCTTAAAAATCCAAGATGGCCACCATATAAAAGAAAGAAAGCATTTCTGCTGTTGTATTAAGTGATACAGTTGTACTCCTTGACCGTGAAAATGTATGTTTGGACACCATCATTGTGATTTTAAGTGACTAAAAAGGTGAGATATTAGTAAATACGGGGTTTTTAAATGGCGGCCATCTTGAAAATCCAGGAGATAAGGGCGGCCATAATGCGTCTTGGGGAAGTGGTTCCTATCAAAAACACATAGCTTTAGTAATATGAAGTAGCTTGAGGAAATATGCTTGTGCTTTTGTCCGTAGTGTCAACAAACATCTCCAATATGGTCATTTCAAGGCACTGTACACGTTTGGTAATTACTCAAAATATATATTAGCATAAAAACTTACTTGGTAACGAGCAACGGAGAGCTGTTGATAGTATAAAACATTGTGAGAAACGACTCCCTCTGAAGTAACGTAGTTTTTGAGAAAGAGGTAATTTCTCACTAAAATAATAAAGACTTCTGGCCAGAAGCCTTTTATTCCTATCTGAAAGCACACTAATTTGTACAACAAGGGTGTTTTTCTTTGATCATTTTCTTGCAACTTCAATGATCAATTGAGCCCCAATTTTCACAGGCTTGTTATTTTATGCATATGTTGGGATACACCAAGTGAGAATACTGGTCTTTGACAATTACAAAACGTGTTCAGTGCCTTTAAAGCTGCCTGACTACTAAGGTGTTACATAGTTATATACATAAATCAGTATCACAATTCAAAAAGTTCAAAAACCTGTCTTAAATGTTTCCAGTCCATTAGCCAGCTGCAGCCACTCTTGCCGGTGCAAACTCGAGGGACTAATTCTTTTATCACCTTTCTTAATCTTGTTGCAAAAAAATCCACATGTCATAAACTATAATAGCCTTTCCACCAAAAATAGATTACTTCAAGTTTTCGAAAGATTTTCTGGTGTAAAATCTGAAACGTCTTTTAGTTGTTATGTCAACGGCCATTTTGATAGTAACATTTTTAGGCCCATGTGTTTGCATGGAAAGGAATAATGAGCTGTGCATACTCAAACAGCCGTTGTATGTGTCACTTGGCTAGCTTGGTTGCCTGTCAACAATGTTTCTCTTTGTAATAGTGTTACTGTACAACAAAGTCATCAAGAAGGATATTTATTGGTATAAACAGGTGACATTTGGTAGAAAAATGCCTTTGTTATATCAGTTGTTTGTAAAGTTAAGAGAATGTTTTGGTGCGGGTTTGTTCTGTTAGTCCATGAGCCAGAGGCTGTAAATTCACAATAGACTGTGCAAGTCTCGCGCGCATTCGAACTTCCGGGACCATCGGGACCATAGTGGTCCCAACCATATGGAGTTTTACGTGGGCGAGATTTTGTTTCGTCAATTATTTTAGTTTAACGTAGGTTATGACCTAGAAAAGTATACATGTTGTTGGGAATGTAATACTAAGTGATAACAAAATATGAAAGTAAAACCAATTCAACAATATAACGAAGAAAATCCAAGAATTAAACTTGACCTCAGCTTCCGTTATTGCAAAAAATTAAGAATTTTGTGCTCGCCTCCGATCATAAAACTTACGTAAACGCTTGTTTTGGATGCGCAATTATAATCGCCAGGTGCTGTAATTGCAAAGCAAACCCTTTTCATTGCAGTCTATGGTTGTTGAGGCGTCAGCATCCTCTTTAAACTGCAATACGGGTCCATTTAAGACCCGTTTGACGAATCCGCGTAAGGGGTTTCTAAAAAGTTAACATCAAATAGGCATCCTTGTCCCAGAGTTTTAATTTTTTTTCAATAATAATATACACACTATTGTGATATTTTTTTTCAAAAGCTAAAACTTTTCATAAAATTGTAATGATTTATTTTTGTTGTTCAGATTTTGTCATGAGATATAATTTAAAACAAAGATTTAATTTCAGAAATAAAAATGTTCTTCGTTTGACGTGTTTTCTCGTTCGGATACGCGCGAGACTTGCACAGTCTATGGTGATATACTTATGATTTTATGCGCAATAGGTTACAGGATCTTTTAAAGTAGTGTTAAAAAAACAAATCTTTTGACGGGAGATAAATGTTCACCACACTGTGCCCCTGCTGTGTGTTATTGCATGTAGATTTTTTAACGCTGCATCACAACTTACATAGAAAAAAATAAAAATTAAGTATAATTGCGCTAGAATAGTACGTTTTTAACCACCAAAATGAATAGGAAAAAATTGTAGAGTGGAAAAAGCCTAATTAAAAAAAAAAAAAAAAAGGAAAACAAGTTTTAAAAAACAAATGTAATTCCCGTCAGGGGGAACCCGAGAACATGGCGCCTGTAGGGAAAATCTGAGTAACTGAGTGAAAAATGAAAAACATTTGTATATTTTACTGTTTTTATAGGTCCTGTCTTTTACAATTGAAGTCCCAACCAAATCCATCGGGCTGGATAACATATATTTTCAGAAAAATTTAAAGCCCTTCTAGGGAGACCTAGACAAAAATAGAAAACGCATCTGAACTCTATTCAAAGTGTCTTCTTGATTGGATAAGACGGGGCACCAACAAAAACTGCACTCAAGTAAATAGCCTGCTATAATAATAGAATAAACTGCACCACTCTAAACCTTACAAGCAACTGATAAATTATATCAGTGATATTAGAATTAGTCCCTCGAGTTGGTCCCAATAATATGTGAAATGTTAGCCCCTGCCTCATGGACTATTCTGTTTGTTTAATTCAAGCGCCTTGGGAACCTTATTGGTGATAAGACTATATTAAAAAATTACAAACATTTTCAAATATTTTACCATAAAAAAATTACTCAATTTTTCAAATATTTTATCATAGGGCCTATCTTTTCAACAGATTTACATTGCTATCACCATAGCATATTTGCTTCGTGATGTAAATGGGTTACCCTCTGGTCCACCCGTTACAAACTATTCTGATGGGTTATGTTTAGACATGAAACCCTCTGGCCACGGAGGATCACCGAGTTCTAATCCGCCGCCGTACGCTTTGTATTTCAATCAATCCGAATACACGCCAGGAAAACCACTTCAAGGTAAGCGGTGTGACAGGCGCTTTTGTCCCCCTGAAGATTCTGTCCCCCATACGGCAAATTTTGTGGAAATTTCGTCCGATATAGCCTTTGATTGAGTCAACCTCTCTCGGCCCATTCATTCACCGAATGTGGGACACACACCGGGGTACAAAATCCCCTATGACACCTACACTAATTTTTAATAACTCTTACCAAAGTTCTTTACCCTATGTCAATCAAAAATCTATTGAGCTTTTAAAGGGACAGTGGTGAAAACAAAATCGTTCGAACGAAGGAAAAAAATCGTTCGGACGAAGATTAGAAAAAAGCGCCCACGTGTGCTTTTTTGTTTGTGCTTGTCTTGTCTCTGTCTGTCCACAAACTGATTACTATTCATTTTACATTTTCAACAAAGACCCATTTCAACAGCCTTTTCCATGTACTGCATTTCTTAGGAACTCCTTGTCTGGTGCATGTTTCCTTCATTTCTACAATCTGGACTGTTTTTTTTTTAAGAGGAATGTTAATTCCTACCTCCAGCTCCCCTGAAGAGTTATTTTCTTCTTAATTATCTTCTTCTTGTAACCGGCCCCTTACAAAGTGGTTTTTGGCCCTTTGAGGGGCGAACTTGAGTTATTAATAATATTTATTTATTTTGGTTCAATGAACAATTCTACAAGTTTTCTACCATTGAAATGTGTACAAGTTATGCCTGCGGAAAGTCTAGTTCTGCCTTTTCTAAATATGCGATGTCACAGGTACTGTGGTCTATGCGCAGTGTAATACCAATCAAGTTGAACGATTGAGCTCCTCGCTATAAAGTTTTCAACATCTTCTTTCTGCAGTTTCACTTGAAATCGGACAGAATGAACAGACAATTCACTTTAAAGGATTTTTTATCATCATCGACAACCTGGACGAGACCATAGTTCCACATGGGACCTTCGGTGAAATAAGTCAAGGAACGCAGGTTCTCAACTGCTCCCAAAATGGACAGGTACGGTGAAGTTAATTTTATGGATTCCCTTCTAAATATTATCAAAATTGGCATTTACAGAAAACATTTCTTTGGAGGTATGTATTACACATATTAGACCTTTGTTATCAAAATCAGTCTGCTGAAGTAATTAATTAAGCACATACAGAATATAACATTTATTGAGAAGTTGAAAATACCATCGAAAGCATAAAGTACATGGTCCGATTTTCGGCGGAAGAATTTTCTTTTAAAACAGATGATGGCTGTTTCCAAACAAAACAATACATAGTAAAACTTCCAAATATTATGCCACGGACAATGCACAAACTTCAAGTAATGTGCAGAATTGCTTGTACACGGCTGATGGACGAGATATTGTTGGGATCCCGACAACAAGTCAATTGTACTTTTTATTTAACTACGAGTTGTCAATGACGGATTTTTCGTGCAAAAACTTTTAAATAAAAGTTTAGCTTTCTTTATTCTATTAAAATTAAAATAGCTATTAAAAATGTCATTCAAAGTTTTTGGGTCAAGATGGCAAAAAAAACAACAGACCAAACATCATGACGCATTAATTGCAGTTAATCTTTTTAAAATGCCGTTTACTTTGAGTTTAAATCTTGTTCTAGTTTTAACATTTCAACCATGTATCACTTGTAATTTTTTTCGCACACTATTTCAGGATGCATGGGGACATACAAACAGTGAGCCGAAGACCAACGTCACGGCTTTATGGCTGCCACCGGCGACATGGAAAGGCCCTCTCGTGGCAAGGTAGATTCACTTTATAACGCGTGGCGACGGTGTCATAGTGGTGCACCCCACTAAATAAACGGTGCAAAATGCTATATTATACTCAAAAATACTTCAAAATGAAGGTCAACAACCCCCATGTCACATTTTGGGTAGCGTTTTTACACTGTACCCCCTTTTATTTGGCTCTCAAACATGTCTAGTGTACAGTGGCTCATATTCGCCAATTCCCAGAGAACATGGTTTTTTTATGGCGTTATTTCGCCGTATTTTTTTGCAATTTATCGCCGTATTTTTTTGCAATTTATTGCCGTATGTTATTGCAATAGTACGGCGATATAGCGCAATAGTACGGCGATATAGCGCAATAGTACGGCGATATAACACTTTAACAAAACATGGGTTCTCTGGGAAATGGCGAGTATGAGCCACCGTGAGCCAGCGTACTAGTGGGCCTACAAAATGTATAAAGCGCCGTTGCTCTGTTTTCTTCCTATTTTGTAGGGTGGGGCCTTTTAAAGAAAGCTATTTTTACAGTTTGACATGAGACCACATTTAGGACACTAGGAATTTTGTCAAGATCATGTTTCCTCAGGAAAAAAACGATTTTTTTTAAATCGTTTGAGAAAAGGCAGGTTTAATGAAACAAACAATGCGTATGGTGTTCTGTGTAAGTTCGCAAATGAATGGGCATGCATGCCTGAAACACCCACAATGTAATATTGTTCTTCCAGTTGAACAATTCGGACTTTTGGGTCTGTCTGTAAATTCTTTGACAGTATCATACGGTTGTCCTGATGACGATTGTTGAGAGTGTTGTCAAATTTGTCTATTACATATACTCATGAGGCCGTCGCTCCGTTTTCTCCCTATTTAGTCGGGTGCTCCCACAGGGGATTTTGTCCCGGCAGTTGTGTCTCCCATACGGAAAATTAACATGGTTGAAGGAGGTTCATTCCAAAATGGTCGCTTTCAGAAGAAATGTGTAGACAATTAGCCGTATGGGGGGGACTCCGGGGGGGGGGGGGTAGTTAGACACAGATTCTCCTGCCACATCGGCCAAATGTGTTCGTTTAATGTTGTACTTTAAAACTTATCGTCCGTACGAATTAGCTCCAGGAGTGTTTTTCCAATTATGTATTACGAGAAGGCTGGCAGGCATAGTTAGCGGTATGAACTAACATATGATATACTAAGCCAATGGGTCGAGTTGGTGAGATCCGTGTTGATAAAATCATCTTTGTACAGGGATAAGTGAAACTACATTCGTATAATTCCTTACACCCTTTACACGTCCGTTATAATATGATTTTCGCCAAAACTTACGATCTCTCTCGTTATAATTACGATCGTGCAACGCAAGATGGCATCTAGCATGGCGCGACGAAATCGATACACCACCAGGAACGAGGTTGATTAACTACACATGACAAGTAATTATTTCAAAGACACTAATTTAACCTAAATTTGGTAAATTTCATCTAAAACTGAAGTTAACATACGGATGGTTTCTGGTTGGATTATATTGTTTCAGACTGACAAACTTAATAGAGTCGGAGCTTTAGGATTTTGAAACTTGACATGGTGGGAATTACCATGTATTGGGTTTGTTGCACCACCAAAATCATCTCGAGATTAGTTACTGGAAAGGACCAAGCAACGCCTTCTTAACATTTTTACATTATCTGTGGCTACATAAGCCAGATAATATCAAATAATGAGTTGTGATTTGGTCGCTGGAACTGGTGGTGTAACAAATTGACGCTTCGATCAGTATGCTTTGATTGTTTTCAGGAGAGAGCTGAAATAATTGGAGTGTAAAGTTAGCACCCATTTCAGAATTGACAGAAATCATTACTGTTATACTAGCTCTGCTTTTTATATACACGTTTGGTCGTGTCATCAGTGTAGCTATTGTCATGTCCCTGGTTTGTCTGTCTTGTTTTGTGTTTGTTGTATGTGTCTTGTATTGTGTTTGCTTGCTTGCTTGCTTGCTTGCATGCCTGCCCGCCTGCCCGCCTGCCCGCCTGCCCGCCTGCCCGCCTGCTTGCTTGCTAGCCTGCTCGCTCGCTTGCTTGTTGCTTTTTTTTTTTACACAAACTGTTGCCTATCAAAACAGCCTTTGCATGTTCTGCTAAATTTATTTTGTTTAATGCTGCTTAATTTTTGTTTCGTTTGCTTCTTCATTATACTTTTTGCTATGTCTCATAAGAAGTTGGCATGTGCAAATGAATCTGTATTTGAAAACGCAGTGACATTGGTTTTGTCCATTTACAGAGCAACAGTAGTCTATTCGCTTTCGGTTTATTGGCAGAACATCCAATCAGATATCATCACATTTAGAAATTCTTCAGGTATGTTTTATTAATCATAACTACTATTTGTAACCATAAAAAGTATTTTAAACATCAGTAAAGTAGTAAACATACAAAACTCACTATCAGGAACTAAAAATGGAACTAAATCGTTGTTGCCCTCTGGAAAAACATCTTAATTCGGATAAAGATTATGTATAGTCGAACGATTTTTTTTGGGGGGGGGGGGGGAGGGGCTTACAACGAACTGTCCCATCAAATGATGCAATTGATAGTAAAGTCACCTGTGTGACATATGAACAGTTTGGAATGGTACTTGTAATTCAAAATTACTTTTTTCTAATTATTGGTAATTAATACAACGATAACGTGTAATTCACCTGGTGCACCAAGCAACAATGCAATATGTACTTTCAATTAAACTGTTATTGGTAAAATTTTACGTGTAACTACGTTTATAAATGTTAAGACCTGAAGCACTCCATCAGAAAAACTTTTAAACGCTGGGTTTGGTTAACTTTTTGCAGACAATGAAAATCCAGTGATTGACTGTCCAACTGTTGATGCTGTTAACGTAAATAACGGAACCAATGGAAGTACAGTAAACCTAATGGTGACTGCACATGACGTCGTCGATGGTCAGGTCAATGCAACTTGCTGGATAGAAGATAACCTCAAAGCTCGGAGTCTTTTTCCAGGTTATATTTTTCAAGTTGGAGACACAACTGTGACATGTAACGCATATGATGCATCAGGCAACACTGCTTCGTGTTCTTTTAATGTAATTGTTTTAGGTAAGTCCTTACGGAATGTGTTTTCTTAACATTGAAAGAGCCATTTACTTTAAATGGGATAACATGGACTTAAAATCTATTCCTTGACAACAAACGAAATTTAGAAGCGTTTTTCTTGTTTTACAGACAATGAAAATCCAGTTATCACTTGCCCAGTTGTGGATGCTGTCAGCGTAAATAATGGAACCAATGGAAGTACAGTTAACCTAATGGTGACAGCAAAAGATAACGTCGATGGTCAGGTCAATGCAACTTGCTGGATAGAAGATAGCCTCGGAATTGAGAGAGTTTCTCCAGATTACATCTTCCAAGTTGGAGATACAACTGTGACATGTAACGCATCTGATGCATCAGGCAACACTGCTTCGTGTTCATTTAATGTAACTGTTTTAGGTAAGTTCTTTATACAGAATGTATTTTCGTAACTTTTAGGAATCCATTTACTTTAAAGTGGAAAAAATTACATAAATTACTCGTTATCACAAGCGACCATTCAAAACGTTTTTCTTGTTTTACAGACAATGAAAATCCAGTTATCATTTGCCCAATTGTGGATCCTGTCAACGTAAATAACGGAACCAATGGAAGTACAGTAAACCTAATGGTGACAGCAAACGATATCGTCGATGGTCAGGTCAATGCAACTTGCTGGATAGAAGATAGCCTCGGAATTGAGAGAGTTTCTCCAGATTACATCTTCCAAGTTGGAGATACAACTGTGACATGTAACGCATCTGATGCATCAGGCAACACAGCTTCGTGTTCATTTAACGTAACTGTTTTAGGTAAGTCTTTACGGAATGTGTTTTCCTAACTTTTAGCTGGCATTTACTTTACATTGGAAAACATTGACATACATTTCTCTTTGACACAAACGACCATTCAAAGCGGGTTTTTATTTTATTTTGTTTGTTTTTGTTTTTTTACAGACAATGAAAATCCATTGATCAATTGCCCAATTGTTGATGCTGTCAACGTAAATAACGGAACCAATGGAAGTACAGTAAACCTAATGGTGACAGCAAACGATATCGTCGATGGTCAGGTCAATGTAACTTGCTGGATAGAAGATAAACTGGGTATTGAGAGAGTTTCTCCAGATTATATATTTCAAGTTGGATACACAACTGTGACCTGTAACGCATCTGATGCATCAGGCAACACTGCTTCGTGTTCTTTTAACGTAACTCTTTTAGGTAAGTCCTCACAGAATGTATTTTCTTAACTTTTAGGAATCTATTTACTTAAAGTGGAAAAAATTATATGAATTACTCTTTGACAACAAACGAAATTTCAAAGCGTTTTTCTTGTTTTACAGACAATGAACATCCAGTTATCACTTGCCCAATTGTGGAAGCTGTCAACGTAAATAACGGAACCAATGGAAGTACAGTAAACCTAATGGTGACTTCTAAAGATATCGTCGATGATCAGGTCAATGCAACTTGCTGGATAGAAGATAGCCTCGGAATTGAGAGAGTTTCTCCAGATTACATCTTTCAAGTTGGAGACACAGTTGTGACATGTAACGCATCTGATGCATCAGGCAACACAGCTTCGTGTTCATTTAACGTAACTGTTTTAGGTAAGTTTTTACGGAATGTGTTTTCCTAACTTTTAGCTGGTATTTACTTTTCAGTGGAAAACAATGACGTACATTTCTCTTTGACACAAACGACCATTCAAAGCGTTTTTTTTTTTTTTTTTTTTTTGTTTTTTTTTTTACAGACATTGAAAAACCATTTATCAATTGCCCAATTGTTTATGCTGTCAACGTAAATAACGGAACCAATGGAAGTACAGTAAACCTAATGGTGACGGCAAATGATATTGTCGATGATCAGGTCATTGCAACTTGCTGGATAGAAGACAGCCTCGGTATTAAGAGAGTTTATCCAGACTACATCTTCCAAGTTGGAGACACAACTGTGACATGTAACTCGTCTGATGCATCGGGCAACACTGCTACTTGTTCGTTTAACGTAACTGTTTTAGGTAGGTTCATACGGATTGTGTTTTCTTAACTTATAGTAAGTCATTAACGTTACAGTGGAAAACATAGACATAAAATATCGCTTGACAACAAACGACCCTTCAAAGAGTTTTTGTTGTCTTAGAGACAATGGAAATCCAGTGATCAATTGCCCAATTGTTGATGCTGTCAACGTAAATAACGGAACCAATGGAAGTACAATAAACCTAATGGTAACAGCACATGAAGTCGTCGATGGTCAAATTTTTACAACTTGTCAGGTAGATGATAAGCCTTTGTCTGCAGGTTTCATGTTCCAAGTTGGTAACACGAACGTGACATGTATAAACGCAACTGACGTATCAGGAAACACTGCAATGTGTAGTTTTAGCATAGGAGTTTCAGGTAAGTTGAAACTTAATAGAGTCTGCTTCTTAATAGATGTAAATTTGTGCATCTGGGATAATGAATATAAGTTGGTTTTTACCCTTACTCCGATGTGTGTTTAGCACTGTACACTCGGTGCTTTCCCGAGATCTGTGAAAAAAAATCCACAGGTAAATCATTTAAAATTAACATTTATTAAATTGTTGCGGTACCCGCTGCTAAGGATTCGAACTGCCTCTGGCCGTCGGGCTAGCCCGGTGTCTGGTGGTAGGCCATCTGCTCTAGCAATGCAAATGTCGTGGGTTTGAATTCCACCCAGGTGATTTGCATGTGGATTTGTTCTCACAGAACTCGGGAAAGTACTGGATAAACAGTGATTAACACACATCGGTGTAAGGATAAAAACCAACTTATATTCATTATCACCGATGCAAAAATAGCATCTATAAAATTGTTGCTGTACCCACTGCTAAGGATTTGAAATGCCTCTAGCAATCGGGCTAGCTCGTTGTTCAAGTGGTCATCTGCTTTGCAATACAAAGGTGATGGGTTCGAATCCCACCTGAGTGATTTGCCTTTGGATTTTTTTATCAGAAATCGGGAAAGTGCTGAGTATACACATGCTTAACACACATCAGTGTAAGGGTAAACAAAAAAAATCTTTTCTATTCTTCATTTCAGATTCTTATTAAGTCAATAATTTTAAAACATAATTTCTTGCTTTGCTGCAGATAATGAAATTCCAGTCATTGACTGTCCTTCTCATATTGGCGAAGTTACTGGAACCAATGGAGCCGTGGTTGATATCATCGTGACGGCATATGATGTCGTCGATGGTCACGTCAGTACAACATGTTGGATTAGAGACAGGCTTGGAATGGACCAAGTATTTCCAGGGTACATCTTCCCAGTTGTTGACACAACGATGACATGTAATGCACACGATGCAGCAGGCAATACTGCATTTTGTAATATTCTTGTCACAGTTTCAGGTGAGTTTTTATGAATAGACTGATTGGATCTGTATCGATCTTGTTCATCTACGTCATGGATCGCACACATGCTTGTCAAACTGTCATTTTGGTGGTCAGTTTTAAATGAGAACATGTACCGCTTTCTTATATAATAAATATTTATGTATTTATGTATTCTCAACACGTTCATCGGCCTGGTGCACAACTAAATCGCGCACATGACGCTTAAACGCTTAAGATTTTGATTTGGAGTTGGCTAAACCAGCTAATTGAAACAGTAACACATGACTAAAATACGCACTGGTGAACACCAACAAGACTGCAATGGTCGCTGACGTGATGTGCACAATGTCTGTGTAGGTAACATAGGGGGCCTACTCCACTCTTCATTGCCGAGAAATTTCTAAGTGTTTTTAAATCATTATAACAAATAAACTTTAATCAACTTTGTTTTGTTTTGCAGATATCGCCATGCCTGTTATTGATTGCCCAGTCCTTGATGCTGTTAATGTAACTTTAGGAACGAACGGCAGTGCAATAAACTTAATGGTTACTGCAAATGATACTGTTGATGGACAAGTCAGTGTAAGTTGTTACATAACAGATACGTTTGGAATTCAAACTGTATCGTCAGGATACTTTTTCCAAGTTGGTGAAACTATGGTCAGTTGTAACGCCTCTGATGCAGCAGTCAACGTTGCGTCGTGTGAATTTGACGTTATTGTTTTAGGTAAGTTTTTCGATTATTTATTTATTTGTATTTATTTTTTTATGAAAATGATCGCACAAAGACTTTACAAACCCTCACTTTACGAATTGTAAACTTAACTGAATTTTCCGTTTTTACAGATAATGAATTTCCAGTCATCAGATGCCCACCCGTTGATGCTGTTGACGTAATTAGGGGAACCAACGGAAATACGGTTCCCTTAACAGTAACTGCGCATGATATTGTAGATGGTGAAATCGGTACAATATGTTGGGTAGTGGATACGATTGGAATTGAAACAATTTCTCCGGCGTACATCTTTCACGCTGGTGTTACAGGTGTAACGTGTAACGCATCTGATTCATCTGGTAACATCGTACTTTGTTCATTTGATGTCACTGTTTTAGGCAAGTACAATGTAAAAACTTGTGCAGTCTTTTGTTTGGTTCGTTGCATCCTCGTTTATTTAATTCGATACGAAATACTTATTGCAAATCTACTTCCTAACACTAAGTTCTGAAAACCATTTGTATGACTTGGGGTGTTTTCATTCATTTTCCACGTACCATTGCAAAACGGTTTCCAGGCCAACTCAACGATACAAAACAATACAAAAATACTTTCGGATGGGCTTGGAGAAACAAAAGCAAAGTAATTACTGTGATTCGCAGACCTTCCGCCCCACATCCGGTTGTAAAACAAGTAGAGTAGATAAAATATAACAATTCATGTAAAAATAAAAGAATAAATTTGAAGCAGGAAATTCATGGGGGTAAAACCAGGTTTTAAGAGAGGAAAAGGTGAAAGGGGAAAAAGAAATTGATGAACATTGTGGTGTGAAATTAAAATGCAAAAGGCACCTCAAGTTAAAAATATGAAAATAATCGATGAAACCTACGAGAAATGGACAAATAACATTGAAAATTAATCAAATTATTAATCGACCAAGTTAATAATAAATTGTTCGCACAATCGTTTATATAGTAAACTCTAACCATTTGCAGATAATGACATTCCGGTAATTGAGTGTCCAAGTGTTGGTGCTGTCAACGTAACCAAGGGAATCAAGGGAATCAATGGAAGTACAGTTGACTTAATGGTGACTTCGTACGATATCGTTGATGGTGAAATCGGTACAACTTGCTCGAAAATTGATAATTTTGGTGTGGCCGAGGTATTCCTAGGTAACTTCTTTCAGTTTGGGGAAACACGATTGACATGTAAGGCATCTGATGCAGCAGGCAACACCGCAGAGTGTACATTTAACGTCACAGTTTTAGGTAAGTTTAAACTCAATCCAACCCTAGGTTATCTATTAAGGTATCAGTTAAATAAATAAGTTAAACACTGTTTTAATTTCCATGTTTACAGACAATGAAACTCCTGTTATTGACTGCCCTTCTGGCGTTAATGCTGCTACCACAACGAATGGAACGACGGTTGAGTTAGTGGTTTCTGCATTTGATATTGTCGACGGTCAAGTCGGCACTACTTGTTGGATTGGTGACACGTCTGTTATGAGAACTATATCACCGGCGTACGTCTTCCAAATCGGTGGCACAATAGTGACATGTACTGCAGCCGACACATCTGGTAACACTGCCATGTGTTCATTTGAAGTAACAATTACAGGTAGGTATCGTATGCTATGGGGGTATTCGAAAGCTTACTTGTAGTATAAAGATGGCAATGGTGGTAAGCATCCTGCGAAACTGTTTCGTCTTAAATGATGATTAAAAGAAAGAAAAAAAAATCCTGAGAAACGATTCCATCTGAGGATTTATGTCAGTTCGCGAATGCTGTGGTCAGAGATGCGGCTGGTAGGCTACCCGTTGTCAACTCGCAAAATTTTTGATGGATTCGACGTTCGTTTAAAAATGTCGTGACAGCTTTTTCAGCTAAAAATTGTCATTGTATCTTTCTTGATGTTTGTGCTTTTTAATCAGCATTAATACGTTGACAAAAATCAATCTATAACCTTACCTTTAATACACGCTTTTAATTCAAACGTTTATTAAACTTCATTTATTTTTTTTAATTTTTTTTATTACTTTTTCAGACGTGAACGAATGTTTGGGTACGCCCTGCCCAGCTAATGTTGTTTGTGTCAACCAAATTAATGGATTCAACTGTCTCTGTCCCGCTAGGTTTATCTGGAACGGAACTCATTGTGACGGTAAGATAAGATTCTTCAGCGGTGGTGAATGTGGTTGCCTACGTAGTTCTGGGCATGCGCACATTGTAGAACACTGTGGATTTCACCCAGTTCTCGGCTGCAAGCTAGCGTCTCCCATTGTATTTGGTATTGGATCGATAAGTTTTATTAAGGAATATTGACTTAGGGGATAAATGCACAAAAAACTGGATTTACTGACAAATTGACAGTTTGTTGTGAGGTAGCTTCAGTCTTCTTGATGCATGAGGTTTTCTGTGTTTTACATGCGTATGTGTGTACTCAAACAAAGTAAGTTCACTCAGTCTTAAACGATGCCATGCGTCTAATATCTGGTTCAATCAATCTCCCGCCAATAGACAACATTCCCACTTTTACTCTGGTATTGTTCCACCAAAGAATTGTCTTGATTTCATGTCTGCAAAACTTTACTGAGAAGTTCCTTAATTCAGACTTTCTATAGTACCCTCAATCTCTGATGCACACATCAGCAGCAGGTTGAACCGTAAAAACTTTGCCTCAGAAGCACATCATTACAGTCACCCTCTTTCCCCATCTTGGACCTTGAAGCGATGGAAGAAGGAAGCCTGTTCAACATCCTCAACACAACTCAGTGACTTCGTTCTCCCATCCTTCTGACTCATATAGGCTAGGATCTTCCTCCTGGGGCCTGTATCTAAATTAATCGTCTCGAAACTGGCTGGGGCCGTAACTTCTCATTCCTCCACAGCATCAAAGATACCAGCTCAAATCTGTGTCAGTGTGACAGAACACAAACAACCAGCAACATCATTCTTGACTGCGCTGACTTCAGACCACCTTCATCAGTTCTGTCTTTGTTCTAACTGTTTGTCCGTTTGCGTTCTGTTTGTCTGTCCTTCAGGCATTTCACCACAAGCATCGGCTTCTAGATGATGCCTCAATACTTATTTAATTTTCTGCCTTTTTGGTTACTTCTTTAAACTAATGTTTGGCTATGTACTTTTGGGATATCTTTATGAAGTATGGAAATGAATGTGAGTTTCGAATTGTTAAAAAGACGAGCAGGAACTCATGAACCCCACAAGGACACCATCAAGTGGCTTGAAGTTACCAAATTACCTAACTTGGTCCAGGAGATCTTACGAAATAAGAAGATAGGAAGTATTTGTGTCGTAGCGTTTGATTTGCCATTATATAATAGTGTTTCATGCAAGTTTTGTCTACGCTTGAAATATCCCTGTGTGAATACCTTAGACTTTAGGATAAGAGTTACTCTTCAATATTCAGTGGTGTAACTAAGGGGGGGCTGGGGGGGGGGGGGGGGAACGTGCCCCCCAGTTGATGTCAGTGCCCCCCCCGGGTGCCCCCCCGGGTGCCCTCCCATTTGAAATCTGAACCTTCGAGACTATAAAATTACCAGAATATAAAATGGGGCTAGATAGCTCAGTTAGTAGAGCGCCGGCACGTTAAACCGGAGGTCGTTGGTTCAAATCCCGCTCTAGTCAATTTTTCTTTGTTCAACCCAAAATCATTTAAAAATTTACCCAGTCAGTTTCCCTTGTGGTTTATTATTTGATATCTGATATAAAAAGTCGCATCCCCTTAAGGTGATCCCCTGGCTGCCGCTTCCCAGGTTGTATCGTATACTTGGGTGAGATCCCTGGCTACACGGCAGTTTACGGTCAAATGGCTTCTGACTGGCACCCCCCCCCCCCCCCCGAACGAAGATATTGACAAAATAGGGAGACCGCCAACATAGGGCTAGATAGCTCAGTTGGTAGAGCGCCGGCACGTTAAACCGGAGGTCGTTGGTTCAAATCCCGCTCTAGTAAATTTTTCTTTGTTCAACCCAAAATCATTTAAAAATTTACCCAGTCAGTTTCCATTTTGGTTTATTATTTGATATCAGAATATAAAATGTTAAGTTTTATAAACTTTTATGGAGCACTGGTGGCGTATAACTCAATGTTTCAAACTATTTCTCTATTTACACATAACTGTTGTACCTTTGCAATGGACAGTTGTTATTTTTACCAACGTCTTCAAAGTACGGTAAATCACGTCCGCAAATTGTACGATGACTCATCGCCCGCGCGCGCCCCATTTTGCCACAGTCTGCCACGTTAAATACGGTACGGTAGTGTCACTTGAAGCTACACGACGTGCTGGTTGCCATTGAAAACTCTTGAGCTGTGAGAGCATTGATCTAAAATATCTGCTTCATTTGAGACATTACTTAGTTCTTCAGTGTATAGTGTATATTAAAGGGACACGTTGTCTTGGATCGGGCGAGTTGGTCTATGAAAGGTGTTTGTAACCGTTTGTTATAAAATGCATATGGTTAGAAAGATGATTAAAAGTAGAACACAATGATCCACACAAATATGCCTCGAAATTGCATGGTTTTCCTTTTACTTTGCGAACTAACACGGTCCGCCATTTTGTGGAGTCAAAAATTTGACTCCACAAAATGGCGTGCCGTGTTAGTTTACGATGTAAAAGGAAAACCACGCAATTTCGAGGCATATTTGTGTGGATCATTATATTCAACTTTTAAAACATAATTCTAACCATATGCATTTAATAACAAACGGTTTCAAACGCTTTTCATAGACCAACTCGCCCGATCCAAGGCAACGTGTCCATTTAAATAGTTTGTCAATATGTAAAAATCGAAATTGGGGGGGGGCGGATGGATCAAAATAATTTCGAAAAAAATATCAAAGTTTTTAACATTGATTAGGCCTACTGTGCACGGCCCCAAGTGTGTAATAAATAAGTACTAGTGCCAGTTCTCAAATACATAAATCCCCATAAAAAAGACTCTGGTTTCGCAATCCCTTGTTAACAGTTATGATTTATTTCTAGACCTTCAAACAGTAACTGCGTTGTTCTAGATGTGCGAAAAAGAAGAGAGAGAAAAAAATTATTAAACGAAACGCTGAAAAAGAGCATAGAAACATCATTTTGCAAATTGACCATATTCCCTTTGGTTTAATTGAGAGGCTGTTTGGAACCCGCCATTGCGTAGATTAAGATCAATTTTTTTAAAGTGCAAAGGAATCTATAGTTGATTTGCCAGCAGTGCCCCCCTAGAAAAAATTGGTGCCCCCCCCCTTGTGCCCCCCTAAAATTAAAATTTACCTTAGTTACGCCACTGTCAATATTTCATCCACTTTGTTTCATTTCAGATGTTGATGAGTGTATGAATATGCAATCACCCTGTCCGGTGTTATCCACGTGTGCTAATTCCGTTGGTTCGTTCCAATGCCATTGCCAAGATGGCTATACATTAACCAGCCAATCAGAAACCGGGTTACTCTTCTGTATGGATATCAACGAATGTCTGGATGAAGGCTTGTATGATTGCCATAGCAACGATGCATGTATCAACCAACCTGGTGGCTACACATGTTTATGTTTAGAAACACAGGGTTACCGGGGCAACGGAACTTTTTGCACAGGTGAGTGGCGGCGTAGCCACAGGGGGCCTTGAGCACGTGCAGCCCCCCCCCCCCCCCCCAAACACACACACACACACAGAAATGTTTCCAGTGCCCCCGGGTATCCCAAATTGTTAAAAAATTGTGTCTTTTAAATCAGCCTAAATCAGCCGTCCGTAGGACTGAATGTTGAAAAGAGCACAATGAAGACAATGTTCGGATGAGTGAAATCAATGTAATTTTATCAGGGCTGATAAACCCCAATCCGCATGCGAGCTTTTGATCTGAGACGGGAATCGAACCAGAGTCAGCGTAGGATGAAGTCAGAGAAAGATATAGCATTCTGGCGAGGTTTCGTGTTCGATTTTTGTCTCGCTATCTCGTGGTTTTGTATAAGTTCAAAACATGTATTTTGACTCTCGTTTCATTTAAATTTTCACATTTTCAATTCTCGTAGCATTTGATCTCTGCGAGAGTACTCCATGTTTGAATCAAGGCACATGCACCTCCACGCTAGGGCACGGTATCTACAACTGTTCATGCACGGAGGAGTTTACGGGAACCAACTGCGGACTCTACGTTGCACCTCAAGGTAAAGAATGTCATCCTTTTTACCCGACAGAATGTCTTTCACCATTGGAGGTGAAAATCCCCGAAAATTGCCGCCATTAAAAATAGTGGAATATAATTGTGTGCATTCTTTGGTGGGAAGGGAAGAGAAGTCAAAGGGCAAACTCTTAATACGCAGATGGCACGAATCTCTGCTTCAGCTGAAGTAGCCCACTACCAGAGTATGACAGCCATCACGTTTGGCTGCAATGGATATCGAAACTGTCCAATCTTGTTCTGTCCACTCATTGATATTGTCTATCCATGAGGTGATCAGTCTATTCCGTCTTTCCACTTTAAATTTGTTTTGACATCTATTTGACCCTTCTCCGAGCCACTATCTAAATACAGAAGTTATATTTCTTTCCTTCGAAATATTATTATGCTACCAACAAATATTATTTCGTTCCCTCGAAATATTAATTTGTTCCTTCAAAAAGTCATTTCGTTCCCTCGAAACTATTTTGATCTTATTTCGAGGGCACTAAATAATATTTCAAGGGAACAAAATGTCATTTTGAGAAACGAAGTAATACTTCGAGAAAATGTAATAATATTTTATTTCGTGGGAATGAAATATTATTTGTTTTCTTAAAAATAATCGAGCAGTTACGGCGGCCTTGATTTGCCGTTTAAAATCCAAGTATTATTACGATATATATGTACAACTAACATCCTTTTAATATGTTTCTTTGTTTTGTTTTGTTTTGCTGTTCTTGTTGTCGTTCTTGTTGTCCTTGACATTGTTGTTGTTGTTGCTCTTGTTTGTTTTGGTTTTTCGGGAGGGGGTTCATATTGTTTCCTTGATAATTCAATTGAAGTGGAATTATAGTCTCAATTAGACTGAGAAGTGAAGGATTGATAACTGAATTATTTATAAGTCTTAAGTTTTCGGCTTACAAAGCAAAATCTGTATAACAATTTAATACGGATAATGAACCGAGACATTCTTGTCAACAAAGGGCTGTCAATTATTCTGCTACATCAATCTAATGTAGAGAATTTGGAAAAGATACACTAAAATAATGACTATATTATCCCATAAATTCCCTTGGCATTTCCAAGGACTCCGTACCAACAGCAAAACAATTTCGTTTCTTCGAAATATTATTTTTCTTGAACTAAATAATTATAATATTATTTAGTTCCATCGGAATAATAATCATTACAACAAAATAACTTATTTCGCTCCCTCAAATTAATACTTCGAGGTAATGAAACATTATCTCGTTCCCTCGAAATAAGTGAGCGGCTACGGATGCCTTGATATTCGAAAAAACATTTCGAGTGGACGAAGTAGTATTTCGACGGAACGATAAAATTTGATATTTTGTCATACCCTTTTAAGTGTTTGTTGTACCTTATCCTTTGGGGCTCCGTTTATCCGACATCTCTCTATATAACAAATAAGCAATAGCTACTTTATAATTTGATTCAACTTTTTCTTTTCTTTTTACGTTTTTTTCACTTTCTAAGCTAACAAGCTCATCCAGAAATTTGGTGAAAGTATTACCAGCTGAAGTCCCTCTCGATATTCCTTGTTGCCCTCTAAAATTAAGTGTCGTGACCGTCGACAATGTATACTATTCTCTCTTATTTTCAAAACAGGTCAGCCAGCAGTTCTGAAGAACCCAGAGCCAGATGTTCTTACAGTCAACCAATACGAACAAGTTACCTTGGAGTGCAGTTTTGATAATGTACACAGTTTCGCCTGGTATAGAAACAACGAGATGCTACCTGGTTCCGCCGGCAATTCGTTCCTGACCATCGCTGGAGTCACTTTACCTGATAGAGGATATTATAAATGCATTGGGACCGGTCTTCAAGGTGTAGAGATTGAAACAAACAATTCTCTACTGCTAATTGCAGGTATAAAAAACGATTGCCTAAAAGTAAAAGCCTAAAAGATAAACTAAATCCTAAGTTGTTATACTTATTTTTTTTATTTTAATGTTTCAACTTGCAACTTCAGATAACATTATCTGAAACCATGACGAAGTTTCAATAACCTGAAACGTTGTTTATGGACAGTTCACGCATAGTTTTTTTTTATTAGCGCCTAAACGGCTGCTGACTGTTTGCAGAATTCCATATTAGCGGTAGAATCGATTTATGTGTTGTTTTTATTTTTAATAAATATTCTTCGCATTTACACAGTTAATTGACATAAGAATTTGGTGGCCCCGATACGTTAAAACCGCTCCAAAAACATTAATTGTATAATATTAATTTGGAAATTAAACGTTTGTATCATTACCTATCACATGATCTGTCTCCCTTTTTTGCCAACAGATATGTCTTCATTCACAGCAAATACTAGATTTCCAACTCTTACATACGATGAACTGCTTTCAGATAAAACCTCATCGGAATTCCAACAAGCGTCTTCACAAATTACGACGTTTGTAAGTGTGTCTCTCTTTTAGTTTGGAAAATGGATCAAATAAATCAACGAAATAAATTACTCTTAATGACACTCAAAGGGTATGTTGATATTAGATACTGATAAAACTTGTTATTGGAGAAACAAAAATTGATCAATGCAGAAATTGATGGCCTCGTATTGGCCATTTCCAATATTTTGACCGCTTTTGAGTTGGCTTTCCCTTTCATTTTGAAAACTTTTGAGAAACTATTTTTGTTTGTTGTTTGTTTGTGTTTGTTTGTTTGTTAGTGTGTTGGGGTGTTTGTTTGGTTGTTTGTTTGTTTGTTTGTTTTGGAGTTGTTGATTTTGTACGGAGGTGTAGCGGTTTCCGAATGAAACGACTCAACACCAATAGGTTCTACTTTCATTAGGCCTATATTTTTTTTCTTTGGATAATTTAAGCTCACTGAAGGTTTACAGTCTGCCGTGGATTCACCGACCGTCGTAGTTAAAGAGCTCCAAAGTGGGAGTGTAATTGCCATTGCCGACATTCTCACACTGGATCAGAGTATGACCTCTGACCTTGAGAAGCTGAATGCCATCTTAGAGACGTTGAGGGCTCTTGCAATGGCCTCAAATGGATTCCTGGATCCGTCATATCTATCAATCCAAAGCGCGGGTAAGAGTGTGGTAGGTCGTCGGCGACTACGGTTATGGCTACAGCTACGGCCGGATCGCCGTGTCATTGTGCTTAATGGGGCGCTTGCCCGAACACCCTTTCGCAGTCGTAGCCATGCCGTAGACGCCAATGCAGTATTGGTCTATAGGTCTGGTATGTATTCGAACACAGTGCCCTGTCGTTGGTGAAGCATTTATTTATACTTTGGGTAACCTAACATTACAGGGAAACAATTTGGTTTTCAAGTGCGTAAACATGGCCCTAATATAAAGATACTGCACCAATTAAAAACTTTTGCAACTTTAAAGAGGGACTCTAAATTCAAATTAAGCTATGTCATACACCAATTTGTCGATACATAGAGTCTGACTAAAAGAAGTCCTATTATAAGTTTCTAACTCTACGTTAAAATGGTGTAAAATGCCCTTGTAATGTGAAATCCCTTCCAGCGCAAAGATTGTTAACATTTTACGGGGAATTTAGGTGGGTTTTGGGGTGTTTTCCATTCCAAGTTAAAACAGTGTTGAATTGACCTTTTGGTTAATGAAAAACTCCCATGTGGGACGTAACATAGACACATTAATTTGTTGTTGACATTCATAATGGAATGTTCGAAATTTCGATCTGAAAGAATATTATTAAACAAAACGAGAAAATGTACTCCAATTAAGCGAGAGGTTATTTTTATATAGACTTGTAAGTTTCCCTGCCTTAATAAAGACGCTATCTATCGCAAAACGAGTGCATCACAAAACTGAATTTGACATTAAACTTAAAGCCCCCTTGACCTTCCTGAATGTGTTGAAGCATGTGCACTTTCCCTCAAGCACTTGGCAATTTTACTTTTCCTTCCGTGGTTCTAACTATACTTTGGCGTATTTTTTCAACAGGAAGTTGTGTGGAAACCCTCTGGCCGTCCATTTACGGAACGATTACGTTCCCATCTGGAGCTTTGGGTAGAACTACTGAATCTGAACCAGATCTTCTGTGCCCCTACTACACACTCAATGGTACGTTTTATCAGTAAATTAACCATTGACATTTTTACAGGGATCCCACGGGGGGGGATTTTCACGTCGTCGTGACTCGCGTTACAATAAGGGATTCAGAAATCTGGTTAACTCCTGACTGAGCATTTTGTAACATTGATAAGTTCAGATTTGTTGTTATTAGTTAATCTCAACATTTTAAGTCGAGATGTCAGGAATAAAATTAGTTAGACCTATCCATATCCTGATGAATGTATCATGAGTGACTGTGGACTTGCCTGTTGGTCTGTGCCATCAAGTACCGGGCCGTCTCTGTTATACGTTGACAAAAATCAACTTCGTTGAAAGGATTTTAAATGATTTGTTCAACAAATCGATTTGTTCCGAACAACAAAAAACTAAATTTGGAAAAAAATGTTTTAAAGTCTAAAATACTGTCCCACCAATCACCATTCCTTTGCATTTGCCATTAACTTCGGAGTCTTTGTTTTGCGTCCTGCTGAATGTACATCACAGCTCTGGTACAAAAGAACAGGACTATTGACTGCTTAGAGTCAATAGGCCTTCCCATGATCCGAATTTACCCGGAAATCCCCGTCGGATCATGGGAAGGGCAATGCTCCCAACGCAGCTGACCTGCTGAACTTTGTGTGAACTTTACAGCGATTGGAAAAAAATGTGCGTATTGGCTGATGTATAACAATGTATAACAAAATTAATTGTATAAAGATAAGAGATTATCCAGGTGCGCGTGCAGTATGCGTTGTTTTCGGCGCCCTTTATAGCGATGTGTTGTGTGTATTATTTCGTGTGCATATAAGGAGTTTTCTAACTGATGTTGTCCAGAGTCGACGTGTAGTTGCAGTTGAATAAAGTTGTTGACTGTGAAGTATTCTGATTGCCGTTGTAGACGTTTTGTGACAGGTTAAACAAGCACCCAATTGATCACGCTACAGTACATTGGTTGCTACGGAATAGTAAACTGGCTGCTACGGGTACAGCACATTCGTTGCTGCGTGTATATAGTGCGTTGCGTTTGCACACAGCTGTCTAGTAAAAATAAACACATCATGTGATGCACTCTAAACCGAATTGCAGAACCTTTGTAAGGGGTGTTACAAAACAGAATAGTCTTTCATTCACCACAACACAGGCAACTCAAGTAACGGATATTAATTGCAACTGGTTGGTTTCAGGTGGCAAGACGATCGCAACAGCGGTATGTGTTGGCGACGGTTTCTCGGTAGCAAATTGGATTCCAGTCAACCTGCCTGAGTTAAACTGCGGACGAAACCTGACAACTGATGAAAAACTGCAACTCTTAAATCAGGTATAATTAAAACGTTTTGAAACTGTCATTCTTGTAGACTGACAAAAAACATGATTTTCTTTTCCTCACACATCTAAATGGGCAAACTGCCTTCAAATCTCTGAAGTTTGCTGTTTGGAATTTACTCCTTTACTCCTTTTTAAAGGAAAAGTATACCTTTGGTACAATCGAAAATAAATGTAGATCTTACAATTATACTCAGCTATGAAATTTTCTTTTCAAAAGGTGGTTGCGCTTTTTTTTGGATATCGCCGAAAATCTGGAGCAGTTATTGTCCACAGGAAGAATAATACGTATTTCGAATACACAATCTGAGAAACGTTTCATGCTCATACCGGTACCAGCAGCCCATGTTCACACTTGTGAGAACCTGTGAGAACAAAGTTATTGCATGACCCACAATGAATAGATTATGTGAGCTTCAAGAACTTTTCAGAAAATCAAACAACAACAACAATAACGATGACTTGGAAACATTAACAATTGAAATAGGCTTCAAGTTAGTTGGTGACAAGTGTATATCGGTACTATTACGTTTGACCGCAGTCTACTATTACGTTTAAACATCCAGGAAGGAAATGATAACAACAATTTGTCTTTGACATCTCCTTTTCCCATTGCTACCCCCTTTGTAATTAGTCTCATTTAACAATTAATCACCTTTTATCTCTCTTCACATTTCATTTTGTCTTTTGTGTTTTTCTGTTTGCTTTCTACCTCTTTTTATATTTCTTTTCAATTAACTGATTCTGTTAATACACACCATCTTGAGTGTTGTGCTGTGTGTTTGCTTCCGAGAAAGACTCTGCTAGGGTCGAAACGTCATCAACGATCATCATGCTCAGTATCCATCGTGGGGGACGTAGAGCCGCCCAGCCTATGCGGTGTGATGCCACAGCTGTCCTGCCCGAGACTCGAGGTCTGCTTCCAGCTGACACACCCTGGTGTAACGAGGTCGGCCTCGTGGTTTCTTCCAGGCCGGGTTGGAGCGAGAACATAGTCGACGTTCTGCTTGAGGGCGACATCGGGTAAACGGGGAGCCGTCTGACATGGCCAAAGAGGGAGTGGCGTCTCAATGCCGGTGGTGGTCTCCGAGATTGTTGAAATAATGATAAAATTGGACCATCTGACGCAAAAATGCGTCATTGAAGCCTGAGATTGAAGGCTTGGAGCCTTCGTGTGTCGTCAGCTTGGAGTGTCTATGTTTCTGACCTGTAGAGTAGGACAGGGAGGACACAAGTTGCAAATATCCTCAGCTTGGTTGCGAGCTTGAGGCGTTTGTTCCTCCAGACACAATCTAGTTGGCCGTGGGTGGATGAAGCAAGCCCAAGACGTCGAAGGATGTCTGGGAGGAGTAGCCTTAGGAGTGGATGTCACTGCCGAGGTATCTGAACTTATGTGTGAATTCAACAGTTTCTTCCCAGAACCTTTGGAGTGAGACGGGCCACTGGGCGTACTCTCCTGGAAGCAGTGCGGCACAATCAGCCTAATCCAGATCTGTGAATGATGCGTCCCCGACCGTTATTCCGAAGTCTGCCTGACAGCGATTTAAGATCCAGTCGATGGCGCAGCAGAATAAGGTTGGGGAAAGGATGCAGCCCTGACGAAAACCTAAGGTGGTACAGACGGGTTGGAAACATTATTTGCGACACGCACGGTGGACGCGCTGCCCTCGTTCAGGTCCTGAATCAACTGGAGCAGAAGTGGTGGAACACTGGTCCCTTTCAGGGCCTTCCACTGAGCACCCGGATCCACCGAGTCAAAGGCTGCCTTGATGTCAACGTAGGCAACGTGGAGTGGTCTCTCAAATTTACGGTGGAGTTCTGAAAGAAGTCGGAGGGCAAGCACGGCGTTCAGCGTGAGCCAGCCACTTGTGAAACCAGACTAGTTGAGTCGCCGGTGACGTGCAAGTATATGGTTCTAAGTGCTAGAGCAAAACATGGCTGAATACCTTTCCGGGGACGGACAGGAGAGTTATAGACCTGTAACTGCTGCACTGGTTTCGATGACCCTTCCTTTTTACATGAAAAAGGAAGTTTCTATTTTTAATTATTGTTTACTTCCATTTTTCTTGTAGATCGATGTCACAGAAGAGAATGTAATGGAAGTCGCAACCCAGGTAGTAGTTTTCACTGAGGATGCAGCAACATTGACCGATATTGGCGTCACCTCCACAGCGGATATCTTGGAAAAAATAGGGAGTGTCAATTCAGTTACTTCAGAGGTAATAAGTGACGGAAAAACAAAATTCTCAAAAGTGTTGATCGTCGGAGGCAGTTTTCAACACAAAACTCAGAAATTTTGCCAAGTGCAGTTCCGTGCGAAAGACACGAAATTTAAGTTTAAAATAAACAACAGTTTGTAGTAAACCACAAGGGAAACTGACTAAGTTACTTAATTATAGGTCGAACAAAGACAAATTGACGAGAACGGGATTGAACCAGTGACCGGATTAACGCGCCTGAGCTCTATCAACTGAGCTATTTACCCCTACTGTTGGTGGTCTTCCTAATTTGTCAATATCTTTATTCGGGATGCCAACATTAAACCCAAAATATTGTTTTAAATGAGCATTTATAAATATTTGCATTCGCAGGTAACGGTTACTATTGTAAAGGCTGTCGGAAATCTAATTGATGTCAACGACGAATCCTTGCAACAAGCTGAAGTTAGTTCAAAGGGGCCAAGCAGAGTCGTCAAAATAATGGAGAAACAACTCCAGAATGTGCAAGTCACCCTGAACTCGACATTCCGTGAAGTGCGCGCAAACATTGCCGTTGAGGTCCGAAGAGTGACCGAATCCACCCTCCTGGGTGGGTTGGGGTTTATGAGCGCATCTGTATCGTCAGAGGAGAGTTTAGGCAACTCCAGCTTGGTCATCATGACGGGAAACGAAATGAGCAATCTAGTCAGTGGCGAGGAGATGACAGCTGTGCTCATTCTACCTCCTGAAGTCAATATCTTAGCGCGAGGTTTGTGGTAGATTTTGTTTGGTTTCTTATGTATATAGTATAACTGTCGTACGGATCGAGCTTTAGAAGTGCCGTCAAACTTAATTGTTGAGATCCAGATGCTATCGTCACCATGAAATTCCAGTCAGCAAGCTTGTGCTTGCGGAGCCCAAAGGGTCGAGGTCAGATGGAGAGTTTCCAAAAATGTGTCTTCTCCTGTGGACATGGTCACTCAAACATGGAAGGAGAATAGGGGAAGACAAAAGTTTCGCTATATACAGACGATAGTTGTCAGGGACATCGGGTGCTTCCAACTAATCTTCCCTGAAGGATAGACAAGAATTGGCAAGTCTCAACATGATGATCCGTCCTGGGTTTACTAGAGAGAGAGAGAATGTGGACATGTTTCCCTGAAAACGAACACGGCAAATTAGTTTGGAAAGAATGCCAAAGGTTCTATTACGGGCATAGTGTTATACTAGCCTCCCTGATATAGATTTGAAGTCTCGTTTTTCATTTACAATTTTCAGGAGATGATGAAGATGAAGGCACTCGCGTTTCTTTCACCGTCTTCAGAAAAAGAAACTTATTCCAGTCGCTTCCTCTGGCAGACTTCAATCGAAATGAAAACAATTTCAACCGAACGATTAACACTCGTGTCATGTCAGCTACTGTGGGAACTCAACCGATCAGGAACCTGAACGAGCCGGTGACTATACTACTAAATAGGCTGAATGTAAGTCACACATTATGGCAACTAACAAGAAAATACTTGTGATATTGGATTACAAATCAACTGTTTCTCAATCATTTTGATTGTTAAAAAAGCTCTTCATTGTTTTTATTTAGCATGGGTCCTTTGTGAATTGATTGTTAAAAAAGCTCTTCATTGTTTTTATTTAGAATGGGTCCTTTGTGAACAACACGGCTTGTGTGTTTTGGAATTTCGATGATGGAATTTGGTCAACCGAGGGATGTAAATTGCGTGAGAACTACGGAACAGACCAACAAATTGCTTGTCAGTGCGACCATCTCACCAACTTTGCAGCTCTTATGGTAACTTCAATATTTTACATTCTGTGCTCATGTTGTCAACGAGATTAGACACAAATATCTCAGTAATTTCTTTAGGGCAAAGAAAAATAATGTTCAAATTGTCCATGACTTTACTATGTGGTTAACATTTAATACTTTTGAGAATTGTTAAACTCAGTTATGTTGTAGGAGTTAAGACTTTCTTTGATTGCAAAAAAATAAGTTAGTGGCCTGACGTTTCGACCCTAGCAGAGTCTTTCTCGAAGGCTAAATGACAAAACAACACACATACAAGCTACTCCTGTATCCATGTTCTCTAAGAGAGTACACCACCGAGCTCTTTTATCAGCCTCTGCTTAATTAAAGCCACTTGTTTTCTGTCCAAGAAGGGGTTATGTTTCTGGAATAAATTGTTTTCGAATATTATGATATAATAAGTGTTTACTGATAAATATTTCACAGGATATCTACCCGGAGTCTTCGTTAACCGAGACGCAGGAGTTCATTCTAAAGTTGCTGAGTCTCGTTGGGTGTGGAATGTCCATCCTTGGTCTAAGTGTTACCATGGTTACCTATATCAGTCACAGGTAATTTTATGAGACAAGTCTGTCTTGAAAATCCGTTTCAAGTTTCCCTCCATCCTACAAACTAGACGGTTTGAAGAGGACTATCAATTCATACCTTCAGCTCCCCCGAGTTATGTTCATCTTAATTTTTTTTCTTTTTGTAAACCCTTATCAAAAGTGGCTTTTAGCCTTGTTTGGTGCAAACTTGCATAAACACATTTGTTAACATCTACTTTATCCCTTTGTAAACTTTCAGAAAGCTTCGCAAAAAGAGCCCAAATCAAATTCTTCTTAATCTCTGCTCATCTCTTTTGGGTTTATACATCACCTTCGTGGTTGCCACGGTTCTTGATTCACAACAAGGCGTGGCCGAGATAGACGTGTTACCATGCTGCGTTCTCGCTGTTTTCCTGCATTACTTCACCCTGACGTCACTTTGTTGGATGGGCGTGGAAGGATTCAATATGTACCTACTGTTTATAAGAATAGTCAATGTGTACATCCCGAAATTCATATTGAAAGCCTCGCTCGTAGCATGGGGTAAGTAAAGTTGTATTAATAAAAAGTGGCATAGTACAGCCATTGATGGAGCAATCAACTATTATTGCTCCATGGTACAGCACACGAGCACCAGTAACAAGGGTCCGCGGTAATGGGTGCCAGTTGTACGTCACTTCGTTCGATTGCGATTATTTAACAAGCTTTCACATGACTTCTTAAAAAACAAATTCACACGTCTCTTGTTTTTCATTGTGGGTGGTTGGTGGGGTGTAAAGGTCATGAATGTTCACAGTATGTGCGTGCCAGTATAGCAAGTGTCCTTCATATTGGTTATAGGTTCATAGGTTCATAGGTTCATTTTATTTACCACAGTATCAACAACTAAAAAAATACATTATCACTCAAGAGCGATCAGTTTAAAGAATACAATACAGTAAAGATATATCAAGATGAAAATAAATATGATACCGCAGAGGGATCCATTTTAGAAGCAGAGCTTGTAGGCAATGGTCCCTAAAGACATGCATTTGCATTTAGACACATAGGCCCTATTAATTACACTTCGGCGAACCAAAAGGTCCGAGGGCGAGGCGAGTTCAAAAAATAGTAAAAATATATCTCAATGCACATGCATGTAAACTCAATGATAAATTTAACTAAACACTATAACAACAAATAGAACGAAGGACGTAAACAAAACACTGGACAAAAACTAAACACAACGGCCTTGCAGGTCTGCTAGTTAAGTACCAACCGAAACAGAGTGATCACACCCAGGGGATACCACCAAGGGAAAAACAAGCTTGGAAATGGGCAATGTGGGCGAGGATCCCCGGCGGAGGGGACCACCCATTCCCTTGGAGGGGACCACCCATTCCCGGTCAGCACTGTACATGTTTAGATAATGAGTACATGGTAAATTCATACATATTCTGTTCACTCATCTACAAATAAGATTCCAACGTGTCAGATTTAAAGACACGGTTAAAGATAGATAAACTTTTCGTTTTGTAGGACGTCACAACAGTTGTGAAAGCACAGGTCGATATTTCGATTAGTATAGGCTTATATGCTCTGTTCGCCTTCAATCAAATTCACGTCACGGATTTTCAATCTTCAATCATAGCCTACTGTCATAAATGTTATAATTTAATTTTTGAGTCTATACTGTTAAATTCAGAAAAAGAACTGGTTACGTTGAATACTTTGTTATCCTTTTCTAATTAATTGTTAAATCAAGTTACAAACCACAGGGATCCCTGCTGCCGCTTCCAGGTCGTAACGTAAACTTGTGTGTGATCCCTAATTTCTTCCTCCATGGTTGTATACGGCAGTTAAAAGTTGAATGGCTTCCAAATGGCACTCCCGGACAACGATATTGACAAAATAGGGAGACTGTCAACATATAGGGATAGATAGCTCTGCAGTTTGTAGGGCGCTGGCACGTTAAGCCGGAGGTCGCAGGTTCAAGTCCCGCTCTAGTCAATTGTTCTTAATTATAGGGTGTGTACAACATTGGTAATTGCCAAAGACCTGTATCCACGCTTGATGTTACCCAACATATACATAACAAACCTGTGAACGTTTAAGCTCGATCGGTCTTCGGAGTCATGAGAAAACAGTGAAACAAAATCATTATAATGTTTGACCTTTTTTTCAAACGTCGGATTTTATCATGCATATTAAAGACTGTTGTTTTACTCGTTTCCTTAAAACTACGGCATATCAAGCAAAACTATTTCAAGGGAAGTTTTCCACCATAACCATCTTTATACCATGTAAGTTACGAGCAAATCTGTAAACATATATTATTTCAATCACAACCTTTAAACCTCAAATCACATGTTTTTTGTGCAGGTGTCCCGGTGTTGATCGTATCAATCACTGCTGGAGTTACCAGAGAGGACTATGTCGAAACAGACTTGTAAGTTTATAACTTTGGAACTGTTTCTGGCAGCTTTTTGTTTTTGTGTTTTCATTTATACTGTACTGAAAAAATAATGTAGGTTTCATTGATTTCGTTATACCCACATTAGTTAGAAGTAAAATATAGACCTAGATTATAAACATAAATACATAAATACAAGCGATACTAATTTGATGTATACAAGTCATGTAATAGTAAGTCACGTCACTCCTCTCTCACTTCCAGTATATTCTTTTAAATTTGTTTTTCAGTTGTTTCTTGAAGACGATCCCGATGATTGTTAGTCTCTTGGTCCCTATTGGACTCATCCTCCTCTTTAACATCGTCATCTTTGCCGTGGTCGTCCGGAGATTTGTCATCACAACATCAAACAATTCATTAAGGACAAACGAAAAGCAACTCTCGTGGCGAAAACTTCACAAGCAGCGTCTACAGAACGCCTTGACCGTAATGACCCTCATGGGATTAACATGGTCAATCGGTTACCTTAATCTCGTCCAACCACTCAGTTTCCCGGTGCAGCTAATCTTCTGTCTACTCAATACACTGCAAGGCTATTTCATCTTCATGTTGTATGGTGTACGTCAACCAGAGGTCAGGAGGCATTGGAGGAACTGCTGTTACCTTCAACCATCGACGACGTGGTCCGGTAGGTCCGGTAGGACATCTTCAGACAACCCATCGTCATCAGTTAAACCACAACTCAGGACACCGTTTGACCCCAAGAGTGTCCCCCAGCCAACTTCGCAGATATACCGTAATGGAGGCATCAACTAACTGAAACAGATTGATACAATTTAACTAAACATTAAGACTTCTAAAATGTAAAGTGCACTAAAGTATAAACAAGTAACATTACAGACAGTACAGTTATATGTTTGTTGTTGTGTTCTATTTTAATTAATGCAGGTTTATACGCAGACTTATACAAAATAGAATGAAAGTCACACGTGCGAGTTTCATTTGAATATAGTGCCTACTTGTTGAAAACAAAAAACAATAAACTGTAACGATATTTTCATTAAAAATGTCCGATCCAAAATATGCCCCATATAAAGTCTGTCCGTAAATCTTTAGAGATTTTACAACTTCAAATATGAAGTACATGAATGGTATAGGTGAACAACAAATTATTAATTATTTGGAAGCTCACTTAATATAAATACGGTTATAAAAACCTTTAGACAAATTTCATCTCAAACCAGTTGAGCAGAAGCATTTTGAAGATATACACAAATTACAGATCCTAAATTCTATTTTACTAGTCAGAATATGGGATAATGATTATGAAATAGGCCTGAAATCCATTTGACAAAACAAAACATTGTTTTCGCTGTTGTCACGTTAAACATGTATCCAAAAGTAATTTCTACATTGTTATGTTTTGTAATGTTATCATTGTTCTTTTACTGAAAACTTAAAAAAATATGGCAAATTAATATGATTACGCCAACAAGTACAACAAATGTAAATGTTGACGATTTTAAATATATATTTTTGTATTATATTATTATTGGCAAAGGTGGAACAGATTGTTTATTTACTGTAATTACTTCTTGTTTTTGTTTTTGATTCAATTATACTCATCTTGACAACTATACTCATTTTGTTAAATATTTTAAACATTTTCTATGTGTTCTGTAGCTAATGTAGTTGCTATATTGTACATCAAATAATTTGTCATTAAGGATTTTGTTGTTATCTATCAGTATTTTGATATTGCACATGAATATTAGTATTTCTTAGTATAGACGAAGGCTGGCAGGACCAGTAAGCGAGGCTTAGTATTATCTCTTCGGAATGTAAATTTGTAACTTTTTATGGTCATGTTTTTACCCAATGACTTTTGTTATTGTACATGGCGCTTTGAGGCCATTTATTGCAGCAGTGCTGTTTCTTATTGTTTTTACTATGTACCGATATTCTTTAGGCCTAGTCCCGTTTAATTGTTTCATAAACAGAAAAAATATTGCAGTATTACAATGTTGAACATTTTGGAGAAGTGCACTCGCCTCGAAAGTACCTTTGTTTTTGGTTATATGTTCAAATTTATGTAAATAAATTAACTTCAGTTAACAATAATTAGCATACGAAAGAAGACAAAATAAACAGTTATTCGATTAGTAAAAGATTGATATAGGTTAGGATCACATTTGTTTTTCGCACTTTAGTTTCGGTGCTCTCCCCCCGAATTTTTTTTTAAAATAAATCAATCAATCAAACAATCAATGAATAAATACTATAAAATAAAATAAAATGTCGAGTAGTAAGATTTAACAACTTGGGGCGGAATCGCAAAATTTGACGGTAAAATTAATTTGGCCCATGTCAATGTTTGTGACTTTGCAATGAAATGGCCTCCAGGATTGCAATTTCATTTTCAGCTTCCCCTTAATCTCCTCATAACAATATTATTGCCGCAACAAGTCTTTCTGCAACACATCTTGCTGCAACAAGTCTTGCTGTAATAGGTCTTGCTGGAACTGGTCATTCAGGAACAGGTCTTGCTGGAACAGGTCTTGCTGCAACAGGTCTTACTGCAATAGGTCTTGCTGCAATAGGTCTTTCAGGAACAGGTCTTGCTGCAACAAGTCTTGCTGCAATAGGTCTTGCTGGAACTGGTCTTGCTGCAACAGGTCTTGCTGCAATAGGTCTTTCAGGAACAGGTCTTGCTGCAACAGGTCTTGCTGCAATAGGTCTTGCTGGAACTGGTCTTGCTGCAACAAGTCTTGCTGCAATAGGTCTTGCTGCAACAGGTCTTGCTGCAATAGGTCTTGCTGGAACTGGTCTTGCTGCAACAAGTCTTGCTGCAATAGGTCTTGCTGGAACTGTTCTTGCTGCGACAGGTCTTGCTACAATAGGTCTTTCAGGAACAGGTCTTGCTGCAACAGGTCTTGCTGCAATAGGTCTTGCTGCAATAGGTCTTGCTGGAACTGGTCTTGCTGCAACAGGTCTTGCTGCAACAGGTCTTGCTGCAACAGGTCTTGCTGCAATAGGTCTTGCTGGAACTGGTCTTGCTGCAACAGGTCTTGCTGCAATAGGTCTTTCAGGAACAGGTCTTGCTGCAACAAGTCTGGTTGCAACACGTCTTGCCCTGAAATATCTGGAAGTCGCATGTTGTTGTTCAAGACGTTCCACAGAGGGCGCAAACACGACCGCACGGCTGCGCGATGGCAAGTGACGAGTGTAAAGATACATGGGTTATATGAGACAAGACTACACATTATACTGATGTGGTGTTGTGTCTGGAAATATAACAATTATAATTTAACTTTTTCTTTAACCCAAATAGTAATATTAGCGTTTCAGGTGTCACTGTCTTGACAAGGAATAACGTACTTTCGTAAGCTAGTTGATCTTTTCTCGTGTTCAAAGCAAACGCACTTTGTGCTACAGTATGTTAGAGTGGGGCAATATTTGGGAAAAGGGGAACCACAGTGGCGTGCCAAGAAGGGCACGTGCCCCCAACCACGCGAACCCCAACCCCCAGCCCCACCCCACCCCAACACATTCCCGCCCGCCCCCCGCTGATGTTTTTGCCTCCCCATTCGAACTCTTGACTTTGAGTTTAATACCAGAATAGTGATGTAAACCTTTTATAATCTTTGTAGTAAATCAGTAGTGACTCATTATACTTAGTCACACCATCTTCCAGTCTTCGCAACCCTGGTGTTCAATTTAGGCAACCATATAACTTTCCAGTTTCCATGGCAGCAACCTTCCATCTGCACATAGCCAAGATTAGGAAATACCTAACCCATCAGGTGTGGCGGAACAGAATGTTCACACTTTGTCACCAGCGGGCTTGATATTGTAACAAGAACTTGTCCTAGATTCTTCTCCGGCAAAACACCACAAAAACACACACCAAAAGACAGTTTTCTGGGTCACTTTTCTGCTTCTTTATTTTCACGTCCTCTCTCCAGAACTTACATAACAAGAAAAACGTTTAGGCTACGTCTTCCCAACGAGACGGGTGTCCCAGCCGTCCAGCGAGGGGCTCGCTGCGACACAGCTCCACAACGGTGCCGTGTCACAGCGCCCTCAGGAGGCCGCTCGGTAACACGGCTCCCACCGGTGCCGTGTCACAGCGCCCTCCCATCATCGGCCGACTCCACCACGGAGTCGTGCTGGCGCCCTCTCGCTGAACGGTCTGGGCCAACGCTACAATATTATGACAAACGCTCTCCTGCATGGTCTACCCAAGAAATAACTACTGAGGCTTCAAAGAGTTCAAAACTGGGCATCTTAGGACAGACGAAGACGAGAGCAAACTTGTCGACACGTCCATCTTTTTTGTCCAAACGAACGAGAATTAACGACCGTGTCCCACGTGAGGTAATTAATAGTGTTGTAGTCACAGAAAAAATTGTAAATTTTTGTAATGGTTTCATTGCTATTTTTATTACTATTACTAGTGCATTGTTCTATTACACTGTGCCAATATCAGGCTGACAAATAGTAACCTTGGCATAATCAGATAAGATTGATTGTTTCAAAATTAACATAATTATTTGATGATTGAGTCTGACACTTATTGAAAGGCTTACTTTTTGATTACTTGCATCTGTATGATCTCTTCTGCTGCACTAATCTTTTTTGGAGAAACAATTAAACTATCAGCATTTGGAGGCAACAGTTCTGAAGATATAATCTTGGCATCCCCAAGCAAAGATATTGACAACATAGGGAGACCGCCAATGTTAAATGAATCAGCAGCGCGCCGGCACATTGACCCGGAGGTTGGTTCACATCCCGTTGAAAGGGATCCGACCATTTTCCCCTTCAAGCCTCGGTACGGTTACAAATACTTCAGGACAAAATGGCTGTTAGGCCTATGTGATAAGGAATGGTCTACAACAGCATGAATTAGTTCTTGTATCTTGATCAAGGACACTTAAGTGTCCTTATTTACCGGGATTCGAACCCACATCCCGATGAATTAACCACCAGAACCCCCAGAAGTATGGTGCCCTTATAGAATGTTCTCTTGTTGATAAACAAACCGCGCTGGTTAGCAAAATATTAAATTGTGTTGTGACAAAATACAACATTTCTACAAACTTTCAAAAAAATAATTACATCCCCTGAATGGTTCCTTTTTTGTTTTCGACATGATTTGATATTTTGTAACATTATACAAACTGCGGCTATTTTGTTTTCTTTTATTTACATTTATGGTTTCACATAGTTGATTTCCAACCTTGGCAAAAACTTGGGCTGCAACAAGCTACTTTCAGTGGAAACATTGTAATTTTGAACTACAGTCACACACCAGACAGAACGAAAATGTGAGGTGTATAAAACTGAAACCATTGTATTATGGCACACTTTATCATTTAAAGTAAATGGAAAGCCGCACTCTTAGTTACGGCTATGGCCATGTGCACTGACAAATTTGAGCAATAAGACTTTTGGCAATCTGGCCATAACCATTCAACCTTCTGAAGCTATTATATCGGACACGGCCTAACCGCACGATGCTGTGAATCAGCCGATACTCAAGTACAGATTGTATCTCAAAGTGTTCTGTATCTCAGGTGCGATTTGCAACCAGGAATCCTTGGAATTCACCTGACGTATCCTTCGTTTTTTTACCTCCCCGTGTACCGTGGTCATCACGTCGAGCAGGTTGAGCTTCCTAGCGAAAGTCTCCAACATATTAAAGAGCACTCCAACGTACAGATGGTAGACACTCCGAAGAGATTCACTCGTCGCCCCTTTGGGGATTAGGGCAAAGGTCAACAGGAAGTCGTAGTCATCGGGAATCATGGTTGCATTGTGACCTTGTTTAACCCCTGCTGCTGGGGCATCACCTCTTGGAGATCGGCCACCCTTGGCGTCACTCTCAAGAATCTGCAGGAAAAAAAGCTTGGGCTTGTCGGCCAGCGTAGGGCAGTTTTCACGAGAGAAGATGTCGGTCAGTTGGAGGACATCGACGGCGATGCCGTCTGGGCCGATGATTTTTCCTATGGAGCCGTGGGAGAGGATGCAGACAATGACGCAATCGAAGTAGGAGTGGTCCTCTAGACTGAGGAAGCGTAGTGCTGAGATTATGTCCAGGGACATCAGGCCTCGCATGATGCGAACGTTGAACCCTAGCTTGATAAGGACGCTGCGTAAACGATCTGACATGAAAAATAAATACAAAAAATTGATGTTATTGCATATAGTGAAGGTCAAATATCCTTAGACGATTAGTATGTTTTGTACTGTGTCTAAATCAAGGTACTTTCTGGATAAACTTTCCATTGCCATTCCGAAGTAAAACGTACTATGTTAGTATGGAAAACTATAGTAGTAAGCTTGCAGGTACACACATGCATACAACTCTTATAGGAGGAGTTTTGGTTCTAGGAGGAGTTTTGGTTCTGAGAAGAACCAAGTGTGGTCGCGAACAGTTACTCGTCCTCTGGATGAGCAGAGTATCTGTTTGAGACGTCGAGACCTCATCGGTTCTTCTCAAGCCAACACTCTCCCAAAAAGAGTTGTATGCATGTTTTGCACCCGCAAGTTTTGCTACCATGGTTTTTTCTTATGATCCACACCATGCTAAGCTTCAAACATCCCGTATACTCAGTTAGCGTTAGATTGACAATGGTAGTATTGTTAACCTTGTTTGATATACGTCTTTTCATAGGTTATTTTTTAAATTGAAAAGTATCAGCAACTCAATGTACCTGTACTATCTTCGACTTTTGGAAATTCTATTCCGTCACTTGAGGAACACCTCGACTCCTCTCCATTCAAGAACTCTCCAGTCTCTAAAGTGCAAAAGTTATCAATAATAACTGCAACTCCCCTTGGCCTAAACCTCATACGATAGCAAGGCCGGTTGCTGCCTCCGTCAACATCTGTTCTGATATGAACAACGGCCTTCTGTTCTGCTTTCTTGTGAAGCTGGTTCTGGTGGTCAACAACTCCTGGAAGACCCTTTTTACAAGCATGAGAAAGCTGCTGAATCAGTGGACAGCCTTCCCACTCAAACACCTTGAGGGCGGTCAGTTTGCTGGCCAAAAACATGGGAAGGTTCCGCAGGGAGTTGTTCTTCACCTGCAGCTCCTCAAGCTCGGTGAGCTCGCATAAAGCCTGGGGTAGCCACTCGAGTTTGTTGTCGTTGAGCCAAAGGAGTTTCAGTTTCTTCATGGATGCGATCTCGGTAGGTAGGTAGGTGATTTTGTTGCTGTCCAGAAATAGTTTCTCCAGGAAGGACAACGACCCGCCGCAGAGCACCGGCGGGAACTCAGTGAACTGGTTATCCGAGAGATCCAACCACCTCAGATTGCTCAAGTTACCCATCTCTCCCGGGAGGTATGAGAGCGAGTTACAGCTGAAGTAGAGCCTGACCAGATCAGGAAGTTGACAGACAACGTCCGGACACCTCTCAAAGGCGTTGTTCTCCAAGTACAACCACTTGAGCTTGCTGAGACGGGCCAAGTCGGCAGGGAGGTCTTTCATTCTGTTCACATTGAGGTTCAGCCACTGCAGCTCGCTGATGCTGAATAAATCCGATGGCAGCTTTTGGAGATTGCGATAGTTGAGGTCCACTCGGAGATCGTATGCGTTTCCGCGATACGGGGAGATACCAAGGGCTTGTAGAGAGCCTTGGAGGCTCCCATGTGCCATGGTAATTTGATGATATGTTAAACTGGGGACACCAGGTTATTGAGGTTGTTTCGTCAAGAGTCATTTGAAAGTGCAACACAGTCGACAGGAAAAACACCTGTTTACAAAATTCAAGTTCTGCCAACTGTTTTGAAGTACGCTGGATCCAAACTCATCTGTGACAAGATAAAATCATACTATTTTTAGCTCAAAGAAGGGGTTAAGAGGCAATAATGATCATTCCTTGCACAATGCGTTCAAGTATAAGTTGACACAATTACTCTAAGGAATATAAAAATAAGTGACATTTGATTTTAAAATACAAATTACAAAAAGGGGAAAGTGTCTGAACGTAAAAGCATGATAGACCGTTTCCCCTTCCTGTTCTTTTCATGAATTTGTTACCAGAACATAGAAAAGTAAGTCTATTTGATAAAATTTTGTGGAATGTTATGCGTGTTTTGAGAATACTAGCCTATACATATAATAATACGCAGTTCTTAAAACACAGTGCTTTATCCTACCGAGGGCGTCTCAACCGACACTCAATATTTTTTCTCAGAAGGTTATAATGCAGATCTATAAATAATGTGGCGCAATCTGCCGAAAACCATACTGGGACACATTTTTATAGAGCTGGTTAATGGCTGATTTTGAGCTTACTGAGCGAGTTTCCATTTCAAAGCGTTGCTAACCGTACGCTTAAAGGTATTATACAGGATTGGCAGAGCTGACAAAATAATCACAGACAGTGTTCATGTTTTGTGTAATCAACCACATACATGAAATAACAAACCTGTGAAAATTTGAGCTCAATTGGTCATCGAGGTCACGAGAAAATAGTGAAAAGAGACCTTATGTGTTCTCTGTTTTTCAAACATCGAGTTTATTATCGCGCGCGATAAAAACTATTGTTTTACTCATTTCTCAGAAACGATAGCATTTCAGGCAGATAATAAACTCGATGTTTGAAAAACAGAAAACACATAAGGTCTCTTTTCACTATTTTCTCGTGACCTCGATGACCAATTGAGCTCAAATTTTCACAGGTTTGTTATTTCATGTATGTGGTTGATTACACAAAACATGAACACTGTCTGTGATTATTTTGTCAGCTCTGCCAATCCTGTATAATACCTTTAAGCATTTTTTGTGGTCTGCTATAGTCATCACGAAGTTGAAGTTTGCTTCCCGTTTAGCAGCGCTATGAGATTGGCCAATGAAAACACAGAGGCAATCCCTTATCTTTTGGGTTCTTTTACGTGCACAATTAAACACTAGGACCCATAGGCTTTACGTTCCATAATAATGGTTAAGCTATTTTGCTAACGTGCACAAGTGCCAAGACCGGACCGGGACTCGAACCCATACACCCACCACTGGTCTCCTTTCATAGAGCTGCTTCAGTAGACAAAATATTGCTTTATATAAACATATTCTGCTAAGCAAAAGTAGCCTGTTTACGTATTCTGGCTGGTAACCTTATTCTGGTAACATTATTTTTGCAATGAGCTTGAACGCTCGGCCACGACACGCCAATTGAAGACGCCAAATGCATGCTTACTCTAGGCCCCGCCCAGAATGTGGGGAACCGTGACTTCTGCCGACCTTCCCTTGCCTAACCCTGGTTTTACCTTTTCCTCCATATACAGTTCCAAATTATGGAGAAAAGGGTAAAACCAAGGTTTGGGCAAGGAAAGGTCGGCAGAAATCATGGATAGTTATGGTTTAATTATCCATTGGTTATTATACAACGCACTGTCACACAAACATAATGCCCATGTGGTACAACATTCCACGAACGCAAATACATTAGTAAGTCAAAACACATACAGTCATTGTATGTAAGGGAGCGGCATGCACCCATAGGCATACCAAATTGTCGGTAAGGACGAATAGTTTCCCTGGAAACGAACAAACACTTCATGTATCTACCTGTACCTAAAAACACACGCGTTGTAGGCTCGCATCAGACTGGTACTGCTTTGGGCTGAATGAGCTCCTTCATTGATTGTGTGTCTCCCATGTAACGTCGAACAACCACAGGTGGATTATCTGCACAAAGTGGATGCTGATCGCCTCACTGGCTTCTGTCAAAACAGGTTCCTCTGGTGTTTAGCTCGTTTGTAGTAGTTTATACAATCATGGAGCAATAGCTCCATAACTTCCTATATACACGTATAGCCATGTTGCAGTGTAAATTTTAACAATCATTGTGCACAGGTTGTTACATTGTTCACCGATCGAGCCCTACACAGTTTAGTTAGTGAACCCCGGGGCAAAGGCTCATCAGCCAGAATCGTACTGCACACCCATTACTTACTATAATGACTGGTCTTTTGTTCGCGTGTTGGCTGCATGTTTTGAATATCGATTGTAGTCTATATACACGGAGTGCTGCTGGGATAGGGGGAGGGGACGACAAAATGGGGAGCTTAAATTTATCAGGGGGAAGAAAGTCTTTGAAAACTGCTGAAAAGCATTGACTTTCCAGAATGACTGATTATTTACATTACAGGCCCGCCGGAAGGTATTTAAAAGTGGGGGGGGGGCACCAACAATTTCCAACATTGGGTTGTTTGGATCAGCAGATCCGGGGAGGGAGAGTCCAAATCCCTTTGTTGTTTGTGTGAAAACGTGAGAAAAGCTGCTTTCAAGACGCATTTGATACTGACTTAAAAGGCAATTCTAAGATTTTTCTTGTTGGAGGGGGTGAAAGTGTCTGATGAAAAAAATAATCCCTTATAAAAATTCCCCTTATTGAAAATATTTGGAAATACTAATAGTAGATACATGCATTTGTAAACACGGGGACTCAGTTACGGGGAGGATCATGCATAATATTAGAAAAGGGGTCGGAACCATTTTAGCAATGGACCTATTCAAAGGCCTATAGCTATGCCCAGGCCCGCCAGGCAGATCTGTGGGAGGTACATGAATGTGGAGACCCCACAAAGTTTTGTAAATGTGGGTATTTTTATGTGATCAATTAATTAATGTCAGTGTTCTCCAACTTTGAAAAATAAAGGTTGGTGCTGGGTGTGGTGAAAAGTGTGAGGGGGTACGTCAATGCGAGCGCGAAGCGCGAAGCGCGAAGCCCCTACGGCGTGGGGTCCGGGGCCCGCTCAAGGGCCCCGGGAAAATTTTAGATCCTAGATGCTCTGTGGTGCATTCTAAGGAGAATCCTGGCCACTTTCCTCAGACTTTTTTGAGGAAATATTTTTAAAGTTTTTAAGAACACAAAGTACAATCCTGGTTTTCTAAACACTTACTTGAAATAAAAACCAATGAATAATAGATATTCATTCTTCAATGTGTCCGGTAGCCCGACCGCATTTCTTTTTCTTACCTTGTAATTCCGTGTAATGTGCTCAAAAAAAAAAAAAAATAAATAAAAAATTTTAAGCAGTAAATTGTTTGAAGCTATGCACTTTTTTGTTCCAAAGTAAAACAGTTAATTTCCCCCAATAAAATCATTATGACGATGGAAAGTTCACAAACTGCAAAAAAAATCCTTGACCCTAAACTTTTTATTCGGCTAAAATATTTTTTTTTTTTCTAAATTAAGGTATTATGGACCAAATGTCAGACTTTGACCAAACTATCATGTTTTGTAACAAAATTGAACTCGAAAACCAGAACACATCCAGACAAGTTTACTGATATCTGCGTGATTTGGGTCTCATAGTTTTGTGATCCACGGACGTCGCGTCGTAAACTGGTAAACCCAACGTCAACGACCGACAAACGCGAACGATTGTAAAGCACCATAAAAGCACCATGTACAATGATTAGTCTGGTTCCCAGACCCCAAAATCTCCGACTGGCACCTGTCGTCCGGGAATCTTTGGTCATGGAACCAGACTATACAATGCAATCGACCGGGTACGTAGCCTATAGTCAAGGCGCTCGCGGCAAACCCGGATGGTATACATCACGCACGAAAAACGACCAGCGCGAGCGGTAATGTCACAAGTTTCGCCGTTTGAGCTAGTCTGTTTTCGAGCGCCTTGACTAAAGCCTACCGGGTACGTCACATCGACGCGTTGTAGTCAGAATGTCACCCGATCCGGACCTACCTAAAGATTCAACAGGGTCATAGAGCTATAGCTCTATGAACAGGGTTCCCCTGTTTTGTCCCTGTTTTGTCGCTCTATCCCCTCCCGCCGTAAAAAAAAAAAAAAAAAAAAAAAAAAAAAGTGGGGGAAAAAGTGGGGGGGCCCGGGCCCCCCCGGCCCCCCCGGCTCCGGCGGCCCTGCATTATGTAGGGCCTAATTGAGTTTATTTTTTAACAAAGCGAACAAGTCTAGACCATTACCGCTAACTTCCAATCCGTTATTACGGATTCACAATCAGTTATAAATGATTCACAGTCTGTTATTATAGTCCGTTATTACCGATACAAAAATTATGATTACAAGAACGATGAATCGATCCACGGGTTGTGACCGTCCGTAATAAGAGGTTGTGAATCAGTAATCACATTTTTTATTTTGTATTGATGTTTTGTTAATTTTTTGGCGCAACTGGGCTTTCGTATAACTGCACGAGGTGCACAATTTCAATTTCGGCCAACTGTGGTTGAAATTCAATTTCGGCCAACTATGGGGAAAACATCGAGGTGGGAAACGGGGGAGGGGGAAAATAAAGTACTTGGGCCATTAAACCTGCAAAGGGGCAGGAGAAGGATCACCTTTAAGGGGATGCGACTTTGTATTTCAATTTATCAAGTAATAAACCACAAGGGCAACTGACTTGGTCAATTTTACTATGGTGTGATCCCTGACTATAACGCCACTTACAGACTGAATGGCTTCTGATGACTGGCACCCCGAACAAACATATTGACGAAATAGGAAGATTGCCAGCCAAAATTGGGGCTAGATAGAAGCTCAGTTAGCAGAGCAGCGGCACATTAACCAGGGGGTCGCAGGTTCAAATCCCGTTCGTAAATTTGTCTTTGTTCAAACCCAAAGGTAACTAAAAATTTACCGTCAGTCGCTCTTGAGGTTTATTACTTGGTGTTTTTTTCTTCATGTTGGGCAAACACTCTGGATTTGGTTGTGGTAAATCCAGATTTTGGTAGATCCCGTCATGAAGATCATTCCGTCACCCATCTACCTTTGGGGGGGCCTACACCTTTGGTAGTTACTCCAAAAATTAATGATCGTCAAAACTGACTATGTATAGAGCACTGGAGAGCTGCTGTTATTATAAAACATTGTTAGAAACAACACCCTTTGAAGTAATGTAGTTTTAGAGAAAGAGGTAATTTTTCACCACAAAATTTGAATCTGAGAATGAAGCCTTTCTCAGGCATCTGAAAGCAAACATAATGCAACAAGGTTTTTTTTTTCTTCATTTTTTCCCATTATTTTCTTGCAACTTAGATGACCAATTTAGCCCAAATATTCACAGGTTTGTTATTTTATGCATATGTAATGGACACACCAAGTGAGAATACTGGTCTTTGGCAATTACCAAAAGTATACCCTGCCTTTAAATTACCACTTAGGTCTTTATGTTTATTTTATTCTGGTAACAACAATCAAAACAAACTATACACAAGATTCACACAAAAATCATGAAGTATTCCTTATACCCATAGATTCATCAGCTGAGTACAAATCTGCGTATGGATAAAACCAGGTTTAATATCATTTTGTCCAAGATTCAACAATTAAATCAATTCTTAATACAATACAAATACATTGTCCTCCATACTCTCATTCCACCAGGCCCCAATTTCATAAACCTATTAAGCAGAAAATATTCTGCTAAGCATATTTCTTTGCTAAGCAAGAAATGAGTCGGGTACCAGTCACAGCAACGTAAACTGTATGGTATTTAAGCTGGTAACCTAATTCTACTTAGCATGATTTTTCTATGCATAGCAAGATTTTGTGCTACCAGGTTTTACGAAATTGGACCCAGTGCCAGATTTCACAAAGCTGTCAAGAAGAAATTATTGCTAAGCAAAGTAAAAACAGGGCACCAGTCTTAAGAATGTGAATGGCATGCATTTTCCGCTGGTAACCTGTTTATGCTCAGCAATATTTTCCTTTCAGCATTTGTGTGTGCTTTATACAACAACCTTTATGAAATGGGTCCCATACTATAAATCACACAACATACATAAGACAAAGTTCGTACACTTTCAGGACAAACTAATTTACATTTTACGAGAACGATTATTTTTTGTAAAGATTTATTAGTGAGAGGAATGTCTTCTTCAAGTCAAACTAGTTACTTTCATTGTAAACAAGTTTTAAAGATTAAAAACCCTCAAAACTTGAATAAATATCTTCTGTTGATATACTAGAAAAATTATTGTTGGAATGAATAATTTAATAAGCCACTCAGTTTATCAAATCATATTTTATGATTTGAGTCACAGTTTGAAAATATTAGGCACTGATATAAGGATTATTATTTATCATTATTAATATCAATAAATCAAATACAATTTAATAATAAAAATAAAATTATGATTTAATAATACAACATAAATAAATCAAATGAACAACCTGATAATAAAAAATAAAAATTAAGGCATTTAAATTGAATTTTTTTTAAATTTAATTCTTTGAATCAGGCACAATAGGGTGTATTAAGTAGAATAATAACTATAATAATTATAATAATAACTAGTTCTTATATAGCGCATTTCACAATAACGGTCTCAATGCGCTTTACATTAGTGCCCTGGTCATTGGGCCAATAACAATCATTTAATCTTTCTCAGCTCCCTGGGGAGTATACAGCCCGGGCTGCCGTGATGGCGCTCCGAAGGCTTTTTCAAACACAATATCAACCTCTACCCTTGCAGGTACCCATTTATACCCCTGGGTGAAGAGAAGCAATTATAGCAAAGTGTCTTGCTCAAGGACACAAGCGTCATGACCGGGACTCGAACCCACACCCCGATGACTAAACCACCAGAACTTGAATCCGATGCTCTTAACCACTCGGCCATGACACCCTATGAAGCGTCTAATCATATGGTGTCTCAGCAAACCTCTCTAGGTAACTGACAGAATTTCCTGCCATTTATCCAAGGAAACAAAATTAGCATTTTTAAGTTTCATTATATATATATAAACGCCGACATAAAAAATGTCACTTGTGCTGCAAAGGTTTGCATCCAGAGCAGGGCCCAATTTCATTAAGCTGCTTAAGCAGAAAATGGTGTCTGACAATTTTCTGCTTAGCAAAAATAAGCAAGATACCAGTCAAAGATTGTATTAGATAAATGACATTTTGGATGGTGACCATATTCTGGTTAAGCATAATGTGAAACTGTGCCACTCATGTGACAAATACATTTCCCCAAATAGCTTTGATTAAGGCACAGCTCATTGTAAAAAATAATATTTGGTACTTTAAATTTTGAATACTTATTTACGTGAAGGCACAGCAAAATATACACAAACAAAATGTCACCAAAAGAGGAATGTTTGTTTCCCCTTCTTAAATTGGTACAAAGAGCGAACAATTATTTCATTCTGATTCATTTATTGCCATTTGATACTCATTGGTCTTCAATTAATCATGAAAAATATAACTTCTCGTTTTTTAAATATGTACAATCTTTAAAAAAAAAAAATTACTTTTAAACAGGTTGACTAAACTAAAACCAAATAAACAAAACGTGCATATAATATATTTATAAATACATATACATGTATCTCTCACTGTGTTCTATTCCATCTAACTTTCTAAATCCTTTCATCCCATCTGGTACCAAAAACATTTTCAAAGCAAGGAAGTCTTGCAGACTACATCAAATAATACTTTCAACTACCCATTTATGGACAAAACGTCACATTTATGCATATTTTGTTCATTTTCTGTGACAGGACACTACTCGATCAGGGCACATTACCTTCAGATTGGGCGCTTTGGGGTATAACAAGTGCGGAAATGTTGCAGAGCAAAAGATTTGGTTTTACAAAAAGGCGGACCGTTTTAGTTCACGAAGTAAAAGGGAAACCATACAATTTCAAGGATATTTCTGTGAATCATTCTACTTTTACAAAACTTTCCAACCATAGGTAATTTCATAACAAACGCTTTTATGACCAAAAGCGCCCAATCAGAAGGCAATGTATCCCTTGAATACTGTGATTGTGAATCCTCACCGAGGACAACTATTGTATTTCAATAATCCGTTTATATGGATTAAAAAGTTCACTTTAATTGTTACCACTTGTCTGCATTTTCCTCAAAGTGTTGACACTAAAATTCAAGACATTCAGAAATTCATAAAATTTCTAGTATTGCTCTTTTTTATGACAATTTTAAGAGCGTTTCCGGTGAGAGTTTTTCATATAAAACGGGCACTTCTGGTTAAACCATATTGACTCAATTATCTGGTGGATTGAAGTTTTTCGAGGTAACCAAAAATGTCCCTGAAAGGCGGTTGAATATTGGAACTATTGCAAAACATCATCATCTTCATTCCAATGACAGAAGTCTGTAAAGGCGAACAATTCTGCTCAAGTGAACAAAATTTCCATCCAACAACAAACTCATGATAAAGCCCATACATCTGCATGCAAAAGTGCTTGAAAATTGAATTTTGTGTTGCAGCAAATGCATTCAATTAGCTTCCATAATTCATGTATGCACCAGGCTTAAGGATATTTATACAGGATTGGTAGGGCCGACACGGCGTTCATGTTTTGTGTGATCAAACAAATAGTTATTCAATAAACCTGATAAAATTTGGACTAAACCATTGTGTGAATCAGGGGGAAATTGTGAAACACTATGCACAATTTTTCAACATGTAAACACATTGTCCTTAATTTTGGTTGTTAAAATTGAACTCAGTTGTTGCGATTTTGTTAACTATTAAGGTTTTCAGTTTCTCGACTATTACTTCATTTCAGAGGGAAATAGTTCGCTTCTTGTGAACTTTATCTTCAGTACACTTTCAGACTAAAATTAAACAATGATGTTTTTAATCCATACCAATCCTGTATAACTTATTTCGGTTGAAGAGTAAAGTCCAGTTCATACTTCCTGCGAATGCGAATGCGAAGCGAATTTTGGCGTCAAAACTCTGTTTTCGCTGCGAATGTTTTGCAGGAGTTAAGCACAGGGCAACTCTTCTGAATTATTTGTTCCGAATTTATGACGTCAAATTTCATATCGCGTTCGCAGGAAGTATGGACCAGGTTGCAGGCTGTGGTGATGAGATGTTTGGAGGTAGAGAGGGGGGGGGGGGGGGGGGGTTTAGAATCCTTGCAGTTTTAATCACTGCAGCAATCTGCAGATTGTGTTTAGGAGGGATGTCCTCTGACTTGTGTCTTCACATACAGTAGTAGCTGCCTCATCAGGAGCAGTGCCCTCTTGATGCATCCAGCTCATCACCATTCATGGTGTGTGTGCAAGTGGATGATCGCTGGCTTTATTTGGCAGCCTGCAGCGTCGTGCGTTCTTGCAGCACGTGACTCAGCACCTCACTGATCAGCCGTAGGGTTATCTTGGTGATTGGGTAGTTAGTCGGGAGCTTATTCACAATGTGCGGGGAACGTACATAGTACCTGTGTGTTCAGGAAGAAGGTAACACAAAACGCACCTGTTATACACCTGCTTGGAGCGTTTTTGTAAAATAAAAATTAACAATTTATGTATATTGCACAAGTTCCATACCAATAAGTGCAAATGCGTATAACAAACTATATTCAAAACATGCTCAGAGAGGATGCATTAGAAAGCTGATCCACCAAAATCCACAGAAAGCCCCTTCTCTTTCAAAACATGTGTCCTTAAAGGCCCGATTTCACAAAAAGGTAATGTTGACCTTTATATGCTACATTTATTTATCACTCTTGATTGCAAGCAAAATAAGAAGTCACAATACACATCACTATGGTGATACTGACAGCTCATCTTAAAAAGCACAAATTTACTGTTATCCCTCTTGTTTTTTCTTTCTTTTTCTTTGGGGGGGGGGCTAAATGTCAAGATTGTTCCTTTCAACTTATCTGTTGCTATTTTTTAGGTCCGGATCTCTGTTAAAAATAACAAGGGTCCTCGGTTATTATTTAACGTGAAAAGCTTTCACACGACTGGAATTTGCTATTTTCTAACATCAATGTGATTTTAGTCAAGTTCCCTTGTTTAAAATGGTCTCGTGTGAAAGGGTCTATAATTATCAGCGGCAAACAAAGCAGATTGTTTTGTACAGGTTATTTACTCTGGCCCCGGGCGAGGTGAGCCAAGGGTAATTAGCGTTAAATCAGTTATTTCTGCTTTAACATCCCTACTCCATTGCACTCTAATCAAATTAACTGCTTGAAAATTTTCCATCCCTGAGGATGTAAGGAAAACAGTCACGTGAATTCATTCAGCTTAGAATTCATGTCCGAAAAGTATATACTAGCAATCCAGCCTTGTTTCTTTGTCTTTCAGCAACAATGCAGGTGTTCAAAACACTGTATCACTTTTCTCTTTAATCCAGGCAATAAGCAGTACACCAATACTGTTTTCCAAAATTGCAAATACAATTCCAGAAAACAAACACTGCAGTTAAGGCAGACGGAATTTTGATCACAACTTTGAGCTTCCAAATTGGTAATGTTGAGGTCACATGGTGTGTTGTTACAGGTAGTAAAAAAAGCATAATAAATAGGGCAAAGAATCGTCCCTGCCAATCCGAAAATGTTGCTTATTTAATTGGCCCCAAGACATTGCTATTGGGTTACAAGTTTTTAACATCGGTAAATTCACCACCATCGGTAAATTCACCACCATCGGTAAATTCACCACCATCGGTAAATTCACCACCATCGGTAAATTCACCACCATCGGTAAATTCACCACCATCGGTAAATTCACCACCATCGGTAAATTCACCACCATCGGTAAATTCACCACCATCAGTAAATTCACCACCATCAATAAATTCACCACCATCAGTAAATTCACCACCATCAGTAAATTCACCACCATAGGTAAATTCACCACCATAGGTTATTTCACCACCAACGGTAAATTCACCACCATAGGTAAATTCACCACCATAGGTTATTTCACCACCAACGGTAAATTCACCACCAACGGTAAATTCACCACCATACAGAAAACAGCGACCAATTGTTTATTTCGCATGGATTTACACATGGAGTATGCACATCATATAATGTGCTTGTATCAATCGATGCAATCTCTATTCCTTCCTCCATGATGCAATCAAAATATGCCAAAGCAGATTTGCAATCTTTGCTGTGTCAATTTTCTCGACTGTAACAGTATTTCAGCTCAAATTGATTTCATTGGAGGGAATTTATTTCTCCAGAGAATTGGCAGTGATATACTTCACAGTGCACACGTAGACAGCTCCAAAATTCAAACACATTTTTGTTTTTCTTTGAGAGTTTCTAATTCCTTCAAATTGTACGAAAGTCTTGATTACAAAATGTTGACAGTCCTGAACGGAATAAATGCCTGTGTTAGTTTGATGCGTAGGGTTCCGGCGGTGATGTAGACTACACAAGTAATCAGCAAGGACGGTAGATTTATGACTTCTGATTAAAATAAACGCACCAGGAGTAGCCTTAGTGGAATATATATTATACAGGAGGTCAGTTTTGTAGAAACTATTTACTAGCAATAAGACAGAGCATAGCCTTGGTTCAAGACACTCCTGTCTGTTGTTTATGATCTAGAATACTCTACTCCTCTCCTGTTGTTTATTTCCCTAGCTGGGAATATATCAATAATAGGAGGGTCTTGAACCAAGACTAGACAGGGCCCTGTTTCATAAAGATGCTGAAGAAGACAATTACGCCTAACATACTTATATCTGCTATGAAAAAATAAGCAAGAAACTGGTATTGTGGCTGATAGGCCTAATCTAAGGTCTTACCAATATTTTATAGCACGCTCTGTGGCTTAATTAGTACCCTATTGGTTTTTGAAACTGTAAATTCGTTTTCATTCATTTTGGCTCTATATAGTCTTCAATAAACACGTCCTCCGACAAAGACAACGGGGCATACAAGCTCCAGAACATCTATGACCAACTAGTCCAAACAACACTCTCTATGACGACCAAGAAAGGGCGGGTACAAAAGGCAGTTAAGCATTAGACATGGTCACCAGTCTGACGAAGCTCCTAGCTTAGGAGTGAAACGTAACTAAATTATTATGTGAGTAACATCTAAAAAAATAATTAAAAATCGAAAAAAAGAACCTAATAATCCATGATTATTAACAATCTAGATGTACTTATTTAATGTCATCATCCAATTGTCGAATAAGGTGATCCTGTTTTTTAAGTGAAAATTACATTTACTTAATGTAAAGGTTTTCACATGTTTGCTTCTATTGAGGATGCAATCAAAATAAGCAAAGGAAATTCTGTGGTTCCTCAAATGCTAGATTTTTTGGATTTTGACAGTACTTCAGGCAGATTTACCTCTCTGTAACAGGATTCGTACTTTATTATCAGTGAGCTTTTAAAGTGAAACCAATTAATAAATGTTTTAAAACTAAAACTCAGTGTCTGCATTGTATAATAAGAGTACCCCGCACAGAGTACAAACACACATCTACCTCGCCAATCCTTCCACAAACTGCCATCTTGACTCACCACATCTGTGCCACTTACTAAATCTACCGACCTAAATAAAATTCACTTGACCAACAACATTAAATCTTCCACGAGCTTGGTTCAATGTCAACCTCCAACACTTCAGCAAGGTGGCAAACACAAGTTTGTTCAAATTCAGTTTGTCTGATTTCATTCTAAGTCAAATTGATCCAACCTCGTACGAGACAAACCAGCAATGACACGTAACTAAATTCCTCTCGTCATTTCGTCCCCGAGGCGTCAAGAAACACAGATTTAATGCGGTCAATTATTCACCGACCCCCCCCCCCCCCAGCATATAGGGGATCACCCAAAAAGAGAAATCATGTTCAGACAGTAGGGCAATTTGAGGTATTAATGTATCAATTTAAAGCTGTGTTAATGTTACAGTGCAGGGAAATGTTCTTCACAGATTGTCTTGATTTTACAGCAACCTTGTGCTGAAAAAATAAATAAATAAATAAATAAATAAGTTCCTTGACAAATTTCTTAAAAAATACCCTTTAACTTTCAAGTTAAAAAAAGTGTCCACTCTTTTCCCATTATGAACCCTTTTGTTTAAATGATGGTCTACTATAAGACTTTTCATATATTATGTGTGCAAAATTTTACAAAAACCAGCTATTTCTAGATCAGACACCTATCCAAGGAATTTTAGGGCAATATTCTAAAGTTGTTTGTAAGATTTTTTTTCAAAAAAGACGTGTAATATGCAAAAACCAAGACCGAATTTGTGGACCAAACTTGCTTTGAATGAAGGGAACTTTTAGCAAACCTTTCTGCAGGTTGATTGTTTGACTGCCTTCATGCATATCACAGTATGCATGGCGTGGACAGTCAATACTTTGGCTGCACTTTGTCTTGATTAAAAGAGAGAAGATGACAAATGACAGCCATTTAGCCAGGATTACTAATGATGTACCTTATCTTGATTCAAGGAGAGTAGGCATGACAATTGCAGCTGTTGCCAGGTTTCCTAATGCTGTGTCTACTCCACTCAGACGAGAAGGCACAACAGTTTAATAAAACCAACTGAATTGACCGTTATCATTCATTAAACCATCATGTTTCCTCCCCAAACTGAGGCTTGAAGTTCATTAAAATTAGTCAGTTCCCATTTTCACATAATGAGAACCAACAATTGAAATTGCCAGGGAACTTGACCAAATACGTTTTATACCGCTGCTTCATGGACATTGTTCACTCCTGACGACAGTGAAAAACAAAGTGCCAACTAACAACGATTCAATTTCGTTTACATCCTTCAAGCTCATTGGTGGAATACACTCACAAGCCACTTACAGTTTATTTTATCACCGACTCTCAGTAACGATAAATACAACCAACCTTCAAGGGAGTCAATTTAAAGGCAAAATTATAACAAAGAATTAAAAAAAGTCTCACGTGAAAGTTTCATCTGAGTACAGTGTCTACTTGCTGAGAAAACAGCAAAAAACTGTCACAGTAATTTCACAAGAGCGTCAAATCCACCCACGTTTAGTTAGGTCACAGCGGGTACCAACCACATCTCCGGCTGGAATTCAGATTCAAATGTTGTTTGGGTGAACAAATGTCCAAACCACACTACTTCAAAGGGTATCCTTTCTCAAAATAGTTTATAACTAGCTACAGTGCTTTTCACCAGGTAAGTTTTCTGTCAAATTTGTTTGGACTCTTTATCAATCTATGACCCTACCTTTAAGTATTGGGAATGTGGAACATACAAGTTTTAAATTACAGATGACGATGCAATTGATCTGGAGTAGTTCTGTTTTCTTTCTTCTTTTTTTGTCAGATGGATTTCACTCTCAGCTGTACTCTTTTACATGCTTCAATTTGCGTTACACACTTCAGACCCTGACAGCGCATTTCATTAACCGCACAGGACATGGACATTTTGGAATGTTTGTGTTTTTTTTATTTTGTAACCAGTGACATTCAACAGCAGATGTCAAACCACTAGACCAAAAAAACTTGTCCAGTAGGGAGGCCCAGTGTGAATCCTACATCAATAGCTGCGGGAATAGGCTGTGCAAGTCTCGCGCGTATCCGAACGAGAAAACACGTCAAACGAAGAACATTTTTATTTCTGAAATCAAATCTTTGTTTTAAATTATATCTCATGACAAAATCTGAACAACAAAAATAAATCATTATAATTTCATGAAATTAGTTTTAGCTTTTTAAAAAAATACGCCAAAGTGTGTTAATTATTAAAAACAAATTAAAACTCTGGGACAAGGATGCTTTTTTGATGTTAACTTTTTAGAAATCCTTACGCAGATTCGTGAAGGTCAAACGGGTTTTAAATTGACCCGTATCGCAGTTTAAAGAGGAATGCCGACGCCTCAACACCATAGACTGCAATGAAAAGGGTTTGCTTTGCAATTACAGCATCTGGCGATTATAATCGCGCATCCAAAACAAGCTTTTACATAAGTTTTATGATCGGAGGTGAGCACAAAATTCTTAATTTTTTGCAATAACCGGAAGCTGAGGTCATGTTTAATTCTCAGGTTTTCTTCGTTATATTGTTGAATTGGTTTTACTTTCATATTTTGTTATCACTTAGTATTGCGTTCCCAACAACATGTATAATTTTCTAGGTCACAAACTACGTTAAACTAAAATAATTGACGAAACAAAATCTCGCCCACGTAAAACTCCATATGGTTGGGACCACTATGGTCCCGGAAGTTCGAATGCGCGCGAGACTTGCACACCGTATCGCAACAATTTAGTAGATGTTAATTTGCATGGGGGATAAAGAATGTTATTAGGGTTTATCCAAACTCTGATGTATGTTAAAGGTGGAGTCATAGATTGGTAGAGTTAATGTAATGCTGATTTATAGACAAAAGTATCAAGAAAGATACAATGTGAAAGTTTCAGGTGAATAAAGTGTCTCACTGCTGAGAAATCAGGTGACAGCACTCGATAACAGATACCAACCCTGAAAAAATGAAAAACGATTCATGCATGAAACATTTCTCATCAGATTCAAATGTTTTTTAATGAAAAATTATCCAAACCATAATACTTTGAAGGGAATTTTTCCAAATAGTTTACACTATCAACCGCTGCAGTGCTTCTCACCAGGTAAGTTTACATGGTCAATTTTGTTAGAGTATTTACCAATCTATGACTCACACATGGGTGTTAGGTAAAACACAAACAGAATTTTATATCCCTAATACATTTGAAATATAAAATGTCTGATTAATTTGTAATCAAACACAAAAATGGCACACTTATTTCAGCTTCCTGCTCCAATTCTTGGGTGCGAAATCCACACAGGCCTTCGCAGGTGGTATGTCTCTTTTTGTCTCGCAACATAATCATCCATTTTGACTGCAGACAGACCTCTGACTTTTTCTACTTTGTCATATACAAATGTTGTACATCCCAATTAATTTGTGCATAATTACAAACACTTGTAACACGTTCACATGCCATGACTGCTGGCCACATAAACTCAAGTATGAAACTGTAGCCTGATTGCTTTCTCCCCTCAAGGAGACAACCCAAAAGAAACCAAACACCAAAAGCCACCCACCTGAATTCCTCAGTGTAGTTATTGCGTACATGGGCAGCTATGGGGCTGCTATACTGAATGAGTGTCTGCAACACGAAGAACTGCTGGAAGAGGAGGACAGCCTGGACCGGGGTCAACGTCTCCGTGCTAGAAGGCATCAGGAAACGCATGGCTCGGGATATCAGCCTCTCTACAAACTTGTACTGCGAGAGGAAAGGGCGAAATTTAAATTTAAATGGAATATGAACCTGTGTGTACAGAGGGCAAGGAGGGTGTGGGGGTTGGGGGTGGAACCAGGGTGAGGTGTCAGTGTCGCCGGTGGTTCTGCAGTGGCAGACAGCAACCCCAGTGGTAGTGGTACATAAACCTTGCACCAACATCGCACACGGTTACTGTCTGCCACAGTCGCCATTTTGGGAGTGGGACTGCAAATGTAAAATCTATGAAAATGCATGTATATGCTGCGTCGGCTAAAATGCACACTACACTATGTGACACAAGGGGACACCGACTAACAAAAATGACCAACCAAGATTAGGCTAGTGTGATGATGATGTCAGGTGAAATGGGTCAATAAGAAGATTGTTTGTTATTGTAAGTAACAGCAAGTAAGCATTTGTTTTATAGCTTTGACCATGCGTGCAGCTATTCTCTAAATTCTCTGCCTGAAAAATATGGGTAAAGGTAAGGGCTACTGATGACTCTGGCTACAATATCATATAGTAAATGTTGTACTTATACTACATGCCTGTAACCAAGAACAGTTGTACTTCATAAACAATATTATTCCCAATGGATTTGCTGTGTCGTGTCACTCCTCTGCTTGCAAGAACTACCGACAAGTTAGCAAGCTTAAAAATATGTTAAAGTTGCATCTAAAAGAATATTATTTGGTTTTACCCACACACCGATGTGTGTAAAGCACTGTATACCCAGTACCTACAGGAGTCCTGTGAAAAAAGTCACAGGAATATTACTCCGGTGGGATCCCAAACCCACGACCTATGCCATTCTAGTGCAGTACAACTAGACCACCCAAATCGCCTGGTAGCTAGGAGCAGTTAAAATCCTATGTTTTAGCGAGTACCGTAACATTTAATAGAGAGCATTATTTGGTTTTACACACACACCAATGTGTGTAAAGCACCGAGTACTTCCCCCGAGTCCTATGATAAAAATCCACAGGCATATTACTTTGTTAGCATGCCTTTTGCTTTACTTTTGGGGCCCAAATATGGCTCTGCTCATACCAAAGCAGGGAATTCTGCGCTTACGTCAAGCATATACCACAGGTTAGCAGGGAATTTTTGCTTGTGCACGTGTGACTCCACGTTACTAGGCATTCTTCGCTTACACAGCTAGCGCAGAAATTTGACGCTGGCACAGTAAGCAGAGAATTGTTATCGCAAGTACAGAATTTGGCGGTAAGCAGAGCCATGAAATTGGGCCCTGGGAAGGCTGCATTTATGAAAGCAATTTTGCAGAATGAATCTTCTACAGGCTATGTGTGACACTCTCAAACCGCTGCTGTTAGTGCAGCATTCTCACCGTGGTGGTCTGGAGGGACTCCAGCACTTTGATGAACCAGCAGATATTGAAGAAACGCCCCTCGGAATTACCCCAGTTGGACTGGTGAGCGATGAGAATCAATTCAAATAGGACGGCGATGGACGCGTCTGTTAACTCCTTCACCAGATTAAAAACCTGTGGTGTCAATTGAGGGAGAGAAATATTATATCAGTGAAAATGTGATTTTAAGAAATTTGCTTTGCCAAAACAGCTTTGGGTACCAGTAACAGGTAATGTAATGGTAGCCTGTTCTCGCAAAGCAAGATTTATCTGTGCTAAGCACGATTATTTTGTGCTCCACAGCATAGTGAAATTGGGGCCAGTTTTGGATGCTACATTTATATGGAGCAGAAAATTCTCCCCTCCAAACTATCTCCCAATTTTCAAAACTTTTACCCCAGGCCAACTCTGAAGTTTATAGTGTGTCCTGAAAACACCGGCATTACTTTGTCCAACAGGGCCCAATTTCAAGGAGCTGCTTAAGCAGCAAATATAATTTGCTGCTGCTAAGCAAAAGATTAACAGGATACTAGTCCGAGATGGTTTTATGGCTAGTAACCTTATTCTGTAAAGCATAACTCTGGTGTGCTTAGCTACTTTTTGTGCTTATACAGCTCTTTCAAAATGCTTCCTGCATATTGCATTCAATTCTGCATAAATTGTTTCATTAACAAGGGCAGGGTCTCAATTGATGAGGCCCTAAACTAAGGTTAAATTTGGGATCAAAGCCCAATTTCATTGAATTTCTTCAGCAGACAATAGTACTGAACAATTTCTGCTGAGAAAAATTAAGCAGGAAACCAGTCACAACTGGTACATCAATGGCATGGTATTTTGGCTGGTAACCTTATTCTGATTAGCAGAATTCTTTGTTCTGAGCTACATGTACTTCTCGTGCATATAAGCAGCTCTATGAAATTGGGCCCAGTTCTTATTATCACCATTGTGAAATCATATATACATGTATATATATAAGTTTTTGATTCACTATTTACAGTATCTCATTTGAAGATAAGTCAAAACACTTTTGATGAAAATGCAACCAGATCCAATATCCAGTGATTAATGCAAGTCAACATTTTGTGTCCACACATGCAGAAACAGTGTTGTGAGTATCCGTGGTTACACTAACCACTTGATGCAACCATGGTTACGGGAGCAACATGCATCTATCACCATGGCAACAGAAAATGTAGCCATGGTGAAGGAAACCACACCACCAGTGCTATGGTTACAAGACGGATTCTTTGATGTGTATTCATTCACAGTGGTACATGTACAGGGACCTGTAGACCCCCTTGCATATGACGTCACATTTCCAAACAGCGCCCTCACTGAGGTCAATGGAGACCTACATGTATCATTGGCCGAGAGTTGTGTGTGACACGTGTACACACGTGCCACGTTTCCATTGTTTGACCTCAGTGCTGGTAGCCTATGCTAGGGTTCTATTATAACCAAATGGCCAAATATAACAACAAATTCATCACTGACCCTCAACCTCATATCCCCCCCCCCCAAAAAAAAGGTCATAATTTGTCTACTCCTCCAACCATTTTTAGTCATGAAAAAGTCCCTTTTTCAGACCACTTTTATCAATTTACACACCTTTATATATAAATCAAATAAAGGATACTTTGCTTTTAGTACTTCAGTCATCTGAAAGAGTTCAGATGTATATTTGTACATGTTTGTCATCTGGGGGGGGGGGGGGGGGGGTAATTGACATATTATAAATAATCAATGTAAATATTATGTTCAGCCCCAAAATACACAAAATACGGACTATCCACTCTGAAGAAGCTCTGTGTTAATGTTTACTAAACCCAATGATCACAAAAAGTATGATATATATCTACAATAAACAGTCGAATGCCATCAACATGCTACTAATGAAGTTTATGATGTCAGCTATCCCTTCCAGCATGACGACATGAATATAATGTGTGAATGTTGACAGAGGTGTGTGGATGGAAAGTGTCAACCAATAAACATGGATATTTAAGACAAGAAACACAACATGTCAGAGAACACAAAGGTTCATGATAATACTGAGCTGTGCAAAAATGACAAAATTGTTTCAAGGGAACAGACTAATCCATTTAAGCTCTGCCCCTTGATGCATTTCATAATCACGACAGCGAAGATGTGCGCCTAAAAGTCTGACAAACGTTCCGACACGTTAAACATTCCTGGACAAAATGTGAACAAGTTTTAAACTGTTTGGATTGCGGCAATGTGTCATTCGTGTATGGCAGGGAGCCAGAGCAAGTTGCATGTGTCGTACGCGCTATCAAATGAGGGTGCCATTTATAGCCTTTTGCTTTGGTGGGTAATGGATCGGTTTCTTCACAGATTTGGATCAGGGCAAAATTTTGCAGGAGTATGGCTAATCATATTTTGGATATTGGTGGAATGTAGAAGGTACAGCTAAAGCCAAAACTAATGAAAAATCCATAAAATTCTGGCTTATATGCTGGTCGTCGTTGTAGAGATCCTCCCAACATGACCTTAAAATCATCCATGACACTGGTCTAAGCAGTCTATCTCTCTCTAATACTTTGCTAGATAGAGTCAGATGGGCCCAACTCATCAAGTCATTATGGTAGTGAATGAACCAACGAATGAATAAATGCTGGTTGGGTTACTAAAAAAGCTAGCTTGGTTTCAGGGGAAATACTGCAAAAGAACAATTCCTAAAACTACGTAGCAGTCTGGAGACGAAACCTCAACATACATGATGTTACATTTTAGGAGGTTTACAGACTCTCTACATTATCACAAATACATTGTAGAAGAGGTTTGGTTGTAACTAAATATACATGTGTATGCGATGGCAACTTCACCTCTTACAAGAAAATCTATAGGTGAAAGGCGATCATGGAGGTAACAAAATAAACCGCCTTGGGGAGAATAAGTTATAACGAAAATATCCAGAAATCAGAAAAAATCTCAGGGCTGTGGTGGTAGCAAGCTTTTGTATTCAATGAATTTTCAAAATTGGCCCAGATTTCAAAACTATCCAACAAATCATTACATACATGCAAAATTTCTGGAGTGACAGTTTTGGATCAAAATTTTAGGATGTTTGGCAAAGTGATGACATTACCACATTTTGGTAACCCCCGGAGTTATAGATTTCAAGGAGCTTCTGGGAACAGTCACCTCAGCACAAGATAAGTAGATCAAAGAGCAGGATTTCTTTAATATCTGACGAAAATAACACCTACTTCTTTTTCACCAGACGTAAAAAGGTCTGAAATCAGATAAAAGTCTTAAATTTCTCATCCCTGAAAGATCCGATAATGTAAGGCGAGTATAGAGCATTATGGGGCACTTGCTGTATGGTACAATTACTAATAACAGTCATCATAAATAATACTTGACCTCCTCTGGTGAGGAAACCTTTAACTTTTTTACTAATAATACTTTAGTTTTGAATACAGAAAACACAATGCCTTTTAACAGTGCATACTGTAAGCAGCACTAAGAAATGGAAATTGTGCAGCGAGCACAAAATCTGCAATTTTAAACAGCTCTAAGAAATTGGCTCCAGGTCTTTATCTGTTTGGCCAACGTGCACGTAGTGTCTTAAAATAGGAGCTCCCATCTGTATGTTTTCTCCAATTACTGCATGAAGGAAACAGTTTCATTGCTGATCCAGGGTCATCACAACAAATGTTATAAATATATTGCTTTGGAAATACCATAAATGCTTATCAGTGAAACTTTTGTGATAAAAAAAACTGAAGGCAATGATTACATTTTTTTTTTTTTTATTTAACCAATGTTAAAGACGTGTTTCACAAGGTTAAATTCAGTTTTGTGATGCACCCATTTTCCAATAGATAGAGTCCTTAGGAAATTGGGGGGGGGGGGGGGGAAGAGAGAAAAATTCTGTAACCTTAGGTTAAAACGGTTTAAAATGCCACTGTGTTTGATACCCTTCAAGTGTATTTTTTGTCAAAACCCCAAAACGTTCAATGACGTTGCATTTCAAATATACGGTCTGTACATTTTTGTCCACAGAATTTTTAGTTCGGCCTTGAATTTGAACTTTTTACTGGCTCAAAAAATTCCTTTGTGGAATGTACCGACCCATTTGTTTTCAACATCTGAATACATCTTGTTTCAAATTTCACTCGGACAGAGTATAAATAAAAAATGATGTTTTTGACCTTGGAGCCCCTCTTTAAGCTAAATTTAAAAAGAGTAATTAAAAGGGGGTGGTACTACATGTACATGCACTGGATCCATAGTACAACAAGTCCAACATGCCAAAAGTTTCCCCTATGAGAAAATGAGCAACACAGACCCTGACTGGCATGCAAATGTCACAGACGTAATGTACGGCCAACCCATGCCTGATGGAAACGAGCAATGACTACTCTTTGTTTCGACTCCCCTATGTTCCGATAACCCCCCCCCCCCCCCCCCCCCCAAGGGTTAGGGTTGGGTTACAGTTAGGGTTGGGGTTGAGGTTGGGGTTGGGGTTGGGGTTAGGGTTTGGGTTGGGGTTAGGGCAACAGTTAGGGTTGGGGTTGGGGTTAGGATGGGGTTAGGGTTGGGGTTAGGATGGGGTTAGGGTTGGGGTTAGGGTTGGGGTTGGGGTTAGGGTTGGGGGTTGGCGGGTTAGGGTTAGGGTTAGGGTTAGGGTTAGGGTTAGGGTTAGGGTTAGGGTTAGGGCTAGGGCTAGGGCTAGGGTTAGGGTCTGGGCTTGGGGTGGGGTTAGGGCTGGGTTATGGGTAAAGGTTAGCATTAGAAAAAAAAAAATACGGGTGTCGGAACACAGGGGTGTCGGAACATAGTGCTGTCGGAACTTAGGTGTGTAACCAATGAGACATGCCGTTGATAGTTTGAACATCTCCGATGCAGACATGCGGCTCGGTGGATTTGTGACTTTACCTCCCTCAGCTGATTGAGGACCAGAGTGATATGGTTCCGAGGCAGGAATAGAGAACAAGATGTTGAAGAAATTAGATTGTCAAATAATGTTAACAAACTCAGAGGCTGGAAAAGTGATTCTGGAAAAAAATTCTCTGTAAATTAAGAAACATTAAAATAGAAAGAAAATTGAGAAATAATAATAGTAAAAGTTCTTATAACCACTTTATCTACAGGCATCTCAAAGCGCATATTATAATGTTTAAGACAGCTATGTTTTAATACATGTATAAGACTCATTTTTTTAGCACCTTGCAAAGGTTTACAAGATTATGTGGCACATTATGCTTCTAACTACGCCAGAAACACTGGGCCAAACCCCTTCTCTATTAACTGTATTATAAGTGAACTCATAGTGCGTCCCACAAAACACAGGACCTACACACAAATGTACAGCTTTATGTCCAATCCGAAGGACGTACATGTAGCAATAATAGTTGAGTGTCTGGCTTAAAGATCGACACAAGGGTCAAGACCAGGACCTAAACACACACTCTGGATCAGAGCAATTGGGTCCGGTAGACCATGACACGCCACTAACTCCTGAATACAAAGTATGGCATTGGTAAGTATCAGGGGGAAAAAACTAAATTGTTAATCTCAATCTTCTTTTGTTCTATTTTGTTTAGCAGTTTAAAAGCAAAAAAGAAGAGAGCAGAATATTAAATAGACAATATTGTTTTGATGTCACAAAAAGAATGATAATGGGGCTTTTTTCAGTGGTGGGTGTATGATAAGTATATAATTTATTTTTACCCTTACCATGTACATTGTAGGGGATTAAAGGTCTTAGGATGATCGGGGCGGTGAGGTGGAATTGAGCAACTCCTCATCCATGAAATGTCCAATATGATCAGCGTCTCCAAAAGCCTCTCCTAATTCAAACTCCTACTGCCCGGCTTCACGTGCCGATCCCTGTTTTGAACTGAGGGCAGAGGTGTGAAGGCGGGTTTCTGGCGCCTTAAATCCAGATTGCTCCGGGCAGGTGGAGCTCGTTAACCATGGAAGGTAGTTCACCTAGGAGACAGAAACTCTGATTTCAAACTCGGGTTGGTGGGGCTCGCAGCCTTGGTTGGCAGCCTACCTAGGAGAAGGAAAACTCTGATTTCAAACCCCCTACTGGGTCAAATGGAGCTGGGGTCCCACTAGGCATCTGAGCCCAGCACTGCTGACTCCTATGGCAGCCCCTGCATCCAGGATCTACCTCAGACGTATTGGCATCGCCCTTCCTCTGACTCAGGCAGTTTCTGGACGAGAGAAGCCCTTGATCAATGATAGGACCATCCAAGGTGATTTAACAGTCCTGGCTTAGACCATCCATCAGACCACCAGACAGTCTAAACCCATCAACCGCAGAGGTGCACTGCGGGCAGGTCTAACCTGCGAACCAAACCGGACTATGATAGTTACCGGTTATAAGCATAGGCCCATGGTGTTTACGGGGCTCAGCGCCAGGGATTGTAGTCGACAGTGGGAGATGTTATTTAACGTCATAGTAAGCTATCGCCCGCTTTAAGCCAGGCAGCCCCTGGTCAATAAGGTGCTACTCACACCAACACACTCCCAGTATAGGTGTACCTGGGAATCAAGTGTGCCTCAACAACCTGCAACTACAAAGTTTATCTTCGCGACTTGGAATGTACGGACTATGACCACAGGAATGTCCCCCGACCTTGATTTAGATAATGTTAATTTTGAACCAAGAAAAACTGCTACCATTGACATGGAACTTCTAAAGCGTAATGTTGACATCGCTGCCCTACAAGAGACAAGGCTCTCAGACACTGGAACCATCAAGGAAGAGAATTACACCTTTTTCTGGTTTGGGAAACCAGCTGGAGAGCCACGGACCCGTGGTACTGGTTTTGCTGTCAGAAACTGTCACATCGGCAGCATCCAGACCCCAACGGCTGCCAATGAGAGACTATCTTCACTCAGACTAAACTCCAGACTGGGCGAGTTCCTTGTTATCTCTGCTTACGCTCCGACTTTGAACTATGACGCGTCTGACAAGGACATTTTCTACAATCAACTTGAAGATCTACTCCGAACCTCAGCTGAGACCACCCGAACTGTTTTACTCGGTGACATGAATGCACGAGTGGGCTCCGACTATAATAGCTGGCCCAACTGCATAGGCAAGTTTGGAGTTGGTAATATGAATGAAAATGGTCAACGACTGCTCGAGCTCTGCTGTCGGCAAAACTTGTGTATTACTAACACAATGTTTCCTGGAAAACCCCACCGAAAACAGACCTGGTGTCACCCACGATCTAAATCATGGCATCAGCTTGATTTCGTCTTAGTGAAACAGAGTCACAAACAGGAAGTTCAAAACACCCGCACTTATCACAGCGCAGACTGTGACACGGATCATAGCCTTGTCTGCTCTAAAATGTCACTGCAGCCTAAGCCTTTCCATCGTCAAAAGAAACAATCAGCCAAAATCAACATACACAAAACCACACTGCCCCATCTCAATGCGACCTTCTGTGTTTCGCTGTTCTCTGCTGTGGATAGCCTACCCACTGCAACTGACCCTGATGTATACTGGGGCTCCCTCAGGAAGACCATTCATGAATCGGCACTCGCAACATATGGCAAAAAAGTTAAACAAAATCCTGACTGGTACAATGCCTCACTCCCTATCATCCAACCTGTACTGGAGGAAAAGAGGAAAGCTCTACTACGATTGAAAGCTCGACCAACCAGACAGGCTCGCACTGCTCATCGTATTGCAAGAGCCGATGCCCAGAGAGCCGTTCGCGCCTGTGCTCGTGAGTACTGGGATTCCATCTGCCTGGATATTCAAACTGCAAGGGACCGCGGTGACACCAGAGGGATGTACGCAGGAATTAAGAGGGCCACAGGACCAACTACTCAGTCCAGTGGAGTACTCAAACAGAAGGATGGTACCGTAATCAAAGACAAATCCAACAAATTGAATCGCTGGATTGAGCACTACAGTGAACTCTACTCAGGGCAGAGTCGGGTCTCATCCGATACAATCGCCTCTCTCCCTAATGCACCACCAAAGATTGAATTAGATTTAGAACCTGATCTAGAAGAGGTGACGGCTGCCATCAAACGAATGCCACTTGGTAAGGCTGCTGGTACAGATGCCATTTCTGCGGAACTTCTGAAAGCTGGCATTGAACCCTTAGCTGAGAAACTACACCACCTTGTTTCCCTTTGTTGGTCTGCCAAAAGTGTACCTCAGGAGTTCAAGAATGCAAAAATAACAACGTTGTACAAACGAAAAGGAGATCGAGGAGACTGTGATAATTACAGAGGTATCTCTCTCCTGAGTGTCACTGGGAAACTGCTAGCTCGGCTGATTCTTGCCCGCTTACAAGTTCTTGCGGAGGAGATCTACCCAGAAGCTCAATGCGGCTTCAGACCAGGTCGATCAACAACAGACATGATATTCTCTGTGAGGCAACTGCAGGAAAAAGCTCGTGAACAGCAACAGCCACTGCACTTAGCTTTTGTGGATCTAACAAAGGCATTTGATCTTGTCGATCGCCAATCTCTATTTGTTGTCCTTCAGAAGGCAGGTTGCCCACCAACTCTACTATCTCTGATAAGATCCTTTCATGAGGGGATGCAGGGTTGTGTCCAGTATGATGGCGACCTATCTGACACATTTCCGATCAATAGAGGAGTCAAGCAGGGGTGCGTATTGGCTCCGACGCTGTTTGGTGTATACTTCTCCTTCATGTTTCGGAGGGCCTTCATCAATCTACCTGCCTCTACTGGAGTATCACTTCTTACAAGGGATGACGGTAATTTCTTCAATGTATCTCGCTTCAAAGCAAAAACCAGAGTGCAACATTTCGTCACTAGAGAACTACTTTATGCTGATGATGCAGCACTATGTGCAAACAGTCCCAGTCAACTTCAGGAGCTGCTTGATGGGTTCTCACGGTCCTGTGCCGACTTTGGGTTAACTATCAGCCTGAAGAAGACTGTGACCCTGTCCTCTGAGCTATTTGACAACCACCAGTTCACCGTCAATGACACTACACTGGACCGAGTAAACAAGTTCACATACCTCGGCTCTGCAATTACCTCCAACGCTACTCTTGACCCGGAAATCTCTGTTCGGCTTGGAAGGGCTGCTTCTACATTTGGGCGCCTTTCTAAGCGTGTATGGAATAACAAACAACTTTCCATCTGCACCAAAGTCCGCATCTATGATGCCTGTGTGCTTAGTGTACTGCTTTACGGTGCTGAAACCTGGCCGACATACAGAAGTCAAGAAAGCAGACTGAGTGCGTTCCACACAAGATGTCTCCGTTCCATTCTGGGAGTCACCTGGAAGGACAAACTACCCAATGAGGAACTGTTCAAGATAACCAAATCTCAGCCATTGTCATCAAGGCTCAAGTTCATCCGTCTCCGCTGGGCAGGTCATGTGACCCGTATGGAATCACACCGAATCCCCCGCTCCATACTCTATGGAGTCCTCGAAAATGGAGGCCGACCAGTTGGACGTCCCAAACTACGTTTCAAAGATGTCTTGAAGAGGGATTTGGTAGACTTTGAAATCCCCACCTGGTCATGGCCTCAGTTGGCCAGCAACCGTTCCAGCTGGAGGTCTACGCTGTATGATGGGATGAGACACGATCACAAACAAACAGACAACAAGATGAGGAGAGAAAGTTGTCCTTGATGGATACATCTAAACTTGACATTGTCGTCCGCGACAGACGTCTGCCAACTACTACTACTACATGTACATTGATGTGTAACAAGCACTGTATACTCAGTATAAAAATCAACAGGCAAAACACACAAGTGGGATTCAAACCCTCGACCTTTGCATTGCTAGAGCAGATGTCTTACCACCAGACCACCGAGCTGGCTCTGTGCCTAGAGGCAGTTTGAACCCGAATTGTTAGCAGTGGGTACTGCAACGATTTAATAAATATATAATATATACTACGGTACAAAGAAGAAGGGTGAAGTTTCTTTTTGTACATAAATAATAAACAGAAACTATAAAAAAGTTGTGTGCCATATTGACATTGGTCATGTCAGATTTGCCCTCACTGTCGGTTCTACTGAGCGCACATGTTTGCTCTATGGTTGTGCAAGTGGAATGCAGAAGAGAATTTTTTTTTTTTGTGAAGTAAATAAGTCAAAAAGCAATGATTTAATAACAACCATCTTAATGGTGATTTTCATTTCATGCCGCTTTCTGGACAGTTCTTGGTAGAATTACAAGCCAATGGCTCAACTCAGTATAATTTATGTTTGTATGTAGAACTCGCTGAACACGCAGCCATAGATCAATAAGCAAAAACTACCCCTACAGCGGTGAACAAATTCACTAATTATCAAACATGACCGTTGGCTCTCAAATATTTTTATTTGCACCATGACCACGAATCCCAGCCTGAGCAAGGACCCAACGGAGAAACAAATTTGCTTAAAACCAAATATGACCCTAGGCTCTGAAATTGATCGGTTAGAGGAAAAAAAAAACGAAAAAAACTAAACAGACAGTAAGCAGTGCGACTATTGAAGGACCAATTTGTGAAATACAAGACACGACCCTTGGCTCTTGGTGTCTACATACGCTACACATTAGCACATCAGCTAAAATACTCTCAAATGAAAAAGTAAAACCCCTTGGAGAATTCTGGGATTAAAGACAGTAATGTGAGCACTGCAATGTACTAGAATTGGGCCACAGTCCGCATTAGCCCAAACTGTGAATACATTATCTCGATATTACCAACCGTGAGTGACTATGACTATCAATCGGTGCTGTAAGATCGTATTTAATTATTTTGTTAAACATCTAACCGCTCAATTACCACCAATAACAGGGTGAACAGGAAACGAGAAATGAAAACAGAGAAACGAGGAACAGAAAACCAAAATGGGAAAAACCCACGCAATCAGGTAGGGCATTAGGGACTGAAAACCCAGTTCAAATGCAAAGCACTTTTGTCTTTAAGGCAGCAAGTGCAGCAATCCGAACTGTTAAAAACAGGGTGTTCTCAATAAAATTCCAAGGTGGAATTCTGAGGGGGGATTGTCCACAGAGGTAAAAGGCACGGGAAGAAGCCACTGAACCAACCTGACCCCCAATAAACATCCCTGCATGAAGATGGACCCTAGCTGCAGTACATGTGGATAAAAGGTGTTTATCATGCACTTTGCAACTTTGTACATGTATCAAATCGTCTTTAAACTATTGTTTCCCAGTTCATGTGGCCTTTAAGTTAAAAGGGACACAAAGCCTTTAGATTGGGCGCTTTTGGCTATAAAAGCATTTGTTATTAAATGCATATGCTTTGAAAGATGTTTCAAAAGTAGAAAGTAATGGTTTTTGAGGCATTGCATGGTGAGGTATCAATGTATATTTGGTTTGCGGTAACACCACATTTTATATCTACTTGCTAGGTAGATTTTGTTCTTTAAATTGAGAACTTGTCTTGCTACTTATTCTACTGCAGCAGAGTAGATTATTTGGAATTCAGGAGACTTCGGGAGACTTCGGGAGACTTCTCAGTTCTGAAAAGAACTGTCCTGCTTATTGACTACTACTTTTGCTCAGTGGATCGAAGGGGTAAGAAATCGGCGGGACTACTAATTTCGCTTAGTGGATCGAGGGGAAGTCCCTCATCCACTAAGCGAAAGTAGTAGTAAGCAAAAGTAGTAGTAAGCAAAAGTAGTAGTCCCGACCTATTTCCTACCTTTTGCGGGCCTCTCAAAGTGCTCTTTTTTCTACAAGGTATGCAGAGCTATGTTTGAAATATAAGACCCATTTATTTACATATTACCATGTTACCATTAACAAGGTGCTGTGGCGCAATCTGCAGCAAACCCTACCAGAATACACTGAGGCAAACCCCTTCTCTTAATGATAACTGTACCAGGTTCTTATACATAACATGTATGACACGCCACGCCCAAGAACACAAGCATCACGCGGATTCAAACCCACACTCTGATGACTCTGCCATCAGAACATGAGTTCGACGCCTTGTTGACCACTCGGCCATGACACACATATTTACTGGAGTTTGCTTGAAACCTTGATCATTTGTACAGTGCCATGACATTTTAAATCTTACAACATTACTTCAGGTGTTGTACAAACTGAATAGTACATTTTACAGTCTCCACTCAGTGGTGGAGCTGCGATCAATTTACATCTAATAAAATATGGGGCTCTCTTGCAAACAAAATTATTGTTCAATCTGTGTGTATTGTATAAACATCATGGTAGGGCATCCTCTTCTTTATTTCTTTGCTTGAATGAAACTTGCCCTTCCAAAGATCCCGAAAATTTAAAAGGATCATTCAAGGAGATGGTAATAAAAAGCGAAAACTAAAAGGAAAGAAATTGAAAGAAATTGAAGATTGAAAAGTAAAGATTTATGGGATGCAATCTCATAAAGCTGCTGATCAAAAAAAATTATTGCTTAGCAGAAACAGGTTACCATCCAAAGTGATGTTTTGACTGGTGCCCTGTTTCTATTTAACTGGTGCCCCATTGATCACTTAGCAAAATGTTCTGCTGAAGAGCTTTATGAAAGTGTGCCCTGGTAGGAAGAAAGTAGGATACTGGTGAGGAACTCCAAATTGAAGAGGATTTAAATTTTAATTGTTTTCCCTTGGGGAGTAGGGGGTGTTCTTAGGGAAAGAGGTATTTAGAAGCAATACAGTTTACAAAACAGGGCCTGAATTCATAGAGCTGCTCAAGCACAAAAAGCACAAAAAACAATTATGCTTACCAGATTTAGGTTACAAGCCAAAACACCCTGTCATGAGTACTAGTTGTGACTGGTATCCTGCTCATTTTGGCAGAGCAGAAATTTGTTAAGTAATATTTTCTGCTTAAGCAGGTCTATCAAATTGGGCTATGAGCTGTGCTACAATCCTGATTTCTAGTTATTTGTTTCATTTGGGCGGGGGGGGGGGGGGTTATGGTGGTGTTTTAAGAGCATGAGGTATAACTAAGAAATAATTAAAACACAGCGCTGTGTTACAATCCTGACCTCGGCATCGCCATACGTTTCCCAGCTGTCAGCGTCGGTCTCGAGCAGCAAGGAGTGAGCCTTGGTTTTTGGTGGACGCCATCGCTGAGGTACCTCCGGTAAGCAGATCAGCACAACCACTAAATCCAGCACTGCTTTGCCGCTGCACATCAGGAGAAAAAGACATCAAGAAAGGTCGAGCAATAAAATAGATTGAACACTGGGAATCTGGGAGAACAATTTTGGGGCAGCCTAGACCTAAGAACAATATCATAGAGCTGCTTCAGAGAGTGCAAAACGTTTTCATTGACAACTGATGGACCAGGGCTCAATTTCTCAAAGAGCTAAGATTGACTGCAAATCAATTCTAATTGCTAAGCGAAGTGTGATGTCACAATACACATCACTATGGTACACTAACTATTCATCTTAAAAGATGAATCTCAGTGCTTTGTAAAATCGGCACTTGATAAACTATAGACTGTGCAAGTTTCGGGCATACTGAAAAAAAAAATAAAAATTGAACGAAGACTATATCAATTCTATGAAACCAAATCTTCTTTTGAAATGTTATTCAAATACAAAGATCTTGAAACTATAAATATCAACATCAGTTTGTTATCAACACAATTTCAATTGTTAAGCAATACAAATAACTAGTTGAAATTAACAATAAAACATAATTCAATCTTGGGATGAGGATGCTTACTTTTTAGAACCCCATTTGCAAATCACAACCGAAAGTGTGCAACCATTGCAAAGGTTTAATGATAACATAAAAGCCAGTTGGACAAAATTCTTAATTGTTTTCAAGTAACCCGAAATGGAGGTCAAGTTTTATTCTCAGGTTGTCTTTGTTGATTTGTTAAATTTATGTTAATAAATTTCATCGCAAAAAATTACTTTCAAGAAATAAACCACAAGGGAAACTGACTGTGTAAATTTTCAAATAATTTTGGGTCGAACAAAGAAAATTTGACTTGTGTGGTGCTTGAACCTGTGACCTCTGGAGTAACGTGCCGGCACTCTACCAACTGAGCTACATGTATTTAGCCGTTATCTTGGTGGTCACCCTATTTTTTTCAATGTCCCATTGCATGAGTTTTCATCAGTTACCTGTATTCCTCCCACAATCAAAACTGTACATTAGGCCTACAGAACATTTCTTCATCATGTCTACAAAGGTATCTTAAGTCCTACAAATTACAGTGCTTGTCGCTTTTGAAGGTTTCTTGGTTTAATACCAGAAATAAGCATAATTTTAAAAAAATAACAAAGTTAAACTGAGTATCAGGACTATTTAGTACTCACTTGTTCGCTTTGACTGTACTCAGCCTCCCGGGGGTCATCTCCGTCTCTCGAAACATCAGCCCTAAACTCTCAATCAGCAAAATTGCCAACCTACAAATAAACAAAAAAGTCAGATGTTAAAAACATTTCTCAATCCCTAAAAAGACAAACTACAGTCATCGGTGGTAAGTTTTCCGTATGACCTACATGTATTAAGCATTGTTACTTATGTAATAAAATTGACAGGGGTACCAGCCTTCATCCAGAGCTGCCAACATTTGCATATTTAGAATTACATTCAACATAATCAGGAAAAGGTTTCCATAATCAGGGAGATTTTCAAATTTGTTCTTCAGAACATGAAAAGATTGGTAAGTCTTCAGGGAACTTTCTGCTGAATCAGGGAGAGTTGGCAGCTCTGCAAATTACCTTGATAACTATTTTGTTATTTGTTTTCACATAAGGCACTTTCAAAACCGTCGCACTGGTCGCCTCAGCTTAGCTTCCGTCTTGGGTTTCGTCAGTAATTTTCCATATGGGACTTTACAGCCAGTGTTTCACGAGTTATTTATTTCGTGCAACATCACACTTTGCTTAATAAGATTAATCTTCCAACCGCTGTGGAGTTGAGCTCTGGTGAGCAAGTGCAGGGTTCAAATTTTACATTGGACCGCAGGCCCGAGGCCAGTGGTTTTAGCATCGGGCCAGTAAACTCATAACTGGACAAGTCCGGCAGACTTGTGTTTGTCTTTAAATCTTGATTTTCACTCTGAATTAACATAACTCTGTTGATTATTGAAGAACACTTAGTTTTTACCCATAATACAAATGAGATAAGTCTTCTCTTAGTGCTTTTTCAAATTCAAATAGTTGAACACAAAATTATGGTGCAGTATGTTGAGCTCACAAGCCGTGCAATCTTGTGTGTTTTCCCAAAAAAATTTGAACCCTGAAGTGAGTCATAGAAATTCCCTTAAAGTTAACTGAACTCACTCCAACTCATCAGCTCGATGGTGTCTTCCCCTCTCGTTGTTCTGCAGGTTCAGCTCGGACTTGGGCAGGTAGCGATTGAGCTGAGCAATCATGAACTCAAATAGATCCTCAGTCTACAGATAATCACAGTGCAAGACGTTAACTCAAAAATTGAACAAAAGATCTTTCATTTATGGTCCAATCTCATAGACCTCCTTAAGAAGAAATATTACTTACAAATTTCCTGCTCAGCAAAAATTTACAGGATACCAGTCACAGATGGTAAATGTGGTAAACCATTTTGGTTGGTTACCTTATTCTGGTAAGCATAATATTGTTACTTTTGTGCTTCTGTAAGTAGCCCTATGAAATTTGGCAAGAGATATGTCTCCCACAATTAAAAGGTCCCTAAACAAGTCAAAATTACCACCAGAGTAAGAGAAAGAACTAACCTTCCAGAAGAGTTTCTTCAGCACAAAGTATTTTTCAGCAGCATTACAGAGTTCCTGGACCAGTTGAAACAGATCGGGCATCGAGTTAGCAGAGTTGGTTATTTCTAACTTCAGCTGTTGGAATTGTCTCTCAAGTACCTCCCTAGATAAGAGACAATTGTACCAAACAAATTGGTGAGGAATAGTGGTGGAAATCAGCTATCTAGACCTTATCATTGATTAATATTATTATTATTATAATTCTGGTAATGGCACCAATGATGCCTCATAAATTAACTTAATCACTGTAGCTCACAAGCCTGAGGAAACCTGTAAACAAGGGTGCTTGCTATTTGAATCAGATAAACCTGGGTTAGCCCCTACTCTTCAATGATCCCCTACTCTTCAATGATAAGTGTTCTGGGTTCTTTTACATGCAACAATACAACTTCTAGTACACAGGACCAAGGGCTAAATGTCCCATCCAAAGGGCGAATAAATTCTTGCTCAAGGACACAAGTGCCAAGACTGGGACTCGAACCCACACTCTGCTGATCTTAAACACCAGAGCTCGAGTCTGATGCTTTTAATTTATAACCCCTTGGCCACGACACACACTGCGGCACACTTCCAAGTTTCATGTGCAAATTTGACATCAATACATAATACTCCCTGTATAAGTTTAACTCTGTTTTTGAGTGAAAACAAGAGGGGGGGGGGGGGGGAGGTGGTACTATGCGTAGAGAGGTACTTTGTAAAAATACAGCTTGGGCTTGGGTTCCGACTTAGACTCTGCCCATCTATTTGAAGCTCTGTACCGACAGCAAACGTTTTAAAATAACTGACAAACCAAAGCCAGAGCCATGGTTTTGACAAGGGCTGTGAAGTTAGCGTAGAGAAAGAGTTATATATAAGTTTTTATAACTTGATGGTTTATAGCTTGATATAAGTTTTATTACTGACATATCAAGCTCATTCATAAAAATCAAATCAAATTTCATTCTGGAAAATAAAATTTGAAAATACACTTAGTTTCAAGTCTTCAAAGTTTGAATGGAAACACAGATGAAAAACTAAAATCATCTGTAAATGGAAAGTGATATGAACAAATCACAATTAAGTTGTTGTAATAACTCAGACTTGGAATTTCATCTTTGAAAGGGCAAGGCCATTTTTGTTTTGTTAAAGGCACTTCAATTAGAAAATCTTAAGGTCTATGGGAAACTTTAGAAGAGGCCGGCACCAAGGCCTTAATGTAATTCCAGGCCTGACAACTTCTACAAATACAGAACCATAATTTTCTACAATTTTCTTTACAACAGTAAATGTAGAGGCATAACAATTCTCAAAAAACAAAATTTCAATTTCATCATTGGCTGTGGTCAAATATCTTGTCAAGCCTGATGCTTTGATTTTGAAAGGGCGGGGGCACCAAGGCATTTTCTTCTTGGTATATAAAGGGCAACTCTATGAGGAAAAAAGGACCACCAAGGCAATGACCCGAGGCAACAGAGGTACAGTGTAATTTCTTCCGTTGCCTCTATGAAGTGTCAGGCCTGTCGGGCTATGCTCCCACTTCAGGTATTTGCATCAATATCATTGGTCGAAGATACCTCTGATGCATAAAATCCACTGGGAGCAATGCATGGAATAGTGCCTACCCAGAAAAAGCAGCACATGTTGCTTGTGGTGATAGTGCTGCTTAAACAGCAACGGGCAAGTTCTAACTTTAAACCAGTGTAAGATTCAATGCTTTTGACTGATTGGTAGTAATGTACATGTACCAGCCTACCCTCTGTCCGTCGCTGCATCATAAATGAAAGGAGTGCGATGCGCTTGATCAAAATGTGTTTGAACAGACAACTGGGACAAGTAAGTGGCACTTCAGATGCTCTGTTGCAAGTCAATGAATAATTCAGGCATTATGTGAGCGCTGTATGGTGGAGAGACGCCAGACGGCACAGCGTGAAGTACTGTACTTTACACCTAAAATTTAAACTGGAAACCAATAAACTACAATTTGCTTGAATAGTGACCTCAATTTAAGAGGGGGGAAAAAGTCTCTATCAATTTGGTGAAATAGTGTTCTGTTTACCAGATTTCAAATTTCAGCCTATCATTTTGCATGCAATTTTGCAGTTGTTCATTAACTTAAATTTACACATGTATACATGATTTTGGGGTGGATTGTTTTTCTTCTCTTGCAGTTTGGCAGGTACGTACATGTAGGTGATAATAAAAGCCTGCAATTTGACACACAATCAGAGTATGTTCAAAAAAATTCTAATTTCTGCCAGTTGTTATTCTTCCTATATTTTTTTTTTAAAGGTCATATCTGCGAAGGCCCCGTTGCCAAATATCTTTCTCATGACATAATAATAATAAATTTTGTAGATTTGAATCTTTGTGATGTGCCAAATTCTGTGCTTGTTTAACTGTATCATCAAAGGCACAAATCCCTAAAATACTTCCCCTATCAGCCTTACTGTGGGTAATCGTTTGCAGACTTTTATCTGACACATCACAAAGATTCAAATCTACAAAATTAAAAATTTGTTGAGGATGCTTCACTGAAGGAGAGCGTCTTCTTCAACTGTGACTCAACCACTGTCTCTATCCCCCCACAGGGTGGTGAAACACGGCCCTATACAAACAGTCACACAAAACTGACTAAATACAGGCACGGCAAAGAAGTACAACCTCCTGAGGATTATCTCAATCGGAAAGAGACAGGCCGAGAAAAAATTATGGGTCTCAGCAGAGTGACTCCAGGAAAAAATTTGCTTTCGTTCAACCGCCTGCTCATCAGATCAATACAAATAAACCCCATACACAGAGTGCATGTCCATTATCAAGTTAAAGGGAAAATGTATACGTCATTGTCTTTTACGTCCGAATTAGTGGCTGCGGCTGTGGTTTGATTGCCATGTTAACAAGCACTAAAGGATAGGAAGCCCATAGCAACACCCTTAGCAACCACCACAGCCATAGCTGCGATTTTAGACATGGCTCTAGATTCATTCCCACTCTCTGGTTTTTCAATAAATACACCGCACAATCAACCTGTGTTTATTTCGTCAAATTCAGGGGTGTCACCGTCTAGTGGAAACAACATCCAAAAACAGTCTGAATGTTTTGTCAGGATTTTGCACAATTGTAGTCAGGCTTATTACATGTACAATGTATGATAGTGACAATCAAAACAATACAAATCATCGTGTCAATGCAAAAACGTTGTATCTCAACTCTGCAAAATGTTAAAATTTCACCCGAAATCTAACCGTGTGCGCTTAATGAACACTAGAAGATGGAAAGATTTTCATACACCTCATGTTTACTTATCTTAATCCATGAATTGTGTAAATTTGTATGGTCTGAAGTATTGGAACTCCTTCAGCAATAGTCTTTTAGAACGTAAAAATGTTCAGTGGTTCCAAAAAAAATATCATGAGCTTCTTGATAATGAGCTTCTTGATAAATACTGAGTCTTCAAGTCCTCTGTTTCTCTGGTATTGTCTGATGTAGGCCCAATTTATTATGATAGTCTTGTATTCATTCATTTGAAAGCCGCCGTGCGGGGATGAGCCATTCTAGGTATGTAACTATATTCCATGTTGTCCTGTTAGTGTTTGTCCTTCATTACCTTTTACACATGTACGTGTACTTTAAATCATTTGATGTCAAATTACACTTGTAAAGTTCCTTAAAATGTATTTCCTTAAATTGGATAAACAAATGTTTGATGCAAGATGCTTGCTTTCAGGAGACTCCCACAATTTAAGGGTAGAGTCATCATTTGGTTTTTGTCAATTTAATGCTTATTTGTAGGCAAAACAATAAAGACAGATACAATCAAAGTCACCCGTGAAAGTTTCAAGTGAATACAGTGTCTACTTGCTGAGAAAACAGCCAAAAAATGTCACGGTATTTTCACCCAAACATCAAATCCAATCAATGTTTAGCGAGGTGACAGCAGATACATTGTACCAACCACATCTCTGGTCACAGCATTCGTGAATGGACACCAACCCTCAGAAATCAGAGAAACGATTCATGCATGAATCAGTTCTCAGATTCAAATGTTTTTATTGATTTCTAATCAACAGGGGGCATTTCAGTATGACCCTACCATTAATCATTACATTGTATCCAAATATCCAAATAAGCAAATACCCTATATGTATTTTTGTCTAAGCAAACTGATTGAGTGAAAATAAACAGAACTGAACTGAACTAAAATTTACTTATTCGTCCTAAAAAAACGTTGCTATATATGCCCTTTAAAAAACTTTCAGCAGTCATGGTGGAGCCCCCCCCCCCCCCTGCTGCCCCAACATTCACTATTCACTCTAAAGTTGAATACAGCAATCAATAAATCCCCCATATCACAAAATCTGTCTTTTTCCCTCCTCATCAGAGGGTAGACAATGTGGTCAGCCGTACTTCATCTTATGGTGGCGACTGCTTTCCAGGAGATGACAACCCACTTGCATAATCAATCAGTGATTTTTTCCCTCATCAGCGGGTCGCTGTCAAACAGACACATGGGCATCATGTTGGAAATCATGATTAATCAAGTGTGTGACAGTGTATACCCACCGTAATTAAATGAACCAGTAACTTTGAAGAGGGGTGTATATAGAGACTAAAATAAGCACTATCAATAAAAAATCGTTTTTAATCACAATTTAAGAATTGAAGTAAGTGTTGAACTGCATATGTACATATTCTTTGATTTTTCCTATATATCCCAGTACGTAACTTTTCTCAGATTATTTGTTTTGTAAAGTGCCCTCTAGAGCTTATAATAATTTGAGAATTTTGGCACTAGTATTTAACTGTTGGTTGTATAAAAGAACTGCACACACTAAAGACAATTCCATATGACTGGGTTAGTGTACATGATGGTGAAATACAAAACTGTAAAAAAAAACATGAAAAAGTAGGCCAATGTATTGTAAAATGAATGGTCTATAAATATTTAATTTAAATTCAATAGATAAAGTAGGTTTTCACTTCAATAGTATCATCTTAGCAAGTGAAAGCAGTGAGGTTTTTTTCCTGTCTTTCTATTTTCACAAGGTATCAAGAAATACAGGGATGAAGAACCAAGGGGGGGGGGCGGAATAGCAGCAAACAAAAAATGGACTTTGATCAGGCATGGGTTGTATGTTCACTGTAGCAATGGGTAGAGATTTTTTACCCACAGCAATGTGCACACATGCTGGTCTTGCATTTTAGCAATTGATTACAAACTGATAAAATGTCACTATAAAGAACTTTCACTGAAAAACATCCACAGAAATTCTGAAAAGCCAGAGCTACAGGTACTGTAGGAAAAACCTCTTGTATATTTTAATCAGATTTGTCACTTACTGTCCTTTTTAGAAGGAGATTTGACTTGGTAACCTCTTGCAACAAATTACCATCACAATGGGAGAAAGAAACACTAGACATCTAGATTGGTTTGATTCTGAATTTGACTGGCTCTCCAGTCATGAGAAGTCCTTGCTCTATGATGAGACTTTCTGGCCAGGCCAGTGGCCCAATGGGGATTTGGAGTCAAGTATTGAAGGATATAAAAAAAGTTAAATGCATAGCTCCTTGCTCTTCAGTTTATAGTGAGCTAAATATATGCCACTTTTAAAGAGGGAATAGCGACTGGGAATAGAATTTCCAGCGGTCATACGTTTCTAGAGCTGGCGGTACTTTTTAACTTCTTCGGGGTTTTTTCCCAGAATCAGGGCACAATTTCATCAACAACTAGACACATGACATTGCATTTGTGCACAAATGCAGAGCTATTTCGCCAATAATATTTTCAAATTACTCATCTGAATATCAAATTATTATAGTGTGTACATAATCAAGTTAATATTACAGTAATAAATACCTTGTGAGATCGAATTCATTGTCTATAATTATATCTTGTAAAACTGTACCCTTTAAGGTAATATAACTTGACAAATGATGACATCATGATGACGTCAATTTTTTTGGGAAAAGTTATGATGTATCAAGCCTATTTAAAAAAGAATTTTGATTTTAGCATGTTCCGTTAGTAATTTTTGACTTAAAGGGGCAAAAAATGAAAAAATCTTAAAAAAACGTGTGATGACGTCATCATGACGTCATTTCCAAATTTTAAAGAACTTGCCAATATCTAACAACCTACCAAGTTTCAACATGATCGCACTTTTACTTTGGGAGATATACGACTTCAAAAAAGGCACCTTTAATGCCGCGTCACGTGACCCCCCCCCCCCCCCGATGACGTCATTGATCTGAAACTTCACACATATGATGACTGCCTGACGATCAACATATGTGTAAATTTTGAAGTGATTACACAAAACTTCACCACATACATCTTCAAAAGGTCCATTTTGAACAGTTTTCAACCTGCTGCTAGAGGGCGCTCTTGTGTATCGTGACGTCATCGGTATTTTTTTTTTACTGCACATCCTTGCCGGACACTAACATCGTTGAAAGCATTTTCATAACATTTGGCACTTTTGAATTACGAAGGCACTTCCGGTTTCGACCGGAAGTAGAGGTCACGTGAGGTCACGCACACTGAATAAAATAAAGCCCTAATTCATCCCTACCCAATCCCGTAAACAGAAACCTACGGTCTCTTGTGGCTGATTTGATACGCATTTTCAAATATTTAAAATATAAATCTTTAAGATGACGTCACGTGACAGGTGATGACGTCATCATGACGGATTTCTTTTATGACCTTCCTTGCATCAATGCCTTTCATCACTGAAAGTTTCATTGCAATTGCTTATCGGGAACTAGGCAAAACGGCGCTTAGAACGCGACGTGCGTTATTTGAATGACTTCCGGGTGTCTGAAACGGACGAATAAAAAAATATATTAAAAAAACTTTAACGAAAACAAGAGCTGTTTCGCTGCGCAGCGAAACAGCTAATTAAGCACAAAACAATTGTATTTACCATAAAAGGGTTATCAGCCAAAATACCATTTCATAAGCCCTACATGTATGTACATGTACCACTTGCAACTGGTTCCCTGCTTATTTTTGTTAAGCAACTATGGTTTGCTTACTCAGCTATGAAATTGGACTCCTGCCAGTACTCAAGGGTTTTGGGCAAAACATCCGTGTACATTGTCCTCAGTGTTTTTTTAGTTCTTCTTCTTCTTCTTTCTTCTTCCTATTGCTCTTAGCAACTAAGAAAAGCTAACTTGGCTAGATTAAAAAACAAACTGATCACTGTAATTATTCCTCATGCAATTAATCCTATTACGCAAATTATAATGCACACCAGGCAAAAAACATACTTTCGGGATCCGCTAGCCCATTAAAAATGGATACCCCTTCATGGATAGACACCAATTGTTCAAGCACAATGTAGACAAACACTGTGTTTTCATGACAAGAGAAAAAAAAATTCATGTTCGTGAATTACTACAAATACTACAAATAAATAACAAGACAGTGCAGCAGCTTCAAGCATCAGGTAACTATATGGGTCTTTCCATAAATGAGGGGGCCAAAGCGTGACATGGTGTTAGATCTCAAAAGATAATGTACTTTCTATATTCTTTGCATGTTTAAGTGGTGGGGATAGCTCATACGTTTAATGTATAACTTCAATTTCTCGAATCAGATTTTTTGTTTTCATATAAATTATACGATCCAAAACAATCCATCACACTGTAACGGAGACACCGGAATCTCAATTTCCTGTTACAGTGGGAAACTTGTGACTTGTTTTGCCATAAATCAGTAGGTTTTCATTGAAAATTTAAACAGTATCTTGGTTACGCGTGAAACTGTCGGCTTTTACTTCTTGGCCTACGTTTGAAGGTTTTCATTGAAAATAGCTGAATTACAGTATACCAATGATGTTTACATATTACCCTTTGAAATTTAAATTTTCAATGAAAACCCACTAATTTATGGCAAAACAAGTCACAAGTTTCCCACTGTAACAGGAAACTGAGATTCCGGTGTCTCCGTTACAGTGTGATGGATAGTTTTGGATCGTATATGAAAACAAAAAATCTGATTCGAGAAATTGAAGTAAATACATTAAACGTATGAGCTATCCCCACTACTTAAACATGCAAATAAGTACATTATCTTTTGAGCACCATGTCACGCTTTGGCCCCCTCATTTATGGAAAGACTCATATATACACATCACCACATTAGAATTTGAATATGGAAAGAAGAGGTTGCTGGTTTTAATAGAAAATCCACTTGTCAACACAGTGCAACTCAAAGCCATGCTGCACTCTCCACAAAATAGCCATTTACTACTACTTCGAGAGAGAGAGAGAGAGAGACAGAGAAAAGGGTCACAGACAGGGTCACTACATCTTTAATAAAAGCAGGGAATAAATCTTCCTGATTGCCAAGCGCAGTCTCGTCAAGGGATGCCACTCGACTGAACTGATTTAAGACAAGAGGGGAGAGAGAAAATGAGCAAACCTAGAGCATACGCTGAAATAAGAAAGAGGCAGAAAAGATCTGCCAGAAAATCGTTCCAGAAGGCTTGGGGGGATTCCTTTCAGCCAAATGGCTCCAGAGAGATTTTTCCCCCTTTGTTTACTCTTTTTGTTCTCATTTCTTTTAAAGTTGATGAGTGTATGTTTGAGAAGAGAGCATTATATCTGGGATTCAGGATTGCTGAGGGGGGATTGAACAGATCAGGGCCCCATTTCATAGAGCTCTTAAGCACAAGATTAAGATTACCGGCCAAAATACCATATCGCATGCACCATTAGTGAAGGGTATCCTGCTCATTTCTACTGAGAAGAAAATTGTAAAGAATTGTTTTGCTTCTCAAGCAGCTCTATGAAAATTGGGCCTTAATAGTCAGATACATGCACTATGAACATTATGCCCCGAGTAATTCTCATACAATTATCATCTAAAGGGGTACTCTCCCTACAACCAGACCGTTCATTCAAAAACCTGCCGATCATAAAAAATGTTATCAATAATTTGAAAAGTTTCCTGACCAACTGCATGTTTCAATACTATACCAGAAGAATTAAAGACTTGGCTAAAGTAGAGGTTTAAATTGCATCAGGGATAGATAATATTATTTGGTTTTATCCATACACCGATGTGTATATTCAGTTCTTTCCAAAGTCCTGTAAAAAAAAAAAAGTGCTAAAGTCGTTTATCAAATCTGGAGCTGATTTCACAAAGCACAAAGATTGATCTTAACTGTGTATCAATCTCAATTGCTAAGCAAAGTGTGATGTCACCACATAAATTACTATAAGCAAAGTGTGATGTCACCACATAAATTACTATGGTGATATTGGCAACTCATCTTAAGATGAATCTTACTGCATTGTGCAATCAAGCCCTTATTACATAAAGCGAACTAAAAATTCCTTCATATCCCCGTCCAGATCATTTTTCACTTTATTTCTTAGTTCTTATTTCTTTGTGTTAGACCTACATGTAACTGTGCCAAAAATTTCACAAGCTGAGGTCTGAAAAATATACCTGAAATTATGTTTTCACTAGAACATAAGATACTTCTAATGATTTCTTATACCATCTTAAGTACTCCTTGGTTGTAGCAACTCTCATAAATGGCACAATTTGTTTTCATTTTCCAGTTAATTCATTTCAGCAGGCATAATATTGACCTTCCAAAGAGAGATAGGAAAATCTCATTGAAATTAACCACAAGGGAAACCGACTGGGTAAATTTTAAACAATTTGTGGTTGAACAAAGTAAAATTGACTAGAGTGAGACTTCAACCTGCCACCTTCGGATAAACGTGCTGGGCAGCCGGCGCTCTACCAATGAGCAACCTATATGTAGCCCTAATGTTGGTGGCCATAATGTTGGTAGTCTCCCTATTTAGTCAAATTCCAGTTACAAGCTATACGCTTTTTGGGGCTATTTAACGGTAATCTTCCTGATTTTTTTAAGGGAGAGCCAAACTATTTAAACAAATCTGTATAGGAATCTGAATACATTAGTTATAACATGTCATGACTTATTGTCCGAAATGAGTTATTTAGGGTGGTTAAAGAGGGCCTTCATGGGCAAATTCAGTTTTGTGATGCACTCATTTTCCAATACATACAAAAATGTATAGTCCATATGAAAATGGAGAAACAAACTACAAGTCTCTAACCTTACTTTATTTTGGTGTAAAATGCCACTGTGTTTGATATTTTCAAGTGCAATTTTTGTCATAATTCAAAATCGTTCAAAACACAATATATATCTATTATATGGTCTGTACATGTTTGTACATATAGTTTTCAGTTTATTCCTAATGTTGTTTAATCAAAAGGGTATGGAATTTGACCTTTTGATTGGTGCAGAAATTCCTCTTTGGAATGTACACACCTATTTGTTTTTGCTGTCTGATGACGCCATGTTTCAAATTTCACTTCAAATAAAATGTAAATTTTCACCATTTTCACCTTTGTTAATACTATAGACCAAGTAATGTTTTCCCAACTTTCATGAGGACTCTATCTATTGGAAAATGAGTTCATCACAAAACTCAATTTGACCTTGGAGCCCCTCTTTAAAACTTTAAGAAGGTTTTTTGCAGACATCTTCTTCGAAACACTTCTTCTGTACAATAAGTGTGAACTACCTTTAATATTATAATTCTACAAAGACAGACTTGATACAAACCTGGAGGGTAAGCGTTGCTTTGTATTATTCTTGCCAGTACCCATGCGGCTTGCCACCTTGGGGTCTTTCAGTAAGGTTGATCGCTGTCAAAGATAAAGGAAGGATTTCTATTATACATTTTGTAATCACTCTTAAAATGATTGCCAATAAAAAATTACTTAGTTAGAAGTACAGCAGCTTTCAATAGTACAAAGCATGTTGGGAATAATTTCACTTCGAAGTTATGTGGTTATGGAAAAAGATATCAGTTTTTGCCCTAAAATTTGAATCAGAGAAACTTTACTGTCAGATATGTTTCTCAGATTGTGTATTCCTGTTAGGGATTATTCATCCTGCGTAGACACGATATCTCAAAAACGCTACCACCTTTTGAAATACAAATGTTTAAGGTTAGTTTTATTGGTTATATACATTTATATAGGATTAAACAACTGAATGGTTCCAAAAACCAAAGGTATGTTCCCTGCTACTGAATTCACAATCTCCAAATCAACTTCTAAAAGAAATTCAAGCATAAAAACAGCTCAACCCCGACCCTAGTAATCGACTGTCAAAATGTTTTAACTAGTCTATTGTCAAAAGAAAACAGTGTTGGAAAAAAACAATATGTTTTCATTGTTTCAGAACATTGAGTTTTGGTCTTGTGAGATCAAAAATAATGTTACACTCAAAAAATACAGGAAAAATATTTTAAGGGAAATTATCCAACATGATCAACATTATACCATGTAAGTTATGTGCAAATATGTGAGCATTTTTCAATCTTCCCCATAGTGTGCACACACGCTTTAGGCTTCAAGCAGTTCCATGAAATGTGTTCTTTGACTTGAATTGTGTTTCTATCTGAACTTTTAATTAACACTGCCCGATTTCATAGCTTTGCTAAAGCAGAAAAATATCGCTGTACAGTTAGCTGCAGCTAAGCAAAAAATGCATGGAACATGTGACCTGGCCTTATTAGCTGGTAATCTTATTATTTTTATTTTTATTTCTATTTTTTATTACACTTCTTTACTGGCACAACACTACAAAAAGACATACAATGTAATACAAGGTAATAAAAGGTACATTATTCTGATAAGCATCAATGTTTTATGCTTGGCTATTTTTGGTACTTAACTCTTTCAGTGCCAAGTGTATTTTATACATTCCGAAAGTGCCGTTATCATATGTACGATCTATTTTTCATGTACTCAAACAGTGTCATCAATCGTACATGTACGACCCATAATATACATGTTATCACTCAAGAAATACTATGGAATTTATGAGTACCAAGGTAACACAAATCAGCAAGATAAAAAACAATTTGTGAGGACTCTTTTGATTCTTTTTTACAGAATTTAAAAAAAATAAAAAATTTATGTTCAAATTCAAAACGCAAATATAAGCAGGCACTGAAATGAAATTGGGTACAGGGCCCAATTTCATAGAGCTGGTTAAGCACAAAAAGTTGCTAAGCACAATAAAATTGTGCTTACCAGATACAACCAAGCTACCATGTAACATGTACAATTTGTGAGTGGCAACCTGCTCATTTCTGCTGAGCAGCAAAATTGTTAAGCAATATTGTCTGCTTAAAGGCACTGTACACGTTTGGTAATTTTACTCAAAATTTATATTAGCATAAAAACTTACTTGGTAACGAGCAACGGAGAGCTGTTGATAGTATTATAAAACATTGTGAGAAACGACTCCCTCTGAAGTAACGTAGTTTTTGAGAAAGAGGTAATTTCTCACTAAAATAATAAAAGACTTCTGGCCAGAAGCCTTTTATTCCTATCTGAAAGCACACTAATTTGTACAACAAGGGTATTTTTTCTTTCATCATTTTCTTGCAACTTCAATAACCAATTGAGCCAAAATTTTCACAGGCTTGTTATTTTATGCATACATGTATGTTGGGATACACCAAGTGAGAATACTGCATGGTCTTTGACAATTACAAAACGTGTCCAGTGCCTTTAAGAAGCTCTATGAAATTGGGCCCTGGTCTTTAAATTTCTATTTCCCACTGGATCATTAGCCAGAATTTGTCCAGAATCTAGGGTGTACAAATGTAGCATGCAGGTGGCAACATCACAATCAAACCAGGCATGTAGTCTAGCACTTCCCGAACACATAAAACCCTGGGAGAATAATGATGTCAAATTCTAATCATCTGCAGGGTGTAGCTGTTGCTCAGGGCCAAAAGGAAAAGTGATGAGTTTTTAAAATGAGTATACATGTATGATTCCACGGGGATTTGTAGACAATAAATAGGCATAGGGCTGAAGTATTCACACAGCGGAATAGTCTGCGTTTAAATGAGGATTGGCAATTGGTAATCAACCAAAAATTACAACATTTAAGTAAAAAATTACATTTCAGTAAAAAGGTGACATTTTACTATACAGTAAGAGTGTTGGTATGCAGAATTTTAAAGATTCATGATCGAATGCTTTTAATAAAATATTAAAAGAGAGAAAGAAATATATTTTGTCTTGCAAAAATAAACAACAGTCATTTAAAATTCTGTGTACAACACCCGAGCTCAGTTTTGTGGCTCTGCTTTAAATCAAATTCTGTGCTTGCGATCACCATTCTTCGCTTACAGGGCAAGCGCAGAATTCCTGCGCTAGCTGAGTAAGCGAAGAATGCATGGTAACGCGGAGTACGCACAAGCAAACATTTTCCTGCTAACCTGTGAAATCCCTTGACCTTGGTAAGCAAAGCCATAGATCTGCATAACCAGAAAATTGTGACGCTATTTTGGCTAGTAACCTTATTTTGGTAAACATAATTTTGTTGCGCTTACTTTTTGAGCTTCACAAGGTCACAAGCTGGACCCAGCGCCAAATTTCAAAGAGCTGCTGATACAGAATATATTCCTTAACAATTTTATGCTAAGCAGGAATTTAGCAGGATACCAGTCACAAATGGTACATGGGACATGATAGTTTGGTTGGTAAGTTTTTTCTGGTAAGCATAATGTTCTTGTGCGTAGCTACTTTTTGTGCTTAAAGGCACTGAACACGTTTGGTAATTACTCAAAATATATATTAGCATAAAAACTTACTTGGTAACCAGCAACGGAGAGCTGTTGATAGTATAAAACATTGTGAGAAACCACTCCCTCTGAAGTAACGTAGTTTTTGAGAAAGAGGTAACTTCTCACTAAAATAATAAAAGACTTCATGCATGAAGCCTTTTATTAGCATCTGAAAGCACACAAAATTGTGCAACAAGGGTGTTTTTTCTTTCTTTATTTTCTCGCAACTTCGATGACCGATTCAGCCCAAATTTTCACAGGTTTGTTATTTTATGCATATGTTGGGATACACCAAGTGACAGTACTGGTCTTTGATAATTATTACCAAACATGTTCAGTGCCTTTAAGCAGCTGTACGAAACTGGGCTTTACATGTACTTCCTTCAAGAAAATTTGAAGGCTCAATGAGTCTTTTTCAGAAAACCCTGAATTCAGGAAATAAATCATGCATTATTCATTCTTCTCTTAGGATTATTTGAAATCACTTGTTTTTTTTTACTATAATTTGTATTATTCCCCTTGAAACGTTTTTCATTACATGTATGCAAAGGCAACATTCATGTGCCTGGGGGTTCGGGTGCATAATAAAGAGAGAGAAAAACCACCTCTAATCAGTGAATGTGGGAAATCCAGCTCCTTTTTGATGTCCGTGTGAGTACATACATGTAGTACACACCTGTCACTGTAATTTCATACATGACAAGATAAATTATTTAAGAAGAGGCTCAAGGGGTCTTGAGGGAGCGAGGACTCTTAGACATTTATTAAAAATGCATTTTCAGAGCTCAGCAACATGAACAAACCTGCACATCCAATAAGCCCACTAAATAGCAACAGTTTGTTAGAGCTAACAGTACAACGAACAGTCTTCACTTTTTTTCCCCCACAAATTTCTTTAATGAATCAAACAGAACTCACTGATTAGGATTGGAACTGGCCACTTCCTTATAAATGGGAAAGCTTGACGGTCTCGTGAAATGACATCTGCTCTAAAATGGCAAATGTCATGGGTTTGAATCAAGACGGAGTAATAAGTCTGTGGATTTGTGTTCACAGACTCAGGGAGATTTTCTAATTTGTTCATCAGAACATGGAAAGAATGGTTTAACTTCAGGGAACTTTTTGCAGAATCAGGGAGATTTGGCAGCTGCGTTATATCAACCAGTACTGCATCTTTCTAAGGAGTTGAATTGGCTTCCGGAATGGAAAGTCCCGATGGAGCGGTATAAAAGCTCCTTATTTAATAGAAATGCCTCGATCCTATTATTATTTTTACTGATGCTTCCCACTGACCAGTATTTTGTTGTGACTGAAATCAACACTTAAAATGAAAGCTGATACATTTCCTGCAAGTAACCGCAGCACCATCAGAGTGCTACATCTCATGCCTTTGCTGGTGGCTGGGAGGGGGGGGGGGGGGGGGAGGGGGGGGTGATGACTTAAGATTGTCTACGCATGCACCATCAGAGTGCTACATCTCATGCCTTTGCTGGTGGCTGGGAGGGGGGGGGTGGGGGGGAGGGGGGGTGATGACTTAAGATTGTCTACGCATGCACCATCAGAGTGCTACATCTCATGCCTTTGCTGGTGGCTGGGAGGGGGGGGGTGGGGGGAGGGGGGGTGATGACTTAAGATTGACTACGCATGCACCATCAGAGTGCTACATCTCATGCCTTTGCTGGTGGCTGGGAGGTGGGGGGGTGATGACTTAAGATTGTCTACACATGAACTGTCTCAAAGGATGTGTTGTGACACTGCATTATGTAGCAGTGATTTTGTTAAGAATAACAGCACCACTGCTGCTAATTGTCCACATCTGACATCCAACAGGCTATCTGCACTGCCTGTATTTCTAGATAATTAGGATGGTATACATCAAAACGGTTTCCCCTTTGATTTTATGTGTAGATCGGAAAAATAGGTAAAAATACAAAGTTGAAAAAAATTAAAAAATTAAAAAATATTACCTTCAATCTTGAATTTTTTTTTAAATCAAATAGTTTTCGTGGTTGACAAAATAACCTGGGCAAAATTCAACCACCCCCCAAAAAAGTAAAAATATAAATATAAATATAAAAAAAAAGTAAATAGATGCCAACCTGAGAACTTCAAAAGAGTACATTATGATTGAATTTTTCATAAAAAAATATACCAAACAATACATTAAATATGCTACTTAAATATATTTTTCCCAAGATAGGCCCATTCCGAAGACAAGCTTGGGGCTTATAGTTCCAGCCTTAGGCACCATCTGCCTGTTTTAAGCCTGGTACTGAAAGTGTACATTTTCAAAATATCTGACCGGAGCTGAAGCCTTTTAAGTTACATTTTAAAGGACAATAAATGTGGATACATGACACGTTTACTGTTAAACGTGAAGTGGTGACTCTGCTGCCGGATTTCTGTTAAAATGCGAAACAAGATAAATCTGCAAAGTACACATAACTTTGTGCAGTGTTTTTTCAGTTTCTGAGGCATTGAAATGGACGAAAATAGGAAATCATCTGATCGGCTGAAAAAGCTACATGCCTGAGGTCTTACAAAGACATGTAGGGGAACAAGGCAGTGGCATAAGAACTTACCACAATGAAATTGTTCCAGGAGCTTCTAACACGCATCAAGAATGGTGAAGATAAAGTCAGCAAGTAGAGATGCAGCTCCTCCTCTATTTCTTCCATCCTCTCCTCTTGTTCTCCCTCATCTCCGACGCTGCTGCTGTCGCTCTTGGATGAGGAAGAGTCTAGACTCTTAGACTTTATCATTTGTTTCTTCTCCGTGCCATTTCTGCCTTGATCTATAGAGTTTGACCTCCGGGCTGGCTCCGGTCTTCCCTCTGACTTTGAGGAAGGAAATTGGAATGGTTCAGATTTTTTCCAGTCGGCAGCATCAGGCGAGGGGAGAGTGCGGTGCGATGTTAGGCTGCTCTTCCTGGAGGTTTGATCGGGTTTTGCTAGAGTTGTTGCAAAGTTTGTGGTTAGGGTGTCTGGAATGTCAATGTTCTGAATTGTGTCGCTAGGATTACCTGGAGGCCTCTTCGGAAGCGGGCGACAGGTCTCCACTGCCTTGACTTTGTTGTTGTTCAGTGCCTCTGATGAAAAGTCATCGTCTCCATCCAAAATGCTACCTTCCTGTGAACTGCTGCCCACCCTGAGCTTCTTCAGGGCACTTGTTGGCAGCGATAGGGACGGGCGGTCAGGCTGCTCCTCGTCATCACTGTCCAGCAGGCTGCTCTGGCTCCGTAGGAAGCTCAGGTCAGACTCGTCGAGACTGCGGTTGAGCCTCATGCTCACTGCCTTCCCGTTCAAGCTGCTCCTACGCTTTCCTTCGACATCACTTATTTCACCCTTTGGTGTGGTGAGCCGCAGTATCGGTGAGCTATTACTGCTGCTGCTATTGCTTTTAATCCTGTCCTCATCGCTCCCCGTCTTCTTGTCAGTTTTTCCTGCTCGTCTGTTTAAGAGGTTCAGCCTACTACGAGTTACCGGCACAATGGCTTTATACTTCACACAGATATGCTGGGAGTTGTCTCGCACTTCTCCACTTAGAAATTCTGGAAATTCGTTCACCTGAGACAACATCAAGTCAAAGAAAAATCTGTTAGCTCTATATAAGTATCTTAAAGCATGGACAACATTGATAATTGTCAAAGACCAGTATCTTTACATGACTTGACATTTACACTAACACATGAAATAAAAAACCTGTGAAAATGTAAGCTCAATTGGTGGTCATTGGAGTCACACAAAAATAGTGAAAAAATCATCACTAATTTCACTGTAAATACAAGATTTTGGACTTGCGAGATCAAATCGAACTGTTTTACAATGTACTAGCTTCTCAAATACTATATCATTTTAGGCAGACATATTTTAGAGGAAGTTTTCCACCATAACCATCTTATTATGATTAGTGAAAGTAGGCCGTTTACTTTTCCGTGTAAAATTTTTTTTAACAGTAATTTGCGAATGTTATGAATACTCAATGGAAGCAAAGTTATATTTTGTACAAAATAAAACGTCCAAACACATATTGGCATGAGGACAAATAGTTGAAGTTGACATCATGCATATGTAAAAGTACATTAGTAGAGACTTTTTCTGAGAGAGGAAAATGAAATTGGATTAATCATGACTGAACATACAGTGTACACTGAACAAAGGGCTTTAAGGGTTTTCCACCACCAACTTTTGCAATACAAAGGTGACTGCAGCAGGTCTGATACTTCATGGAGACAAAGGAGGCAATTTCCTCAGTTGCCCTGGGTATAGTTTGGTGCCCCTTAAAATGTTCCTTAGTGCCCATTGAAATGCTTCCAATTTCCTCACAGAAGTGCCCTTTACCAAGGAGAAAAGGTCTTGGTGCCTTTACCCTTTCAACAAAAACGAAGCATCAGGACTGATGCAGAATAATGTGCATTTTAGTTTGTTTTGGGGTATTTTGTTTGTAATTTTTTTTCATCATTTTAAGTTTTTACACAACTTCATCGATGTAAATTTAAAAGTTAAATTATTTACACATGCATTCAATGGTTCACGTTAAGCTCTAAGGCTTGCCATCAATGGACACCAGGGAAATCCCAAGTCTCCCAGGCTCGATTTATTCAATCTTACAATTACATTTTATTTGTTTAGGACCTTTGGACTGCGACCGAGACGACGATATATACTCAGCGAGATGAGTCCAGCACTGTAGAGGCAAACTCTCGCTGTGAATTCTTAAATAGTCAATCTTAAACAAATACAGCCCCTGCACCGTACTGTTTCTTTAAACACGCACTATGTGTACAGTCTGGTTTTGTTTATTTTACTAGAAATGTTTAACAGTTACTTGTGTTTTTCTTCACAATAGACGCTTATAATATCGGGGCATTTCATTTAAAATGTGACACTCCTCTGTACAGTGTACAAGGTGTCCACTTAAATTATTCATTAACAAAGCGTTTTGAATCGATCACAGTCTAAGTACATCATGTACATGGCTGGCTCTTTAATTGATGTTTATAATTGCATCACAGGAAAAGAATATTATTATGGTTCTGTAGAATTAACCATGTAGTAAAAGGCTACAGTGGCTTTTTTCATGGAGAACATAAATTGAAGAAGTTATTAACTCCTGTAACAGTTTACCGAAACAAGTGTCAGCTACAGAACCTGAATTGGCGGCCATAGCTACAGCTGTGACTGTTGCTAAGGGTATTGCTAAGGACATACTATACTTCAAACATAGCCGTAGCCGTAGCTGTAGCCACCAATTCGAACATGGCCTAACAATCCTAGGTTTTTAAAAACTTGTGGTATCTGGAGCAAAAATTCAAAGCTTGCTACTCTGAATGCATACTGTACCATACTTTGTGGTTTGTTTTGAACATAACTGATTCTAATATGCTCTGCTGATCGAATAATAGCTTTCAATCGTGCTATAAATTGTTATAACATTAAGGTATACTTCCACAGGTTGTATAGTAAAACTTGGGTGTGATCCCTGGTTATAATCATCACAAAACGCCCAGACATTGTTAATTCTTTATTGAAATTTTGTCAGTAAAAATGTCAACATAAATAACATGAGAAAAAAAATTACTTTTGTGTTTAGCAATTGGGAAACTATGTCAACATACTACATTGGACAATTTAATATGGATGTGGACATGACCTTTACATGTAGTTTGACATCTTCATGTGAGTGGAAGTAGGTTAAACTTTGTGGCTGTTTGTGGCCGCTATGGGCGTTTTGGTACAAGCCACTTGTGGCCGCTATGGTCTCTAAAGGGTTAATCCAGTTCACCACGTTGTATAATGAAGAAGCGCACTAAATTTTGTTTTCATTTATCTCAAAATTCCTGTGTACAAACTTGATTAGCATAGATTGAGCATAATAGTAAGAACCCCCCCCCCCCCCCCCCCCCGCCCTTTCCGGGTCAGGGTAACAAGTACTTTCTTTATGTGGTAATGTGATCAGTTTGATTATAAAACAAAATTTTTCCTTTTCCTTTTTCTGTACGTTCCGCATCCCTAAATTCTATTAAGATAGACAAGAAAGTGCAAGTCAACAGGGGAAGAGCCTACAGGTTTTTAGATTTCTCCGCTTTTGCTATGTTCGCATTGGGTTTTCTTACAGTCAGTAAGCTCTATACTGTATACTGTAATTTGTTACAGCGCTGGCTGTGCAAGGTTTCCACTGTGGGGGGAAAAAAAAGAAAATAAACAACCATTGGATCTGTCATTTTAAGTCCCTTTACTGACTTGATGTACTTGAGCCTGTCACAGTACATAGAAAATGTACCCGATTCATGAACTTTAAAGGAAGGTATCATTTCTTTTGGTAATCAGAATTAATGACAATACAAACTTAATTGGTTAGAAGTACAGCAGCTTATTTAAAGCATTTTGAGAAACATTTCACGTTGAAGTAATTTGGTAAATGGAAAAAGATATATCAGTTTTTATCCCCCAAAATTTGAATCTAAGTAAACGTACATTTTGTATTCCAATTAGGAATTATTCTTCCATTATACAATAAAACTTATTATACAATAAAACTAAGGCCAAGTTTTAAAAAATACCAGTTGATCGTCCCCGCCCGCATCCTTTTTTGAGGCCGCATCCTTTTTTTTTTTTCGATTTTTTTTTCGATTTTTCCTAAAAAAAAAAAATAATTGTTTGTATTTTTAATCCACCCTTGACATATATATTTTAATTTTTGATGTAAACTTACCTCATGCAACAAATAGTTATAAAGAAAGTTAGCGGTGATTTCAAACTGAAGAATTGGTGGCCTGTTTGAATAGACCTTTCTTTTATTGATAAACAAAGTGCACCGGTTGTCATGGACGGCTGAATGTTAGCAAAACATTCAATCGTGTTAAAAAATGTTGTGACCAAACTCAACATTTTCTGTAAAGATTCATGAACGGAAATACCTCCCATGATTGGTTGATTTGTTTCCAACAAATTCAACACTATTTTTGAATATTTGTGTAACACTGCTACAAACTGTGGCAATCTATTTTTTATTTGCAGTTATGGCTTTCCATACTTTTCCAACCTGGGTTGGCAAAAACTCGGGCTGTGACGTTGCAAAAGAAAGGTCTATTGAAATACTTGGCGGCCATCTTGGAAAAAAATAAATAAATAAAAAATAAAAAGGCCCTCATCAACTGTTTTTTTTTTTTTTTTGGCCTAACCTGTGAAAATTCCATTTCAAAAGGTGATAGCGTTTTTTTAGATATTGCTTAAAAGGCAGAGCCAAGCGCTCCGGATTTTCAGCAATATCTCAAAAAAGCTACAAATTTTGAAAAACAAATTTCAAAGGTTAGTTTTATTGCATTTTAATAGGATTAAAACATTTGTTTGGGGGGCACACCATTTTTATTTTATTTTGGTTGGACTCTTCTTTTTTGAATAGGAGGAACTTTTTTTTTTGGGGGGGGGCGAATTTAACAACTTTCCTCAATTATGTGACATCATAGAAATAGTTTAAACTTTCCCTTTACCAATCTGACTGACCCTGACAGTTCAAACAAACTTCTGGGAAATCACTGGAGCTACATCTATGGGGGTATAATCACCTTCAGTTTCCTTTTATAATATGGCTCCACACCACTTCACAAAGGGCAGGACTTCAGGGGCCATTGTCTGTGGTTATCCCTCAATGAATAAAGAGAGTCAAGTGTAGTCAGGTAAGGACAATGGCTGCCATGTCACTGAGGGAAACATTTACCTTGTCTTTATTATATTGATCAGGTCTGCAATGACAAAAGCACCTCCAATCTATTTTTGAACCAGACACTGTTATCTGTACATTCACTGTTGCCTGCTGTGCTGTTGAATATTGTTACACTTTGTACATGGTTCTAAATATCTAAGGCAGTTTTTATTTTTTAGTAAATGGCACCTCAACCAAGGAAAACAAATTTTCCCAAGTGTCAACTGGTCAAGGCACTGACCAAAGGCATGGATGCAATTGCCTGTTACCTCCATGATGTACTTAGGGCAGAACTTTGCTACTCAACAGTACCACCTGACAGGTTGGAGAGTTTGAGAGTATAATTGTTTAAAAAAAAAAAAACTTTAAAGGAATGTGAAGAAACAAAATTATGAGAGCAGTTACCATAATCTAGTTTTTCAATAATTACACCACCATACTAACCAACCTCTGAAAATTACATCAAATTAGGTGGTCTCTTTAAGGAGAATTAAGTTAATTCTAAATTAACACAACACAGATTTTTTTTAAAGGGCCTGGTATAAACTTTGGTCAGTATGCAACAGTAATTTTTGTACAGTTCATTTAATATTTTTCCTTCAATTTTGACAGTGTTTTAGACCTATAGTATTTCTCAGAACAACTGAGCACTGCCAGTATGAACTTTGCACTCAGTACATAATTTTAAAAACAAAGGTTTTACATTTATTTTGATAAATTACAAATCAAGTATGATATCTTTAAGGCTCTGTGTGTAATTAGATGTGGCAACTAACACCAACATACAGGGGTCAATTTCACAAGGACCACTAATGAGATTTCATAGCATAAATGTGAACTGATCAAATTAATCAATCAACGATCCAAACACACAACGTTCATCAATTAAAATGCAAATTACAGCACCAGCTGCAAGATAGGACTCTCTTATATGATGTGTGATGGTCTGTCAATCATTCAACAAGCTAGGTAAAGATGTTTATAGTCAAAAATGCACAGAGCAAGTTTCAGGGATGAGTTTGGGCGAGTCTGAAAAATCCTGAAAAATGGCTTGCAGGCCTGGGCCCCTTTTTATTCTAGACCTGGAATCTCTCAGATGTTACAATTAAGGTTTACAGACTCTCTGCAACGGAAATACAGAACTACATTATTAGATACAATGTGGACTGCTTCTTTCTCCCTTTGGTGTCTCTTCAACTTCTTTCAAGAAAATAGAAAAGCTCAAGGGGATTTTGTTACAATCCTGTAATCAGGAAAATCCTGAACAAAGTTTGAGCACACATAGACTTTTTTTTTTTTTTTTTTTTTTTTTTTTTAAAGTGCAAAGCACTTTTTTTTTTTTTTTTTTATACAAATATGCACTCACAACAAACCACGAACACACAAAACAAAAATAGAGGACAAAACATAGAAACCTTATCAAGAAACAATTAATAATTAATTAAACCGTAAACCTCCACTTTGTGATAAACTTATGCATTGTGTTTGAGCCAGTCGCAATCTTTCTTTCTAATTCATAGTTAAATTTTACTAAATTAACAAAAGAATGAAAATTTGGCCTTTGTTGATTAAACCTACTTCTAAATATCATCTTCTTTGTCAATAAAATGCAAAGGTTAAATAAAAGGTCTGGCTGGTCAGTGTTTTGACCAAACAGAATGGATTTAAAACTTAAAGTTATTTCCTCATGCGACAAACCTTTCCACCAATTCTCAAACTGTTTCCAAATAGGCTGCGTAAATTTACAATCAAAAAACAATCACTGCTCTCGCGCGAAGTTGCTGGCTGCCGACTCTTCGTCATTAACGACTTGTGAAACCCGAATACTGTACGTATTCATTTGTTCAGGTACGAACGCAGTATACATTACGGTTGCTGTAGAGACGATCATTGAGACGAGTCCATTTTATCTGAGTACTATCTGATATTTTATCTGAGTACTAATTTTAGTTACTGTAAATGCGATAAATGCTTGCACTTGAGACATCTGTGAGTGTGTTTTCTGTGTGTTAACTCCTTCATTAATTTAGTAACTAAAGACATAAAGTAAACTTATCTTAAAATGCATTATTATATAATTGTTTAAGATGTGTGTTTTGCCTCATAAAAATAAATAATGCCTACTGTGAATAGTTGCTGATCCGCTCCAGTCCTTTAACCCGATGTGTTCTGTGATTGTGTGTATTAAGTGTGTATAAACAACGGACACGGAAACCAGTCAACTCGCCCCCATATCAAAGTCGCCAATTAAAAAAAACACATAGTACAAAGTCACCAACTACAAAGTCACCAACTACAAAGTCGCCCCCTAGCAAAGTCGCCCCCTGACATACAAACTCGTCCCCTCTCATAGTCGCCCCTCACAAAGGGAATTTAACAAACTTGTGTGATTGGACTTCAGGGCAACAAAAGCTATCTTAAGGGAACAAAAGCTAGCTATCTTGAGGGAACGAAAGAGGAATTTTGTGGAACAAAACCTCATTGCGAAGGAACGGGAGCATATATTTAGGGAACGAAAGCATATTTCGTACGAATTAAGGTATATTTCGGGCAACTAATTCAAAGTCGTATTTCGATGAAACAAAAGTTTGTTTTTAGGGAAAGAAATCTCCTTTCGGTGGAAAAAAAAATAAATTATTGAACGAAAGCATATTTCGAGCGAACGAAAGTATATTTTGTTCGAACAAAATCATATTTCGAGGAAACGAATGCGTATCTTTCAGTGAACAAAAGCGTATTTCTGGGTAACAAAATCGTATTTCGGGGGAAAGAAAGCGTGTTCGAGGGAACAAAAACGTATTTTCTAGGAAAAATCTATTTCGTTACCTAGAAAAACACAACTTTGTTTACAAATTTAAAAAAATATTATTTTATGTGAAAAAATTATATTTTGATTGAATTAAATAATATTTTGAGGAAACGAAATTACTTTGTTGGAATTTTGTGTGTCGAGAGATGGAAAAATAAATTCCGAGTGTGAATTTTGTTTTCACATTTTAATTTGTAATTTATTTTTCACCTGTTCCTTCAGGGGCTCTGGTTTTTGTGGTTTTTGGGGTTTTTTTTTGGCGGGGGCTCGTTTTTGTCACACAAATTGTTTAACCTAATTGCACCGTCAATATAAGAGTGGTATTCCTATTTATTGACACAAATCTTATTTAATTTCCAAATCGGGGGAAGGAACGTACACCGAGCATTGAAACGTTGCGATTTTAAAACAGCGGATTCGATCAGCGAGGTTTACTGACTAACAAACCCGCAATGACAAGGTACATGTAGTTGGTGGTCTGGCTCCCTACCCCTCCCACATGTTCGTGAGCTTCCAGGTACAGCTATCTCTTGGCTAGGGGGTTTCCGTCCGTCGCGCTGTGAGCCCCGCCGCGAGGCACTCTGCCCCGCCACGATTTGCCTGTGTGATATACGTACGTCCCCACACGCTGTGCACTGTCAAACACGCTTCCGTTGCTTGGACTGTCTGAGATAAAATCTTACGTTCGATTTTTTTGTAATTATACAAGTTGTACCCATAATTTGAACATGTATTTTCTTTTGTCAAAATACTCATGAACACAATCATCACTCTCATCAGTCAGTTTTTAGTTGATCCATGGAGTCTTATTCCTCCATGGTTGATCGTGCATGATCAAAGCAACATAAAACTCCATCCAGTACAGGATTTAATGTTTAATATTCATCAACAGTTTGAATATTCATAGATACCTAATGAAATTGACCAATCAGATGCGTCCGTACGAAATCGGCTGAAGTGCCCATAGGCCGTGCACAAACCGCCTGTGGGTTTCACAAGTCGGTAAATGCGACCAGTCTTGAGAGCAGTAATCTCGCACAGAGCAGCCCTCTCGCGGGATATTGCAAGAAAGCCGTTCCGCTATCACCGCGACAGACATTTAACGACTTGTCCACAAGTCTAGAGCACACATTGAGTAACAGCAATGTGTACAGTGCTATGTAAACTGCAGCTCTCTGAGAGAACATTGAGTGCATGTATTACTTAAATTGTTCAGCAAGAACAAAAAGCCTCCTAGATAAAATTTAGGACCTTTTCCAAACCCCAGCTTTGGCTTTGGTTCAAACTTGGCTCCTACTTAGGCTCCAACTTACATGTAGCTTCCTCAGTTTTTTTTTACGCATGCTTCAGGTACAGGCTTCAAACACGCGGAGCCGATGTTTGGAAAAGCCCCCTGATCAGGAAACATGGGGTCAAAACTTTAAAAGAAAATATTATACATGTATTACAAAAATAATAATGTACAAGTTAATGTAGACGTAAAGAATAAACAATTGTACTTTGAACTTTCACAATACTAGGACGAATAAACAATTGTACTATTAACTTTCACAATACTAGGACGAGGTTTAAAAAATGGACAAAAAAACGAGCAAAACCTAATCAATTTGATTTCCCTCCTCCCCTTTAATAATTGTACATTAATAAGTTTCCTGTTGAATTTCAGCTGCATTACAAATGTCCACATTATTTGAGCTCTTTTGAAGTTTAATTCATTATGGCTGCTTGCTCATTTCCTAAACATTACAAGTAAGAAAACATGTAACTGTAGATGAAGGACTAGTTATGAATAATGGGGATGCAAAGCTGTTATCCATATACATGTTATCATGACATAGTACAGGGTTGGTAACCATCATGAGCAAGGCCCTTCTTGCCGTGGTGCCCTTTGTAAAGTTCTAATCTACATTTTCCTTCTCTTATGATTTGGATAGCATTAGCAGACTATCAAAATAAGCAATGGTGGTGTGGGAGAAGTCTTCATGTGTTTTTTTCTTAACCCCGACAGTATTTCAAAAAATAAATAATACTCTTATAGAGGATTGGTTTTACTAACTGGATGATGAGTTTTACAATCAGAGATTTAGGATTTAATCTGATCAATCCCTGCACCCACAGCAGAGTAAAGGGGCATCCACTGCAGAGCAAAGGGGCACCAACTGCAGAGCAAAGGAACACCCACTGCAGAGTATTAAAGGGGCACCCACTGCAGAGTAAAGGGGCATCCACTGAAGAGTAAAGGGGGCACCCACTGCAAGAGCAAAGGGGCACCCACAGCAAGAGCATAAGAAGCATCCACTGCAGAGTACAGGGGCACCCACTGCAGATTAACTGAGCACCCACTGCAGAGTAAAGGGGAAACCACTACAAGAGGGGGCACCCACAACTGCAGAGCGAGGGCATCCTCTGTAAGAAGACGTGGCACCAGTGTTGTGACTACACTGGTCGGGGCTGGTCGGCACTAACCAGTTCTAAAAAATCCCGACCGGCTCTCAAGCAATGTTACGACATTGCCGACCGGTACTATTTGCTACTAAATAAGCTTAAAAACTAAGGAATTCTTCTTACGTAACTGAAAACTATCAAAATCAAAAGTGTTGTTAAATCTTGTCCTCGACGATCGCGATTGATCATTTCTTGTTGTGTCATTTTTATTTCAAGTTGACTGTTTGATGCAGCGATGTTTCCCCTTTCCATGTTAGCAGAACAAAATATATTCTCACAGCGTCTGATTGCTGCCGCATCCTTTGAGTAAAGCATTAGAAAAACCTCGGAACCAGACGATAGTAGAACGTATAGCTCTACGTTACGCATCAGTACACGTAGCCAGACTTCCTCCTTTTGATGCATGTGTTTTATTTTTTATCTAACTCACCAAGTTGTGAGCACACAATGTCGTTCACGCGGCGGTGTTATTTTTCTTGTCGTTATTGTACGACAGATACGACGCTCATTAAAACCCTCGTTTCACGCCGCTCCGCCATACCAGTTGTTCACAAATCGTTCTCCACTGTTTCTTCATTATTTTTGTCACATTTATGTGTTCACGAGGGAGATATAGACAAGAAAATTATTTTCTTACGGAAGTATGAAGAAAGAAAGCGCACATCTCCGAGCAGTGCACAAGCCAATAATTAATTTTTTTTTTAGTCTGGACCGTACGTGCGTAACTGCGCAAACCACATTGACTTCTACTGGGTACTTGACTCACTGCACATTAGACTTGTTAAAAGTCCATCAATTTTCAAAGGTTTCTGCGTTCAGCGCTCGCACACCAAATGTATCGCGAGCTTCTGTCCCCATTTTTCTCACTGGATTTACACGATTCACACGGGTCGACTTTTTGGTTTTAAAAAAAAGAATTTCCGGCAAAAACCGGAGGAATCACATCCCTGGATCATTCTATGTTTTCTTAATACTAACTTACCTTATTAAGTTGCAAGAATTTTACACAACTTACATTTAATAAATAACAAATACTTCATTTGATTAAATTTGACACTCGTCTCATTTCACTTGTCAGCTCCAGATATATGAAGGATTTTAGAATTTGTGAGGTATAAGCAGGCTGGGTATAAGAACTTGATATATGGCTCAACGTGTTGTACTACTAATTCAGCAAAATACATTGTATGTTGTTAGTGTCTAGAACCCATAAAATATGTATTTTTAAGGGTGTAAAATGTAAACATTTTCGGGGCCACCCCCTTTGGACCCCTGATGAACGCCTCGCGCAAGCGCTCGGTACCTCGCTTAGCTCGCTCCTCTGTGAAAATTAACCGGCTCTTAAAAACTTCTGGTCACAACACTGCGTGGCACTCACTGCAAGTGGCACCCACTGCAGAGATAACCACTGCAATTACAGTGGTTTATGTATTTCAATCATGAGTACATTTATTTGTTCATCCCTTGGTTTTCCTGCATGCTTTCATCTCTTTCCACTTGAATGCTTCTGTTACACCCTGTTTATGTGTGAGATTGTGTTGGCATTTAGCTTTTAAGAAAGACTCAACTACAGGCCAATAACTATATTTTTTGTATATTTACTTAGTACAGATGTTGACGGTTACCAGAAGAAAACATTGTGAGTGCAGTGCACTCCACTGTGATGTTCACACAGCCAATACAAAGCAACATTCTTTTCCCCAATGCACAAGTCAACACCAGTGTGCTAAAGCTTACACCATGAACAAAACAACAACAGAATAACTTCATACAATGTGTTTATGCTGCTGGGGTCTGGGAAACTGATGAATCTTAATGGATAATTTGACTATTTTAAAGGGAAGGTATACGTTTGGTAAATAAATGGCGATAAAAACTTACTAGGTTTTATGCCCCCAAATTTGAATCTGAGAAACGTTTCTCAGATTGTATATCTCTATAGGAATTATTCTACCTGCGTGGAAATATTCACTCTGTTTTTTCAGCGATATCTCGTAGGATTAAAACATTTGAATGATTCCAAAAACCACATGCATACTTTGCCTTTAAATGAGGAATGGTCTTTAAAAAATTAATAAGTGCACACTTTAGTCATTGCTCCACAGGAAAAGACTTTGTCCAGCAATATTTCGTCCGCAAAATAGTCCGCAAAATATATTTAGACTGAAAATGTTTTTAGTGCACGCAAAATTATCATTGAGTACATAATAATAATAATAAATAATAAATACATGTAGTATTGTGTAGCTTTTTGGTATGCTATAGATTCATTGACAATGATTTAAGCCTAGAATTTTCAAAAAACCATTAGACGTATGGGTTTACTATATGTACATGCAGCTCTTGAATTATCAAGACAAAATGCACATTATCTAACAATGTTCTCTGTCTCAGTGTCAGTGCACTGTAGGCTTACTCTGCAGCTTACAGTATTGTGTTTTTTGTGAATTGATTTAAGACTTGTGCGGTAAGTAAATACAACAAAATTAGGTTTCCAGTTTGTAATTTGTCAATGTGCCATTTGGAATGCAGCATTGACCAAAAGCCATGCATACAGTGCCAGCATAAATGTGTACAGTTTGTACTTTGCCAATGTCCATGTACAACATTAACAATAGGAATAAAGTAATGAACCCACTGTAAAAATACATGTATGTGGTAGTTGGCTCCCATTGAACCATGATCTAGACAGGTAGCAGTTTGAAGAACCACAACAATAGAGTAATTCAAGTCATTAGCTCTAGATTTAATCTACACATGTACACAGTGCAATGCCTATCAGCACTGCATTACAACAGCCAATACATACATGTACACAAAAAGGAATACTGCAACAGGAATACTGCAACAGGCTTCACTATGTGTCACAATGCACCCAGTTGCAGTACAGGTTCTGGTTTGCTGCTGTCACCATGGTAACAGTACACAAGCAATGGTGCAGGCTTTTTTATTGACTGCTTCATGCTTGGTTAGACACAATGCCAGACAGCTTGCCTGACCTGCAATGTGTGCGCCTGGAAATGGACATTGGAGTTGGTTTTTTACCAACAGTGGCTCAATGACCTTTAAATTTTGTAAGATACACCAAGGGCATCATGGTAGGTGGAGTAAATGGCCCTGAATAATCGAGTGGAATAAGTTGACAAACACCAGCCTGCTAAATACTAAAACGCAAACAATACATATAAATAGAACAGAAAGATGACAGGGAAAACAAAGTTTAAATTTCAGGTCAAATTACTATATATATCCAGTGGTTTGACCACAAATGCATTCAAAAGGTTTACCCATAAAAATGTGATGATCATAACCCTCTGTTCATAAATATTTCATGACTGAAAAATACAGAATCATGAAAAATTGCAACATATTTTCCACTTGCCTAAATCTATTTATGGTTGATATTTTCACAATTGAGATGCGTATAATACCTCATTTGCCGTAAATCTTCTGTAATTCTTCTGTAGTTCATGTAGGCTGGTTTATTTCTTATAGTAAAGGAGTAAATGTAAATTTTTATGGAACATGCTTTGCAGGCCCGACTCTTAGAGCCTAGACTTGTGGACAAGTCATTCAATTTCTGTTGCTGTGATAGTATTCCAACTCTAGTATTGATGTTCTCTTGAGACTGCTGGCTCCCACAAGACTGCAGCTCCCGGGCAGTAGTCGGGAGCCCCCATCTCGCACCAGAGCAGTTACCGGTAGTCTTGCAAAAGCTGTCTCCCTAAACAGTATCGCGAAAGTCATGGGAGAGCTGTTACGCTATCACTAGGCGCAATTAGGGAACTTGGCCTCGGGGAAAGAGGTCCCTCTTTTGGTCACTCACACTCCCTCAAGGGGGATAGATGTGCTATAGGGACCTCATCGTCAGTCCATATGTGTATAATATTCCTTAAAGCCAAAAGTTAAGTACGCTTGCAGTTGCAATCTTTTTGGTGGGTGAGTCGCGGTCGGCTTCCAATCGACATGCACCCATACATTAGGCAAAATAGTTTTAAAAACATGTTAAGCGTCTTGCCTTTTTAACAAAATTGGCCGCCCGTTTCATTTTTCAAGATAACCGGCCTGGCTATTTTTCAAAATGGTTGCCAGATTTTTTCAGTGTGCTTTTTCGGTGTGCTAAAGTCTAAAAATCTTATCTTATTTATTTACCAAATTTTTTTTTTTATCAGAGATCGTTAAAATGTATCTTTTTTTTTCGTAAAAAAAAAAAAAAAGGGACGCTAAACATGTGTTTTTTTATATTTTGCCTTATATGCCTTTTTGGTTGTACACTGTTATCAAAAAATTGATTTCCGGTAGTAGTCCAACCCGCGAAATCTCATACCATTATTATCAAAACTGATTTCCGGTAGTAGTACTAGTAGTCCAACCCGCGAAATCTCATACAAATGGTTATCAAAATTGATTTCCGGTAGTAGTCCAACCCGCGAAATCTCATACAATTATTATCAAAACTGATTTCCGGTAGTAGTCCAACCCGCGAAATCTCATACAAATGGTTATCAAAATTGATTTCCGGTAGTAGTCCAACCCGCGAAATCTCATACCATTATTATCAAAACAGATCTGATGTGGGTGTGTGCCGAGAAGAAAATAGGAACAGTTAACCTTTCATTGGTCTCAATTGGGTGAGATCTGTCTTCCCGGACAGTATCGCGGAGAATCGCGGGAGAGAGGAGAACTTCTGATATTACGCTATCACAGCGACAAACACAATATTTAGTAATAGTAGCCTCACCCTCAACAACCATTCAAAAGTACACTATTACTATCACTCAGTTTCAGTTTCTCATAAAGCCATCTGATATGTGGGTGTGTGCCAGCAAGGAACCTTTCATTGGTCTCACTTGGGTGGTTTTGACTAATTTAACAAATAAATTCTTCGTCTTCTTCTTCCATATACATGTAAGTACAGACTCAATTACATGAGCAAAATCGTACTGTGTAAAGTGCGCATGGGTTGGCTCGAAAATGATGAGACATGAAGGCAAATGCAATAATTTACAGTGCAGTTTAAAAAAGAAAATGATTGGTGGAGCTACATCAGCTGATTAGCCCTCAGAGCAGACTTAAATGTATCGAGGACGAGGGATGTTAGCAACTAAAAGGGGGTTCTAAACAAACAGGCCCTTCTGTTTGCTACAAACAACCCAATTTACTTGCAAATTTACTTGATACACCATCCAGAAAATAATAATAGCTAAAAATGGTAGCCTGTATAGTGAACTTTTTTTAAATAATATTTGTCAGTCCTCGACTGTGTGGATCTGACTGTGTACAAATTAAATAAAACAAACAATACAAAGTTCTGTAATACGACCACAAATGACTACTGACTGTACTGTAGTGCAGTTTAAATCTGTATTGTGCCCCCTGCTACACACCTGGGGCTTCCAAGTGACCTGACTTTTGCCCCTTCCAAATTCCCCGAACAGATAAAAGAAACAAATTCTTACGAGGTTGATGGACGTGACATCTCCAAGATGAACAGACTCCTCGTCTCTGATCACCTTGGGCGGATTGTCTGTGATGTAAATCTTCTCATCGCTCAAAACCACAAACTTGTAATTTCTCTTGACTTTTCGGGACTGTGCAATGCAGGCTTCATATGCCCTGATCCTCTCGAAGACATTGTCCCCAAGTTTCTGCTTAAGAAAGTTCTCCAGTTTTGCATCGCGTCTGCAGCTGATGGGGTCGTCCCCACTCCGCGCCATACGTATAAACACCCGTGGAACAGAGCGAGCACACACGTCCTACCGTTCACTGGTGAAATATTCCGGCCCGCTGATCTGTGTCAAACACGAGCCCGGTCCGTAACGCCGGTAGTAGAACTTTTCAACGGTGGTAATCGAGCATTCAATCATCGTCATCACCAACTTGGCATCACGTTTCACATTTTCTTAACTATTGCATTACTGATTGAATGATACGTGTTGCATTCGCTTGGTCATCTCAACAAGTCATCGCTGGATGGTTGCAGTAATGAAACAATTCGACAAAACTAATAACTATTTTGGTGCGCCGAACCAACACAAATTGGCGACTTGAATTGCATCCATAGTGCAGTTTGTGTGTGGTCCGGTAGTATATAGCAGCAATTACTACTATCGAGTATTGGAATGTACCACCCGTGTACCATGCACGCAGTGCTGTTTTTACGCGCGAGCATTTTTAGCTTCCCCCAAACGTCAAGGAAACGTAATAGAGGGCGCTGGTACAACAACTGACGGTGGAGAGTCTGTGTTGAATTGTTCGATGCATGCATTGCTTAAAGGCCCTGTACACGATTGGTAAGATCGAAAAACACAAATGTTCACAGATTCACACATAACTTACATGATTTAAAGTAAGTAATGGTAGAAAGGGTTCCTTAAAATATTTCTGCCTGAAATGCTATCGTTTCTGAGAAATGAGTAAAACAATAGTTTTTATCGCGCGCGATAATAAACTCGATGTTTGAAAAACAGAAAACACATAAGGTCTCTTTTCACTATTTTCTCGTGACCTCGATGACCAATTGAGCTCAAATTTTCACAGGTTTGTTATTTCATGTATGTGGTTGATTACACAAAACATGAACACTGTCTGTGATTATTTTGTCAGCTCTGCCAATCCTGTATAATACCTTTAAGCCCATTTAAAAAAATATCATTCTAAACTATCACTTTCAAAATTGATTCCAGACACATACTCGATATTTAGATTCATAATTAATCTTAGACGTTGTGGGAGGGATGGAGGAACTTTCAATAATGCGACATAGCCCATGGGATCAAGGTTGAGACTAATTATTATGTCGTGTTTTTTGTTTGTTTTGTTTTTAGTTTTTTGTTTTTTTTAGTATGAGAGATCGCCTAACATCACAAGGCCACGGACGGCCACTTCAAGATGAGGGCTATATACACTTAAGATTTGGGGTATAGACTCAAATCAACTGTCACAATTTTATGGTGAGGGACACGTTGCCACCACTACACTCATTGGTATGGTGTTCTAAAGGCGACAGATGTGCGTCGCGTCGTGCCGTCGCGTCGCCTATTCCGTCGTCCGTCGCGTCGTGCGTCGCGTCGTGCCGTCGCCCGTCGCGTCTCCTTTTTTCAATTGATTTGAATGGTGGTTTTGACTTACGTCGTCCGCCGCGTCTTGCCGTCGTCCGTCGCGTCGTGCCGTCGCGTCGTCTGTCGCGTCGCCCGTCGCGTCGTCCGTCGAGTCGTCCGTCGTGTCTTCCGTCGACGTGTCGTGCCGTCGTCCGTCGCGTCGTGCCGTCGCGTCGCCCATTGTCCAATCAGTTTTAAAACTTGTTTCTCACTCGATACTGTCAATATTTTCAAAGCTTTTTGATCATCTTAATGCGTTCCAGTTTTTGTCAGTTTTACTTTGCTTGTCCTGCATAAAAACCTCTTTTTGGTGCATTTAAGCCATTTCTAAATTGTTTTAGTGGTCATGCTTGCTGCACACGGCTACAGGTATGATTTCACTTTTCCCTAAATAATTTGTTTTCTTTCTTTTGAGTGGAGCTCTTAGACTCCGTTTATTCAACTAATTACAAGTACATACATCTTCTATGTTATCTTCTATGGAACATAGAAGCAAGTACTGATAGATCAATACACAAGTACATAGAGGTTACTAGAAACTAAAGGACAATGAACAATAGGTGATATTACATATCAAACAAAGGCAAGATCAAAACATGAAAAAAGCAAAACTAGTACAAGTAAAAAAAAATGACTTTAAGGCGAACACACAGGACGGTAACTGAAAAGCTGAAACCAATCGATTTAGATCAGAACATAAATTTTTGACTCTCGTCTTCATTGAGAATACACATTAATTTGTACAATTTGTTAAAATTACTTGTTTGGAGCCTATTCCTCTCCCTTAGTAGAAATGATCTGAGAGCTTCTTTGTAGGTCTTGATAATGTTTGTGTTACTTTGTCCTCATTGAAGACAAGATCACACCGGGTTCTCCAAATAACATTGATCATCATGCCAACGATTATCATAGATACAAATGACAAATTCATATATAAAATTCTTATACAATCACTGGGACAAAAGAAACATTGACATGTTAAGAAATAACATTATACATGAAGATATATTAAATCTTAAATGATAGGCCTATCGAGATTATGAAAGGTGGGGGTAAAATGGGACACATTTAATTGTTTAACACAACTGTAAACAGATTATTTCAAAAAATACTCGAAAGGTGTAAGTTATTGTTGAAAATTTTAATTCGTTAAAAAACATTATTAGAATTCTTATTTATCACACTAAAAACTGACAGTACTAGTAATGGTTTTGCAATTGTTGTCCCATCTTGCCTCAATTTAATAATTAATATTTAACATTCTACTTTAATATTAATATTTATTTCACCCGTTATTATTACAGTGCGTGCGTCCCAATGATGCTCCGAAAATGGGGGGGGGGGGGGGGGGGGGGGGTTGAACGGGACACTAAGATACATTTAAAAGGATAAAGTTTTTAGTATTTAAAAAATGTCAAAAAACATTTAATGGGTCTCAAATTCACAATAAAGAGGGTTTTTTGGACAAGCAAAGTAAAACATAGACAAATCAGACCCCCGGACAGCCAAAGTAACGTTGAACTGATGCAGTAAATACTCATAATGTTAGATTCCTTAATAGTTTCCACGAGATGAACTTATTCAGCATTATTTTGATGCCGGGTACACATACAGTGAAATTTGTTGTATACTGAAGCTTCGACATGACTTGAATTGCAGGTAGGTACACACAAGACTTTAGAAAAGTGTTTTGTTAGCACTATAATTATAAATAGTGCTGATATGCTGGACTACCTGAAATCCTTGGCCCTATCCCCCGGCAAAAAAATATATATATAGGTATATATACCTACCTATATTTTTTCTGAACTTCAAACCAAGTGTTATTTTTGCCCCCAAAAATAAAATTCAATTAACATTTACTTATTCACAGCACAATTCAGGCTAAGCTATTTGAGTTCATCACAGTGTCATTAAGCCCTGGATTTTGCAGGTCATATATTTAGGCTACAATCCACTTTATAACTGTTTTCTAAATATTTCAAACAATTTTTAAAAAAATGGTGGTGTAAACAAAATTGATGTTGCAAGCCAAAGTTTTGTTGCTGGATGCATAATGTTTAGGCCTATTGAAGTATTATTGTTATTATTATTATTATTATTATTATTATTATTATTATTATTATTGTTTTTCTGTGTTTTTTTTCAACAAGCCTTAGAACATTGCACAGAGTCCTGCAACAAAGGAACTTAAGAAGGAATTGTCCAAGAGAAGAAACTCTACATACCTTTGTGTCATGTTTAGAGGTAAGTGTCAGCTTAACTAAAAACATCCACACGAAACATTACAGTATGTGGTATGTACCATAAAGAATATTAGATAGAATAGTGCACTTCAGTCTGGTGGGTTTTTCTTAAAAAAAGAAAGAAGCAGAAAACATAACAAGAAATGAAATGAATAAAAATAGGCAAACCTTAGAATGGAGTATGATGAGAGTACAATATCAATCTTAAATGCATGTTTTGGAAAACTTAAACAACAAAACCTTAAAAATTAAAATGAATTACTGGAAAAGGGGTACACACTCTAAGAATTGGAAAAGTGTCTGGAAGGGGAGCCACACTAGAAAAAGAAACAGTGTAGTGAAGAAATAAAAACCTAATTTAGGATTGCATTATTGTGTTAAAAAGCCTAATGACAAAAGAAAGAAACAAATTGAAAAAAGGTAAAACGGCAAAAATAAAGGTAATGACTATTCTGCTGGTCCACATATAATATAATTATTGATACTTGCTCACTATTCCAAGGTAGGATAGCTGTAAATGGACTTCAAGAGCACCTTTATTTGTTCAGTTGCTATTGTTCATTTTCTTTAGCAAAACCGAAGGGGTTGAAGCACAAACAGATTTAGGTAACAACTCGGTCTTGACTGAAAAGAGAAATATTGAGGTACTATATATGACCCATACATCAAAGGGAGTAAAAACAAAAAAACAAAAAAACAAAAGCTGTATCCAACATTGGTTAAAAAACTTGGAACATTAACAGTACATTATTTATCAGTCCCAGTTGAAATACTTTTAATTGTTTCAAAAATGTGTTTTTTTGGCCCTGGACCTCCAGCGGGCCTATGATATGAGACTGAAAAACATTTTGTTTAACGCTGCATCCAAATATGCAAGTGCCCTGCCCTGAGCAAATGTTAAGTACCACACCCAAAAAACAAAAGCATGATATTATCCCAACCACTCGAGAAATATGGCTTAGTGCCCCGAACTGAGACTCCCCCCCCCCCCCCCCCACAAAACTTTATGCCAACTCTACCAAATTCACCTTGTTTTTCAATTGGGTACATAACTCTTCAGATTCCATTTACTGAGTTTGAGAGGTTTTCTGTTTACAGACGTATAGTTTTGGAGGGGCAACGACTTTTGGATGCAGAAGGTGTTGAGTTAAGAAGGAGACATAGATTAAGGAGGAGGTATACTATAGTAAAGGTCCCAACTATGCCGTGCATGTTGATCAACATGACAAGTTGAAGGTGTATGGTTTTGCGATACATGGAGCAATAGATGGGTAAGAATACCGACATGGGCAATTTAATGAGTGATGCTTGTCAATATGTGACGAATAGACCGGTGACTCTAAAAAGTCAGGCCATGCATTGCAACTGCCAGCAATATCCTTTAAAACAGAATGTCTTTCTATTTGCAAGTGACAGGGAGCAAAGCAACGAGCATGTCCTTATTAATGACAACAGAACATTTAAAGTAGGCCTGCTATTGATCAGCATGGGATAACATTGTGAAAAATCCAGAAGCAGAAGACATAACTTAACAAAACTGAGAATAGATGGACTTTCACTCTCCAGATATCCCTTAAAAGAGGATATGTCTTAGAGTTTGTACCCAAGAGGCAGTTTGCTCCACGGGCAAGGAGAAATACATGTATCATTATTAGTAAAACAAAGCTGTCTTCACTCTTTCTTTGCACAGGTTTTCAAGAAGAGTGTTGTGGCTTCGAGTTGCCTACACTATAACGACCCACGAGTTGTTGCATCATACTTCATGAACTTTATGACAGAAATTGCTGGTAAGACCATAGTACATCCAGATGTCACACACACACAATCAAAAATGTGAATATAACACTGGAAGAATAAAAATATGAAAATAATAAAGTATATGAAATCGCACAAGTTTACTGTTTACATTACAGGTGTTCCTAGATGCATACAGATGGACAGGGGTACGGAGAATGTAAGGACATCCAAGTAGCTTTTCACTCAGTTTATGGCAATCCTGATGGCACCTGTGTTATAAAGAGTACCTCTCCCCACAATCAGGTAAGCTGCTTAGGCTTTTTTTTTTATGTTTGTGATTTGTTTTAAGTAGCTGCCTTCTGACTGTAATTTGAATTTAAGGTCAATTAACAATTAATATTGTCCAAAGTGGTCTTCAAACAATTCATTGTTATAATTTCAATTAATGAGATTCATCCAATTTGTTTGTGGCAACTGTACAGCTGAGAATCCAAAGAAAACTTTGACAAATATTGTATAAAAATGGTACCTCTGCCCATTTTTGTAACCTCTAGTCCACTCAACTACTCTAATTCATATTCAAAACTAATCTATATATTCCCTTCATATTTTGATTGGCTGTTCTGGGCATTTTGTTGTAGCGCATCGAGCGGTTTTGGAGAACTTTGTTCGACATGATGACCAACTTCTGGATTGACACTTTTCGGCAGATGGTCGAGGATGGGATGTTGGATTGCACCTCCCCATTGCATATGTGAGTTTCAGACAGATATCTGTCTTAGGCCTACCAACAGAGACTTATGAAGGAACCACATCACACCCACTTACTTTTTTCAATGTCAAGAAATAAACACCCAATCAACATCTGCATTATGTTGATTGTGATTTGTTGCTGAACTTGTTTATTGACAGCATGATGGTTCCTTCATAAGTCTCTCTTAATGAAATTGAAACATGCACAGGGCCCCACCAATTTCAGTAAGAGTAATTGAAGTGTTTCATATGTATTGGATAGCCTGCTGAAGCTACCTATTCTGACCATCAAGATTGAGATATGTTGTTGTGGTTTGGACTGTGGTCAATTAAGATTCTGCACACAGGGTGAGCAGCCAACATCAGAGCAACCAATGTAAACCGGTTGTAGTCTGCTCTGATCATGAAAATAGCTGAAAACAAAGGAATAAGTGAACAGGGTTTATGGTTTTGTTTCTCAGTTGTGAAGGAAGCTATTAAAGTAAACTAGCCACTGCCGTTATTTGAGGTGTATCTGGTGTTTCAATAAAATAATCTTACACATAAGCCTACACCTGAGCAAAAAATATCAACTACTGGATTATTATGAATCCTTGACCAGTTGCAACACTTCTTTACTAAAAGAAATGTTGTCAAGGCAACCACAAGCAGTTGAGCAAATCTTAGCCCAAGACAGTATATTACTGTAACTTGTAAAGGATACATTTATTGATCGATTTTATATCTTTTTCTAGAGAATGTATGAGATACTGCTTCAGCAGGCTTATTCAGTCAGAGTTGGATGAGGTTCGAATCGAGTGGAACCAACACCGATCTCGAGCATCTCGGCATGCTGTTGCTTCATCTGGCAAACCCGACATCATGTACTATATGCCACAGCTATACGGTATGATTTTTTTTAATTGGAAAGCAAAAAAACTGTTAACAATATTTCTCTTAACATTTTTAGTGCAGTGCAGTACAAAAGGCCCACAGTGTCAGTCAATACAGGACCATTATTTTGTACACACCATTATTAAATAACAGGAAACACTAACACATGTACATGATTTATCTGACTCTTTCAATTTATTCTCTGTATAGACACTATAGATTATTGCCTTCAAGTGCCTGAAAGAGACATACATGATGTTAGGGAAGAGTTCACTACTTCACCCCCTGCCAGTGGTTGCGCTTCGCTGCACACAGAGGAAACTTTCAATGACCTTATGGGAGCTCACAACAAGGGTGTGCCTGTGTCACCACCAGAAGCTATTGAGTTATTTCAATGGTTTTGTGATAGATTGGAAGAGTGAGATTTACTTTTTGTACATGTGTCCAGACATGTTGTATGCCTTAACTTCCAGAGCTGGTTTTTAAAGTAATGCCATCCAAGATTTAAGTTTTGAAATGAGGTGTTGATACAATCTAGTGTGATTTTAACAATTTGAAAACATGATTAAACATGGTAAATAACACTTTTGGTAAACAATGTTAAAGAACAAACATTTATTACGCTGTCACAATCTTGGTCCTATCCCCTGTATTCCAAAAAGTAAATAACTCCATAATCAAAAACAATCAAGAATGTTCAATAGGAAACATACTCTTTGTACTCGGCCTCTTCTCAGTTGCATCAATTCCTACAGGACAAACTAAAGATTGCCACACCATAAAAAAGGTCTGAAATAAAATATGTAACTGTAACAAATGAACACTTTTAAAAAGTACAATAATTTAACATAAAAGAAAACCATCAAGAACTTTGTAACTTAGCACTTTATCCTCAACCTCATTTTCTACAGCTGTTTTAACTCTGAAGACAATGAAATATACATGTATATAAATTTGCTGACTTAGTAAATCTGGCAGTTGGTGCTATTTCGGATTGTGTACAACAGTTTCAATTTTGTTGCATTTTTTTTTCTTTTCATTTACTAGGCTGAAGGGGCAGTTACTGGTTTTACTTGATATTGTCACCCAAAATGATTTATGGGTGTGAGTAATCTCAAAGAGAACTGTTTGTGTGCTGAAAATCTCTCAAACTTCCTGTCATGAGTGCCGTCCCAAACCGCCCTTCCAGCTTTGTGCACTGCATCCACAAGACATTGTAACGGTGTGGTCACAATAATATAAGCAAACATAATTTTAATAGGTTACAGAGTACATGTATTTTTTAATGTTGAATTAACAGACTTGTTATTTTTCCTGTGGCCCTCATAGCTACTCAAGAATTGCAAAATGCTTAGAAGTTAGATTCAATAAACATTATTGAAGAAATGTTGTCGATAGGGAGAATGGTGAAATATCTGCATAGATTACCAATCCAGAGCCAAGGCCCCCTGAAATTGTTTGAAATCAAAAGCAGTTTACTGTTTGCTTTTATTTGCACTTTGGGTGAAACTTGGTTTATGCATTATCTCAATCACTATACTACTGTCCTGTTCAACCTCATGATTTATTTGTAAAACAACAACATTTGTTTTTGTCTATTAAAACCCACATGATTGTTATTTGCTTTGTGATTGTGTTTGCATTTTATAAATAACTTGTACTATTACCACACTTGTGTAAATATTTTGGTTGATGGTTATAGTGCGACTCCTCTGGTTTAAGGCAGTTTTGCCATGCATAATAGAAAAAACTGATTGGAACGTTGTTATCTAAATTTTTCAAAAACCTTGGCAGCATGTAATCGCTTGTACCAGCATGTCCTGTAGCTGGAGAGGGTCTTCTACACCTCTTGGAAGCCATAAGAGTGTAACACATGTGTGTGAGCTGGGAAGACGCTTGATTCCTGTCACAGGTGTGTAGAAGTCGACCTCCAGATCTTTTTGAAAACCACATGGAGGAATGTTATCAGCTGCAGTCCAAAAATCCAACACTAATTGTTCAAGTGAGATGCCAGAGGTGTTGGCTGAATACAAACAAAGATATTTAGGGGTTCAAGGCTTTAAATCAATATTTTTATCAATGCAATATATTCAGGAAGCTAATTTCCAACTTTTCAGGCAAAGAAATATTGTAGGATCATCAAGCAGGCCCCATAATAGCATATTGGGCCCCAAAAATTGGAGGTTACTGATTTTTAAGTGGAAAAAACTCAAAATTACAATTGTCCCCATAAATTTGATAAATCAACAGTTATAGCGCCCCCACTGGTGACCCAAGTAATGAAACATAATCTCAAGTTATTGATTATGTCAAAGTGAACAGGTTTGCAAAATTTTGTAGCATTAAGTCCAAAAGTACGGAAATTATGTGAAAAACACGATTTTGACCAAAAATGGGCCCAAAACACCTCAGAAATACCCTTTATGACAATTTATTATTTTTTTTACCCTCAGCTCATAGAACTAGATGGAAGGAACATATGTGGCAAATTTCATAAAAATTGCTCAAGAACTTTGGAAAATACGGAGGGGGACACAATGAGGCACCCCCCCCCCCCCCCCCCCCCGGTCCTCGTACATGTAGGTCGAAAAAAAGTAAGCCCTCCATGCTTAAAGCAATGGGGAAAAGAAACAATTCCTTATTTCAGCCAAATCCTGAGTTCACCAAGATTTCAGGCTGGTCTCAGGGCAAGGATGTACATAGTGTGAAAAGACCTAATGGGGGATAACTTGACAAGTAAACTGAGAATGCAAATTAGCCATATTAAACAAAATAGTAGTGTAATGATCAAACCACCAAAAAGGACTGTCACTACAGGCTCAGACAGAGAACATTTCATCCCATGGAAAGCAAACCAGAAGATAACTACATTTCACATACCATTGTAAATGTTAGAAAACTTGATGAAACAAAATCACATTACCTGCCTGTGGCGTGGAAAATCCACAGTTGGTGTACTTGGTTGAGATGGCCTACTTGTACTCTCTGCACTCTGTGTTAAGAAAACAACAGAGGAAAGCAAATATTAATCATTTGCTTTCTTCATTATATAACCAAGTAGAATTTTGTCATGTTGTTTTTGTTTACTTAATTTCAGTAATTTGTTTTTTTAAGTGCTTCCAATCAAAATCATCCAGCAAGTGAGTGAAAATAATGGACTATAATCAATGCTTCCTCTCTATAGACCATGTGACCTGTGACATCACATGTTTACAAAAGAGCCACAGAGCCTGGACTTCCTGCAGGCACATTTGTATAACAGCTCAATGGAAGAATACAACAAATCTTTTGTTTTATGGAGATTGCACTGTCTAATTTTTCTCAACTTTTGATATGAAGAAAGGGGGTGGGGGGGGGGACATCTCAAAAGCTGTACAGCGCTGTTGCTTTTTTAAATTTTGAATTTATGTGAAAATTATGACACAAAATGTAAATTTTCCCGTATAGCCTGTGTAGTATCTTACCCGTCATGAAATGCATTATAATGTACAAGGCCACCTCTCTGTAAACAAAGGTAACATGGTCTATATCCTATAGTACCTGTATTTTTAAGACAAAGCTTGGGGAGTGAGGACATGCATTTTAATACCTTCAACAAAAAAGAGCATGGGTTTTAACTGTTAAATTTTATGTAAAAAAGGAATCAGTACAAACCTCCTTAAGTCCTTGAGTTACATTCACATTTGGTAGGTCAGATTCACTGTCATCATCTTCGTCAGAAAAAAGTTCCTGAACAGACAAAGAAAGCTTCATTTACTATACCACTGACAGGATGGACCTTGTGATTATGTTGATAGTTTAAACAGACCATGTATTTACCAATCCTGTAACATCAACAGCAAATGTTTGTTTGGAGATAAAATGATGTTGAAAAGAGATATTTGGCATCCTCCAAATTCACTGTTAACCTTATTTTTCAATCTGGTTTCTAAATACAACCTCACAGGATGTGTATTTAACTCTTGCAGTATGTCCCCCAGAGTGAAGCAGTTTCCCTTACTGAAATCGGAGAGACACTGCCCACTAAAGGTCGCAAGCTGTGTCGATACTGTCTTAATTCCACACCCTTAGCTTCATTTTTTCCGCCAGGGAAAAACATGTCTGTCATTTTTTTCATAATGTCAGGTTCTTTCGCCTCCTTGCACAGGTCCAGAGGGTGGGACCCCCCACCCCTGCTTGCTACTACATGTACTTGACGTAAACTGTTGGACTCCTCGTGCTTCCATCCAGCATATATCCGAGTTGTTTTGGTTTTGTTTGCTTCAAGTTGGCTTCAAGTTTCTGTTCTTAATCAGATTCTTTAATCTAGCTACTACTGGAGAAGTAGTTGTATCTCCTACAGAAAGTATAAAAAGGAGAAAAGTTACTTTAATCATTTTGTCTAAAGGGTACAAAGTTGCTAAGTTGTTAGTTACAATAATTGTAACGCTCCGGCGAGGGTCGACCCTTTTAACAACACCAGTTACAAAATAATTTGAGACTGAAGACATAAACACAAAATCATAAATCTTACTGAAAAGTATGTTCAGCATCTTTTAGTTTGTACTTGCAGTAATTGCACTGTTCATGTAACTCCTCTAGATGTATTGTTTTCAGCACCCTACCATTATTATCATTTCTAAGCGGGTGCCCTTGATTGGAGATCAGTTGTTCACAAATAATAGAATCTGTGCTCACATCCTTTGCATGCATCCTTAAAAAACAAGCAAAATCATGACATAGTGTATGCGTTGGGGGAACACTAGCTCCCCTGCCCCCCCCCCACCCCCCCCCCCCCCCCCTGTCCTGATAGGCACTGCTGATGATAGGGCGGTATTATCACAGGTGATGTTTTGCTCAGGCATTTTAACTAAATTACAAGAACATGAGGAAGTACATACTGTCAACTTGCTCTTTAGACTTCTGTCTAATCCTCACGCAGTCTCCTATTTTTGAAACTCCAAGTAGCAGAAACTCACTATCTGTTAGTATTGCAGCCTCTTTTACACCAACCTGCCGACACAATAGAGAAACCACCAGACATGTTTACAGTATGTCAAAACATAAGTGAGCAATGAGTATAGGCAGCTCGTGATTTTGTTGAAAAGGAACCCAGTAACTTGTTACAAGAATTGAACATACAGAGGTAGATTATGAGACACAAATATTCGTGAGACCGTTATTCACCCTGTGGCGTGAAAAAAATTTCAACATTGTGTAAGTTCAAGTAGGCCTCACAACATTTTAGATAATTCGATGAATACGAATCGATTATAAAGCATGACAAAGGAGCCACAATTTGTAATAAAAAGATACAAAACTATTTAATTCACTTACTCGATTATCCTCAAAGGCCTTTAAAAACTCTAGCAACCCTAGTCCCAAGAGAATTTCGTTCATTTTGACTATTCTTAGACTAAGGTGCGTGTGTATTGTATTATTGTTGTATACGTACCTCTCTGGAGAGCGGTATTGCAGTCACGTGACAGCCACGTGGGATAATTTGGAGGAGGCACGACGCACGACGGGCGACGGGCGACGGACGACGGGCGACGGGCGACGGGCGACGCGCCTATATATGACCTGCAAAATCCAGGGCTTAATGACACTGTGATGAACTCAAATAGCTTAGCCTGAATTGTGCTGTGAATAAGTAAATGTTAATTGAATTTTATTTTTTGGGGCAAAAATAACATTTGGTTTGAAGTTCAGAAAAAATATACATATATATATATACCTATATACCTTTTTTTTGCCGGGGGATAGGGCCAAGAATTTCAGGTAGTCCAGCATATCAGCACTATTTATAATTATAGTGCTAACAAAACACTTTTCTAAAGTCTTGTGTGTACCTACCTGCAATTCAAGTCATGTCGAAGCTTCAGTATACAACAAATTTCACTGTATGTGTACCCGGCATCAAAATAATGCTGAATAAGTTCATCTCGTGGAAACTATTAGGGAATCTAACATTATGAGTATTTACTGCATCAGTTCAACGTTACTTTGGTATGTCCGGGGGTCTGATTTGTCTATATATGTTTTACTTTGCTTGTCCAAAAAACCCTCTTTATTGTGAATTTGAGACCCATTAAATGTTTTTTGACATTTTTTAAATACTAAAAACTTTATTTTTTAAATGTATCTTAGTGTCCCGTTCAACCCCCCCCCCCCCCCCATTTTCGGAGCATCATTGGGACGCACGCATTGTAATAATAACGGGTGAAATAAATATTAAAGTAGAATGTTAAATATTAATTATTAAATTGAGGCAAGATGGGACAAAAATTGCAAAACCATTACTAGTACTGTCAGTTTTTAGTGTGATAAATAAGAATTCTAATAATGTTTTTTAACGAATTAAAATTTTCAACAATAACTTACACCTTTCGAGTATTTTTTGAAATAATCTGTTTACAGTTGTGTTAAACAATTAAATGTGTCCCATTTTACCCCCACCTTTCATAATCTCGATAGGCCTATCATTTAAGATTTAATATATCTTCATGTACTAATGTTATTTCTTAACATGTTAATGTTTCTTTTGTCTCAGTGATTGTATAAGAATTTTATATATGAATTTGTCATTTGTATCTATGATAATCGTTGACATGATGATCAATGTTATTTGGAGAACCCGGTGTGATCTTGTCTTCAATGAGGACAAAGTAACACAAACATTATCAAGACCTACAAAGAAACTCTCAGATCATTTCTACTAAGGGAGAGGAATAGGCTCCAAACAAGTAATTTTAACAAATTGTACAAAATAATGTGTATTCTCAATGAAGACGAGAGTCAAAAATTTATGTTCTGATCTAAATCGATTGGTTTCAGCTTTTCAGTTACCGTCCTGTGTGTTCGCCTTAAGTCATTTTTTTTTACTTGTACTAGTTTTGCTTTTTTCATGTTTTGATCTTGCCTTTGTTTGATATGTAATATCACCTATTGTTCATTGTCCTTTAGTTTCTAGTAACCTCTATGTACTTGTGTATTGATCTATCAGTACTTGCTTCTGTGTTCCATAGAAGATAACATAGAAGATGTATGTACTTGTAATTACTTGAGTTGAATAAACGGAGTCTAAGAGCTCCACTCAAAAGAAAGAAAAAACAATTATTTAGGGAAAAGTGAAATCATACCTGTAGCCGTGTGCAGCAAGTCATGCATGACCACTAAAACAATTTTGAAATGGCTTAAATGCACCATAAAGAGGTTTTTATGCAGGACAAGCAAAGTAAAACTGACAAAAACTGGAACGCATTAAGATGATCAAAAAGCTTTGAAAATATTGACAGTATCGAGTGAGAAACAAGTTTTAAAACTGATTGAACAATGGGCGACGCGACGGCACGACGCGACGGGCGACGGCACGACGCGACGGACGACGGCACGACACGACGGAAGACACGACGGACGACGCGACGGACGACGCGACGGGCGACGCGACGGACGACGCGACGGGCGACGCGACGGGCGACGCGACAGACGACGCGACGGCACGACGCGACGGACGACGGCAAGACGCGACGGACCACCATTCAAACCACCATTCAAATCAATTGAAAAAAGGCGACGCGACGGGCGACGACGCGACGGACGACGGAATAGGCGACGCGACGGCACGACGCGACGCACATCTGTCGCCTTTAGAACACCATAGCTTCCCACCTTACGGCAGGAGCGCTCGGAAGCAGCCATGCGTTTCCATTCACGCTGCACCTTGCTTGCTTGGTTTGTTTACATTTTTATACCCACTATGGGTCACGTGACGCAGTCGCCGATTGTGTCTATTATGCCTTGCTCAATGACAGTGTCATGACCGAGATTCGAATCCACACACTGCTGCTGCTGAAAACGAAAGCTTGGGCTCGCTGGACTGCTCAGTCTGCCACGACAGCGCGATTCCCAGCTGGTGCGAAATTCGACTTCAAATCGTCATTCTACACAAAATACTTGTTAGCCGCGATACTTCGAATTCAATTCCCGTGCTAGATCTCAAACCTTGGGACATGTCTTTTTCAACAGTGACGTCATTTGCGTAGGGCGCCTTCATGAAAACGAGGATGCTCATTGGACGGCCAATGCATCCTGGTTTACCTCTAAGATGGAATGACAACACAGATATGGTTATCAAAATATGTCAACAGCGCTTATACTTTCTCCGAAAGTTGAAGACATTCTCTGTTGATAGTTGATACCACAATTCTTAGTCTTTTTATCAGTCGTTCATTGAAAGTGTATTGTGTTTTTCGTTCATTTCCTGGTATTTCAATTTAAATGTGAAAACAAAAACAGTTTTGTCAGCCTTGCGTCCAAAATTATTGGAGAGCCACAAAGAGATTTTAGCCAGTACTGTGACGAACAAATACTTAGGAAAGCAAAATCCATCTTAGCCAGTGATTGTCACATTCTGAAACAAATGTGACAATTATTCACACGGGGTGCACACACTAATTGCTCGTTGTTGGTCCAATGGATTATTAAAATTTTCCAATGTTGTGCCCCCGCGAGGGGGGGGGGGGGGGCGTGGATTTCGGCCTGGGACATTTGAGGTACACTGGTCATCTGCATAGATCTAGGATCATTTTCCCAAGATGAAGTGTGGCCAGTTTATTTAGTTCGGGTGTGTTTTTTTATCAGCCAACATACTCAAAATTGAAAAGATTATGAATTTAAGGCTACTGGCTGTAAGAAAATTTATTTAATTTTTCTTTTCAAGAGGTTGAGAGATTGTTATAATAATTTGTGTGTATTTTGAATACCAAACTTTAACATGGATGTCACCCTGCATACTTCAGTAAGGAAGTGACCTTCTCGTAAGCAGAATTCAGTTGTTACTTACATTACATTTTGCAATAACAGTAGGGACGTGATTATAATATAGGCTTCCGGCACAATATCATTTTTTCCCACGGTGCCTTGACAGCATACAATTAAACATTTATTTCCTGCACTGTTGTGTCACACTAAATAAACAGCCGGGAAACCAAACCAGTTCGCTAAGTTTCCCCTCGACCTTGGACGTCGCGTTTCACCCGCTGCATCGGTTTGTACGGAGCTCTTGAGGTGCCATTCGGCATGTTGAGATACTGAAATAATATCTATTATTATTGGTTTATTAAAAACATTCAAACATCGCAGCCAAAGGCTGAATTGTGTTTAAAATACAACAAGAGTTATTATACAAAATAGATTTTAAAAAGTAGAAAAGATAGAAATATAAACAATTTATACCAAAAAAAACCAGAAGTATTATCCTATTGGGCCTATGACCATAAAATAACAAATAGTTACAAGCGTATATAAAAATACAAGAAAAATAAATGGGGACAGGAAAGGCAAGCACAATTAACTAGACATTATTATGAATTTTTTTGAGTGTTTCAACAAGGGATGGCATCTTGGAGGGTACATTTTGTTGGCATTGCGCAAATTGTTGTTTCTATTTGGTGGTAGCCAGTGTCAGTAGTTTTCAGATTCTAACAAGGTCTTTCCAAAATTGATAAATAATTGTTCCAGTCTATCAGTGATGGTAGGTAAATTAAATTGCTGACATATTTCAACATATTTCAACATGTTGGTTTATTAGGCTGACCACCCAGAATAATTACAAAGGGCCCTTTTTCGTAATCTTTCAAGAGTCATGATGTGGGTTTTAGTGAGTCAAGAATACCAAACAGGACAGGCATATTCGATTGTGGGTCTGACATACATAACATACACTAACAGATCCTTGACAGAAATAAAACACTGTTTAAAGGTACAGTACACGTTTGGTAATGACTCTGAAAATTAATGCAATAAAAACTTACTTGGTAAGAAGTACAACAGCTTTGGGTAGTATAATTAAATTTGAGAAACCTTTAACTCCGAAGTACTACGGTCACTTTTTATTCCCCAAAATTTGAAACTGAAAAGCGTTTCTGTCAGAAACGCTTCTCAGTGTATTCCTATGGGGAATATTCTTCCTGCGTGGAAATATTCGCTCCGGTTTTTCGGTGATATCTCAAAAACGCGACCACCTTTTGAAGTGAATTTTTCACAGGTTAGTTCTATTGTATGTACCTACATTTATATAGGATTACCACAATCAGTAGGCTCCAATTACCAAACGTGTGCAGCACCTTTAAGCTAACGTAAAAAGAAGAGTCTGCAGTTAAAATTACCACACATGCTGTTAACCTGGGAATCCCACTTCAAGTTACTCTGTATAAAAATACCAAATAATTTCAAACAATCAGTGTGGTTAATTTGAGAATCTAACATGTCGAAAGTGGGTAGATCAGGTGGGTTACGTTGGAAACTGATATTCATGTACTGGCGTTTGGCGGGATTCAGTTTCATTATTTAAATCAGTCATTGTTGTAAGTCATTGAGTACATTTTGCATGCTGGAACTCTCATTAGGATTAGAGAAGGTGTGACTCGACAACTTGTAATGTTTGACCTCTGGAAGATCAGGATCATTTACTGCATGATGATGACACCATAAGATGACGACATCCTAAGATAATTTTCTCAGGATGACGACATTTAAAAGTAAGATGCAACTTTCCGAGATTTAAGTTCACCATGATGATAACATCCTGAAAATAACGAGACCGCAGGAAAAGTTATCTTGGAAAGATAAACCCTACTTACAGGATGTAGTCATACCAAAATATATAATATTATCCGGAAGACGACATTCTACTTTCAAGATGTCGTCATCCTGAGATGTCATCATGTACGTTTATGATGTCATCATCTTGTAGTAAAAAACAGCATCTCAGCAAAGTAGATGGCACTAGTCTTCCAGAATAGGTTCTATTGCGATCAAATAAATACACTTAAAAACATTTCAAAATGGATGGGTGCTGAGATTTTATGTTTTGTAGAAAGTAATACATGTAGTACATAAGCCTGTGTAGACCGAAACGTTTGTGTATGACGGAATGAAAAGAAAAATATAAATGTATAATGGGAAATAACTGAACCGGTAAGGGTAATAGAAACATCCCCAAAATCATATTGTTGTGCAAAGGTTCAACCACTTCCTGATGGTAACATGTTTTGTTAGCACTTGTGAAGACATAATATTTCTGTATATTCAGCCAGGCTTGCCAGACCGTACTGTATAGCAGTTATTTTTACAGTGGTCTACCTAGTATAGAAAAAGGGGTACACTTCATTATTGTCACCATGTTTAAGGCACTACTTTTCCTGTTATTAATTTTTTTGGTCTCTCAAACCGTGGATGCTCAAACCAGCAATGGCCCCTTGGGGTACCAGCAGTTTGAAGCAACAGCTCTGCTCGGGAACTCCTTTCAACGGATGGTCTTGGACTCCTCGTCCGGTAGCTTGCTAGTCGGCTCAATCAACAGGCTCTACAAGTTGTCCAGCAATTTGCAAGTTGAGTTCGAGAACGTTACCGGTCCCGTGGATGACAATCAGGCTTGCCGACCGCCTCCTTGGTCCTGCTCAGTGGAGAAAAGTCAAACGAACAATTTTAACAAGGTTCTAGTCGTGGATGACGAAAGACGCCAGCTGATCGTGTGTGGGAGTATCTACCAGGGTACCTGCCAAATACTTCGATTGGAGGACCTGAGCATAGTTGAGCGGCCTAGTCGAGAGGTAGTTACCAATACGGAGCAAGGTACCAATGTGGCTGTTATTGCCCCTGGACCTGGTACCGGTAACGTCCTGTACACTGCTGCATCGCGGGCAATGTGGCTTAGAAATTTTTTTCCTACAGTAGCGAGGCGAGTGCTCCATGATTCCTTAAACGGCGGAGCATTTGATGCGGCGGCTTCTGTACACATTCCTATGAACACCCTCGACGAAACGGCAGTCGGTAATACTTTTGATATTAACTATATACATGGGTTTTCGAGAGGACAGTTCAGCTACTTCATTGCCACACAGCTGGAGGATTTTCGAGAAGTCGGTTCTCCACTGTACACCAAGATAGTTCGCCTGTGCAACAGCGATGCTAGTAACACAATATCATCTTACATTGAACTTCCTCTCGTATGTAACGATTCAAATGGAGTAAATTATAATATTGCAAGAGCTGCTTTTGTTTCAAAGATTGGAACGCAAGACGAGGATGTTCTTTTTGTTGCGTTTTCAGATGAATATGGCCTATCGACTACATCTGCCGTGTGTATGTATTCACTGAGAAGAATTAATGAGAGATTTTTGGAAAGGATACGGGACTGCGCCAACCAAGGAACATACGTCACTGAGATTTATTGGCTGGGCAGTAGTACATGCGTTCAGTCACCTGGATTGGTACGTAGTTACGTAATGGACACACCCATATAAGAGAGTATAGAGATGCGCAAAAAGTCGATAAAGGGAACTTGTTTGAGTCAACATTGATTATTTGCTTTTTGTTGAAAATACAACTTTATTATAAGCATCTCTGAATTGATCAAAGTAACTGATTGGAATATATTATTACCTTTACTTTTCACTTTCCAATACAGATCGATTTAATAGATCGTGACGGCCTTAATTACTGCCATCAATCAGACACCAATACCCCTCTAGGTGGCTTGACAATTCCGATTGAAGCTCGGTCAATTTACACGGATATTGGCATCACGGCAATCCTTGTTACTTCCCATGAAGACGAAACAGCAATTTTCATGGGATCTAAGCAAGGGCATCTTAAAAAGGTATAACATGTTTATAAGAAGACAAAATGTTCTATTACTTTCACTTAACTTTATTGTGCGTCTGCGGCTGATCGATGCTGGATATATGACGACGATGACAACGACAACTCTGCCAAAACAAATACCGAGAGCCGCATGTTGTAACCAGCAAAAAATATAAAAACAACAATAACAACGACAACAACAACAATAGTAGCCATGACAATGACAACGACAATTGCAAAACAACGGCATCGACAATAACAACATCAGCAATAACCACAATGACAACATCAGGGGAAAAAGACAACACAAACAAACAATGATAACAACTACGACAACAACGTCTTTGAAAGATTTCATCATTGCATCGAGGATAAGGAATATTAATTCTGTTTTAGCCTTACTGTACGTACTGTGTGATGAGCGTATAGGCTTCTACTCCGTGCTTTCTGGGGTCCTGAGGGTAATACAAGACAAACTGGAACAGGAAAAAATACGATTTTCTTTACTCGGTAGGCCTACTTGTTTTTATACCACGGTGAGATATCTGTTTCTCATTATTTCATAATTTTAGAAGGTGTGGTGATGCTGACGGTGCCAGCTTGGCCCAGTTTCGTTCATGTATCCGCTTCGAAACCATCATAATCCCTCTGGCAGTGAAAACATATGTTTCAATAATGGCTTTATAATATGGCAATATATGCGAATTTGGTCATATCAGGACAAGTGTAACTTACACTGAATTTTGTTTTTCCCCTTCACCTTAAGCTGACTACGCACCTTCCAATCAGGTGCTAGTTGGATGATTAACCTCCCATAATAATTATTAGTATTATCATTCCAGACCATAAAGTCTTAACCACTCCCTGACCACTAAGTGTGCCCTTTCACGAGAAGCCGTGGGTTCGAATCCCTTATTTATACTCAGAATAATGCCGTCCCCACTTACATAAATCAGCAGAGAGTGTTTCCTGGATACTTCTTTTCTATACTTGTCTAGCAACTCTGGGCTGCATTGAACCATTGATTAGCCCATTCATCTTTTAAGAGCCTTTGGTCTGATTCTAGTTTTCATTCTCTTCATTGACCTGAGCTCGTCAATGTCTGTTGGCACATTTTTCAAACAGGTCTATGAAATTGTTCACATTTGCTCATTAAACATTTTTTAAAGCCACCCATGCCATCCAAATGCATTAGACATGGGTTCAATTTTCCGCAGGACTCTTAAAACTACGAGTATTCCCATAATATGCAGTGCTTATTACACATCGGTGTAAAACTAAAACAGCAATAGCCATAACGTAAAAAAAATACTAAAAACAATGACGCGTCGGGGATTGTACTTTTTTTATTCTACAGCTCTCATTAAAATCACCCACTGAGGCTCGTCTGTACGAAGACGTCCCTTTGCAAGATGGTGAAGAAATTGTCAAAGACGGTCTTGTGTTCAGTAAGGACAAATATTTTGTCTACGTCTTGCAAAAGAAAAAGGTAGGCCTATATATGCCGCTCTTCAGATTATGATTAACAAAATTCGAAATTTTTATTATTTTCTTATAGAAGGCCTAGATCCTATAAACAAGCCTGAATCCGTTATGGGCTGATCATGAAGCTGTTAATCTAGATCTCCTAAAGATGGGAAACCCAGTTCATAGAGCTGCTTAAGCACCAAAAATAGCTAAGCACAACAAAATTATGCTCACCAGAATAAGGTTACCAGCCAAATATATCATTTCACAATACCATCTGTGCCTGGTATCCTGATAATGTTGCTTTAATAGCAGGAAGTAATTATCAAGCAATATTTTCTACAGCTCTATGAAACAGGACCCTTTCCATACTGTAAACTTGCCCAAAGCTAATCACAGTAAAGGAATAGGCTCATGCAACCTCAGGGTGCAACACAATTTTGTATTTTAGAAGTGCATTTTGTGCTGGGTGTTTTTAAGTTATTCTTTCTTTCAAAAATCAGGGTATAAATACACAATAAAAAGATGATTTTTATTTTTTTTTATCAGATCACAAAGGTACCGGTTGAAACGTGTGGCAAGTTTATTAGTTGTGAAGAATGTGTGCACGTTGGAGACCCATTTTGTGGATGGTGCTCTCTTGAAAACAAGTAAGTTTATGCGGAACTATTATTCATAATTCTTATTCCTTTTGTGTGTTACATTTTCCCCCTTGAAGATGGTTTTTTTCCCCAGACCAACTCTTAAAGGGGCACGTTGCCTTCGGATTGAGCGCTTTTGGCTATATATAAAAGCGTATACTTTGAAATGAATTATGCTCTGAAAGATATTTTATGTAGAATACTGATTCATATAAATAACACTTGAAATTGTGGGGTTTTGGGGTGGGTTTTTTTATGACAGAGCACGGTCTGTTTTTTTGCAAATCCAAATGTTTGACTGCACAAAATGGCGGACCGTACCGCTGGTGACAAGAGACACATTTTTGTTTTTTAATCACTACTCACTAATTACAAAATACTGAAGATTGTTTGCACGTTAACATCTCTTCCACACAGCAACCTTTTTGTGAGATTTGGATGCAATGTACCCCTTCAAGCTTTCAGGGTATGAAGCTTTGTGTTGTTTCAACAGCTACATGTAGTGTGAGATATTCCCGTTTCCCGTGTGTTTTCTGGTTGTTTTTTGTGGACTTCTTAGAGGATCGCTTTCTCCCCTTTCTCCCCTTTCTGTCCATAGAGGAATACCACCGTGGGTTTTCAGGGTCTAACCCACTCGTAAAAGATTGGCCCTACTATTTGTTATCGAATCTCACGAATCAAAAGTCCTGATCCAGATGCTTAAAAGTTTTGGTTTTGTTTGGTTCTAGGTGTTCGACTCTTGCATCGTGTGGGTACAGCTCTAGGCCGAATAATTGGCTAAGAAATCATCCATGTATCTCTATTGTCGACCTCTCTCCCAACGGCAGCCAACCGATATAGGATCCACTTGAAACGGTATAATTGCCTCATCTTTTGCAGGGTGAATGAAGAAAAATTAGTAGAACGGAATTTGAATCTACCACCTCCGGATTAACTGCCTGTGCTCTACCAACTGAGCTATCTAGCCCTACGTTCGCGAGCTCCCTATTTTGTCTGCATCTTTGTTTGGGGGTCCAGTCGAAAGTCATGCAGCCTTTATAATGCGAACAGCCAGTGATCACATCCGGGTAACGCTACAACCTGGACCCAATTTCAAAGAGCTGCTTAAGAAGAAAATATTGCTTCAGTTTGTTACTTAACATAAATGAACAGGATACCAGTCACAGATTATACATGTGGCAAGGTAGTTTGGATGGTAACCTTATTCTCGTAAGCAAAATTATGTTGTGCTTAACTACTTGTTATGCTAATAAGCAGTTCTATGAAATTTGGCGCAAGCAGTAAGGGGATCACTATAAATGGTTACTTTCCCGCAATGGAAACCGACTTGATCAGTGCAGTGAATGTCAGTTGTGGTGAGATCACCTAAGTCTGTACTTTCTCACTTTTTGCATTAAACTTTGCATAGAAGAACACTACTTTTCCTTAATTTTTATAGTATTATTAAAATGTATTTAATTTCAGGTAGTATTGACGTTTCAACAGTTACCACAACTAAGCATTAACGAAACGTACGGGTGCCGTTTCGATGAGCTACCCGTATCTTATGGCATCACTAACGGTCAGAGTATCCAGTGCAGTGCACCAGCGAAGGCTGACGTACCATTAATTCCTCCTCATGGTATAAGTATTGTTCTGACCAATCACAATCTATGTTTTGAAAGATCATCAACCTATATGAATCGAACCTAATCCACGAATTGGCCAATGTGCCATCATTTATCGTTATCATTATACTGACTGACTGACCCTGAAATATCGTGTCATTCCACCAACTGACCTGAGTGTTTTGGTATAAAGAGAACAGCTGGCATTTTTTAAGGGGTTTTTCTCTTTGTATTTCGAACATGAAGATTTGAATTTACATAGACCTCATTTCCAGCATCCCGAAGCTCTTATCCATTCATTTTGCTTCGTTCACATTATTATTGGAATTTCTCTGGCCGTCGGTAAGTCTCATGCAAATTGTTTGTCTAAAGTCAAAGTGACGAATGTTCACCCTTAGTCAATCAGTGAGTAATGTGATTAAAACAACGTGAGGGTATATAGCTTATGGTCAACTTGAGCTGCTAGTTTATTGGCGTGCTTGAGGGAGCTATATTTATAAATATCCGGCCGTCCCAGTGCCATGAATTATTTCTAACTCACCGTTTGATATCATTAATGTGCAGATGACCACGTGACGATGCTTTTGGGTGTATTTTCATCGGAGTCCATGGTGATTATTATAAGTACAACGTTTAGCTACTTTGATTGTACGAGACACACCACGTAAGTAGAAGACGTTTCAAAAAGATGTTCACATTCCTGTAAAATAGGGCAGTATTGCAGTAGGCTACCAATGTTTTTTCCACGGAGGCGCTAAGTTTCACAGGTTCACGCCAGATGTACCTTTGACCTCGCATCCATTCACAAGACGGAGATTCGTAGTCTATACACACGGACGTGTACACACATTGAATAAAACAACATGCGTCCAGTACATTTTGCACATGCAGCAGCAGACGATCGAACAGTTCCTGCTGGTACTGGTAGTGTAGCCGACAAACTACGTCACTTCGGAGCAGACCAATCATAACACAGATATAGAAAGCTTATGTCACTTCACGTTAACCAATGGAATCATTAGGTCCTGTAAGACCATGACCACTGCCTGTCTTTATCATTGCGGATAAAGACAGGGGACGAGTCTACTTCATTGTAACGTCCTACATACAAAGTACTTTGTTCTAAAAATGTAATTAAGCCCGTTTAATTTCTTTTCTCATACAAGGAGTATCTGTTTCAATGTAAACTGCTTTGTCAATCCTATACATCGACAAGTGTCTTCTTAGAAAATGGCCAACCCCAGGGAAAACTGAAGGTGGCGCACCATTTTTGACCTCTTTCCCCGTTGGAAAATTCTGAATGGACTAACTTTCAATTTAAAAACTGAACTTGCCAAACTTTCTTTTTGCAACAACCATCCTGAAAATATGTTTGTCAGAAAATGATTTAAAATTTTGAGAAAAATGTAATTGAGTTCAACTCATCTATTGCTATAGGAAAGGTTTAGAATTCTTTTCAAGTCTTTGATGCCAGTTTTCTGCAACCAGCGCACAAAACATGTCGTTTGCTCTCAGTCATGCGCGATATCTATGACAATCATAGACCTGTAGTCAAGACTAGGCGTCGTTTTCATAAGGATACCTTGTTTGGCTGATGCTGTTTATAAAAAGATAATGTTATGAACAGGCCTACATAATTAAATAGCTGTTCTGTATACAGTATTTGCTAAATGGTCGTTTCTGCTGTCTCTCGTTGTTTGCCATTTTCTTTTCTTCAGGTGTGGATCGTGTGTTTCGAGTGACTGGAGCTGTGACTGGTGTGTATTTGACAACGCCTGCACGCACCAAAGTAGCAATTGTACTCATGGAGACACCATTGTTACAGGAAACAATGTAAATCTCTCTCTTTTTCTATTATTTCTTTTTTTTTGTCCTTAGCCGAAATGTTTGGAGTGTTTTGTTTTGGATTAGCTCACCAGTTGAACCTTTTGTAGCTTTGTTGCCATTGGTACCGGTACATAATCTTTGAGTCTGTGTCTTCAGACGTTCTTGTCAAAAGTACCTGCGTTTTTACTTCAGCAGCCATATCTGTGGCCGCTGAAGACGATGGCTCGTAAAATGCATACGGTCAAATGCATCCAAATTACAAACAATTGAAGACAAATTGTATCTTTGGGTTTTTGGAATCGTTCGATTTGTTTTAATCCTATACATGATTATATGCAATAAAACTAACCTGTGAAAATCTCATTTCAAAAGGTGGTCGCGTTTTTGAGATATCGCCAAAAATCCGGAGCGAATAATAACATCTTCGCAGGAACCCTAACAAAAATACACAATCTGAGAAACGTATCTGACAGTAAAAATTCTGAGATTCAAATTTTTGGGAATAAAAACTGATACCGTTTTACATAACAACATTACTTCAAAGTGAAATGTTTCTCAAAGTGCTTTATACTATCGAAAGCTGCTATAGGCTTCTAACCAATAAGTTTTTATTGTCATTAATTTAAGAGTGATTACCAAACGTTTACCTTCCCTAAGTAACTTTTAGTTTAGAGATTGTTATTGTTATCATTTTATTTCTCTGGTAATGAAATCAAGGAACACTTTTGAGCCTCCCGTTCTGAAGATACATGTAAAGAGAAGATTAAGAAAAATCAGATTTAGATGTGGGAGGTAAAACACCATGCAACAGGAGTGGACTTAAAATCTATCCACATGCAATGCTCCAGACCAACTGGTTTCCACAAAGGCGAAAGACAAAGAAGAAAACATTAAGTCAAGGAATTTGTCTTTTTCTCGTTGAAAATGATCAGCACGGCTGGGTTGTGGGCAAAATATATATCTTGTAAAGAAAGAAAAGTTGATTTTATGAATGAACTGATCACAAATTCTTCAAACTGTATGCATAGATTAATAATGTATTGAGGTTTAAGTAGGATTTGAAGCTTTGCATGGTGGGAGTATAACTGAGAGAGGTTTGCGGTAACACCATGTTAAAATCTCTTTTGAGTACTGTTGGGCTTAGCTCAGTGATGCACGACGGCGGGAACAGGAACTGGATAAGCTGGACTTGGCTCAATGAAGCATGTGGGACTAAACCTAAACTGAAACCTATTGGGGGTGGGGTGGGTAGGGAGTGTGTGCTCAGTGAACTGAATCAGTTGTAGATAAGCACAGGGAGGGTGAGGGAACCTAGAGGAGACTGAGGGTAAAGAAGACCCAAGTCTAAGGGGTTGGAGATGTGACCTTGGATATAGGAGATCCTTCAGGTTATTTAGGTTATTGAGGTTATTGAGGTTTCACAAACACAGTTCGACACTCCAGTCTCGCACCTTTCCCATCAACCAAAACACTGACATTTTGATTCAATGAAATCAAACAGTGCGTGGCTATAGCGTTTTTTCTAATTTTTTTATTTATATGTTTAAACAATTATCTGTTGTCGTTACTCAAAACAAAGCACCCGTTCATTTTGTGTCTATCCCTTTTTCTTATGACATGTGTGTTGCAGAATCCTGTTTGGTCACCGAGGCAGGGACTAGACTTCTGTCCACAAATACGGCCCCAAACTATGCCGATACTTGTTCCAGTGGGTATATCCAAAGAAATCGACGTCAATGTTGCGAGTTTACCTGACTCTACAAAGGTAAAGTATCGCACGTCCTTGACCCAATTTCATAAAGCCTGTATAGGCACACAAATTGCTAAGAACAAACGAATCTTGCTAGAAAAGGTAACCAACGAAAATTCCATGAAGTTTACATCGTTACAACTGGTGCTCCACTCATTTTTTGCTTACAAAAAGATTTATTTAGCCGTTTGTTCTGCTTATTAGCTTTATTAAAATGGGCCCTTATTGTGTTTTCCAGAATTTTGTTACAATTTGGGTTTGTCTCTCTGTCCTCAAAAGGGTCCTCGTATTATTAATGATTTAAACATGATTGGTTGAAAACTGTTAATAAAAATTTCTTGCGGTTAGGGATTCTTTCAGAAGACTCAGGACACTTATTTTCCTCCGATATAGTAAGGTTCATTTTGAAAAATTCATTCAAACTGCTAGTTATTTAATAATAATAATAATAATAATAATAATGATTTATTAAGCGCATTTCCAAAGAAGACCAATGCTCTTTACAATATAAAACACATGAACAAGTTAAAAAGCATTGAAAAGAACAAAACCACAAAGGCAAGGACACTTAAAAAAGCAACACGCCCAAAAAACACAGAGATAAACAAGCATAAAAACCCACAAACATTCAAAACACACAAAAATGCATTAAAAATCCTTGGGGAAAAGGTAAATTTTTAAAAATTTCTTAAAACATTGCACATTTGGAGCAGCACGCAAAATGACAGGTAGTTTATTCCACAATTTGGGCCCTAACACAGAAAAAGACTTCTCCCCAAAAGTTCTTTTAGTGGAGGGTATGGCAAGACGGGTGTGATCTTGGGCAGATCTAAGTCCTTGACGACCAGAGTTGTATTTATTCAAGAGGTCCTGTAAATAAATAGGTGATGTACCATAAACACAATTGTACACATGCACTAAGATCTTGAACTCAATTCTCTGCTGGACTGGCAACCAATGCAACTCACGAAGGAGAGGGGCCGCGCTGGTGCGTTTGCTAACCTGATAAATAAGACGCGCCGCGCGATTTTGCAATTTTTGAAGACGATGAACCTTTTGTAACAATTTAAATAATTAGTATATACAAATTTGCATGTTATGATTAAAAACGGTGAGTTAACTGTGGTAATGACAAAGACTCAAACACCGTGAATCGAGAATGTTCTTTGAAAAAACAGTGTATCAACTCAACTTTTTGATCAATGCTCTGATTATTCATACCACTGATGCGTTTTGGTTTTGTGTATTTGCGATTAAACCAGGTGACGGGTTACCAGTGCTCTTTGTCATTTGAGGGTACCATGCAGATTACTCAGGCGACCTTGTTAACTGATGACGTAATACGGTGTCACGGACGAATGGTGAGATGTAGTAACTAAAATCTGGTATAACACCTCATATCTGGGATTCTGCGTTGTGATTGGTTTAGAGCGCGTCACATGATGTATTATGCTTATTGGTACCTAAATGGCTATGTTAGTGTATATCATATGAGGTACATAAAACTCATTTTGGTGTTTTGTTCACTCGTACTACTTCGGTGATCGCCGAAGCGTTTAATTTTCCCTCGGGTTTCGTCAGGAAAATAGAATGCTATACCTTGAATTATTTGGGTCACCTTAATTTGGAGTGATAGTTTACACTTGAAGCAGTAAATAAACACATCTTGTATTCTACACTATTCTCATTTACCATACTATAATTAAATTCGTATAAAATCAAAGTCGCTTGATTGTTGTTCGCTTGATAAATCCCAATGACACATTGATATGAATAGCAATTTCAAAGATAGAAAACAATGAAGATCAAGTCTTACTATTTGCTGGAGATATTTTCGTATATTATTGAGGTTATTCAGTGATCTATAGATTCTCTGAGTTCTATGGTCTCTAAGTGTTACAATAATGGCATGTCAAGCGCACCGGACTCGAGTTCTTGTGTCTCTGATCAGCTTAGTGTGGGTTTGGGTTCCAAACTTGTCACTTATGGCCGTATTAAGCAAGACACTTACGGTAACCTTTATTATTTCGTCCTTCGAATGGGGCGTAAAGCTGGGGCCCGCGTGTTGCAAGCTGGCCCAAAGAACACAGCACAGTTGCTTGGAGGTTTGATGTGATACTCAGTAATGAATTTAACCGACTTAACCTTGGTAACCAGAATTACATAAAATCAACTTCCCATAATGCGTTTAAATTCAAGTTTGTAATATAAGTCCAAATGCAATGACACGCTCGTATATTTAATTTAAACCGTATGAAAGAGACCCGCATGACTGTCGATTATTGTGATTTTGTTTTTCAAGTATACATATGAAGCAGATGACAAGAGAGAACTAGTTGTGCCACTGCGGGTACAGTGGAATGGCGACAGGCAGTTAGAAAGTAACAACAATATTGGTGAGTTTAAACATGATGGGTATACCAGTATCAAATGGGTATTATAACCAAGAGCACAATATGAAGCTGTTCAGCGGAAAATATTGCGAATAATGTCATTCATTTTTCCTAATTTCATTCAAATATAGAAAACAAACTTTTTGAACCTTTGTTTACAGACTGATGGTTTGTTAATTTGAGACTAGAGGGTGGGATTGAATCTTTTCTCCCTTTTTTAGGGGGGGGGGGGGGGATGGGGGTTTCAATTAAATACAACAAAGCAAAACATTCAACACAGTCGTACACACATCAGTGTTTCAACCCAGTAAATCAAGGACTTGTTTCTATTATTTTGACTTTTTGTTTAGCAAAGTAACATTATTTTTTTTTTTTTTTTTTTAAACTCCCGGATCTCCTTTTGTTATAGTCCTCAGTTTCAGCGGGTATAGACGTGCTCATATGTTTGTCGACTCGGTAAATCGAGAACTTTTCTTTTTTCTACCGTTGTTTTAGATATTTTTTCAGCGACATTACCATTGTTTTGTACACGAATTAAAGCGGGTAGACACGCTCACATAAAACCAACTTGTTGGACTTTCCCTATTATACAAGATTGGTGGAGCTTTAAGCCTGAGTCACACCGGACTAGTTCTCAAAACGTCCGAACCCGTCCTAAACAAAATCCTAACACGGGTTGTAGTCTGGCTAGAACGTATAGATTTGGCCGGACAATGTGATCCCGTCCATCTCGTCTTAATCCCGTCTGCAGTCCGTTTATATCAATTTCAGATCGGGAAAAATTGCCAAGCCCGTCTTAGTCAGTTTAAACCGGTTCGTAACTAGTTCTACTTCGTTCCAAGAACAGCAATTCCGTTCGTAGTACGTCCATCTCGTTTTAAGTACGTTGCCACTCCGTCTAGTTGCAGGCAGGATGGTCGACCGAAAATTTTGAGCAGGCTCAAAGTTCTGGAGCACCATTCCGATCAAACACGTCCGAGCCCATCCATGAAGTTCGTAAACAGACCGTAACAAGTTGCTACTACGTCCACTCCGTTTGCACACAGTTTATGCCCGTTTAGCTACATTTTTCACAACGTAGTGAGAACGAGTTTGGTGTGATGGGGGCTTTACATAAGAGTCGCAGACAGTGTTCATGGTTTGCGTGATCAACCATATACATGAAATAACAAACCTGTGAAACGTTGGGCTTTATCCGTTGTCTGAGTCAGGAGAAAATAATAAAAACCCACGTACAATTTTCAGCATAAACACGTCACACGTTGTCCTTAATGTTGGTTGTAACTACCGAAATCATCAGCAGTTGCGGTTTTTTTTTGAAGGGTTTCAGATACAGTTTCTTGAATATGTCTTCATTTTAAAGGGAAATATTTCAAAGAAAAAAACCCGTGAACTTTATCATCAAATAGCTTTAAAATTAGGAAATTGCGTGTGCTTTTTATCCTCAACAATACTGTTTAATAGGCTACCTTTAATGTAATGGCGAGCTTCGGTTGGAGGCCACTGGTTGTATATAGCTAGTTATTTTGTTGTGACACTTAACCTGTAAACTTTGTGTATCTTGATCTCTCAACAATTTTCAGTTACACTTTATAAATGTGACGTGGGCCGACGGGATTGTAGTCGCTGCTTGTCCGTTGAGACAGCGAGACCAGAACTCGGATGCCGCTGGTGTGGTACCCAGTGTGCCTTCATGGAGAACACTGACTGTTCAAGCAGCTCTTTGAGCCCCGGTAGTCAGTGTCCGGCACCAGTCTTAAGACATGTAAGAATTTCATAAAATTAAGTGGGCGTTTAGAATAGTCATAGCATAACATAGATCCGTCTTTAGAGTGTTCTCTTTAGTTTCAACTGTATGGGGTTTTTAATGTAAAATGTTAATCCATTATTATTGACTCCGCAAGGTCGTGCGTTCGAACCCCACCGAGCAATATGCCTGTGTATGTGTACAGCTTTTCACACATAGGTGTATGGGTAAAACCCAAATAATATAGACCATGTTACCTTTGTTTACAGAAAAGTGACCTTGTACATTCTCATGCATTTCCTGACTGGCAAGATAGCCTACTAGACTGGCCATATGGGAAAATTTACATTTTGTGTAATAATTTTCACATATTAAATTAAAAAGTTACAAAAGCAACAGCTTTTTTAGATGTCCCACCTTTCTTCATACCAAAAGTTGAGAAAAATCAGACAGTGTAATCTTCATAAAACATAAGATTTAATGTTTTCTTCCTGCCGGAAGTCCAGGCTCTGTGGCTCTTTTGTAAACATGTGATGTCATAGGTCACATGGTCTATAGATCAATATTATTGCTTATACAAATTTATGCAAATATACAATGAAAACATGATTTATGTGTCAGGTGTTTCCTGCCTCGGGTCCAGTCGAGGGCAACACTGTCATCGAAATAAACGGAAGCAACATCGGTCAGAAATTTGAAGACATCCGAAGAGTGATGGTCGGAAACCAACTATGCAACCTGGCTGGGTTGGACAATAATTATTGGTACATCCCTGGACAAAGGTAATACGTACAGTTCGATTGTGAGTGAGTCAAGTTCGTTGCTTTATGTTTTGTATGATAATAACAATGGGTGCTTTGTAGCACTTTATCACACCCCTATTCAACAGGATTAAGCAGAGCTATGTGTTTGAATTATGAGACCCATTTATGTTGCACCTAATTCTAAGGTGCTTTAGACCAGAAACACCGGGCAAACCCCTTAATTCTCTTCTTCACGATAATAACGGTGGTTCTTTTACGCGCATTGCGACACAGGGAACTATACGGCTTTAAGTCCCATCCGAAGGACGAAGCAAATAACAAGACTGGGTCTCCCACCCACACTCTGCTGATCAGAAACACGAATAGAGCTTGAGTACGGAGCGCTTGACCGCTCGGCCTCGACACGCCACTAGGTGGCTCACCAAAATGGGAACCTGCCAATTTGCTCAAGTTACTTTGTTATTATTGGGAAGGCAAAATTGTTACCTTATAAGTGTTGGCACACCCTGAAAACCCTAAGAGCTGTATGAAAGTTTTATTTTTTAGTTAAATTGCCCCACCCCTTCCCAGAGGTTAAAGTTCTTTCTAAGCCACTGTCACCGGTGCCACTGTAAAGAAAATAGGTGTGCCTTTGAGACAAACGATCTGATTATTATTATTATTATTATTATTTATTCGACCAAAACAAACAACAAACCAAAGTTACAATAGCATAAGAAAGAATATTAATGGAAAAACAGTTATAAAAAAAGCAAGTAATAAGGAAAATAAATACAAAATTTGAAAAATAAAATTTAATTAATAAATAAGAAAATAAAAGCAAAAACAAAAAATATAAAAAATATGTAAAATATATGAGGGCGACTGAGGGCAGAGCATGCAGGAGGGGAACAAAACCAAATGGAAAGGACAACCAGAAGGGATAAAAACAAGGACAAATCATGCGGGTCAGGGGTAACAAAAGTAAACTAAATTACTGTTGCTCGGAAGCATGCTGCCCCACGCATGACCAACAAACACAATGAACACAGAAACAACATTAGGGAGAAACCAAACGGGCTCGTTCACGACCTGCATGCAACCAAATTGAACATCTAATGCACTGTGTGATTTAAACAATGATCCTTAAGGAGGAGGAGAAATGTCATAAGAGGACAGATTACAGCAGCTTCGCGAATGAAGGATGGAAAAGTGTCCCATAGTCTGGGAAGTCGATGGGAGGGTGAATGGTACAATGAGTCGGTACGAGCGGAAAGATGGCGGAATGTGAGTGATTCAAGATGACGAGGATTAATGAAAACCCCGGCAAGAATGGATTCGCAGTGAGCAGTGCCATGTAAAACCTTGAACACAAAGGAACTGAGCAAGTAATTACGCCTGTTAGTTAGAGGATGCCAATGAAGACGCTGCAATCTGTCCTCATAAGACATTAATTACTCCGCGCCTTTGTGAGCAAGCCGGGTGGCAGTTCTTTGGACCCTTTCAAGCTGATTTTGTTGCGATAACGTATACGGATGCCATGCTGGGAGACCATACTCTAAAATTGGGAGAACAAGAGATTTATACAGTGAGAAAATTGCGTTAGTGGAGGACCCCCTAGCAACTGTTCTGATGAAACCTAACATGCGGTTGGCTCTAGCGACAACTGATGAGGTATGTGTAGCCCATGAGAGCTTGGAGTCAAATGTAAGCCCTAAGTACTGAAACGACTTGGTAGATTCTATTGGAAGAGTACCTAGGTTGTACAATATTGGGTCAAGGTGCCTGCATCTAGTGATATGCATGACCTTGGTTTTACTAACGTTAAATGACATTTCATTGACATCGGACCAGTTTTTAAGCTTATCTAAGTCAGATTGAAGCACATGTTCGTCATTAGTGTTTTCTATTGTGCGGTACAAAAGAATGTCATCTGCAAACAACACACAACTGGAGAGAATTGAATGAGATATGTCATTAACAAAAAGATTGAACAGTAACGGCCCTAGCACACTGCCTTGAGGTACACCAGAAGTAATGTTAACCCAGGAGGAGACTCCGCCCCTAAAGAGAACCCGTTGCTTGCGGTCAGTCAGGAATGACCGAACCCAATTCAACACCACAACTCGCCCTGAACATTGAAAGAGGTTGCGAGTTTTTCAAGTAGGATGTGGTGTGGCATTGTGTCAAAGGCTTTTGACATGTCCAAGAAAACGGCATCTACTCTTGGGGGGCGGCGTCTATCAAGGGAGGATGACCAAGATTGAATAATGTTCACCAGTTGGGTAACGCAACTCCTGTGTTTAACAAAGCCGTGCTGATAGGGATTTAGAAGACCAAAGGTGTTTAAGTGATTATTTAAGGCAGCAGTTATAATGCGTTCAAGAACCTTACATAACACTGAAGTCAGAGCAACAGGCCTATGATTGATAACAATAGTGAACAAAACTTGTTCAGGTTTGTTTAATGTTTAGAATGAAGATAGTCATGTTTTATGCATACTGTTGTCATTGTAGTGTAAGATGTAGAACTTCCCCACTGAGTTCAAACATGGCACAGACCATCACCGTATCGGTAGCGACAGTGGATGGAGGCGAGGACTTGATAAGCACCGGGGCAGTGCAGTTCACCTATAAGGTAAGGACACTTATCTTAAAACGAAGTCATAAGCAAATTAAACTAACAATCTTAAAACCCAGTGAGGGACACTGTAAGCACATGCTGACGTGTTTGAACCTTTCCATTGTCTTAACCATATCGCATACACTATAGTCAGCTCATGTGCATGATGTCCTAACCTGCACCATGCTACATCCTATAGAGGGGGTTGTCAATTATATCAACACGGATCGGTGATTTGTCAGGACAAAACTGCCAGCATCCTTTGTGTACAAAACGGGTGTAAATGAAACCAAATTATTAAGTTTATTAATCAAACAAATAAGCCTAAATTAACAAAGTCAATACCCGGATAGGTAAACAACGCACTAAGATAAAAACAAACGTAAAAAAAAAAATTTACATTTATTTTAACATATAGATGGAAAAAGCATCTGCTGGCAACCTACCACAGGGACCCTGCAGAAACAGGACCCTGTCGCCACAGTGTTAAAATGAGAAATGTCACTGAAAAGTCACTAATTTTGGGTTTTTTTTGTGTGGTTTTTTTTCAAAATTAAACTGTAAACCACATCAGCAAATAATCAAACTTAAATAGAACTTTTAAAATGAGCTTAGTAACACTATAGTCCAAGAATGTTTTAATTTTAACAGGATCCCGTAATTACTGGCATCTCGCCGGTAGAGGGCTATGCAGATGGAGGTACACTAATAACTATTACCGGTACAGACTTGGATATCGGCAGGAACATCCATGTTAAAGTTGAGGCCAATATAACATGTGAGATTACAAGGTGTGTAAATAATTGCACTTTTATAACCCTATGGGAAGAAAAGCATCTGGTCAATGGTGTAAGAATAATACCAATGTGAGTCGCTTAATACTTCAAAACCAAAATGTTGTGTGAGGGAAATACGTTTAGTGAGCGTCGTCGTTTCAAGCAATGGTACCACTCTCCATACTTTTTTTAAATGTATGTATTAAACTAGAACATATTTTTCTCTGTAATGGAAGTATCTCGAACTCTTTATAACGAATACGCACTTGCAGACGTTAACAGCTCCAAAAGCGCCCCTATATACCACTGAGGTCGAAGTTTAAGACTCTATCACTGGCTGAGTACACATGAGCAAGTAAGCCTACCCATTGACTTCTACAGTGGCGGCCTATGCAAGGGGTCTATGATGACCAGGGCCCAATTTCATGTAGTTGCTTAAGCAGAAAATATCGCTTAACAATTTTTCTGCCGAGCAAAAATGAGCAGGACACCTGTCATAGATTGTAAAAGAAGTAACAATGAAAACCACATAATTTCGAGGGATAATGGTGTGAATCATTATGATTCTGTTTTTAAAACACTTTTCCCAGCCATCTTCATTTTATAACAAACGCTTGAATAGCCCAAAGCGCCCAATCCGAAGGCAATGTAATCCATTTAAATGCTCTTATTTTTGGTAACAGCGTGACCAGCACGGCTGTACGATGTCGTTCTGGAAACTCAACAGAGGGTCATGCCGGCCGTGTCGTGGTGACTTTTGACGGCGCCTCAAGGAGTTCTGTTGATATCTTCACCTTCGTGCCACTCCCTGAAATCTTTCGCATTAATCCACAGAACAGTATCCAGTCGTAAGTGAATATTTAAAACATAAAGAGATAACAACCATTGGTTTTGGAAAGAATAAATGACGTCTTCAATGTCATTACCAATCAGATATGGTCAGACGGCTAAGTGCAAAGTATGTAAAAATAATTCACGAATCTTGGCGATTTCGGGCAGATTGTTGAAAAGTTGATTGTGCTTCCTCAATATAAAGTGAGAGCGTTTCACCTGGTCATTTTGGCGCGAGATAAGTGGCCACGTTTCAACTGAAGCTATTCATTTTCAATATGTATGACGTCATAGTTCGTTTCCCAATATTGGTGCTTGCAAATTTGCCGCAAAAGGATAGGCTGAAAGTCACTCATGGTATGAGGCTCAAAACTCCAATGTACAGACTCAAAGAAACTGAAAGCATGACTATTGGTATTCCTATCGAAACAGTCAAAACTGTAAGATGGGTGGGGGGGGGGGGGGGACAGGCAAGAAATCTACAGGAATAGGAGTAATTTATAGTAACAAGGGAGTAAGGCCCAATTACATAAAGCCCGTAAGCATGTTCTGCTTACGGAGCATTCTTTCGCATAGTTTTATGTCATAAACAGTGCTAACTCTATGTGAATCAAAGCAAAAGGCACGATAGCTTGCCAACAGTTCTAGTTAGTAGATGAGTGACGCAACCATGGTTGCATATCCATTGTGAACGCGCACATAATAATGCTGTCAAATATTCTCGGTCGTAAAAGCACTTTTGCTTAAGCACATTTTTCTGATATAACAAGCTATACCTTTTGGTAAACAGCTATTTATTCATTTATAAAAACATATTTATACAGGATACAAAAAACAGCTCAGAGGCTGTTTTACATTATGGTCCTGTTAAAAAATAAACAAGCAACAAACTGGCAAAAAATACAAACAATGGGAAAACACCCAAGTGGAATATGGAAAGGAAAAATACACAACACACGAACTATACACAAAAAGAACAAACTATACTTAAAATACACAATGATTTTGGACATGAGTAGGTATTTTGTTCCAAACAGTAGTACCAGCTATCTGAAACTTGGTCAAGGCATTAATCTCAATTATAAGGATGGACCCAGGGCCAAACTTTGTTAGAGTGTTTACCGGTAAGCAAACTATTGTGCTTACCCTACAAGAACGTTGTGCGTACAAAGTTAACGTTTGAGAAGATCTTACGGTGATTGTGTGTTCTAAGCCCCGCCTCCTTACGAGTTGACCAATTACAGCCGCGAAACCCGATCACCATTAGTGCAAAGATCACCAAACGGCTAAAATGGTGATCAGATTTCGGGATCGGTGTATTGTTGCGTGACTCGAGTTCAAATAAATAAAAAAAACGAATTTCCTTAAACACATGTAATAAAGTCATAATCTTGCCGTCTTGTATCTTATGACACATTTAAAATGTTATTGAAAAACTTGTGCTGCTAATCGCCAGCAAGTTACCCTACCATTTGCTTTGCTTATGGTAGGATGTGGTATAATAGGAATTGTAATATATGGGAGTTTAGTAAGCAAAAGAAACCTGCTGAATTATGATTTGGCCTCAAACCACCGATAAGCCGGACCATGGTGGATAGACTACTGGAACATTTCTCAGGTTTGGTAATTATTTTGTTTGCAAAAAAATAGTTAGTGGCCTGACGTTTCGACCCTAGCAGAGTCTTTCTTCGAGAAATATTCTGTAATAGGGTAGAAACGTCAGGCCACTAACTAAATGGTTGGCATTTTTAACCATAGGTCCTTTTGGTTGGCAAGAAGTTTGCAACAGCTAATTCTATTTTCTCATTATTATTTTTTTCACAAAACAAGCGGTGGAAGGAAGTTGACCGTGTATGGACGTGGGTTCACGGTTGTGTCCATTGCAACAATCAAAGTTAAATATAACGAAGAGACGTACGAACAGGTCAGATTTCAAGTTATTTTTGTTCAATAATTTTACAGGCTTTATCCTGACGAGGATTGGTTTTGTCGTGTGTTGTTTAAATTAATTACTAAGATCAACGGGGCTGCTTCAAGGTTTAGGGTCATATACTTTTTTTATGGCCCCAAAAAACGTAATGCATTGTGAGAAGCACTGCAGCTGTTGATATTATAAACTATTTTGAGAAAGAATTCCTTCGAATTAATATGGTTTTCATAATTTTTCACCCAAAAAACATTTGAGTCTGAGAAACGATTAATGCATGAATCGTTTCTCAGATTTCTGACGCCGGTTGGTTGAAATTCAAACTTCTGTGGTGGCCGTTCGCGAATGCTACGACAAGGATGCGGTTGGTGCCCGCGCTGTCACATCGCTATAAATGTGGAAATACTTACGTTTTGTTGCTGTTTTCTCAACAAGTATGCACTGTATTCAGCTGAAGCTTTCACAAGTAACTTTTATTGTATCTTTCTTAATATTAGCACTACATTGACAAAAACCAATCTATGATTCTACGTCAAAAGGATCACCGTTAATCGTGGGTGTTTGGAAGACTAAGACCTTCTCAAATGTTTTCACTGTTTTCTAATTTTGAACTCGCGAGATCAAAACTCATTGTTAATGCTAAGAAACTCCTTTTCAGGCAAAGGTATTTGTTGGTTATGTGTAAATATGTGGACATTTACATTTTCACTCTAAAGCACAGAAAGTTATGTTTTTTTATGAACTCTGTCGACAGCCATGCCGCGTTGAGAACGATGAAACCATGCTCTGCACCGCGCCTGCCATCGCTGAAATTGCCCCCATAACAAAGTGTACATCTGCCACGTTTGGACTGGATGTGGACGGGAAGCAGCTCTTCATTCCTCATTCGGATTTCACCTACTGTCAAAATCCAATCGTCCAAGAGTTTGACGGGGGCGAGCTTCTCGTTGATTCAGCCGATATCTCTTCACTCACAATAAAGGTAAAGTTTAGCCGAGACGCGAGCGTACTCATGAAAAAATTGCGTTACGTTGGTATCCTTACGTAGTTACTCATCGGGAACTTTTTTGTATGTTTTTGGACAGCACTCTTTTTATGGCCACTATCATGGCTCATCAAAAGATCGCATTTACGTTGAATTATATTGAATGATTGCCAATATAGCAGACGTGCGTTTTGAAAGTTGGAGTCGGGTTGACCCGGTCCCCTTTATTTCTCTCATCTACAAGGAACACCTTAATCGCTCAACTTCCCCCATTTTACTTTCCTTAAAAATAAAATTAAATTCAATGATAACCCCGAGGGGTGCCTGAACGACAAACCCTTACTCTTTCAGTCCATCGCTTTCATTTTCAACTTGCATAGTGATTCTCTCACAGGTCGAGATGATGTCATGGGCAATCGATGACTCGGAAATTACGGTCTCGATAGGTTCCGCGGGTGAGTGTCAAGTCGTCTCTCTTATGGATACCGTCCTGACATGCCGTCTACCTTTCAACCAACCTCCATGTGTGGATTCAATTGGATGTCCTGACCAAGATGTGGCTACGGTAAATAGTAGTGATGTAGACTTATGGGCAAGTCGTTAAATGCTTGTTGCGGTGATAGCGTATAGCTTCCGTGCGCCAGCCGCCAGCAGTCTGGGGAGAGCAGTAAACGCGAGAGAGCCGTTATGCCAACACTGCGACAAACATAATCGACTTGTCCACAAGTCTACTATTTTTATATTAATAACACTTATATTGGTGTGGTTCCGGAAAGCCTAATACTAATAATAATAACTAGTTTTTATATAGCGCATTTTACAATAACGTATCAATGCGCTGTACATTAGTGCCCTGGTCATTGGGCCAATAACAATCCATCTTTCTCCACTCCCTGGTGGGAAGTATACAGCCCTGGGCTGCCGTGGCGCTCCGCCTATCATTGTAGTTTGGATTCACTATTGTAAACTTGTGCGTATGATTCATATATGTGTACCTTTTCAAAGCCTGGGCCCGGTTAACAATTAATAGTTTGTTCTTATACTTTAAGCAGAAAAACATGCGTAAGCAAAAGTATATTTCATAAACAAGCAAGTATAACTCGTGTGCGAGTTCACAAATGGATTGCATAGTATTGGGTTACTCGTCTACTTGCAGAAACTTCCAGCAAGTTAGCGTGGCTTTTGCCAACGGTTAGAAGCTAAATAGAAAGTCTGCTAATGTCCGCTCCATGCAAACAAAACTTACAGTCTTTATTCAATTGGGACCTGGTTGCAGATTGCATGCATAGCCATGGTAGAATGTGTACTATGTCATTAGCCAAAGTGTTTGCCTGGTGATACCAACCACTATTACCAGTTGAGTTCCGAGACTAATTGCACCTGCCTTCCTGCCATAATTGGGTTATTATGAGGCTTTTACATAATCACGTTTGCATTCTTAGATAACTTATAAAAATTAAGGATCATGTATTGTTTTATTTAAAGGTCCACTGGTATGGAAACGGTTCATTTGTATTGGGGAAGGTGGTTTACAAGAACGTCGGGCTAGCTGGTGCCGAGGTTTTCGCTTTAATCACGGCGATAGTTGTGGTGATCCTAATCATTATCTCGGTCTTGGTTATTATCAAGTACTGCAAACAAAAGCGTCATCTGAAGCGTGTCACACAAGAGTACAATGAACGTCTTCTTGCTAGGATCAGGGAACTCCACGAAGGTAAATAATGGTACAGAAGAAATCAATACTCACAATAAAGAGCGCCACCTAGAGTTTGAATTGGCGAGGTAATTTTCAAAGAGAGTGTAGTCGACATTCACCGACAAATTGCACTGCATGCTGAAACTAAAGTTTCGTGCTAAAGTAAAAGGGGAGCCTTTCCGGGACTCAAATATATCGACAATACTCAAAAGCCCGCGGGGAAAATTCTAACAAAATAAATAACTCTCATTCTTCAACACGAACTAAACAATGTTTGTTCAACTATTATAATACAAACGTCTTGTGTGAGGCCGTGTTACAATTGGCGGCTGTGGTTATTATGGAAGCGGCTGTTTCTAAGGGTGATGTTAAGGGTGGCATATATACTTCAACGCATATTAACGTAGTTCTCAAGCCGCAGCTGCAGCCTAGCCTCAGCTGCCAATTCGAGCACTGTCTAAGAATAGTGCAGAATGTTCCCAATTATTGGAGATACACTTTGAAAAGTGACGTCACAGGACACACACTTGGTGGCGTACTGTGAATCGACTTTATCTAATTATGGCTTTTTTATGGGACTATTCTTAACTCACTTGAATTTAAAGTTGATTTAAGTTAACAAATTTTACTTTACTATCGCAATAATGTGATGTCTACATTCACAGAAATCTTAGAAGCTACTGAAGTGAGACGTACTCGTCAGCCCGCAGGAGCTAAGGCAAACCTTCGAGCTAAAGACAAGAATAGACTGTCGCAGAAACCGATTGTTTTAAACGACCATGTTAACATCGTGCCTGGTGACCTCCATATTAAGTTCAGCCAATTAGACATGGGTAGTATCCTCGGACAAGGTAAGAGGTTTCTGAGACCAAGTCGGTACGTGTTGAAAAGTCAACTCGTCTTATGTGACACATGGTTTTTACACGCTCGGGATCGGGCTTTTCATTTCTCCCATTCCAGCTATCAATCAATTTAATTAAAACACATGTTTTGTTGTTTAAAATAACGTCTAATTCCCAAAAATGATATTTTTAATGGGACCCGATTCTTTCCGGCATTAGCCTATCAATTAGGAAAAAGATAATCCACAATTTAAAGTTTCTTGCACAATCCTGGGGAAAAATTGCTCAGTGGGTTTCCAAGGTGATGTTGAGCCGAAACGCAGTTTACGGCGGAATCACGTCACACTTGACGTTTTTCAGTGGTGCTGCTAACTTGGATTTTACCCATGTTCAAATGAGTGTAACCAAACCAAGACCCATGTGTAAAGAGTCTCATTTTAGTGAAATGGAAATTTAGTGTGCATTCACTGTCGACACGTTCATGCAAGTAACATTCCTCTATAGAGAAATACACCCCTTCTGAATGCTGTCAAAATCGAAAACAATTACAGTTAAAATCCTGACAACACATTACCCATTTTCCATGGGTTTTTTAAAGGAGACGTTATCAAAGAATTTGACGAAATTTTCACAGGTTGGTTTGCTGTATGGACCTAATGCATTGACGTCATCGCGCCGCCATCTTAGGGGTAAAAATGATGATTAAACAATGGGAAACGCTCATCTGTGTACGCGCGGTGCACAGGATGGGCCAATGAACAACCTTCTTATGACCCTTAACCTAGGGCGTCCTACTCGAATGAAGTCATGTGCATAAGATATTTAGTGTGTTAAATGAAAATTAAGAGGATGGGATGACTGTGCTTACTTGTACTTACACGATTTAAATGCTTTCTGTATAGGGGCTTTCGGAAGGGTCTTTCAAGCTGTTCTGACTGATGCACAAATTGGTACGGGTAAAACAGTGGCGGTCAAAACGGTGCAAGGTGAGGGTTATGTACCGGTATGTCAGAAATGTACACATTTTGTCTTCACCTTTTGGTAAATTTTTCTGGTTTTTTAAGGATTGTGCATTAAAAGGTGATGTCGTCCTTCTAAAAGCGATTTTTTTATTAAGAAGGCATACTTAAAAACTAACTGTTCAACTTTTATTTTTGCAATATTCTTGAATAAAATAATGTTAAAATAATTACACAATGTACGATGCAGAATGCAAAACTATAATCAACATCGAGTATCTTGCCTGCCGTGAATGCCATGGAATGCATAGGTAAATCGTTTTTCGGATAAGGTGATATGGTCTATTGTATTCTTTTTAAAGATACCACTGATTCCACTAATGTCATCAAGTTCTTGCAAGAGGGACTTTTGATGAAGAACTTCGATCACTCTAATGTGCTTGGACTCATTGGGTTGACCTTTAACACAGACGGTCAACCGCTGGTCGTGTTGCCATACATGGCTAACGGAGACCTCAAGTCGTACATTGTCAAAAACAAACAGGTATTTATAACATTTCTTAGCCTACTTTAAATGATAGACTTCTAAGACCTTCGTGCTTTTGTAAAGCACCCATTTTCAAACCCGTACAGAGGTTCCACTTGGAGTAAAGTTGAACATTCTTCTGATCGATATAACAAGGGTTGTTTGTACATAAGAAAGAGAAATATTAAATACAGCGTGTTCTAAATCACTCAAAGTAAAAAAAATAACGCAAAGAAGATTTATGAGGGGGCTCTTACCCATAGACGAAGTATAAGTCATGGGTTACTGAGGTGGGTAAAACAATAAATCTAACTAGTGGTCACTAGGCCGACTTGAAAAAGATAAAACTTTAGGAAGACTTGATTTCAGTCCTTCCTCGGATCCCGTGCACATCCCCCTAAGGAGGCACAGACGCATGGTCTCGGCGCGCCCGAAGTAAAACAAAAATGCAAACATCCCTTGTCTCCATTTGGAAAGTAAACGCCAGTTAATAAAGCACCCAACATTGGTATAATTGTCAAAGACCAGCATCCACAGTTTAAGTGGCACCAACCATACATGAAATAACAAACCAGTGAAAGTTTAAGTTCAATCGGTCATCGGGGTCACGAGAAAATAGTGAGAAATCCTATTACAATGTTTTCATTCATTGGGTTTTTACTCAAGAGATCAAAACTACTTTACTTTACTTGTTTCTTAAAAACTACAGCATTTCACGCAAAACTATGTCAAGGGAAGTTTTCCCACCATGGCCATCTTTCACGTAAGCTATGTGCAAATCTGTGAACGTATATATTTTCAATATTTTATTCAATGAAAAATAATGGACATCTTTTCGAAGGAGCTGTCTCACAACCAGCTATTGAAGTTCGCCGCGCATGTTGCTCATGGGATGGAGTACCTTGGCAAAGCGAAGTTCGTCCACAGAGATTTGGCTGCCAGGAACTGCATGTAAGCTTCTGCTGTAAAAGTTGTTTAACAAAATGTTTTCACAAATTTAACACTCTTCTGAAAAATGTATGCTTATATGTAATTTTGCAATTGATTCTGTTGAATTATCCTAGAGTATTTACACACAAACCATTTATATCCGTGGCGCATATTATCTGAGGCTTTTCTGAACGTAAGGTGTGAAGACTAAGACAACTTTACTGGTATCTCCTTTTCGCTTGCTGTTACGAAATGCTTGTCTTACTGTTATGTTTATAAAATGTTTTAAATAGGGTTGACGATAAGCTAGTAGTGAAGATAGCAGACTTTGGTTTGTCTCGTGATCTGTCCGAAGAGGATTACTACACCAGCGGGGATAAACATGCCAAACTACCCATCAAATGGATGGCACCAGAATCCATGGAACGCCGAGTGTACAACACTAAAACGGATGTGGTAAGGTATTTTTGTTCCGTAGGCGTGACTTTCGAGAATGTGGCTACTCCAGCAACCACCCCCCCCCCCCCCCCCCCCATCTCGAATAAAAGGTTGTGCCACGGCCGCGTGGACCGGTAACTAAACAAAGGTTGCTCACTTCATGATAGTTTTAATTTCTACCTCCCGCATGCTCATTTCAAGTGGAAAATAAGGAATTTGCCCATTGCTCAAAAGATTGATTCGATACTAACAGTGTATTAAGCTGAACCAGAAACCGGTTTTCATGATATTCTTACGTCTATTGTTTGTCTCTCAGTGGTCGTACGGCGTTCTTCTGTGGGAGTTGTTCTCTGCAGGACGCAGTCCGTACCCAGGCATTCGAAACAGAGACATTTATGATTTTCTGAAACGGGGAGAACGTATGGATCCACCAAGATTCTGCCACAAGAAGATGTAAGAGAGTAACTATATACTTTGTTTGTGTGCGCTAAATAGTTTTAGATTCAAAGCTGCGGGTGATATTTATTTCAAACAATAATTTATCAGCATTGTTTTAGGCTTAAAGGGAAGGATATGCTTGGTAATCACTCTTAAAATTAATGGCAATAAAAACTTACTTGGTTAGAAATACGGCAGCTTCCGATAGTTAAGCATTTTGAGAAGCACTTCACTTCGGAGTAACGAGGTTATGGAAAAGGATATCGGTTGTTATCCCCCAAAATTCGAATCTGAGAAACGTTACTGTCAGATACGTTTCTCCGATTGTGTATTCCAATTACGGATTATTCTTCCTGCGTGGCTGAACCGCTCCGGATTTTCGGCGATATCTCAAAACCGCCACCACCTTTAATAGAAATATTCACAGGTTAGTTTAAATGTATGTATCAATTTACAGGATTAAACAATCGAACGGTTCCAAAAACTAAAGAAGGACTCATTTCAGGTGGTTTACTGTCCCATTCAACAGAGCCAACCAAGTTATTTTTTTTGGTAAAATTACCATTGCTCAAAAAAACAACTTCTGACCTGACGAAAGAACAAACTTATAATTTATTGAACAACATTTCATTATAACTAGAGTCGACTCTGAAATTTGCTCTTTTAGATCTGAAATCATGCAAAAATGCTGGAGAGATTCACCAAAGAGCAGATGTTCTTTCCGCGAAATTGTTGGAGAGTTCGACCGGTTGTTGACTACAGGGTTCACGCTGGGTGATGCCCCGCCTCTACCGACTGGACGTGGAGGTTTATCCGGTCAGGGAGAGCGCTCTGTGGGTGACGACAAAAGCTCAATCACTCCATTGGATGTGATTGTGAATAATTGTGGCGAAAAAGGGGAGAGGGAAAGTGTGACTGGAAATGAAGAAATTGTGGATTGTGAGGAGTCTGGGAATGGATTACACAGTAGTTATCTCATTCCCATGGGAAATGTGAGTGGACGCCATGGACAGGAAGCCGGGGAAGATTGTACGGGAGTTGATCGGAAAGGGAAAGTCACTCCTCAGGGGAAGTCCAGTTTGAATGGAAACCGGGAAAATGGGGAGGAATGTAACGAGTCTGGAAGTGTTGATCGTAATAGCTATCTCATTCCTATGATGGGGGAGAATGGTCAGGGAAATGATAGGGATCAATGTGGAGGTGGTTTCATTCCTATGGGAAGTTTCAATGGGAAAACGGGACAAATGTAGATAGAATTAAAATGAGTGTAAAGAAGTCTGGAACTGGTGATTAAAGTATGAAGAGAAAGGAGCCAGGGAAATGATAGGGGAAAAAATAGGTGATTTTAGTCCTATATAATGGGAAGTTTGCGTGGAAAACAGGAAATCCGCAGAATGTAAGAGGTGCTAAAAAATATGGTTAAATTAAACCCATGGGTCAGGAATTGACGCGGTTCCAAATCCTATGGCTTCATAATTATCTTTATTGATTATGCATTTTTGGTGCTTAGACATTGCTTCAAATATCTTGATATGAGGCCATACCCTGTTCGTTGGGCCTAAAGCATTCCTTAAACCCTCTCAACTCCTATGCAGCACTGACAGCGATTGGTTATCGGTCAAAATACCATCCAATTCGGTGCAACTGGTGCCCTGTTATTTTTATTTATTTATTCATTTTGTTGTTTGTTTTTATTTTGTTTACATTTTTTACTCGGCAAATAAATTTACCTGTTAGCTTATTGGTGGCTTTTTCTGATTAAACTCTATTTTTGTCAACTTGGATCCAGGATCGAGATGTATACTTCTAGATGAAATAAGTACCAATTCCCCTAAAAGCTCACAGCATTAGACATCGAAAACATAAGCCCCAACCAACCAAATCGTTTCATTGTGTTTGTTTTGTTTGTTTATTTTGGGTTTTCTAAAATACATTTCATTCATACCATTTTAAAGAAAATCCCCACAAAGGGCTTACAAAAAAGTATTCCGTTTATTTATTTGGTTAATTAAAGATTCAGATATTCCTAACTTTCTACATTCTTATTGCCATGCCAGCTAGTAAAGAAACAATGAAAATATATAGTCTTTACAAATCAATAATGATATGATACTATGATATTACAGAGAACAACATTCGAGTTGTCGTCAAATGTTTATGCGATCCATGTAATAATAATAATAATAATAATAACGGGCATTTATAGAGCGCTCTTACACAGGGTACCACAGCGCTTTCCAAGAAACTAAAAAATAAGCGGATAAATAAAGGCACTTAAATGGGAAAGACAGTTGGTCCATGGAAATCAACCATTGAACAGGAAAGTCGTTACGAGAAATGGTTTTTGCCTAATCGAAGATCGGTCCGCATTGTTATTTTTCAATGGTGCTTTATGCCAACGACATAATTCTAAGTTCGCCAGTAACTAATTTTGTGGCAAAGCAGCGGTTTGAAATTGGGTCATGCAGGGCTGGATTTCATATTATGAGTTGTCAATATCACTGTATAACAATTTGTATTGTGACATCACATTTTGCATAGACATTAAGATTTGTACATAGTTAAAATCAATCCTTAAGCTTTCCTGGCATGCCAGAAAGATTTCCCAAACAGCTGACCATCTTGACCTCTCTTTGGCAGAGATTTAATCGGGGCCTGATTCTATTTGGTGCACCACTGAATTTCCCCGCTTCTGCCTTTGGCCATTTTCGAAACTACAGAATGGGCTTTGTCTCCGATTTGGGCTCGCTGTGTATAAATTGCCAATAACATTTCGTTTGATGTCTATACTTGTAGTAAATGGCGTAGGCTCAATGTATGTATTGCATGTGACACAACAGTGATTAAAATGGATTTTAAAGCTTCTTGCCCGTCATGTAATATCATTCCTTAGGTTAATATGATTTAGTAGGCCTATGTAAATATTGCTTACGTAACTGCAACAACGATTTACTTTGTTTTTAAATTTACCAATGAAAACAAAGTTGCTTTTAGAGAACATAATTATTGCAATTTCTTAAAAGTCGTATAAAGGTAATTCAATATAAAATATGCATATATTAATAAGATAATCTGGTGAAAAACAATATTTCGTACACATCACATTAAAAAAAATAAAAAATTACTAACACTACTAGTATGTAATTATACCCTAATTTAATTAGGTAATAACAGTGTGAGAAGCTGGTCTTCGCTGCGTGGAATGACTGGGTTGGTGGCTTGCTGTTTTTGATGGACCGAGAGGAAGGCAGTGAAGATCGGCTCCTCTCACTGTTATAGCCATTAATAAACACCTTTAACTAAAAAAAAAAACATTAAAAATCATCATAATTTGTTTCACCATTTTTACTCTTCTATTCATGTTCAAGGGCCATTCTTTAGGCAGTTCAACTTTGGCACGGTACCTAACCTTTTATACATATTTAACTAGTTTTGCATGTTTGCAAGAACCAGACTATAAGCTTTAAAAATTAATATCTGACCACCATGCAGCTATAGACTTTTCCATTGTTGATAAACAAACCGCGCTGGTTGGCATGGACGGCCGAATATTAGTAAAACATTTAATGGTGATAACAGATTTTTTAACGAAATTTGAAATGTTCTGCAAACTTTCAATGATATAAAATAACTCTCACGATCGGTTGCTTTATTCCGAAAAATTCAAAATTAATTTGAAATATTTGTGTAACATTGAAAAACAAACTGTGGCTATCTGTTTTTGTTTTGCATGTTATGGCTTTCCATAGTTTTCGAACCTCGGTTGGCAAAAACTCGGGCTGTGACGTTGCAATAGAAAGGTCTATAAATTGGTTGGTGCTCAGGATGTAAAAATAAAACAACTGCAATGGGAGATAACGTTAGCCCATGCAGGTCAATTTCCATTATTTACGTCTGAGCATGAGCAATCTAGCGTCCCCAAAAGTCTCCAACAAAAATAAAAGTCAGATGTTGAAAAGGTGTGTTGGGCTTATTTTTATAAACAAGTTTCAAAAGGGGCGATTCTTAATCCATAAATAAAAAATTTATAAAAATGCCTAAAATGTGTTACTTTGTCTAAATCATTTACAGTCCAGCTACTGAACATCAGCAGCAGTAAAAAACTTAATTTGACTAAATTATTTGCATTAACTTGCGTATTTCAGCTCATTTTTGACATATATATTTTTTGACAAATCACATGCACATGCTGGCAAACCAATGCGATCTCTTCTCCACTGTCGATCATAATGAACAAACTCCAAAGAGATATTATCAAGCAGCATTCAACACCAAAATGTCAACGTCCAAACTTTGTGTTTTAACCTACATACAAAGTGTGGACCTGAGAACAAAAGAGGTCCACATAAAATTGGGACTTGAAACACTATGTGGTCTTACCTACGCCCACACTGTGTTATTTACAGTGTTGAGGAATAGAATTTTCCTTAAGTGTATAGAACAAAGGAATGTCCACACAGTGACTGCAACATAGATGTGTGTGTGGGTAGGTATCCACATTAAAACCGGGAACCTATAACAAAAGGAACAAAAGGGACAATAGGTCCACGGTTGCTATCACAAAGGAAAGCATTGTGGTCCATGGTTGCTATCACAAAGGAAAGCATTGTGGTCCACAGTTGCTATCACAAAGGAAAGCATTGTGGTCCACGGTTGCTATCACAAAGGAAAGCATTGTGGTCCAAGGTTGCTATCACAAAGAGTTGAACAAAGGAGGGTCCACGATTACAGGTATTTACACACATGTGTGTATGTGTGAGTAGGTAACCACATTCAAACCCAGGACCTATAACAAAAGAGGACAATAGGTCCACAGTTGCTATCACAAAGGAAAGCATTGTGGTCCACGGTTGCTATCACAAAGAGTTGAACAAAGGAGGGTCCATGATTGCAGGCTGTTACACACTTGTGTGTTCGCACGGATTGGCACTTGTGGGGTCCTGACAACAATGGAACAATGGACCCCACAAGGTCATTTCAATAGGAACAATTGGACCCCACAAGGGAATTCTTCAGAAAAGGGAATAATAGAACAACAATAGCAGTACCCCACAAACCGGATCTGTAAGGGTGTGTGTGTGTGTGTGTGTGAGCGTGTCTACCCATTCTAACCGAGGACTTTAACAAAAGGGACAATAGGTACACAGTTGCTATCACAAAGGAAAGCATTGTGGTGTACAGTTGGTATCACAAAGAGTTGAACAAAGGAGGGTCCACGATTACTGATATTTACACACATGGGTGTTCACACGGATTGGCACTTGTGGGGTCCTGACAACAATGGAACAATGGACCCCACAAGGTCATTTCAATAGGAACAATTGGACCCCACAAGGGAATTCTTCAGAAAAGGGAATAATAGAACAACAATAGCAGTACCCCACAAACCGGATCTGTAAGGGTGGGTGTGTGTGTGGGTAGGTAACCACATTCAAACCCAGGACCTATAACAAAAGAGGACAGTAGGTCCATGGTTGCTATCACAATGTAAAGCATTGTGGTCCACGGTTGCTATCACAAAGAGTTGAACAAAGGAGGGTCCATGATTGCTGGTATTTACACACGCGCGTGTGGGGGGGGGGGCACCTAAAGGCAGTGGCATTATCAGATGTTTTGTTATGGGGGAGCAACTGTTGGGGCACATATGATATTCTTTATCTCAGATGCAAATTCAACATCTATATTTGACACATAAAGTTTGCGTTGACACCATGTGGTTGGCCTCCATTCATTAGAATGCTTGGCTGTCTCTAAAGGTATAAAATACTCAGTGTAACTCACATAAAAGTGCTTGGTACATCAAATGAAAACAAAACAAATTTGTGTAAAAAAATCATATCAATATCCCCAAGACAAAGGGTACCCAAACATACTGAAAATGGAAATGTTCTGCATGTTATGTACCCCTTACTGTTCTAAATCAGAAGGGGCGGGGATTTTGCGGGTAAATGGTCAATACTGTAGGTACAAATAAATTTGGTTGGATCCCTATATGCCTAAATGATCCCCGAAGCATTGATAATCAACAACATAAATAGAACCAGACTAAATTGTTCCTAAACAGCAGTGGCTTTGTCGCAATTATATGTCCAATGTGAATAAATTTACTGTTATCTCATTTAAATGGTCCCCATCATACCACCGACTCTCTTAGGCCAACTCCTCCATTTGTGGCAGACATTGAACAGACCTGGGCTTGGACGGAGTTTGATTGCTGTCTCGTGTCAGGGAAAACGACCTCTGTAGGTGAGGTTGTCTGTAAAAGGAGAGGACAAAACAACGATTGGATCAATTTTTGTACTCAAGCTTTAAAATATTATACAGGGTTTAATTTTAGTCTGAAAGCTAACTGATTATGAAGTTCATACTAGAACCATTTTTGTGTGAAATATTTCCCTCTGAAATGAAGTCATAATTGAAAAAAAACAGTATCTGAAAACGTAAACAATGCAGCAGCTGATTTTGGTTGTTACAACCACATTTAAGAACAATGTGTTTACATGCTGAACCTTGTTCATTGTTTTTCACTATTTTCTCCTGACTCACACAGCAGGTTAAAGGTATTATACAGGATTGGCAGAGCTGACAAAATAATCACAGTGTTCATGTTTTGTGTAATCAACCACATACATGAAATAACAAACCTGTGAAAATTTGAGCTCAATTGGTCATCGAGGTCACGAGAAAATAGTGAAAAGAGACCTTATGTGTTTTCTGTTTTTCAAACATCGAGTTTATTATCGCGCGCGATAAAAACTATTGTTTTACTCATTTCTCAGAAACGATAGCATTTTAGGCAGAAATATTTTAAGGAACCCTTTCTACCATTACTTACTTTAAATCATGTAAGTTATGTGTGAATCTGTGAACATTTGTGTTTTTCGATCTTACCAATAGTGTACAGGCCTTTAAGCCAAAATTTTCAGAGGTTCATTTTTTGTATATGGTTGATCACACTAAACATGAACACTGTCTGCCTCTATTTTGCCAGCTCTACAAATCCTGTATAATATCGTTAAGAATTGATTGTTACTTACCGGTGTGATTGGAAGATGTTGGGAATGAAGAACGGCATCGTGCACAGTCAGATACATGTGATCCAACCCTATGTTGTGGTCATTTAACCGGTCAAAATACTGGAGCAGGGCTTCCCTTGTGGCAACTGAATTTTAAAAAAATAAATAATAATAATTGTGATGTAATGTTTGACAGATCAAATAACTTAATCAAAACTTTCCTTGTGGTGCCTGAAATTAAAACAAACATAAAAATCATGATATTCGGTCCGCGGAAAAAAGTAGGAATATTTTATCGAGTACACATGGCTGATCTACATGTGCACATGGTGTAGGCTTTCATGGACTTTTCAGGCTATTGAATCACAATTTGACGTTTTTTTGACGGAAAACATACTAAAGTAGGGGGAATATCAAGTCTGATCATTGCGAAGTAGTTGGCCTCCATCTACGGCAATGTATGTATAATCTTGTTTTTACCCTAACACCGATGTGTGTTAAGCACTGTATACCCAGTACTTTCACGAGTTCTGTGAAAACAAATCCACAGGCAAATCACGACCTTTGCATTGCTAAGGCAGATGTCTAACCACTAGACAACTGAGCTAGCCCGGTGGCTAGAGGCAGTTCCAATCCTATGTGTTAGCAGCGGGTACTGCAACGGTGTAATAGATATTAACATAATAAAATGATGTAGTTATAAATCGAGGATGCTGTTAAGCTTAGGTAGTTGAAACCTACAGCTGTGTCTTGCAAGGCCAACCCGGGAGTGACAGATGGAACTCGGGGCAGCAGTTGGCGACAGCTTTTGTCTTTGTTCCTCTTTAGTGTGCATGATTTCAGAGATGACTGCTCGCTTCAGTACAGCCTTTCATATCCTAGGCTCTCCCAATTTTATGAAGTGATGGAAAGTCAACTTCAAGTGCGTAAAAAGAACAACTAGCCCCAAATCGTCAGTCTCCTGACGATGACTAGAGCAAGCTAGTCAAAACGTTGAGAACAATTAGGAACTCACAATTAGGAACAATTAGGAAGTCCCCTCGATCCACAAAGCGAAAGTGGTAGTCCCGACTGAGTTCCTACCTCCCTCCCCAGGTAGTAGTTAATAAGCAGCGCAGCTCTTTTCAGAACTGAGAAGTCTCCCGAAGTCTCCCGAATTCCAAATAATCTACTCCGCGGCAGTAGAATAAATAGCAACACAAGTTCTCAAAGAACAAAATCTACCTAGCAAGTAGATATACACATGGTGTTACCGTAAACAAAATATACATTGATACCTCACCATGCAATGCCTCAAATCCCATATAGCCCAAAATACAAACACATATTAAAAATTCTTCTAAAAGCAGCATCGTAGTCCAGCATGTTTAAACAAATTCTTGTAAACTAGATGGCTGGGGTGTTTTCAAAACACTACTTTAAAAGTATTATACAGCAACAGAGTCCAACATTCTCCTAAAGAGGGTGGTTGGGTTTGCATAGTGGTATCTTTCCTCGCCTTCCACCTCTAGGACCCCGGTTCAAATCACGCCGGGGGCACTACAAGAATTGGGTTGTCAGTCCCTGCCTGACTGCGTTTGTTTTCCTTGGAATATTTCCCCGGGGTTTTCCTCCAAAATCTAAAACTGAAACTTCCTTCTTTGTCTTCTCTCCATTGGGTTCTTGGCTAGTACAGTGAGTAAGTTCACTTTTCTGAGAATCCTTGGCTTTGTTAAACTACCAGTTCTTGAGAGATCCACCACAACTCATAGAGAGAGTTTTACAAACATGGTGTAAGCAAAACGCACTAGATTCCAACATTGTACTGTTTGTTCCAAGACACATCTCTTGAATGAGAGACTCTGGAAGACAAATATTTTCTTCAAACGCCCATGATGTATCATCTTTTTGAAAAAGAACAAAAAGGAAATGGTAAGTTTTTACCTTTACAACCTGCGAAGACCACATGGATTTCTTTCTTGAAGCATCGGTCGACGATTGAATGCAGCGTCTTTAGACCGACCATGTCAACGAAACTGAACATGCTGCAATCGATGATAATGGTGTGGAGGGGCATGTCTGATGACATCATCCCGCCAGAGAGACTGGAGATTTCTGAGGTTTCGTAGCTTGAGGGCGTCGCTTCGTCACCATTGTGCTGATGATAGCATGGGCAAGATAGGAATTATTAAGTGCATCTGTTTAAAGGTAGGGTTATACATTAGTAAGTAGGCCTCCTCCAAAAATGATTGATCATAACAAACTTACTTAGTGAGAAGCACTACAGCTGTTGAGAGTTTAAACATTATCCCTAACAATCCCTAACCCTACAAATTCAAACAGGGCAAAGTGTTTAATTTTGTTAGGTTAAGTACAGTGAAGTTAGGATTGGGTGTTTGATTCTGTGGGATTGTGTATCCTTGCTGACAAGTAATGGTGTTGGAATTTGTTTGAGTGGGTATGGTGGATGTGTGAAATGTACATGTCTGGCATTGCTCTTTCCTCCATGGTCTAATGAGATAGTTGTTTGATTATGTTACGTTGGGTACTGTGTGATTTCACTGATCAAATTTTGCACATGCCAAGTGTACACACTCCAACAAAATCAAACAAAAAAGGCCTGTGGAGTTTGTTAGGTTGTGTATCGTCCCCCTAAGCAGACTGTTTCATTTTGTTTGATTGGGTACAGTTCCCATCGCATGGTAGTATTTAGCTGTTGGAATTTGTTGGGTTAGGGATGGATTCTAGTAAAAACGCTTTGGGAGTTAGGGTTAATGAGAAAGAACTCCCTTCGAAGTAATATGGTTTGGAGATTTTTTCAATCAAATTTTGTTTTAATCTGATAAATGAATCATTTCTCAGATTTTGGAGGGTTGGTTTCCATGCAATTGCTGCTGCCAGAGATGCGGTTGGTACCTGCTGTCACCTCGCTAGACGTGGTTGCATTCGAGGTTCATGTGAAAAGACTATGACAGTTTTTTGCCATTTTCTCAAGGAGTAGACACTGTATTCAGCTGAAACTTTCACTTTCACACTTTGACATTGGGCCCAAGGTCTATAAGAGACTTGAAACTCACCGGCTGATTCCCATGGGAGAGACCGTTTCCATTTGTACTGTCGCTGGTTCCTCGTCGTTGTTTCTTCTTGAAGACTTTGGAATAGAGAGAATTCTTGAAGTATTCGGCGTTGACGAAGCACAGGCATGACTGAGACCGGAATATCTTAATCCCAGGAACCTGTTCTGCCTGTCCAACCAACATAACAAGAACTCTGATTCAGTTCTATTTTATTGTGAATGATTTTCAAAAAAGTTCCCAAAATAGCTAAGCATAACAAAATCCTGCTAAATAGAAGAAACTTTACATGGTTTTCAATTAAATTCCCAAATTTGGTAAGCATAAAGAAATCCTGCTAAATAGAATAAACTTTGGTTTTCAATCAGTTTCTCAAATTAAGCGACCGCAAGCAGCATATACTTAAATGCCCATAGTGGGTGATAATGGCCAAAAGAAGTTTTAAAATACTTTAATTGACCCCAAAATAATAACATAATAATTGATAATAATAATTTAATATATATATTGCGCACCTGCCAAATCATGTTAATACAAAAATTACCAGTTCCAATAAATAATATACAACCAAAAAGATAAAAAGGTACCTGTAAATTAGGCAAAGTAATCAAAACCATCACAATATTCCACAAGCCTCATTTTATGTAATTCAATTGATAAACAAGCAGTTTGTGTTAAGTGTGTGGAGTTTTACAATAACTGACTTCAACTGCCTGTTACTTATTCAAATAAAGTTTTAATGGACCTTATAAACTTGACGTCATTTGAGTAAATGGCCCTCTGTTAGAGGTGAAAAGAAGGTTGCCCATTGGCCCACCCGGTGAGCTGCGCGTACATAGATGTACGTTTTCCGTTGCCGCATCATCATTTTACTTCTATGATGACTGTGTGATGACATCAATGCATAAGGTCTACAGAACCCCGTAGCCACTCGAACACCGACTGCCCATTTACGTTTCTCTGTTCTTTGACTTTACTCACAAATATTTCAAATATCAAGTTGTAAAGAGCAAGGGAAAAAGATTTTACTTACAGCCTCGTAGTAGTTGATATCTCTGTAGATGTCAGTGCCGGGGATGCGGCCGATGATAGAACTGTAGGGCTGCTGAGTGCGTATGATGACAGTCATCAGAGAGAACACAACTCCAATAGCCAAGCCGATATCGACCCCCAATAAGATAGTAGACAGACAAGTTACCGTCCATATCAACTGGGAGGGCAAAACAGATGTTCCTAATAATTGCATAAACTCTTTCAAAATTATGATTTACTTTTTTTTTAGAATAGCACTGTACTCTTGGTATTTTTACAAATCCAGCAGGAAAAATCAACATGCAACATGGGTAGGAGTCAAACCCATGACCTTCGACATCTTAAGCATTAGAGCCAATGTCTTATACTTAAACCATCGAGCTTGACCAGTGGCGAGAGGCTGATTCAGATCCTAAAATCAGCATCAGGTACCATGACAAACAAGTTATGGATGTAACAGTTACATCCGAGATAAAGAACATTGTATTGTTGTTATTTTCCTGTAATGCACATAAAAGCAACCAGTACACTTATCGCTAAGAGAGGGGGTTTGCCTCAATGTTTTTGCTTAGTTGGCTACAGATTGCACCGCATAACCTTGTAAGCACTTACAAGGTGCTATATGAATAGGTCTTCTTATTCAAAAAATAGCGCACCTATCTTAAAGGCAGGGTGTAATTTGGGTAATTACTCCACAACTTATTGACCATAAAATTTACTTTGTAAAGCGCACTGGAAGCTGTCGATGTTATAAAACATTGTTAGAAACGGCTTCCTTGGAAGTAGTTTTAGAGAAATACATAGGTAATTTTTCACCCCAAAATTTGAATCTAAGAAAGGCTTCAGGCATGAAGCTCTCAGGCATCTGAAAACACACCATTGTATTCAACAAGGGTGTTTTTCATTATTTTCTTACAAATTTGATGACCAAATGAGCCTAATTTTCACAGGTTTGTTATTTTATGCATATGTTGGGATACACCAAGTGAGGATTCTGGTCTTTGAGAATTACTACAAGTATACCCTGCCTTTAAACATACTGCACCTCAAAAAAGGAACCAGACTGATTGGAAATTATATAATGCTTTTAATAATGCAAGGTGTAAAGAGCAAGGCCCAATTTCAAAGAGTTTCTTAAGCAAAATTGTCTGCTTAGCATAAATGAGCAGGTTACCAGTCACAAATCATAAACGTTGAATGGTAATTTGGCTGGTTTCCTTTTTCTGCTAAGCTTAATTTTGTTGTGCTTAACAAATTTGGGTGCTTAAGCGGCTCTATGAAATTGGACCCAGAAAAGAGATTGCAGTGTGGACCAAGAAGAACAAAACCGGAAAGAAGACAAGTGGGTAGGAGTTGGCTAGTGTAATTCTTTTGTTTTTTTAAAGGGCGTGTAAAATATTGGTAATTGCCAAAGACCTGTATCAACACTTGATGTGACCCAACATATACATGAAATAACAAACCTGTGAAAGTTTAAAGACTATTGTATTACTTATTTCCTAAAAACTATGGCATTTCATGCAAAACTATTTCAAGGGAAGTTTTCCACCATGACCATCTTTATACCATACAAGTTATGTGCAAATCTGTGGACATTTAAATATTTTCAATATTACCAATGTTGAAACAAAACTACTTTCTCATTGAAATGTTGACGAGAAGGTAATTTCTTGTGCAAACTGCATTACTCACAAAGTCATAGGTGGAAACCTGCCATAGTAGTACCAGATCCTTGACCTGACGAAACATACCAGCAAGTGCTACTACAATGATGGATGCCAGACAGCACTGTCAACAACAAATGGATAGTACAGCATTAATAATAATCAGTTCTTCTATAGCGCTTTGTCTACCAGCATCTCTGGTTTAAATTACGGGACCTTTTCATATAGCACATTTTAAGGGTTTAGAAGGTGATAACAACAATACTACCAATAAACAGGCATGCAACTCTTCAGCCGAAAAAAAGCGGAAAATTACCGATCAACGATGTCTTTCCTGATGGACGCCATCGATCGCGTGGTTCACTTGCACTCTTACAGCGTCTGGTTTCCGCCGCATCCCCTTACACAAATAGCAATAAAAACACTACGGAGCCAGACTGTGCCAAAAATAGTGTAGAAGGTATGCTGTACGAGGAGAACTTGTGTCTGTGTCTGGACTGTGTAATGCTTTTGAATGTGTAAACTTCCGCGGAGCCAGACTTTAAGAATCTTGAACCTTTATTTCTTTTCAATAAGCAATGTTTCCTTCAGCGCGATTTTTTTTTTTTTCATGCAGCGTGATTTTCTTTTACGCGGATTTTTTTCGTAACGGCGGTATTCTATTTTATAAAAAGCGGAAATTCGCCGATCCGCGGAAGAGTTGCATGCCTGCAATAAAGTGCTCAAGGCACTTGAACAAAGAGAAAAACTGGTTCAGACGGGGTTTGCCATTTTGTAGGAACCAAATTTTTGACTCCACAAAATGGTGGACCATGTTAGTTCACAAAGTAAAAGGAAAACCACACAATTTCGAGGCAAATTTGTGTGGATCATTGTATTCTACTTTTAAAACATCTTTCCAACCATACTCATTTCACAAGAAACGCTTGAACTAAGAAATCCACGTGGGTCTTCGCAGGTTGTAAAAGCCCAAACTAAGGCAACATGTCCCGTTAATACAGGCTTGATGAAATTGGTCTCATGTCTCTAATACTCCCAGCAGTGTCCTAACATGAAATTTCAGCTGTAAATTACACCTTTTTTCAATTATACAAAATATTAATTACATAAAGAATAATTGAAGCTGAGGCATACACAAGATCAAAGCTGACTTCCCATTATTTATTTCAGTCACAACTTGACCTTTATTTTAAGGTCATGTGGTGCGATGTAACCAATTGCCTACAAATCATTATAAATAGGGACGATCTAATCACCCCCTGCCAATACAGAGACAGCCGGTTAACTGAGACACAAACAGGCTTTACAAAGTTGGCGAGCAAATGGTGATCTATGGACAAAGTATATAACTGAAATTAGAATCAATTCTGACAAATCACAGGCCTTGAAATTTGCTTCATGAACCGGCATGAAGATGTCGTTCAACGTACCTTGGGTAAATCTGTAAATAGTGGACCAATAACAAGTAGAACCAGAAGAACGATCAAGCTGGATATCAGTCCAGCTAGCTGTAGAGAAGAAGTTAACATGGAAAAATATGAATAATGCAAACACAAAATCTTTTTATAATTTGTTTTTTACTCTTACACCAATGTGTAAGGGTAAAAAAAAATATATTCTTTATCACCGATTCAAAATTAACATCTATTAAATTGTTGCAGTACCTGCTGCTAAGGCTTTGAACTGCCTCTCTCATCGGGCTAGCACGATGGTCTAGTGGTAAGATATCTGCTCTAGCAATGCAAAGGTCGTGGGTTCGAATCCCGACCGAGTGATTACAGGCACATTACTCGGGTGGGATTTGAACCAAAGACCTTTGCAATTCTTGAGTAGATGTCTTATTACTAGACCACTCCAGATAGATAGAGGCAGTTTGAATCCAACACTTTAGCAGCAGGTGCCGCAACAACTTTAAATCAGAATTTGTATCAAGGATAAGATGAAATCTGGTTTAATATTCCACATGACGTATCTTTGGAAAAGAGATAACTTGATAGTTTTATATAATAGAAATGTACCATCTCAAGCTCTTGCAAATCACGTTCCTTCGACAAGTTTCCAAAATAAATAATTGCAAAAATTGTTTTCAAAATTGATCTTCACATACCTGCGAACATTGAAACCTCAGAAATATAAAACACCGGTTTTACAAGTCCACAGATACTGAAGCAAGAAACTGACTAAAGCTTACTACATACATGTAAACATACAAATGATGTACGTAGTCTTTAAAATAATGTACAAAAAAACACTGTATCCCATAAAAAAATCTCTGTCGCAAGAAAATGGCACCCTCTTGCCAGAACCTTTTCATCTTGTTCATTGCTATCTCTTGTCAGAATTAGGAATGCTCAGATCTTGTTGCGGCCTGCAGTCTCAAATATCTTGACAATTCCAATTAAATCTGAACAGTTGGCAGGTATGTCTTCATTCAACTCACAATAAGGGACTAGCAAGGATCGGGACATTAGGTGTCCAAATTCACTGAAACACCAAAAATAAGGCAATCAAAATGTTCACATTTTTCACATACTTATTACAAAACTAAGAGCGGTGTTCAAACTTTCCACAGCTTTACATTTCATTTATCATTAATTTTGGTCGTGAAGCCAAGGACTCTCAGAAAAGCGAACTCAATCAGACAAGCCAGGAACCCCATGGACAGAAGACAAAGAAAGAAGTAATGATTTTTGATGTGGAAGGAAAACCCCAGAGAACTATTCCAGGGAAAACCCCCGCAATCAGGTAGGGACTGAAAACCCAATCCACATAGTGCCTCCAATGGGATTCGAACCGAGGCCCCAGCGGTGAAAGGCAAGGAAAGATACCACTGGGCTAACCCCGACAACCCATGGCAGGCTCAGTCATACATTAACTTGCAGCTTACCTGCGTTTTACCCCCGGATACGTCCTGGACAAGCGATCGTGATAACGAAGCGGAGGTCGGGAAACAATTGAAGAACGAACCAATAATCTGACCACTCCCATAGGCCAATAACTCCTGGAACCGGAACAAAATCAAGCGTTACAAATGCCATAAATTCCAAAGGAAAGTGAGGATGGGGGATACTATTTTGGGTCATTTGTTTTCTAGCTAACTAAGTCCCACGACAGCCATGAGGAGTGGCATAATGGTATCCTAAAAAAGATCTAAATGTGAATCTAATCTTTCTTATTGTCTTGCAGTCGGCAGGAAATACATTAACACCATATTATGCAAATAGTCACAAAATAAATTTAAAACCGGAGGTCGTTGGTTCAAATCCCGCTCTAGTCAATTTTTCTTTGTTCAACCCGAAATCATTTAAACATTTACCCAGTCAGTTTCCCTTGTGGTTTATTATTTGATATCTGATATAAAAAGTCGCATCCCCTTAAGGTGATCCCCTGGCTCCCGCTTCCCAGGTTGTATCGTATACTTGGGTGTGATCCCTGGCTACACGGCAGTTTGCGGTTGTATGGCTTCTGACTGGCACCCCCCGAACAAAGATATTGACAAAATAGGGAGACCGCCAACATTGGGCTAGATAGCTCAGTTGGTAGAGCGCCGGCACGTTAAACCGGAGGTCGTTGGTTCAAATCCCGCTCTAGTCAATTTTTCTTTGTTCAACCCAAAATCAAAATAAATTTAAAGTAACAAACCAAAAGGACTTCTGACCAGTTCATTAATCTGAAGGTAGCGAGTTCGTGTCCTGCTCTATTAAATTTTACTATATTCAACCCAAAATTATTTAACAAGTGATATTCTTTGTAAAACTAGAGGTCATTGCTTTTGTGGCAACTAAAAAATCCAACAATTAAAAAGAAACAGCTGTTGAGAAGGTTCATCTCATTTGTCTTATGGGGTAAATATTCTTTGATACTCAACAGAACTGAAAGATCTTTATCAGAGTCAAAGTCAACATTTGAAAATCAATTTTTTTTTTTTTTAAGAGATCATTACACAGTGAAGGGTTTTTATTCAAAAGATAGTTCCTGACAGATGTCATCTCAACGGGCAACTTGGATTTTGACTTTGAGCTGCGTCAAGCATTCTAATTTATCAACGCAGCCAAGGGGTTCACCGAACAGTTATGCAAGAATTTGATAAAACCCCTGCCTGACGCAAGCGGTACTTCATTGCTGCGTCCTTCGGATGGGACGTAAAGCCATTGGTCCCATGTGTTGTGTAATGCACATAAAAGAACCCAGTTACACTTATTGTAAAAGAGAAGGGGTTTGCCCCGGTGTTTCTGACTGGTCCGGCAGCAAAATGCGCCACCTCACCTTGTATACTTTACAAGGTGTTGTATTACGGTCTCATAAATTCAACCATAACAAGCTCCACCAAGTTTGTTATTTCAGCGCAAGGAGTGTCATTTATGACAGACATAATGCGTTATAAATGTACACTACTGTTATTATTATTATTATTCATATAACAAACCGTTGCATCAAAAAAATGATAAATTTGCCATTAAAGATGGCATACTTTCCACTGTGTAACATCAACTAGGAACTATCTATTCAAAAACACACGACAGACAGACTAATCCAGCCAGGAGTTTACTAGTCTGATGCCAAAATCACCGGTCTCAGGCCTGTGGTTCAGTGTAAGATTCACATTTGATGCTCGATATGTAGATTGGTGTACCTCCGCCCCCCCCCCCCCCCCCTCTCATGGTCTTTATTGTGTTATGGGAATCTCAGGAATTCTTCAGAGCATTTTAGGGGGGTACTTCTGTACAAGAGGAAAAGAGTGTGTCAAAGCATGGGAACATCCGGGGGGGGGGCACTCTCTGCCACATATCGGGCATGGTATAACAATTCAAGCACTGTTCCACAAATAAAACTTATTTCCCACCTGATTTGCATCTATCTCATATTTGTTTTTCTTTGCGAATATCTTCGCCATGGAGATGGACACAGCGAAGCCAACGATTGCGATGGCAATGGCATCCCCGATGAGGACACTGAAGTAGCTTAACTGGGGCAGCCTAGGGGCAGGAATACTGCAGCGGGAGCAATAAATAAAAACAAGCTTTTAACAAAGAGAAATAAAGAAATAAATATCTTATGCCAATAGAGTTCAACCTTCCCAGTCGCCCAATCGCATAATACGAGTCAGGCACACAAGTCAGGCTGGCAAGAGAAAAGCAAATGTGAAGGGACACCCTTGGCCATGATGTATTCTACGTTTGATTAATACATGTCTTATCACATTATCTCAACTTTAAAGAAGGGTCAAAGATTGATTAGTTCTCCAACATTTAATTACCATACAAACTTACCTACATGTAGGCCCAATTTCATAGAGCTGCTAAAGCACAAAAATAGCTAAGCACACTAAAATGTTACTTTCCAGAAAAAGGTTACCAGCCAAACTACCATCTCACGTGTACAATTTGTGACTGGTGTCCTGCTCATTTCTGCTTAGCAGAAAATTTGTAAGCAATGTTTTCTGCTTAAGAAGCTCAATGAAATTGGGCCCTGGTGAGAAGCACTGCAGCTGTTGATAGATAGACTATTTTGAGAAAGGATTCCCGTCGAAGTAATATGGTTTGGATAATTTTTCACCCCAAAACATTGGAATCTAAGAACAATTAAAGAATGAATCGCTTTTCAGATTTCTGAGGGTTGGGGTCAATCATATGGATAGTTTAACGCTTCACAGCGTTGTTCCCAAAATAATCGTTCCCTGTTTGTTTGTACAAACGTGGCAAGGTCGTATCATGGCGGACAAGGTTGGTGTCTTCATGGAGTCATCCATGCTGGTTAGAAGGGGTTTTTAGAACTGTCGGAGTGTAGGGCGTGCAATTTCTGTGTTTATTTTGTGTTTATTGTGGGCATAATTCAAATAACAAGGATCTATGTGAGCGTTACATAAAACAAATTTAGAATGCATTTCATTCGTGCCTTGTTGCAGAATATAATTTCTCAGTGAAATCTGGCATTTCCATTGCACTCAGCTTTGCCTCAGCGTGAAATGAAATAGTCCAGATTTTACCTTGTGATTTTATTGCGGGACAAAGTACTCACATGCAGCCAATATTTGTACAATAAATGTAAGAAAAACATTTATAATAAATGAGAGCAACTTCTACTGAAATTACCCAACAAATCGCTGGACAAGTGGTTATAACAAACACCCACACACAAAAAAGGAACACATTCCAAAACTAAACAAACAAGAACGAGACAAGCACAACCAGATCACATTTAAAGAAAAAATGCTCAAAAATGTTACAGCTTTGAAGTCGAGAAACTAGAAAAAGAGAAAAAGAGATAAAATATTACCCTGTGGGAATGTTTCCAACAACAGCCAGGTCAAAAATGTCCTCAAAATGTCCGAGGTATGAGACGACCGTTGCCACGATAATCTGCATTGATAATGTTTGGATGAGAAAGCAAGCAAGAAAAATGAATGCCCAGCAACTACTGAAAATACAGCATCATGAGATTGTGGCGAGATTGTGACACTTTGTCTCGATTTTGCAAAAATGTTGTATCTTGCACAAAAATGCTCCGTACAAAAATAGTGTATCAGGGTGCGAACATATTTTGTTTGTACATCTGGTGTTATTTTAAAGGAACTGTACAGGTTTGGTAATTACTCAAAATATATATTAGCATAAAAACTTACTTGGTAACGAGCAACGGAGAGCTGTTGATAGTATAACACATTTTGAGAAACGACTCCCTCTGAAGTAACGTAGTTTTTGAGAAAGAGGTAATTTCTCACTAAAATAATAAAAGACTTCTGGCCAGAAGCCTTTTATTCCTATCTGAAAGCACATTAATTTGTACAACAAGGTTGTTTTTTCTTTCATCATTTTCTTGCAACTTCAATGACCAATTGAGTCCAAATTTTCACAGGCTTGTTATTTTATGCATATGTTGGGATACACCAAGTGAGAATACTGGTCTTTGACAATTACCAAACGTGTTCAGTGCCTTTAAGCAAAATACATGGTTTAGACAATTTCAAACTCGCGCGTATTAGAGATATAACGTTTTTGCACTGACATGATGAGAAGGATAAGATTAAAAGACCACATCATAGCCAATGATATTTGAAAGCTTTACCTCTTTACCACTCATGTCGAGCATTTCTGAATTGTAATCGAGCCTATCCACGGAAGTTATTTTTCCCAACAAATAGAGCAAAATTCGTTTGGGAGATTATCATTGTCACAATGAGACCATGACTACACCAAGTCAAGACAACAAACTTTCTAATAAAACGCACAGAATTTATTATATTTTCTCTATCAAGAAAATGTGTTTTTTTTGTTCAATAAATTGGCCAGACATTGGCAATATTCAAACCATGGCATGCTAGTCCCAAAATGGTAGAAAGGATAGGCGCGTGTAAGTGCACTGCACCATTTATATAGCTTCCACCACCATACAAAAAAAATTACTACAAGAAAACCTTAAAATGTGGAAAAGTGAAAAAGCTAGTAAGCCAAAAAGCTTAACTGATCCTGCCTACTAGTGTTAAAAGCAACATGCGTTGGTACAAGGGAACTGTAAGAAATAGAATGTGCATTGTCTACTTCACTCAAAAATAGCAACTTGAAAAGAGACCAGCAAGAAATCAAAATAAGTGGCTTGACAGCAGACCAGCTGCTAGAGCTATGGTTTTATAATACGGTCCCTGGTTCCTCCAAACACAACTGCTTTATGAAATGAATTCAGTATTATGTCCAAACCACTAAACCAGACCGAACTCATTCTGCTAAATCAACTTACAACAATGAGCTCTGAGGGGACAGGGATATTCTTTCTAGGCTCTCTGACCCGTTGTCTCACTCCATCTATCACCATGTGTGTCCCCCTGTGTCGTACGAAGTCTCGGATCTCGTTGATTGAGACTAGGAAAGAGATGGTGATGATGGACGTGATGATTGCCGTTACGTTGGCCTGGGAGAGCTTGCTGAAAAACTCAATGTAACTCTGCCAGGTGGAAGGAACATGGTTCAAAGTCAAAGGTATTATACAGGATTGGTAAGGATACAAAACATTATTGGTTTATTGTAGTCTGAAAACTTACTGATTATGAAGTTCATCCTAGAGTCATTTTTTCTGTGAAATAAATCCCTCTACAGGGTTCTGCCCACGGTGGTCGGTGCTGGAAACCCTGACCGGCACTCATGATTCCCCGACCATCACTGGCAGAATTTTTTCTTTTTCCGACCACCACACATTTTTCAATTTTTTTGCCCATTTCCTTCAAAATATTTTGAACAACATGTAGAACAAATTATTTACCAGTAAAAAGTTTCATCCAAAGTTTCGAGTAGCCTACTTCTTTGGTTTGAGTCTATTTTAATGATCCATGATCGAGCATCACTCTCCCGCCTGTACGATGTACATTAAATCCAACAATCAAAACCCGCATTGGTTTCCAGTCACGCTGATTATAGCTGTTTTTACTGCCTCTACCCCGCCCCTGCCCCTCCTCTCCGCCACGCCCCGCCCCGGCCGGTTTTTTTCCCCGGCACTAAACAAATCCTGGGCAGAATCCTGCTCTAAAATGAAATCTTTTTCAAGAAAAAATGTGTCTGAAAACCAAACAAAATGCAACAGCTAATTTTGGTTGTTACAACCAAAATTAAGGACAATGTCTTTACTTTTTGAAAATTGTGCATGGGTTTTTATTGTTTTCTCCCAACTCTGGCCGGTGTATGTTTGAGTCTCAAGTAAAGGTTTTGATTTGTCAGCAGGAAGGGGAAATGCTCCTCTTGAGGAAAGAATGTTAACTTCTACTGACTCTTATGAGGGAAAACGGCCCTGTTGACCTCTGAACTTTGATCCCAAACAGATGTCTGAACTGACTGGTGAAGACGTGGACCGCTGCCCCCGTAGTGAACCCTCTGACCAGCGGTTCGGAGAGGTAGATGGTGACAAAGCCTAACCTGAAGATTCCCATCAAGATCTGTGATGGGAAAGAAAGGGGAAGAGAAAATGCCAGTTCATATAATCAAACACTTTTTGTTTTCCTTTGAGAAAAAATCCAAAGGCAACTCAGGTTAGATTCAAACATTCTGGAGATTTGCACCCAAGACCTCGACATTCTGGAGATTCGAACCCAAGACCTCACTGTTCTACAATTCAAACCCAAGATTCCGACATTCTACAGATTCAAATCCCATACCCAAACATTCTACAGACTCGAACCTATTACATTGTAGAGACTTAAACCCAAGAACCCAATGTACGAGAGATTCGAACCCAAGACCACAACATTGTAGTGACTCAAACCAAAGACCCCAACAATCTAGAGATTTGATCAAACACCCTAATATTCTGGAGATTTAAACCCAAGAACCTTGTATTTGAAATATTTGAACCCAAGACCCCAAACTTTGTAAAGACTCAAACCCAAGAACCCAACACTCTAGTGATTCAAACCTAAGACCCAAATATTCTAGTGATTCGAACCAAAGACCCCAACATTCTAGAGATTCGAACCCAATACCTCAACATTTGAGAGATTTGAACCAAAGACTCAATCATTCTAATCATTTGAACCCAAGACCCCAACAATCTTCACCAGATGTCTTAACCAATAGCCCATTGATCTCACTCGGTGATGGTAAGCCTGTTTAACTCTTACGATAATAATAATAACTAGGGATCAGGTGTTCGTAAAAACGAACACAGAGGGGTTTCGGTTGGTGGAACAAACAGATAAAAAAAGAAATACAACTCTACGACATGTGGTTCAGGAAATTTAGTTTGTTTTTTTATATTGAACTTCCTGTCTGAACCGGAAGGAAAGGTTAAATCTAGGGTCATGTTTTTCAATAAAATGTCAAATGTGTCATAAGCTAGCAGACTGCGCAAAAATAATGATTTTATGACATGTGTTGAGGAGATATGAGTTTTTAAATTTGAACTTCCTGTTTGGACCGGAAGGAAAAGTCATACAGGGGTCATGTTTTGAATAAAATGTCAATTATGTCAAATGCTACAAGACGGCACAAAGAAACATGACTTTTTGACATGCAGTTAAGGAAATATGATTTTTTTAATTTTAGAGCTTCCTGTTTGTACCGGAAATAAAGGTCAAGGTAGATAACGTTTCAAAATAGAATGCTACATGTGCTGTAAGCTACAAAACGGGACAAAGATTATAACTCTGTGACATGCGGTTCAGAAGATATTAATTTTTTAAACATTAAACTTTGAATTATTGTCATCTGACAACTGATGACGTCACGATGACGAAAACTTGTTTTGTCATAGTAAGATATTATAACCTACAATAATGGTATAAGAGTTGTCCCCATGCAATACCTTCGAACAAAAACCATGAAAATTCAAAATTGTCACCTTTAGGTGTAGATTTAACACACGTTGACAGAAGGCGCTATAAAAGGTGGTGACGTAATGATTATTAGTAATTGAAAGCATTAAAAGAAAAATATAATAACAAATTAAAAATTAAAAATAAAAAGTTACATTTGCCGTTAGTGTGTTCAAAAACTGCCTTCTGTAATTCTTGTGTCCATGAGAATTGTTTCACACGAGTAGAAATAAGTATCTATAGGGTTGTGGTGAACGAAAGATGCTATTAATTGATAACCCTTTGAGCGCTGAGAAATCCGAGAAATATTAATGGTCAGCTAGTATAGCACCCTCTTGTGTTTCCCTAGTTCCACTTCCAGAGAACTATAAAGGAAGCAAGAGGGCGCTATATCCTGCCACCGTTAGATGACAAACCATGAATGGACGGATCAAACGTCAGAACGATATCGCGTTGCACTGACGGGCTCTGTATACATCGTCGTGTAAGAGGACCGTATGCTACGTACAGTGTCTTTTACGCGCGATCACACACAGAGCAATTGAAAAATTCTTTCAAAAATATGTTTTTAAATCGGTAATATCGTCAAGAAAGAAACAAAACACATTCAAAAAAACTGGAGGCCATGCTTTCATTTGATATATTGTTTGTGTATTTTAAGACTGTAGTTCCTGAGATCAAGTGATAACAAAATCCGTGTACAAAACAAATAAGAAAAAGGCCGTTAAGAAAAATAATAATAAGAAAAAAAACCAGGAATCTGGACGAAAACAAAGGTGGTTTCGGCGTATAGGCCGAAACCCCCAATAACCAGTTCTTACATAGCGCATTTTACAGCGTCTTAATGTGCTTTACATTTGTGTCCTGGCCATTGGGCCAATAACATTCCTTTTAATCTTTCTCAGCTCCCTGGGGAGTATACAGCCCTGGGCTGCCGTGGCGCTCAGAAGGCTTTTTCAAACACAATATCAACCTCTACCCTCGCAGGTACCCATTTATATTGAAGAGAAGCAATTTCAGCATCTTGCTCAAGGACACAAGCGTCACGACCGGGACTCAAACCCACACCCTGATAACTAAACCACCAGAACTTGAATCCGATGATCTAAACCACTCGGCCATGACACCCTTACAAATAAAATAGCAGCACGAACAATAAACAATTAAATCAAAGTAACAATTGCATGGGAGATAAAGAACACTGTACATCGATGTGTACTAGGCACTGCATACTCCCTGTTTTCCTGAGTCCTGCAGAACCAATTAAATTCTTTGTCAGTATCCAAAATTGCAATGATTACATCAGATAATCAATCCTTGTGTCTTTTGTACCTGAGCTATTCCAACAGCTAGGGCCAAAGCTGATGCCACATACACCCTTTGTAAATCATTGTTTTCCTCATCTGTGGACCCTTCAGTGGCTGGGTCACTCCCGATGGACGGATCACTCAGTACTCGGTCAACTGCAGAACCGGTCATAATGCACACAACGGCAAATGTTCCTGTAGTAAATATGAATAAACATACCATCAATATCTTATATATTTCTATATATACATGTATATATGTACAGCCAAACCAAGTTACAAAACAATAAAATTCATACAGTGTCACCATCTTCATTACAGAGCGCCGCCATATTGACATCAAGAAGTGTGCAACCAATCGTCCCAACGACCACAAACGTTTGCACGAATAATCTGTTTGCGCAAGTGGAACGAACCCCAGGGCTTGAAACTAACACTGGACCACAGGGTCGAGGCCAGTGATTTTAGCGACAGTCCAGTAAATTCACGACAGGACAAGCCGGGTGGTCTTGTGTTAATCAATTGAATAACAACAGGCTACCTCTTTGTGTAATATCTTTGTGAACAAATGTTAACTATGAATCTGCAAATATCTTTCAATTCTCTTGAGTATCAAAAGTTTTCTGACACATACATGTTGTAAGACAAATGAGATCTACATATTTCTAGATCTTCTCTTAGTGCTTGTTCAACTTATTTGAATTTGGTCTTTTAAAATGAAATCTGGTCTAGTAAACTTTTTGAGCGACAAGCCCTGCAACCGGTCTTGTGGATTTCCCCCCCAAATTTGAGCCCTGCATACGGATCAAAACATTGAGTTGTGACACAACCGGTCCTTATCAGAGCCACCACACCTCATAGAGGGGTTTTCATGTACCTTTGAATGTAAACCTTCGGTGATATGAAACTTACCAAGTGATATTTGCCGTGACGTTCCCATGATGGTGTAACATATAACAGAAAAGAAAGCCACGTATAGGCCATATACAGGAGGCAGTGCAGCTAGAAGTGCGTATGCCATTGCTGTTGGTGAAGAGAAAACTTGAATTAAATTACTGTACCATGGCTTGAATTCACAGATAGACTCCAATATATAACACCGAAAATCAACAGAAAATGTCAAAACAAATGTTCCTGCTTAGCTTTTGACTAGTGTAATTTTTTGTTTTACTGTGTTCAGTGCCTTAGAGCATGCCTGCATGATTAAGGCGCTTTATAATTGTTGGTATTATTATTATTATTAAAATCTCCAAGGTACCAACGACTCTCTCCGGAGCCAACTCCATGGTTGTACCCTCCATGGTTGTACCCTCCATGGTTGTACCCTCCATGGTTGTACCCTCCATGGTTGTACCCTCCATGGTTGTACCCTCCATGGTTGTACCCGCAAGTTTACTAACACCCGGTTCAGACAGGCGCTCTAGAGTCGCGCCGAACCAAAAGTACATGAAAAGTTCGACGTCTGAAACAGTTAGGAGCGACTGGACGCGCTAGAAGTCGAAAGATCGACTGTTGCAGTCGTTCGGAACGACTCTGGAGCGCCTTGGTTTCAGACGTCGATCTTGTCATGAGCCGAACCCAATGTAAATGTTTTGTTAAGTTCGCCTGTCTGAAACCAAAATTTAATTGGGTCGACCTAGAGTCGCTCCTAATCTATTTGGTTCGGCGCGACTCTAGAGCGCCTGTCTGAACCGGGTGTAAGTGAGTCACTTCCTATTTTCCACACTATGAAAAGCTTCAAACATCGCATACATGATTATAAACAGGTTGGTATGTTGGCACAACTGCGCATAGTTCAATCTCTGTACTGTGCTGAACTGTGCAAAATTATAGCATCCACATAGCCCTCATAGGACGTCAGTTCCTGTATGCAATGGAGGAGTTCAATCAGCTGGGCTAGCATTCAACATGTTCAACAAGACCGCTCTTCTCTGCACTCCTTAACATCGTGTGAGGAGTGCACTTGCAATTTAAAGTTTGGGTTTGTTTTTTGGGGGGGGAAAAAATTAATATAATTCACAGCCGGAAATGAGTATGATTATGTAACAAAAATTAAAATCTTCCTTTTCAATCGTTTAATCCGGTTTGCACAGTACGAATCGTCAGAGGTAATTGAGTGCTTAAATTAAAATCATGAACAGTCAGATTTAATAAAATTGTGTTTATAATTTCACTTTTTAGTAGTATTCTCAACTGAATACTTGAAGGTATAGCTCTCCCAAGTTTTTCTTAGGGACTTCAGAATGGCATCATTCAAAACCATTTATATGATAGACCTTTCTGTCACAGCCAGAATTTTTGCCAACCGAGTTTGGAAAACTATGGAAAGCCATAAATGCAAAACAAAAACATTAATGTTTACACAAACATTCAAAAATAGTGTTGAACTTGTAGAAGTCTTAAATATATTCAAAAATAGTGTTGAACTTGTAGAAGTCTTAATACCTTGAGGTATTCTCATAGTCCCCACAGTCAAGCCTGAGATGACGTCACTCAGTAAGTTATTTCGAACCTCATAAGCTGGCAACCACTTTAAGATGGGAAATCGGCCAACCATGAATCTCTTCACACTGCTCAGTGTGCACCGCTGCTGTCGGACGAACTTCCGTAACCTCGATGACACGGACTGATCGAGGTCATTCTGTTCGTAGCCCTGCTGGAACTCGTGCTCTGTGTAAACTGGACGGGAAACCTTCATGTTGATGCTGCTTATGTGTCCACGACGTCTGGCATGGTTGGTTGTATCATTCGTATTGGACGCCATGACTCCGTCCTTGTGCATTGTGTCTTCTTCAACTATTGTTTCGATGAAAACCTGTTTTTCTTCAAAGGAAAGGTTTAAAACAACTCATTGAAATTTATGTTCTTAATCTGACCAAACTTTCTGTGACCATGGAGGAAGAAATACAAGGAGTTTGAACGGCCCGCCAACCCCCCACAGCGTAATTAACGCCCAATTATCGATCCTAGCTGTTCAGTGGAAAAGGCATGGAGACCTCCCGGGCGCGAGCGCTGCGCGTCAGATTTACGCGCGCGATAATATCTCTTTGTGCACAGGGTCTGGGTACCGCTTCGGACTGCAGTGGAGAAATGACTCGTTCGTGATTTTTAGTAGTACATAATTCCGAACATTCAGTTTTCCCATGCGCAGTGTGTTTTCTTTGTTCAACATGGCTGCGCCCTATCGTTGAATGGTCGCGTTGTTTTGTTCCGATTTTTTTCCTACTTTCCGCGTTGAAATTGGACTTCCGGAAGGTAAGATGAGATGTCATTCAAGTATTTTTGTATGTGTTGTTTTCGTGGAAATATGGTATGATAATTTCGGTAATTTTGTTGCTTTCCGACCTCTACCTACGGTTCCAAATTTGATGGTTTTCGCACGAAGGTTCGCTCTGCTGAATCGTATGATTTGTTTTGGGGTACTACAAAGTACTTTTTTTTTCTCGGCAAAGAAAATCGAAGCCTTTTTGTACTATTTTGATATGAATGATCGTGCCACCCTTCCAAGTCTTTTAATCTTGGCTCCATACTGCGCAAGCGCACACAGAGAGGCGGCGTGTTGCGTGCGGTTAGGAAGTGCGTTACAACTGCGCGTTTATCTGTGGCGGTACCAGTCCTTGAACGTTTGATCTCCTGTTCGTTGTAACTCCTTGTATTTCTTCCTCCATGCTGTGACGTTAGTTGCCATTTGCATTGTTCACAAACAAGCCCCTTTTCAGAGCTCTTGTTTTACTGTTTTAGAAAAATTAAATGTCTTTTTACTTCTTTTTTCTTTAAAGTTTACGATAATCCTACTTGTTTGTAGAAAAACACACGTATTGTCAGCGTGTAAAATAGTAAACGGTTTGAAAACCATTCACTGAAATAATGAAAATGTTACATTTTATTTATTCTTGTAATTTTCAATCTCAAAAGTCAAGATTTCAAATGGGAAGGGCACGGGAGTATTAAGGAAATAAAATAATTACGCCACTTATTTACTTGAAATAAGGTGATCATGCCAAAAACAGAAATGCGTAACAAACTCGACCGGATTTGTGTATGGATTTTAATTGAATCTTCACGTTCAAAACTTCATCTGTTTCATGAATTTTAATGATGAGTGAGGGAGCGAAATCCAATACAAAAACTTAAAAAGGGTTTTAAAATATTTATCAAAAAACACTTAGAAAAATGAAACTCACATTCAAACATCGGCGAGAATAATCATGAAGACACGGTATTTGAGACTTTATTTAGCTAAGTGAGGAAGAGTCACGGGGTGCTGGTTGCTTGTTACAGTACAACATACTGTTACCGCTTTATAATAGTACACGTCCGGCCAGACTGAAAAAACACTCATTAAATTTGGGCCCACACTGAGTTATAACTCTATGGTCATCGCACTAAATTTAAATGTTCGTCAACGACCGTCATTTAAAGTCTTGCATGTTTTTTGTTGGTTTTGGGTGGGGGGGGGGGGGGCGGGGTGGGTGGAGGTTATGGCAAGCTACTCGATCCTAGAGGTTCGTTCCGCTATCGTCTCCATTACCCTCATAAACTGACATATACAAAATCCTATTCGAAACTTTTTGCCCTTCAACGTTTCTGCACCTACAGTTATTTTCCCAAACCGCATCTCGCCAAAATTAGGCTCGCCGTGTTCCAAGTTTAATTGTTCTCACACAGTGAGCTCGTCGCGGGTCCAGAAAATCCACTCCGCAAAACAAAAGTTGCAAAAAGTGATAAATTCTCACCGTTTTAAGAATCCTCGCCTTCCGTTAAAATACCTTTTAGAGTTGAAGACACGGTTGTAAAATATAAAAACTTGATGTACAGAAATCCTTTATATTGTGTACCTATTGGTAAGATTGAAAATATAAATGTTCAAAGATTTGCACATACGGGATGGTCATGGTGGAAAACTTCACTTGCAATAGTTTTGCTTAAAAAGGCTTTAGTTTTTAGGGAATGAGTAAATCAATAAGTCTTTATCACTAGATAAGATCCGATTTTTGAGAACAGTGATAACATATAATATGATTAGGTTTTTCACTGTTTTCTCCTGACTCCGAAGACCGATTTAGCTGAACTGTCACAGGTTTGTTATTTCTTGCATTATTGGGTCACATCAAGTGTGGATACTGGTCTTTGACAAAAATACCAATGTTGTATACACCCTTTATCAAGTGTGAAAAGAACAACTTGAAAAACAAAGCGGCATCTCCAGAAAGGATCGGAGTGAAGAGTTAAAACAACCGAATTTTCGGTTGCGTACCAGTGCTTGTAGAAATATTAATTAATTAGCATGCTCTTCATTTTAAACATTATGGTTGCAAGAGGAATAGGCCTGATACGATATATTTTGGTAAACTATTATAATGTTGCGAGCGAGCCCTATTTTTAGCACATGGCAAAGAAAGGTAATAATTGTTTCCAATGGATTTACACCATAGAACTACATTATTATTGATAGAGGTCGAATCTTCCGTAAACAGGAAGAGGTGACCGGGGGTTATTGGGTCAGTGGTGGTCCAATGAACTTGTGTATACGTCAGCCAATCCCAGCGCCTTTGGTCCAGGCGCTCAATGGGAACAAGCAAAGGAATTGCTATACAGCGCCCTCTAGTGATTTTTATTTACAGTACGGGCGATCGGTATCTTTTCCTTCCTCCGCGGTTTAACGCATTACTACGTAGGTGTAAAACAATAGTTTTATGGCCATGCTTTGACCGAATTGCACCAAATATGCTGTGCTTTAAGACATCAAGTTGGAGTCTAGCATTGGTACAGCTAATTGTTCTAAGGAATAATCAAGGAATAAATTTTAAATGATTTTTGGACACGGTAATAGTCGAAAGAGGGCGCTACGTTGTTATTCCGTTACAGGAACCACTCGCTCGGTCCAGTATGGGACATGGGGTAAGATGGGACATTGCTTATTCAATGTTATATAAAACAAAGCAATTCAAATACTTTGGGCAAACCCCCATTCTGCAAATAGTTTCGTCCATATGTATTCTGTCTCTGGGGTCAACCTTTTACCGTTTTCTTTTTCTATTAGCGTGAGTGGCAGCAAACAAATGTACCAGTCCGTTGTCAAATTGTCACGGGTTAGAATAACGTTCAGGTCATCATTGTTCATGGGTATTTTTGAAAGACAGTAAAGATTTTCAACAACAGCACTTGGCCCATTTTTGTGCACATTATTCAGAAATGATATTCTTGTCAGCTGAAAGCAACACAGACTGACTGAATGCAGAAATATTTTATATCTGGGTGTTTTTTGTGATCTACCAATTTGTCAACAACTTATCTTGAATTATGAGCGGTAGGGGTACATGGGATATTGTAATTGTTTAAAACAGAACTGTAAACATATTTTGTTTTATACCCAAATGTGTAAATATTTGTTGAATAGGCCTAATATAATTTTGTTTAAACACCTTTTTTTTTAACATTATTTTAAAAATATTATTGGTTGCGCAGTCTGCGAATTAATCTAGTGACGTCATTGATCCGGAAGTCTCCCCGCCAGTCTCCCCGCCAGTCTCCCAAGCCCGCTCTCGTTAGCTCGCTCTCGGTAGCCCGCTCACACCGGATTGGTCACACGGAGAAGCAGGGCGGAGATAGCAGCGTGAGTGGCGGGCTGTTTGTGACCAATCCGGTGCGAGCGGGCCACCGAGACCAGGCTACAGAGAGTGAGCTGCCAGACACTCATGTTTAATGCAATAGCAACTGGCCAATCAGAACCAGGGAAAACAACTTTTGTTTGCGATGCAGGATACCGACTCTATTCGAAGCCAATACATCAATTCTTCAATTAAATTATTAATTAAAAGTTTTATTAGTCACGTTAAAAAGTACATGAAATTCCTTTTCCTCGTGTGAAAAGTGTATCTAAAAATAAAAATAAATAAATAAAAAAACACACACACATTAGGACACACACCACTCAATAATAACAATAATAGGTGTTTAAAATGATTACAGATCAAACACAGAGAGGAGACAGTGCCACAATAAAAACCCACAACACACATTAGCAATGCAAAAATACAGGCTACATACAAAAGTTCACCTCCACTTCCTAAGTTAAAAACTCGAGTTGCACTGGGTATAAAAGAAAACTTATGGCGGTTTGTCCGCAAAATTATGCGATTGTAAAACTCCTCATGAAATAAATTAAAAGGGTTTACACATAGTCGTTCCCTCAAGTAAGTTATAATAACTTCTTAGTTCGATTTTGTTTCAGGTGATTTTTCACTGAGGCACATTTACACCAAATGAGTTTGTAGTAAAAGAAAAATAACCAGGAATGCATACTTTCTGATACTCATGCCGTATGGTGCAGCCGACAGGGACTAGACTACGGGTGCAGCAGGATGATCTATCGCTGGGGGAATGTGTCGTGAACGTACCTCGCGTGGGTGTACGCCGTCCATACCTACCCGGCGAAAAGTGCGACTGGCTGATTAGTCCGGCAGCCAAAAGGCACTTTTTACCTGAACCTTGCAGCGGAGGATATAACAGGTTTTGATTGATCCATGTTCAGTAGACCTTGTACAAACATAATCTGCATGATGACACACTGTGAAGTCTGGGCAATTCGAGATATAGGCGGAATATACAACGCACAAAATGTAGTAAAATCCATTAAAATAAATACGAGCAGTTTGGGCCATGACAAGATTTGTCGAAGAAGCAATATTTTGTTTTTTCGAAGAACTACAAGCTGACACACGATAAACGCCGGACTCCCGAAACATATTAAAAATGTGGGGTGCAAATAATGTAAGATTTATTTTTTCAAGACTTGCTCGACCGTCCCCCCTACTTTTCAGTAGCGATCGACGCCCTTGGGTCGCTGTCTTTCGATAACAAAAATGTCCATACTTTACCCTCGTTCTCACCACTTAATTACTTCAAAGGGTTTAACATTTAAGAGTAATTTCACTTAAGTACAATGACATAAATTTTGAAAATACTTGTCAGGATAAACAAACTAGACTTTTAAGAATCAGTACACAGACCGGGCCTTTCGACCGGGCAGATCGATCGAACCGTTCGGCCGTGCCGTTCAAAAGACCGTGCAGGCGTGCAGCCGGGCCGTTCGACCAGGCAGTGCAGTCGGGCAGTTCCGTTCGGCCGGGCCGTGCTCCGTATTCTGATTATTTTCCATTTGCAGTAAGTGAATGTTTGACAGAATTGGGTTAACTTCTGGTCCTTGCTTTATATGAAAAAACCTTCAAGTATTAGTTGCGATAATCGTAAAACCCTTCCACACCCATTCCCCGACGGTCGCACACCGGAGGGTTACGAGGCAACGAGGCAACACAGCTACAAAATATCCGTAATTACAATTTGTACCACTTTCAAATATTATGACACACATGCGGATATTTTGTACATGTGTTGTCTAGTAATCCTCCGGTCTGCGACCGTCCCCGTCCGGTCGGAGGAAGGTGGAGGGTTACGATTATCACAACTATCAAGTAAAGACAATTTGGCGGGTTGTGCTCCGTATTTTTGATTATTTCCCATTATCGCAAAGTGAATGTTTGACAAAATTAGGTTTAATTCTGGTCCTTGCTACATTAGCCTGCATATTATTATATATATATATATCTTAAATTTTGAAGTCTTGATTAGCGCTCTTCACCGGTTTGTTCTATGCGGTTTTGTTTTTTAAGACATAATTTCTCGTAATAATGAGGTTTGTTCATGTTTCCAGTAGCTAGACTCGAGATAATGGAAATACTAAATTTTGTGTTCATCGGCAGTACATTTATTACCCGTAAGTGCGGGCGAATGGACAGATCATGTGTTGGTCCTAGCTTTGATAATAAATATTATTTAAAAATTAAAATTTTCTACCAGCAGACATTCATTATTTATTTTGTGGAGTTGTTTCCCATTTTGAAGTATTTTTATGTAACTGAATATAACTTACATCCAGGGATTCTACAAACTAAGTGATATATAATCTGATGGTAAGCTTAGTCAGGGTTTTATCAACTTCAATGATGATGTGGGCCATTCAGTGGTCTCAAACAAAATAAAAATGTTCAATAAAGATTATAATAACAATCTTGGTATCATACAATCATGTACTACGTCAGAGCATTTCGTTACTGATCTTTACTACACTAACTATGGGCATGTGGCCTTAACCCTGGCCCTCAACAAAGTAAAAGTACAGTGCTCTTGAACGGCATTATTGTCAGATACTGCGTGTTATTATTATCATAACAGTGTTTTTTCTGTCTTTAATTAAACGCATATTGCCTTAACAAATAACTGGAATTAGTCATGTAAAAATTGTTAGCCTTTTCAAAATAAGATTTATTTGTGATCGAGCAGTTCACAAATTGTGGAAGAAAAGGGTAAACGAAAAATTTGCGATCGTATTTCTCATCTTTGGAATTCCCAATGATGTAAGGGAATTTTCCCCAATTGATTGCGAAACATAAACCGGCCATTCTGTTATGTTACGTTATTTAGTGCAGACGTTGCGCAATCATACATGAAATAATTGACTGGATTTACATGGTGAAATGTAAACACTTTTCTCACACAGAACCCCTAAAATATCACAAACAATGAAGGTCACCATGGGTTATTCGAGAAACGCCCAATGCGAACGTTACAAAGGCACTTCACAGCACAAAGGCCTTGTAGAATTACTACGAAAAGGTAAAACATACAACAGCAAAACATTCCCAACTTGTAATGTAAACAAAGAATGGTATTGCTTCATGGGGGCCCAGGCAGGGGTAATTTGATAAGCATAACCTATTCAGATGGGGACTTAGATAAACCCAAGTGGAGTGAAAAATGAGATTAAACTGGGATCTTTCTTGAAATGTATATTCGTAAAATAGTTCAAATTGGTTAAGTTGTACAATAACAAGTTACAACTGCAGTACAGTCCGTAGACTAAATTTAATAAGTAAAGTTCAGAGTAAAAGTTTCAATAGAAACAGTAAGCTTTCAAAATGTATACATAAACTAATAATGCATATTGTTATAAATAATGGAAGTCAAATAGTGCCAGGGTTAAAGAGGTGAGCCCTTGTTTTACAAGCCCCGTGAATATTTGTTGGTAACCTTAATATCTGTCGACTGCCACATAAATATCTGGCGGCCGCCACAAGTACCATAATTATCTGTTGGCCGCCACTTATAATATCGCAGCTGCCACATACAATTCCCATATTAATGATAGACTTATGTGCAAACAGGGATTCTTCGAAATGCCAGCCAATCTTACATTCAAAGTTGTGTCTTTTTAGATTACGAATGAGAACAATAAGATCTCAATAAATTCAATTCGGTGAATGGCTACATCGAGCACAATTTGAGCGCAAACATGACGGCGGCAGATCTGTTGACGTCTACTACTACTATTGCCGATCCACTACCTATCCAAGGTAAACCCAATGTTTACTTACTGTTGTTTAGTTATGAACATAATAGTAAACTGGACTTAAATTTTTGTTGCATAACAAAAACGAGGTGTTCGGCATGATATTAAAATGTTGGTCGTAATACATCCCAGCTGTCGTATTCGTAATTTTAAAAAAGCCACCACTTGTCAAGTAATGGACAAAATATATGACAAGTACTGTACACGAAGTAAATTGCGACGTTTTTTGTAAACGATGATATTTACATAAATCTTACACTTTTCATCGCCGTGTCTGAGAGACATACTCAGCGGGCCTAGAGCGCCTTCGGCAGGCATGGTCACGTCGATCAACGTGCCGTCGGTCTCGATGTTTGATGAGAAGCGAACCAATTTCAATTTTTTTCAGATTGATTTTAAGTCAGTTATTAAACGTCATACATTATTACTAAATCAGGTGGACATCTCAGTGAGAACTCGTCTTCTGTTCTTTGTGCAGTTTATTCGCAAGGCATCTAAACAAGACAAGGGGAGACTATAAACAAAAAAAATTTAAAACATTTTTTGGTGTGGCTTCTCTTTTGTCAGCAACCCTGTGTGAGCTACCACTAGTGCACCAACTAAGTTCACTAATCATTTGTCCTTGCTTTTGTACATGATGTAAATTTATATCTAAGCTTTCTTCGTTTTTTTTTTTAAGGTATGATATTTGCAATACAAGTCTTTTTTTTCCAACTTGCACTTTGTTTTATTGCATTTATATTAGTACATTTCGGTCTTGAGTTGTCCCAACTGGGTTGCCGTACTCTGTTTTAAAATATATATTTTGGTATCTGCGCATATGTCAAAATTTAGTTTTTTAGCTTGACCGTTTACGTTCAGGCCTAAGACATTTCAATAGACAGTAAGCCTGGTTATTTTGATAAACTTATAATTTTGAGTCTCTTTTCAGTACCCGATGGGACCCGGTTGAACAAGACAAAAGAATTTGGTACAATTAAAATATTATGTTACCTTATACTTTTAATTTTTCAAATTTCAGGTGTAGCACTCTCTGTGACCTACCGTTGTTTCAAGTTAAAGTTTTGGAGGATTCCACGAGGCAGTACTTGACGGGAAACTCGAACAGTAATTAACATCCTGGTGATGTTGTTACCAGGCCAGATTTAAGTGTGTTGGTGTATTATGGTGTCCTGTCCAAGAATGCTGCAGCCAGAGTTGCAGTCTATCTGTCACTTCGCTAAACATGGATGAATTCTGCGTTCCTGTGAAAGTACCATGACAGTTCTTTGCTGTTGTATCATCATATGGACACCGTATTCAGCTGGAACTTTCACATGTGACTTTATTGTATATTTCTTTATAATTTTGCCTAGAAATAAGCCTTACATATACAAAAACCAATCTATGAGCCTACCTTTTATTTAGGTCATTTGTTATTTATATGTTGTAAGCAAGTACCGTTGGGTACTGCCTAATTTTTGGTTTATTACAGGTATATTATATGTACAGCCAACCAAAATAGTCACAAAAACATTAATTGATCTTTTGTGTTATTAACCTTTTACTTGAAATAACAAGCCTGTGGAAATATTTGTGAGTCAGAAGAAAATAGTAAGAAACCATGCTCATTATTTTGGGTCCTAACAACCGAAGTCAGCTATATAGTGCGTTTGTTTTAAGGTTTTCCGATACAGTTTTCTTGATTATGAATTAATATTTCACAGAAAAAAGGGTTCCAGTGTGAACTTCAGAACATTTTTAATTCTGTATAATGACTTTAAAATAAAGAAAAAGCACATTCATTGTTGATTTAAGATAAAGAAAAAGCCATGTTCATTGCTTTACGTGGTTTCAACTTAGATGGTTTATTAAGGTCTCCGAATTGCCAGGGCGTCCTTGAAGTAGCTTTTAATTATACTTAGCATTAATATTTGAATGCTCAATTAAATTAATTTGTACTGGTTTACATGGGTATGTGTGTGAGCAATTCATGCAGCTGGAAGAAAAAACTTAAAATAAATAATGTTTCAATAAACAAGAAAACAAATGTTACCGTGTTGTCATTAATGGTGGTAAACAATTATTGAAATAAAATTAACTGACCATCCATAGGTTCCCTCGAGAGAAGGGTAAAACAAAACTATCTATATTTTGTTTATTATTTTTGTTTATTATTTTTTATTATGAGCTTGGGCGGTGGTTGGAATGCACCAAACATTTTGTGAGCCAGATGACAGAAAGCCAAAGTGAAAAATTGTAACATTTATGGTTTTTCCTTCTCAATAATCTAGATGACCGGTGTAAAAGTTGTTCAAACAAAACAAACGAAACCTTTTATTCTAAACAACGACGAAATAATTTATAGCAACGCCTCGTGTGTTTTCACAAGATAGTCGGGCACCTCAATGTTTACCCAACACCGCATTCAGTTCGAAGTAAGGCATTAAGGAGCAAGACCATTTTGCCTAGCGTTTTCTTACGCAGCAACTGATTTTTTTATTTTATTATTATTATTTTATTTGCCATAACAGTACAAAACAAAATACAAGACAATATACCCCGAGATGGGCAAGGGACAACAAAAGCAAATACATACTATGATCCGTAGATCTGTTGCCCCACATCAGGGGTACACAATGAAATAAATATAGATTTAAACATATAATATAGTACACGCAATAATAAAAGCAGATAATTATACAAAACCAATAATAAATAAATAATAAATAACTAATTTATAAAACGAAAATAAATGAGTAAAATAACAGTAAAAGTAAAGATAAACAAATAAAGAAGTATGTATATAAATAAATAAATAAATAAACTTGTAAATAAATAAATAAATAAACTTGTTAATAAATAAAAACGATTTAAATAAAAACGATTTAAAATATTGCACAAGTGAATGGGCTATAGCAGGCTATTAAAAGGGTGGACTAAACCCCAAACAAGTCCCAACACTAGAGCCACACTCCCCTCCCCGGAGAATTATACATGTATAAATAAATAAAAATGAGAACAAATAATTAAAATAGTATACAAAATGTACAAGTAAGAAAGAGTAACACAAAAATACGGACAGAAAGCCCTGCCCACACTGAAGAAAAATAATAAAAACTATTCAAGTTGATTCATGAGATTGGCAGACAGAATATCTAAGTGATTTGAGGAAGCTGTGGAAGGGCAATAGCAGTAGGGAATTACGAATGTTTTCTGGTAAACTAGACCAAAGTCTGGGGAAAAGATGAGGAGCAGACAAATGCAAAGCATCGGTTCTAGCATACAGGTGTTTGAAGGTGAGAACGTCAGGATATCTATGGTTGACAGAAATGATGCCAGCCACATCACAATGAATAAGGTTAAACTAATTACACTTAATGATAAAATACAAAACAGAAAAATTACGACGAATTGACAGAGACGACCAATTAAGGGACTTAAGTCTATCGGGGTAAGACATCTCACCCATCCTCTGCCCAAGAATAAATCGAGTAGCACGTTTTTGTACCCGTTCAAGGGCCTGAGTCTGGAGAGATGTATGAGGGAGCCATGCTGGCATACCATATTCTAAAATAGGGAGAACTAGAGATTTATAAAGACAGAACTTGGCTGAAACAGAAGAATTGAAAGCAATGGTCTTAATGAGGCCCAATGTTCTATTGGCACTTGAAACAACATTCTTGATATGGTTAGTCCAAGAGAGCTGAGCATTCAGAGTGACTCCAAGGTATTTGACAGAGGTTGTGGGTTGCAAGGGAAAACCTGAAAGAGTGTAAACAGGGGGGTTGAGAGAGTGTTTACGGGAAATATGCATGATTTTGGACTTTGTAGGGTTGAACGTCATACCATTGGAGACACTCCAAGTGTTCAGCTCATCAAGGTCATGCTGGAGGGAGCTTACATCTAAACAGGAACGGATTGGACGATAAATTAATACATCATCAGCGAAAAGAACACAATTAGAACTGAGGTTGTAAGATATATCATTGATGAATAAATTGAATAACAGCTAGAGGCCCAAGAACACTACCTTGAGGAACACCAGAGCTAACTACGGACCATGAGGAGTTCATACCTACAAATGTGACTCTTTGTTGACGATCAACCAGAAAATCTTTAATCCAACTCCAGAGAGAGCCACGGATGTTAAAATTACTAGCAAGTTTACATACAAGTATATGATGGGGCATACGGTCAAAAGCTTTACTCATATCCAAGAAAACTGCATCAATCCTTGGGGGACTACGCTTATCCAAAGTGGTAGCCCATGAATGATACACATTCATAAGTTGGGTGACACAAGATTTGTGAGGAACAAAACCATGCTGATTATCAGACAATAAACAATTATAATTTAAATGATCTTTAACAACATTAGATAACAGTCTCTCCATGATCTTGCTAACGAGAGAAGTGAGAGCAATAGGCCTATAGTTACTAAGAAGGGAACGGTCACCAGTTTTAAACACGGGGGTAATATTGGCAAGCTTCCAACCACGGGGAAGGCGTCCACAGGCAATGGAATCATTGAAGATCCTACAGAGAACTGGAGAGATAGTAGAAACTGTGTTACGCAAGAATTTAGCGCTGATTCCATCTGGCCCAGGAGCCTTCCCCAGAGGTAAAGAAGATAAGGTACGCTGAATATCATCAACTGAGAAGTTAACACTAGACAGAGCTGGAATGGGAAAATCACATGTGGGAGGGTCTTGACAAACAGGGACATCAGCAGAAAAAACTGAAGCAAAATAAGTATTAAAAGCACAAGCTATTTCATGAGGTTTGACTAGTGTTTGGGCATTATGTTTAAAAGACAATGGGGTAGGTGATCGTTTCCTGCTACGAACAAAGGACCAAAAACGTTTTTTTTTGTCCTTGGATGAAAACATGTTATTAACAAAGTGTTTATAAGCCTTGCGAGTGCAATATTTTAGCTGATTACGTACAAGTTTATAAGAGTTCCAATCAGCAAGAGATCCAGAGCGCTTAGCCTTGGAAAACAGTTTACGCTTTACTGAGCACAAAAGTTTCAGGTCAACATCAACCCATGGAGAATTGTTCCTTTTCCTTGTCCGCTTTATAGAACCAGGAATGGCGCGTCTTTGACAGCAGCATTAATCAGGTCCAAAACACCTTCCCATGAAGAGTCGATGTCATCTTTGTCAACAACAAGATCCCAGGGAGCATATTGGAGGAGAGCGTTGAGATGAGTGATGGAATCAGGATTGTAAGACAAAAACTGTCTAACAACAGAGGGATGCGGGGGAGAAGTATTCAGACGAGTGACGAACTGAACGGCAAGATGATCGCTGGTAACAGGGTTGGGAACAGTCTCAACGGATACGAAGTTATGCGGAGAACTACTGAAGACCAAATCGATGGTGGACCCAGAAGAAATGGTATCATCACTACATGGGGGACGGGTGATGTCTGTGACAAGCTGAAATAGGTTTAACGAGTCGGCAAATTCATACAAATGAGAGCGGTTCGGAGAGTCGGCTACTGCAGGATTACAGTCAATGTTGAAATCTCCCATGAGAATAATACAGTCAAATTTGGGAAGAAAGTGATCCATTCTTGAGACCACGGCGTTGAGATCATCCCAAAACGAAGTAGTTGCGCAGGGAGGGCGATATAATGTGCCAAGAAGACATCTTCCACGATGACAGGATAAGGACACCCACAAGAGTTCAAGCTCAGGGGAGTCAAACTCGGCATGGTGGACAGGATGGATGTTTGCTTTGACTGCAGTCAAGATGCCACCACCGCGAGAGGGACGGTCCTTGCGGAAGATCAAGTAGTCGTCAGGGAGTCCCAAGATGGCGTCCGAATCATATGCTCCTTGAGCCAAGTCTCTGTGAGTGCCAGGATGTCAGGCGGGGTCGAAGAGGCGATAGACGTGGCAAGATCGAAACCCTTGTTTCGGACACTACGGGCATTAAATAACAGCCCAGATAGGTGACTAGGGGATGCGGTTGGGAGTGATGGGGTGTTATCTGAGATACTTGGAAGTCTTCTAGAGAGCGAAGCTGGATTGTTTGGAATGTCAACTGACGGATGAGAGGAATTTGGCAAATCGGCAAATGCTTCTTGGAGTGAAGTGTCACTGCATGATGAGAATGGCAGTGATGCAGTAAAACAGCTTGGACAGAACCAGTCAATTGTACTTGAGATGAGCAGGTTGTACTGGGTATGGTCATCTCAGGAATACACTTATGATGCCAATACAGGTTGCAATCTTCACATAGAAGAGATCTTTGGTTTGATTTAAATGGGCGACTACAATTACCACAGGGGTCCTTAACAGGACCAGGATTGACTTCAATGTCTCCAGACAAAGTTGCAAGGGGTAGATTGAATGTAGCTGTAGAGTTTGGGTAATGGTTAACTGGAGCTTTGCCAAACTTACTACATGAGCTGTGGTTTCCAATAGATAGTTTGATGGTCAGCCATATTGGATGCACACAGGCAGGTACATGTAGCTTGTTGTAGTCCACTGAATGCAGGAGGGGACAAAGGGTGGCATGGTCATGACAATAGAATCGGCCAGGTGTGTACTGCATGATGCAACTGGCTTTGAAGACTGGCAGAAATTGAAGAAATTCTGATGGGAAAACACCACATAATCTGTCTTCCTCAGCAGCAAATCCATCAGAAAAACAACCATTCTGATCAGCAACCACTAATCTCTCATGTGGTATCAAATTTACACTACTTAGAGGGCTATGGACAGCAACATTTATCAAAAATGGGAGAGCCAAACACAGAGCTTGCAAGCAAGTAGCCATCTTGGTTACATAGCAAGACAGCGCAATCAGTTTGGTTCACCCCTCCATGATATGACCAATCAAGTTAGCTAGGGCTCTCATTTACAAACGAGATATGACGGACATTTCGATTCTGAACGGTATAAAAACTATAACGCAGACGAAGACGGATTCTTTAAGTGTTCTTGACTGTTTCGCGAATCCTTAGAAATAAAGAATACAGCAAAATACTAGATCAATAGTGTAGCTAGGCGTTACATAGTAAAATTCTGTCCAAATCCGTTAACTAGTAGCAAATGACTTTTCCGGAGACCCTTTATTTTTGCACACGGAGGCCTATGTTTTTGGTCTCATATTTCTTTATTTTGAACACAGAAAAATATGTAATAGTTTTTTTTAGGTACAATGAAACAATTTTGCTTCGTTATATGATGTTTTTGTTCTGTTAAAGTTATTTATGTTCCCGAAATGAATTTTTGAAACCGTACTGTCCTCCAAGCTCACACTAGGCCTATTAATGCAAAACCGTGGAGATGCAGCAAATTTTCTAACCCCTGCGCGCACACACACTGACTGGGGATTAGACTTGATTTCAAGTCTGAGATTGCGGTTATTTCTCTGCATCAGCCACACAAAATTACCCCCTGCAGAATGGCTATCACGCGGTCTAACTCGCAATCTCAGACTTGACCCCCTTGTGTATACGGGATATTCATAACTTACATTTACATAACAACACTATGCCAGAGAGATGGCCAATCAGGAGGCCACAAAACTCCTGTTGGTTGTGTCTATTCCCATCAGGTTATAATCACTTCAGCATTTTCTGTAAAATCGATTGAGTCATTGTTTTTTAGGTTTTTCTTATAGTGCTTTGTACGTGCTATTTCTAATTTATACATAAAATAATACTAGATGTATTCTTAAAATATTGAAAAATAAACATAACAAATAACCTGATTCCTACTAGACGAAAAGCTGTGTTCCCTTTATTTGAATGGAATCGTCTAATAATTTTCCCAACGTTTTTTATTTATTTTGAATTTAAAAACTAGAATCACTTTGGGTTTTTGGTTTCCAAACTGCAAGTTGAATCACTGAGCATGCAGAGGCAGATTAGTTACATGTGATTCAATGTTGTATTTCTGTACTATATCCCGTGGTATAAACGGTCTAGTTTGAATGTGCATTTTATTGACGGCTTCTGAGATTCTGACCAATCAGAGTGTTCCGTCCACTTTTGGACTAATTCGCCATAGGGTGTGTACAAACCGAAAAACAATGTTCCCAAGTCTGTGATCGTAGGTTAAAGACGGAGGTTAATCCACAAGAGGGCGCTATTTCAGGCAATTATGTAATGGCTATCAGGTAGACTAAAAACCACGAGCACAGACTTGGAACCAAGTCTAACTGGGGATAGAAAATAATATAACTCGATGCTGCATGCATGCAACCAACACATGCCCACACGTACACAGGTACGACGAATAGAGCTCATTATTTATGCGGCTGACCCTTCGGTGGCCTTTCAGTAGTCAACCGCAAACGGCCACCTCCTCTACAAATGCAAAGCCTGATTAGGAACGAGTATTTCAACGGCCGTCTACGCTGAAACGCATGAGGGCGATATTCAAATATCTATTCAGGGTAATTTGCAAGCCTGGACCGTGCCTGAATATTCTACTGATTTCATGCAAATGTAATCGGTTTTTCACTATTTTCTCGTGACCCAGATGGCCGATCGATCTCAAACTTCTACAGGTTTGTCAGTTTATGTATATGGTGGATTACATAAAGATATTACACTGCCAGCGACTGTTTTGTTAGCAAAAACCAATTCTGTAATGTTCCTTTAAGTTCATATAATCATGGAGATAGAATCGAGAGAAATTAATGCAAAATTATATTATTATAATTTTAAATGACTTTCAACTTCCAGACTACAACGAATCCTTTCAGAGCGGCCTTGCGAATAAACGAATTCGCCTGCAGAGTGTTTTTTTTGAAGCAACACGCCCGAGCGTAAACGAAAACATTTTGTTTGCGATCGTATTTATCACTTTCTGAATTCCCAATGATGTAAAGGGTTCTCCCAATATTATTGATTGCGCAGTCTGCGAATTAATCTAGTGACGTCATTGATCTAGAAGTCTCCCCGCCAGTCTTCCAAGCCCGCTCTCGTTAGCTAGCTCTCGGTAGCACGCTCACACCGGATTGGTCACGGAGAAGCAGGGCGGAGATAGCAGCGTGAGTGGCGGGCTCTTTGTGACCAATCCGGTGCGAGCGGGCCACCGAGACCGGGCTACACAGAGTGAGCTGCCAGACACTCATGTTTAATGCAATAGCAACTGGCCAATCAGAACCAGGGAGCACAACGAAAACAACTTTTGTTTGCGATGCAGGATACCGACTCTATTCGAAGCCAATACATCAATTCTTCAATTAAATTAAAAGTTTGATTAGTCACGTTAAAAAGTACATGAAATTCCTTTTCCTCGTGTGAAAAGTGTATTTAAAAATAAAAATGATAAAATAGAATTAGCTGTTGCAAACTGCTTACCAACCAAAAGGACCTGTGGTATAAATGCAGAAATATAAGTTAGTGGCCTGACGTTTCGACCCTAGCAGAGTCTTTCTCGGGCCTTCGAGAAAGACTCTGCTAGGGTCGAAACGTCAGGCCACTAACTTATTTTTTTTAAATAAAAATAAAAAATAAAAAGAACACACACACCACTCAATAATAACAATAATAGGTGTTTAAAATGATTACAGATCAAACACAGAGAGGATACAGTGCCACAATAAAAACCCACAACAGACATTAGCAATGCAAAAATACAGGCTACATACACAAGTTCACCTCCACTTCCTAAGTTAAAAACTCTCTCCTGTGACTTATGATAAACATTCGAGTTGCACTGGGTATAAAAGAAAACTTATGGCGGTTTGTCCGCAAAATTATGCGATTGTAAAACTCCTCATGAAATAAATTAAAAGGGTTTACACATAGTCGTTCCCTCAAGTAAGTTATAATAACTTCTTAGTTCGATTTTGTTTCAGGTGATTTTTCACTGAGGCACATTTACACCAAATGAGTTTGTAGTAAAAGAAAAATAACCAGGAATGCATACTTTCTGATACTCATGCCGTATGGTGCAGCCGACAGGGACTAGACTACGGGTGCAGCAGGATGATCTATCGCTGGGGGAATGTGTCGTGAACGTACCTCACGTGGGTGTACGCCGTCCATACCTACCCGGCGAAAAGTGCGACTGGCTGATTAGTCCGGCAGCCAAAAGGCAATTTTTACCTGAACCTTGCAGCGGAGGATATAACAGGTTTGATTGATCCATGTTCAGTAGACCTTGTACAAACAGAATCTGCATGATGACACACTGTGAAGTTTGGGCAATTCGAGATATAGGCGGAATATTCCTCCAATTTTATAATCCAGAATAGTGTTGATATCAGGCTAACTATTGGTGGAATCTGCAAAAAAACATTATATATCCAACAAAACATGGTTCACCCTTTTGGTTCACCCCTGTACTACTACCGGCACGGCTCACATGCACACTGGACTGCTCTACGGAACGCTGCACCCAGCAAGTTATACACAGTCTATGGAGGGATTCAGAAGTAGGATCGGAGACAGCAATGTGTCTTTGAGGTAATTTTCTCTAACTTTAATCTCTGTTTACTAATCCTTAATAGGCCTACTTGGTCACCCACACTTCAATGTAAACTTCACTGGTCGCTGTCTTTCGATAACAAAAATGTCCATACTTTACCCTCGTTCTCACCACTTACTTCAAAGGGTTTAACATTTAAGAGTAATTTCACTTAAGTACAATGACATAAATTTTGAAAACAAAAATATACTTTTAAGAATCAGTACACAGACCGGGCCTTTCGACCGGGCAGATCGACCGAGCCGTTCGGCCGTGCCGTTCAAAAGACCGTGCAGGCGAGCAGCCGGGCCGTTCGACCAGGCAGTGCGGTCGGGCCGTTCCGTTCGGCCGGGCCGTGCTCCGTATTCTGATTATTTTCCATTTGCACTAAGTGAATGTTTGACAGAATTGGGTTAACTTCTGGTCCTTGCTTTATATGAAAAAGCCTTCAAGTAATTAGTTGCGATAATCGTAAAACCCTTCTACCCATTCCCCGAAGGTCGCACACCGGAGGGTTACGAGCCAACACAGCTACAAAATATCCGTAATTACAATTTCGACAATTTTTGCCAGACAAGTCACCAGATTTGCAAACTTTTTACCACTTTCAAATATTATGACACACATGCGGATATTTTGTACATGTGTTGTCTAGTAATCCTCCGGTCTGCGACCGTCCCCGTCCGGAGGAAGGTGGAGGGTTACGATTATCACAACTATCAAGTAAAGACAATTAAATTGGCGGGTCGTGCTCCGTATTTTTGATTATTTCCCATTATCGCAAAGTGAATGTTTGACAAAATTAGGTTTAATTCTGGTCCTTGCTCTATTAGCCTGCATATTATTATATGTATGGTATATATATATATATATAATTATATATACCTTAAATTTTGAAGTCTTGATTAGCGCTCTTCACCGGTTTGTTCTATGCGGTTTTCTTTTTTAAGACATAATTTCTCGTAATAATGAGGTTTGTTCATGTTTCCAGTAGCTTGACTCGAGATAATGGAAATACTAGATTTTGTGTTCATCGGCAGTACATTTATTACCCGTAAGTGCGGGCGAATGGACAGATCATGCAGCGCAGCATGGAGGGTGTTGGTCCAAGCTTTGATAATAAATATTATTTACAATTTAAATTTTCTACAACAGCAGACATTCATTATTTATTTTGCTGGAGTTGTTTCCCATTTTGAAGTATTTTAATGTAACTGAATATAACTTACATCCAGGGATTCTACAAACTAAGTGATATATAATCTGATGGTAAGCTTAGTCAGGGTTTTTTCAACTTCAATGATGATGTGGGCCATTCAGTGGTCTCAAACAAAATAAAAAAATTCAATAAAGATTATAATAATAATCTTGGTATCATACAATCATGTACTACGTCAGAGCATTTCATTACTGATCTTTACTACACTAACTATGGGCATGTGGCCTTAACCCTGGCCCTCAACAAAGTAAAAGTACAGTGCTCTTGAACGGCATTATTGTCAGATACTGCGTGTTATTATTATCATAACAGTGTTTTTTCTGTCTTTAATTAAACGCATATTGCCTTAACAAATAATTGGAATTAGTCATGTAAAAATTGTTAGCTTTTTCAAAATAAGATTTATTTGTGATCGAGCAGTTCACAAATTGTGGGAGAAAAGGGTAAACAAAAAATTTGCGATCGTATTTCTCATCTTTGGAATACCCAATGATGTAAGGGGATTTTCCCTGATTTATTGCGAAATATAAACCGGCCATTCTGTTATGTGACGTTATTTAGTGCAGACGTTGCGCAATCATACATGAAATAATTGACTGGATTATAATGGTGAAATGTAAACACTTTTCCCTCACAGAACCCCTAAAATATCACAAACAATAAAGGTCACATGGGTTATTCGAGAAACGCCCAATGCGAACGTTACAAAGGCACTTCACAGCACAGAGGCCTTGTAGAATTACTACGAAAAGGTAAAACATACAACAGCACAACATTCCCAACTTGTAATGTAAACAAAGAATGGTATTGCTTCATGGGGGCCCAGGCAGGGGTAATTTGATAAGCATAACATATTCAGATGGGGACTTAGATAAACTTAAGTGGAGTGAAAAATGAGATTAAACTGGGATCTTTCTTGAAATGTATATTCGTAAAATAGTTTCAAATTGGTTAATTTGTACGATAACAAGTTACAACTGCAGTACAGTCCGTAGACTAAATTTAATAAGTAATGTTCAAAGTAAAAGTTTCAATAGAAACAGTAAGCTTTCAAAATGTATACATAAACTAATAATGCATATTGTTATAAATAATGGAAGTCGAATAGTGCCAGGGGTTAAAGAGGTGAGCCCTTTTTTTACAAGCCCCGTGAATATTTGTTGGTAACCTTAATATCTGGCGACTGCCACATAAATATCTGGCGGCCGCCACAAGTACCATAATTATCTGTCGGTCGCCACTTATAATATCGCAGCTGCCACATACAATTATAGAAAAATTATCTGAAACCAAATATAGAGTAAGGATGATCGCATCTTATACAGCAATCCTTCACCGATCTTGAACTCTTGGTGGCAGCAGATATGCCTCCATTACTGCGGTGTACCTGGGTGGTACTGCGCTGCCTAGCGACTGGTATAAGGTTTGGACTACACGGCGATCATTTGATCAGTCGCGGGTTATTGGACTTTCACTTTGCAAATCGCTTAAACCCGTCGCTAGGCAGCGCAGTACCACCCAGGTACCACCCAGGTACCACCGCAATAATGGCGGTATCTGCTGCCACCAAGAGTTCAAGATCGGTGAAGGATTGCTGTATACAAACAACTAAACAAATTTGTCCGATTTATTTTAAGTATGGATACTAGATACTTGATCAAACAGAATTAAACAAACTGGGCATGTTAAGCGTTAATGACCGTGTTACACAATTCAAACTAAACCATGTTTACACAAAAATTCATGACATGGCACCAGACTACCTCTATCAAAAATTCAGGAAGGTTTCAGATATGCAAAATTATTCAACAAGGGGAAGTTCCACCAATTTTATTGTTCCAAAAATAAAAGGGACAGAGTGCAATACATTTATTTATACTGGTATTCATGAATGGAACTAACTTCCTACTAGCATCAAATGTTCTAACACGTATTGTCAATTTAAAAGGGCAGTGAAACAACATGTCTCCTCTCAATCAATTTTTTAACAATTTTGTACCTTTTTGATTTCCATAGTTCATTTGTTCATTTTTTCCTGTGCAATTTTTTGTTTTGTATTTGCTTGTTTGTCTTCGTGTTTTTTTAAGGACCCCGATGCAAATAAGCCGTTTTATAATCAGCTTTTTGGGCTCTCCTTGGCTTTTAATCAGTCTCATTGTTATGTATTTTCTCTGTATGCTTGATTTTAATGCCGAATAAAATAATAATAATAATAATAAATAATAATAATAACAACAGCATCTAAAAAAGAAGGAAAAAACCCATAGAAGCGACAAGCCACGTAGAAAAACATTAATTATAATAATTCCCATATTTATGATAGACCTATGTGCAAACAGGGATTCTTCGATATGCCAGCCAATCTTACATCCAAAATTGTGTCTTTTTAGATTACGAATGAGAACAATAAGATCTCAATAAATTCAATTCGGTGAATGGCTACATCGAGCACAATTTGAGCGCAAACATGACGGCGGCTGAGTCTACCGGTGTTGCGTCAGATCTGTTGACGTCTACTACTACTATTGCCGAGCCACTACCTATCCAAGGTAAACCCAATGTTTACTAACTGTTGTTTAGTTATGAACATAATAGTAAACAAATACGCGACGTTTGCGGTTTTTCATGTAACTTCGGGGAGTTGTTTCAAATTTGCCCAATGCATTTTCTTTGGTGCTATTTACCATCGGAAAATAATAGGAGGTAAAGGAAGCCTGTGTATAATATAAGGAACATTCCTTTATACTCAATATTTCAGCAATGGATGGAAGAGAAAAGCCAATAACCCAATTGTATAACAATAAATTAAGGAGAAAACTTAAACGTGCAAATAGTTTTATTTTATTTTATAATTTTATCAAAATTGTGGATCAATAACAAATAATTACATCAACAGGTGATTTGACCCACTGCCCTCCCCCCCAAACTGGCTGTACGTGACTGACATGATTTCAATTCAAACCAATGGCTACGAACACACCAACATTTAGCATGTTTGTCTCTGTGTTGTGTTAACAATGATTAAGACATTGAGTTCAGAGTGTCTTAATTCTGCCTCTCTGTCAACAACTTGCACAATGCACAATTTCTTTAGAGATGACAGAATAATTGTTGTGTGTATGATGACTCTCATCGCAATCATTGAAGGTGCCAACGAAGTTTACAAATTAAAATATGCCTGTGATAATTATCAATAATGAGGTTGCATGCTCCCTTGAACGCAAACTGCATGCGGTCGACTTGATTGAAGAAATCTTTCTATAGTATATGCTCAGGGTTAATAAGAAATTTGTATATGTTTTAAATCATTTACACAGCCAGTACGTCATCAATTGCACTTAATAGCAAAAGACGGCTGAGCGAACACGACGAAATGATTCCAGCTAAGCGTCAAGCTATTAATAACGAAAAACACGACACCGACAAGAACATCCAGAAGAAGTATCTTGGTGAGTAAGAATTGCCATTACAAAAAGCCCGGTCATCAAGGTGAAGCAAATCTGTATCTTGAAACTGGATGCTAATTATTGCTTCTTTGTTCTATGCCTTTCCATTACGTTTTTTTCTTAGTGCAAAATCACCGTCGGTTGCAGAAAAAACCCCGCACCATTGACATTTGTACCTCCTATGTGCCCCCTTACACGGAGGGCAGGGGTACCCACCCCACCCCATTGATGTCTGTGCCTCCTGTGTGCCCCCTTGCACCTAGGTTACGTGTACCCAACCCCATTGATGTTTGGGCTCCCTTGCACGGAGGGCACGTGCAGCCCGCCCCAATTGAAGGTTGTGCCTCCTGTGTTTCCCCTTGCACGGGAGGGCACGTGCAACCCGCCGCAATTGATGTCTGTGCCTCCTGTGTTCCCCCTTGCACGGAAGGCACGTGCAGCCCGCCCCAAATGATGTTTGTGCCTCCTGTGTGCCCCCTTGCACGGAAGGCACGTGCAGCCCGCCCCAATTGATGTTTGTGCCTCCTGTGTGCCCCCTTGCACGGAAGGCACGTGCAGCCCGCCCCATTGATGTTTGTGCCTCCTATGTGCCCCCTTACACGGAGGGCACGTGCATTCCACCCTCATTGATGTTCGTGTCTCATGTGACCCCTTTTGAAACCTGTATTATTTAGATAAAAAATAACTAGACTGAAATTTTACGTTGATGAGTTTTTATGTAGTAATTTTATTGTTTTTTTAGGCCAGAAGTGAACCCTCGAAATAATGGTGCTCCCTTTGTGCCACTATAAGTTTTTCCAAATGAAATCGCTTTACACACGATAATTACAATGACAGACATTGTTATTTAGCCACTACAAATAATTTATGAACATTGAGCTATATAGAATCTGTTGCGAGATAGAAGCTGTATATTTTTGTAGACCTACAAAACAGCGATTAATAATGTGCTTCTATTCTTCACACATTTCTTTCGTTGAATCAAAGTAAAACATTGAGCTTTATAGAATCTATTGTGAGATAGAAGCTGTATAGACCTACAAAACAGCAAATAATGTATGCTTCGATTTTTCACACATTTCTTTCGTTGAATCAAAGTAAAAGATGATCTCTCCTCAATCACCAGTTGTATTAAGAATTCTAAGAATAATCATTAGTGATGGACTTTTTGATAAGTATTCATCAACGGTGATGATCACTATCTGCTAGTAAAACAATTACGCATGCAGAAGTGGGTCGGTCTCACATCATAATTTGCGTTATATTTTGAGGTTTTAACAAGTGTATCTCCAAGTCGTGCACCCGATAACTTTGACGTAGTAAACGTTTTAGAATGATTTTACACGGTTTTACATGACCATGAGAACGTCAATGGTTTTTTAAAACTTTATCGATGATTGATTGTGTTCAGGAGAACATGCTGTTCCTATATCTTCAATGATATCACCTCCAAAGGAAATGCTGCTGCGCCGTGTCTGCTCCAAGCACAAGGAAAAGATCAAGGAGGGCCTTAAGAAGACACATAAGTGCATCACAGTGATTCCAGTACTTCTAATTGAAGACAAGTTCGACAAGGACAGTGCGGACACACGTTACTACACCCTGGGGGGTAATCATCTTGTGACTGCTATGAAGGAACTCAAAGACGATTATGGGTTCCAGTACTTCAACTCCATCAGGGCCAATATATACAAAGGGTTAAACAGAACAGAGGCACTCCGGGTTTCCTCGCTGCACAACGAGGGGACGCACCTCACACGTCAGAGGACACTAAAGGACAATGTAAAGGTGTGTAGACGGGAGCTCTATACCCTTGCCAACCTTGATGAATGTATCGATGAGCCGCCACCCTCAAAAAAACAATGGAGAGAGCAGTGCGCAGTTGTCCTGGGAAAGACAAACCCATCTTGTAAAAAGGTACGTTTATAGAAACATCGAGAAGGGCGTACAAACATGACAATAAGAAAAACATTGTTCAGGTTTGAGTTGTGCAGGCCTGTTGAATCGTTCTTGAAGAGCAAGGGCAAGAAGTGTGTTTTTTGTTTGTTTTTGGCACTTGTATGAGGAAATTGCAAATTTGGTTATGACCCCATGTATCAGGATGTATACAAAACAATTATGGTGATGGTTTTGAAGGATGTCTTGTTCTAGTCGAGAACTTTAAAGGGTCTGTACACGTTTGGTAATGACTCTGAAAATCAATGGCAATAAAAACTTACATGGTAAGAAGTACAGCAGCTTTGGGTAGTATAATTAATTTCGAGAAACTTTTCACTTCGGAGTACTACGGTTATGGAAAAATATATCACTTTTTATGCCCCAAAATTTGAATCTGAGAAGCGTTATGGCCATAACGCTTCTCAGACTGTATATTCCCATGGAGAATATTCTTCCTGCTTGGAAATATTCGCTCAGGTTTTTCGGTGATATCTCAAAAACGCGACCACCTTTTGAAGTGAAATTTTCACATGTTAGTTTTATTGTATATACCTACATTAATATAGGATTAAGACAATCAGTACGCTCCAATTACCAAACGTATACAGCATCTTTAAAATGCGTGTAACTTTGAGATTTGTATGATAGGCCTATAGTATCAAAGGTGTCATTCTCTAAGTCTATCAAATGGTTATTTTACCTAAATATCTTTACAGGAGCGTAACACACTCGAGCCGACCTTTCAAATGGCTCTCTACTCGAGAAGATGCTTCAATAAACTCATGAAGATCTTCAAGATCAATGAGAAGACCAAACGTTCCTGCCCCAAACAAACGGTAGGTTATGACTGAGAAGACTGATATTACATAGTGGTATGTATGTAAATCAAATGTACGGTCCATCAGTTTGCTTTTTATCACTGGCAGTGACAATCGTCATTCCTTTGAATGTTTCTAGGCTATGCTTACTCCTTCCGTAAATAGGTTTAATCTACACGCGATTAACCTGTGATAGTTCTATACATTCAGGTTTTGTCACGCTTTCAAAATATAAATTACAAAATTATATAAAAAATAATTGAGTATGCTACCGAAATTGTTTTCCCAAACCACACTAAAAATAATTAAAGTCAAGCTTGTCTGACTTTGAAGAACATAGTAAAAAGAAAAAAATTAACATTTTCAGAACACACCTTAACTAAAATTTAAAACGGGGGTCTTCAAATTCCATTTTCTTAACTTTGACAATATTTCTAACAGAACTATTTCTGTGGGAGACATGTATGGCATTTCATAATCATTTAGCAGTCAGACTGATACGAAGATAGATGAATACAATCTAAATTATTGGTGATTATGAGTTTGTGTTCACGCTTTAAAAAAATATGTCTTATTATATAGGTCTTCATGAAACTTCAGGGGCTGCAAGAGAGTTCGAAATTCGAACTTCTCTCTGATGTTGTCAGCGAAAAACATACACTTCAAGAAATGGGGAGGAAAGCCGAAGAACAGAAGAAATTGCAGGTGGTTAAAAATAAACTTGTGAAAAAGCTGGGTGTGTCTTCTTGGGAGGAAGCAGTGAAGGAATTCCCCAAGTATACAACGAAGAAGGCACTTCAGCCACTTACAGGTATAAGGGTCCTCATCATTGCGGGGAAAGTGCTTGTAATGGTTTGACATTTTGATCTTTGTGAATTGTTTTTTGTGGGAAGTTTCAACCTAGTAGTAACGTATTTATTTATGCAGTCTCGTGTGCATGGAAACTAATCAATCAGGAAAGCATTTGCGATAAATAGTTGATTTATTTCAGTCAGCAAAGACCAAAAAGGGGGCTTTATGAACACTTTCATTTTTAATTTTTAATTTCAAGTTAACTATGTATAACAAAGATGAGCTTTAACGCTTTGTACATATCCGAGAGCCAGTTTGCAACTGCATTATTTATTCTCATGTAATTTTATTTAGAGTTCGCAATTAGAACATTGTCTGTTAATCATGAAGAAGTGACACAGCCTTTTCAAAAAATATATCAGACCACAGTGTGACGTTAGCATGGTGTATGTTAAACTCGTTCTCATTGTATGAAAGGGGTATGACGGTGATTGAAATGCCACTTAACGCACTGTTGACCGATCCAAATTATTTCCAAGTTCATTCTCCAAAAATGGAAGAGTTGCAGATTATCACGATGCAATATTCAAGTCTCGGGTTGTAATGTACTTCATCATGCCCAGTGTATCGTGGCACAAGTTTTAACCAAAAGTAGCATTTCCAACTACTAAAAGTATGCTATTACTTTCGCAGAATGCTCCTTCAAACAAGGAACTCCTCAGCTATTCAAGGAATTCATAAATAATGCCCTAGAATGGCGTTCAAAAGGGTCCATAGAATCAGATGACACGAAACCGCCACTAGATGTAACGAACTCCGGGAAATCTACGGTTGTCCCATGCAAAGGGTTTGATGATGGAGCAGTCTTGATAATTGCTGACATGGAGGTGGGTGTGACAATTAGCGATGCAAAACAATTTCAAAAGGACGTAGTCATGTTTTGTAATTGAGGTCTGTCTACACTGTGATCCCAGACACAATCAGACCTATTGTTCAATTGTTTTGTTTTTTAGAATAGTGCAGACTGCTTTGACAAGTTGCAAAACATAACGAAGGTGCATGGACGGGAAGGGTGCACGGTTGCAATCCAAGTATCCACTGGGACTGTATCCACTGTCAAGGCACTCCTTGTAAAGAACGGATTTCATGAGCTGGCGAGTTCTTACAAATTTTGCTCCGGGAGGAAAGGTAAGGTTAATTTGTCGGGAACAATTTACACAGGATTAATGTTTACTTGGTAAAAACAAATTGTGTAATACCTTGATCTTCGGGACTCTCGACCAACAATTATGGCATTATTTGTCGCAACAAAAATTACGACGCAGTCGAATTATCATGAAACAAGCTAAAAACCCTCCAGAGGCTGGTACAAATCAATGTTGCCATCTCGTACAGCTTTGAAGTTTTTTATTTGCAGCCTTTACAACGAAAGACAATTCATTAATTCGTTAAAATTGCTGACAATTGCGGAAATTTTCGAAAGGTGTAGGTTTATCAGCAGAGTATTCAGAATTGTATTCACATTTCATTGCAGATCCGAGTATTGGTCAAATGAAGTTGGTTATCACAGCTACGATGAAAACAACTTCAAGAGAAAATTGTACGGACATCCTTGTGACTGATGAAGACTTGATGACTCACACTATTAGGAAATACAGCGCAGACGGAGATTGGATAGTCGATACAACAGAAAACGGTGGGAAAGATTTCAACAAGTGTTAGCCTTTATATTGCATTCAGAGAGTTTGTTCTGTATAAGGATATAAGGTGTTTTTTACCCTTAAACCATCGGAGCTGGGAGGGTGGTGCTCACTCTACGACTGCTCAACTTATGGGAAAAATACTGAACATTTTGAAATCTCAGTAGACTTGTACAATGTATATACAATTGTTTATTTGCAAAGAATTTACCTATTGTTTCCCTCTTGATCTGCTTGTCCTTGGAAATAAAAAGTTGTAGACACTAATTTCCAATCAATAGTTGACACTTCGGACGAAATCATTTTGAGGGATACTTAGTACCATCCTAAGGCTTTTGGATAAAAAGTACACATTTTTCGCGTCATCAAAAGAAAAGTTACAACCTCTTGAGGCTAGGATTGGCAAAGCTGACAGGTGTTATTACTTTAAAGTGATGCAACATACACATAAAAAAAACAAGCCTGTTATTGTTTTTGTTCAATCCGTCGTCTGAATGAGCAGGCAAAAATGATGAACAAACTTGCCCTCATTCCAGGATGTGAATAGTCTCTTTGATTTTATAGTTGCAATTGAAATCAAAATGTTTGTCAAATGCTACTTTCTTAATTTTTGCTGTTCAGACATAAAAAGTAAATACAAATCCTGTATTGTGTAAGTTGTTATTCCAAAGAAATCAATAAGTCATCCACTTGATTGTAGTCCTGGTATTTTGGTTATCGGCACATCCATTCAACCACCCACAACCCCTACTCTGGCCCAAAAACCATTGGTTTGTAAAGAGCTTCACTGCATGCTGCATTTTTATAGATACAATGTTTTCAATGCAATGTATACTTATTGCAATTTTATTATTTATACACAATTTCCAGACAAAGTACGAGCACTGAGTAGTAAACTCCAAAGAAAGTGTGGTAAAATAAGCCTACTCCTCGGGGGTAAATACGTCTCCCCTTCAATGATGGCTACACTGCCAGAGAGAGACTCGTCCAACGAGGACTCGTCCAACGAGGACTCGTCCAACGAGAACTCGTCCAACGAGGACTCGTCCAACGAGAACTCGTCCAACGAGGACTCGTCCAACGAGGACTCGTCTAACGATTGACTCGTCCAACGATGACGACACTGGCCTTCAAGCTGTGTCTGACTTAGAGTAGAGGACATCCCTTTCACCGAGTTTTATAAAGAAAAACACAATGTGATATCAATAGTTGTGCAGACTCCAATCTAACGCTGTGACGTTGAGCTCGAACGACTTCAAAGTCTTCCCCATGACTTCAAAGTATGGATTGATGCACATATACTTACTTTAAAATCATTTCCATAAATTATGAGTCTGTGAATACGCCTATATATTTCTTATATTTTCTGCGGGATAAACAAAGCGAAACTCAGATTCAAACCTTTAATGCGTTAAGAGCCCAATTTTTACGCAAACCCTTGAAAGCGCCATTAGATCCTACCACACATTCTAGGGTAATTTATAAGTATTGCATGTGTTGTTCCCAACATATTTTACATCTTAGTGACTTCTTTACATGCCCAGCTATTGTCTAAAATCATTTGAGTCCATTAGTTAACCATTAATTGATTTATTACCCCCAAATTAGCTGAACTTCCTAATTAGGAAACGGCTTTACGACGAGGAGCAAAAGGGCCAATATTTACTACAACACATCTAATTACATATTTTTAAAATAATAATGTGAATTTCCCACAATTTGTTACATCTAAGTGACTTCTTTATATACCCACTTATTGTCAAAGAACATTTGAGTCCTTTAGTTACCCAGTAATTGATTTATAACCCTAATTAGCTAAGCTTTTAGGGGCATGTGGAAATACCCCGACTTTACGCCAAGGATCGAAAGGGCAAATATTTACAACCACAAGATCAAGATTTTTTTTATATATATTTTTTTTCTTAAAACAAAATAATAATAATAATCTGGGGCCCTCTTAGATATTTGGAATGGTCCATTCTATGATATAAAGGAATCTGACACCCCCAGTCATTACACATTGGAGATTGGTGATTATGTGTTACCATCAAAATGCCCTAAAGCTAAGTAGAGGGTGTTTTGAACGAGCATTGTTTGCTGATGACGACCTTTCCCCGAAAATTCACCCGAATTTTGCTTTTGTTTCCCGATGAACGTGACCATATATTTTGTCACTAAGTTTTCAACTTGTTAGTTCCGTTTATAATTGTTTTAGAACGCAAAGTGTGGATGCAGTTTTAATCACATATTACGAGAAATCAATTCCCGAGAATGCATATTTAAAGCGGCAAAATTTAATTAATATTTAGTCCAGAAGAAACAAAAAACTATGGCGCTAATATTTCATGATGAGCGGTACTTTAAAATACCACACTTGTGTTGTTTGTGGCTTAACATTGGTGATTATAGATCATCAATACCTTTGTTCACAGAGTAGTGACCTTGTACATGCTATTGCATTTCCTGAAAGGCAAGATACTACACAGGCCATATGGGAAAATTTACTTTTTGTGTCATAATTTTCAGTTAAACTCAAGAGTTACAAAAGCAACAGCTGTACAGCTTTGGAGATGTCCCCCCTTTCTTCATATCAACATTTGAGAAAAATCAGAGTGCAATCTCCATGAATAAAACATAAGATTTATTGTGTACAAACTGTGCCTGCAGGAAGTCCAGGCTCTGTGGCTCTTTTGTAAACATGTGATGTCACAGGTCACATGGTCTATAAATGTATCGCAAAGTAGTGCTGAATCTCTTGAGTCATTGATGGTGGCGAATAAATCAAGTTTACCTCTAAACGGGACTAGCATTCATCGGTTGCAATATAAACGTGGGTGCCTACCTACTGTAGGGCCCGTAGAACGCGTGAAGTGGTTAGCACTTCAGCAATGGCGAAACCCATAGATATGATGAATCGCAAAAATCACAATAAAGAAAATTGTGAGCTATGGCAAGCTTAATGATATTTACCAGACATACATATAGGGCAACTTGCACGTAGCCAAGTTCACAAACGCGCCTTTCCACAAATCAAACAGATTTTTCTTTTAATAGAGATCAAATTTACAAACTAGCTTGTCATCTTTTTGACTCTGAGAACAAAATATAAATTTGCTTTTTTACGGCGTCTCTCCCCCACTCGCAGATGAACATGTTATTATGTCCGTAAGGTAAAGCTTGCATTTAATAAACATGGTTATTGTATTGTACTGCGTAAAATTTAATGATGTTAAGTAAAATAATGTGCATGTTTTGTAAATGTATGTGCTGCAGTATTGGCAATTACTCATTAAAGTAATTGGGAACAAATTAAAAGCTGAACAGAATTTTTTGTTATTATTTTCTTTCTTTTGTTATTGAAATATGCTAATTCATTTACTTGCACAGTACGAATTTCACGTTTTAATTAGTGTTGCCATTAAATGAATGATTGAAATTTAAGTTGCAATGATGAATTATGCCATACTTGAATCTGAACCAATATTTGGGATAATATTATCCCTACTTGCATTCCTGTATTAGTGCAGTACAAATAGGGATAATATTATCCCAACTGCCTGTATAGCCTGACCAGCTGACGTCACACTTCGAGGCTTGTGAGTAACGCCGAATGTACCTTTGACCTCGCATTCATGCACACACAGCATGGTAGCAGACGATCGAACACAGCTGCTGGTGCAGCTGAAAAACCACGTCACTTTTTAGCAGACCAATCATAACACAGAAGTGGAAAGCTTACGTCATTGCACGTTTAGCCAATGAAATCATTGTACCCAATGAAACCGTTGGGCCTGTAAAACCAGTGCCTGTGGGGACCAGTCTACTGACTGTACGGAAATGAATGGTTACTTCATGGAGAATAACACTTCCAGAGTACACTTTTATTCAAATCTCTTTGGCTTGGCAACAAGGGTTGTGAGAGTAGCACCATGTATTGTTGAAATTGAATAATGACGTCACTGCCCAAGTTTATTGAAATAGCACGGCATGTAGTCTGGGCGCGCAGAGTGATTCTGGCAAGCGAAGAAGACGGACATAAAACGTCACTAGAAATAGAAAGACGAAGCCCAGGTAAGTGGTTTTCGACATCTTACAATTAATTTATTTTTTATATATTAAAAGTCACTGATATGTTCAAAAAACCGAAATTTGTCATTTCTTGCCACAGTTCTGCTAAATTCTCATAAGAATAACTTATGTACAAGTCGCCCATTTTTTTTAGGCTCCCCCACTTTGTGACCCAGTCTAACTTGACGAGCCACCGTAATTAATTACCTTTGTCCGGCCGTTATGTGTTCTTAAGCAACATTTTGATTATCAGGGGGTTAATCCTCATTTTAATCCAAAAACGGTACTTGTGTGTGACATGTTAATTAAACTCAAAACTGTTTATCTTTCAACAAGGTCACGTGACCCGAGTTGGACTCGGGGGAACTAAAGAATTGCCATTCCAGCACAACCCCACAACAGACAATGAATTGGTATTATCAAACCTTTTGGGCTTAACTTATAATTTAAATGTCACCAGGCTCTCAGTCAAGTGGGAGGCCAACACGATAACCCAGGCAGGAATAAAATAATAATAACACGATGCTTATATAGCGCTATTCCGAAAAAGGCATGATCATAGCGCTTTACAATATGAAAACCTTAAGAAAATATACACAACAATTGTGAAAACAACAAAAGTAAGCAATCATGAATAAACATCATTGTGGTTGAGCCAATACATCTGTCAATTACCAAGGACTGCTTATACTTCACAAAGCAATAGGGAATCCTGTCCAAGCCTTATGTTATGACTCTTACAAGCCGAACGGGGTAACCCAGGCCATTCAACTTCCCCAGCATGTTTCTCAATGGAATGGTACAATTGAGGATATCATAGAGGAGTTTTTGTTTCACTTGTACGAGGGGAGTATTTTTTTTAAACACTCCATGAAGGGTGAATGATGTTTGCAACCTGGACAAATGCGAGCAGACCTATTTTGCAAACGTTGTAAACACGCATCTGGAACTCTCTACCACATAATCTTAAATCTTGTCTTTGTACCACAAAATTTAAATCACTTCTCAAAACTTATCTTATGTCACAGGTTTTCAAGGAATAATTTAGTTGTTTTCTTTTGTTTGTTTTTGGTTTACTGCGCCTTGAACACCCAGTAGGGTGGATATGTGCGCATAACAAGTCTTTATTATTATTATTATTATTATTATTATTATGAGGTGTTGCTCAAGCTGCAAGGTTTCGTCCAGATCATTTTCGCCATGTGCTCATTTACCTGAATGATAGCCGCCTTCTCTACCACCTTGCCGTAGCACATTGGATCCCCATGTCACGAGTTGTCGGCAGTAATCTGGCATTAATGTATACCTTTTTCCCTTTACACAAGTGACTGTGTTTCTAGCCTGCAAATTATACCATTTCGTATTCAATGTGCTGTAGTATTGTATTGGAGGATTAAAATCAGCACATGAGATTATTTTATATTTTAGACGTCTTCAATATTGACTTTGCTTTTATTGTATTTTGGTGAATCTCGTCCCTTTTAAATAGAGGACCGGCCTCCTTCCCGTGTCTCTACCTTAAGGACGCGGTTCGTACCGCGCTGCCACAATGAAATGAGTGGATACTTTACGGAGAATAACACTTCCAGGGTACACTTTTATTCAGCTCTTTAAAGTATGGCTTGGCAACAAGGGTTGTGAGAATAACGCCCCCTCAGTTATCAAATGTAACCCCCATGCAAATGGGATAATATTACTGCCTGTACATGCGAATGAGATCACATGTAGGCCTACACGATACGTGATTCCTATGATGACAATAGGGATAGCATTATCCCATTCGTATGTATAGGCAGTATACAGTATCTGCTCGTTTCAGACCTTTTGTAAGTTGAAATAACATATTATCCCGTTCATTCATGGCACTGAAAATAACATCTGATTGTAAACATATAATAACATAAGACAACAGTTCTTAATTCTCAAGTATGGATCATCAACTACATAAGATTAAGAATTTATTGTGTAATACTAAGAGCCTGAACGCACAAGTCTAAATAGAGTAGGCTAAATCCCATCGTTTATCCTCTGAAGATTCATAATTTATTTATTTTATTTGTATTTATTAAAACATATTTATACAGGATACAACAATCAGCTAAGCAACAAACTGGCAAACATTACAAACGATGGGAAACACCCAAGTGGAATATGGAAATGAAAATTACACAATACAAAAAGAACAAACTACTTAAAATACACCTTCTTTATACATGTTTTTAAAGCTACCAATAGAGGAGGCATTTTTGACATGAGTGGGTTTTTTGTTCCAAGCAGTAGCACCAGCATAACAGAGGGATTGTTTGAAGCATTCAACATTTGGCTAAGGAACCACAACATTGAGAGAATCGGCGTTCATTGTATTGAAGCCGTGCCTATCAAAATACATTTTAATGTTAAAGTCACAAAGACGATCAGGTGCTAGTCCACGAGTACAATTGTACATAATAATAGGATAAGTAAAAATCCCTACTCTGGTGAAAGGTCTGCCAAGAAAGTACTCTAATGATGTCTTCACCTCGAGAGTTGACATAATCAAAATCATCAGCAACAATCTAAAGCAGCTCTTTTTGCAGTCTGAGAAGGGCCTTTTTGTTGTTAAAAGAAAAATTCCCAGACAGAACTAGCGTAGTCAAAACATGGTTGAATGGTTGTTTTGTACAGAGTGTTGAGTAACCGTTTTTGGTGTGTCTAAGTCTACTGAGAGAGTGAACCTTAAAAGCAGCCGATTCACGTACATTTCTGTTATGCGAATCCCAGGTGAGATTCCCAGGTGAGATTTACATCAACTTCAACCCCAATTACCTAACTCTTTCCACCTGTTCGAGAGGGGTGTCCTTAATAATAAAAAAAAACATTCAAGTTATCTTTATTAGTACGAGAACTTTTTAAAAGTATGGTTTTAGTCTTTTCTGGATTAATGCGAAGACGGTTACATTCATACCATGCACTGATACTATCATTATTAGATTGCAACACTTCGTTAATATCAGTATTATTCTTCCCTGTTGTACAAATGACCACATCATCAGCAAAAATATTACAGGTAAATTTGGAATTAATAGTTTGAGCGATGTTATTAATGAAGATTAAGAAAAGGATAGGCCCAAGAACGCTACCTTGAGGCACAGGAACGAAGGTCAATTTGTACGAGCACTTGGGATTCTTCCAATCTAAAGGTGTTTTAATGAAAGGATCGGCTATTTCTTTACCAATACCAGTGACAAAATCATGAATTTCAGTGGAATTAAGAACAGGATGTGTGCCATTAATATACTTACTAATACCAGTAACTTTATGTATTTCTTTCCATAACTTTTTTGGATCTTTAATGTACTTGGCTGACACCTGGTCATAATACTCACGTTTAGCCTTCCTGATCAATAAAGTGACAAGATTTCTAGCTTTTCTGTACTCGATCAAGATGTCAGAACAGTCATCACGAATTGACCGAGACTTTAACAATTCTCTTTTGTACATGAGCAAAACAATATCAGAGGACATCCAAGGAAAATATATATATTTAACTCTAGTTGTTCTAAGTGGGGCATGGTTGTCACAGATTTGACTAAACTCGTTACGCCAAGTAGTCCATAAACTTTCATCATCTGAATAGTTACCCTGACACTTTTAAAAAACCAGAGAACTTTTAACATCTTACAAAAAAGCATCTTTAATTGAAAAGTTTATAATCTCTAAACTTAATAGTTTTATGTTTGACAACCTTAATCAACATCAATACAAGTGTACACCACGTAGTGGTCACTATAAAGTGTTAGCTTAGCCACATCGCACAGTTTATGTTTCTCGGGTATAGAACTTATATTAGGATAAGGTCAATACACTTAAATGATTCACTTAATAGATGATTCAACAACCTTGACAACTAAATTATACCAAACTGCAACAGAAAGTACTTCATTATTAACTGTAAATCTTGCACTATATGTCTCTTCTTCAGCTTCATAAGAGTCTGCTGAAAATAATAACTTGGCATACTGAGCTAACACTAGGTGTTCTAAGCATATTCAAGAGAGTTGCTGAATAGAATTAAAGATCGCAAAATCTTTTAGGCCATTACACACCTTTTCCAGGGCCTGACAAACTTTACAGCCTTTCTTGTAGTTTGTAGGTGCGATGGTATTTGGTCTTGGTGGTCCGCTTTCCTTGTTCGCTAAAGTGTTCAGTTGAACCGCGTTCGACAATCTCTATTATGATTCTGTCGCGAAGCAGTTCTTTGAGTAAGAGGGTCCCGGTCCCTTCGGGTTCGGAGTTAGCCTCGGCGTCATTGGCCTCGGCATCATGATTCTCTTCTTCAGATTCCTGAATGGGAAGATCTCCATGCTCCTGGCTTCTTTCTTGACGGTCATCTTCTACCTCCAGGAGAGAGACACTGGAGAGACACTGGACCCCTTCTTCCGGGAGAGACATATAACCGGGGCTGGGACAAATGCTGATGGCATCACCATCGCTATCGGGGGCTTTCCGGGCGTGAGTAGGACTGGAGATGTTGTTATTGTTGCTACCGGTCCCCTTTTGCCGGAGATCCCACTCCCGACCCAAATTTGTCATAGCGAAAGTTGCCGTTTCTGCTCACGTTTCTGTAGAAAAGAATAAACACAAATTGGAAACTTGATTACTCCAAGTTTTATTTTATTTTATTTTAACTGCTTTTGGGCGCACATCCACTGGCATGGTATGGCCCCGTCCAGTATCTCCTGTAGTTGTGTCCCTCTTCTGCTACAAGTGTGATTGGAGGTTCCTCAATGATATTGGGTTCTGGTACACACTGAACTTACATCTCTTACCACGGTGCTACGATTATTACTGTTTGGGCTAGCGTGTTGGCCTCCCACTATTAACGGTGGCTCGTCAAGTGAGACTGGGCCTCACAGCGGGGGGAGCCTCACTACAGGAGTGATTTGTACAGGCAACATTTTTTCGGTGAAATCATTCTTATGAGAATTTAGCAGAACTGTGGCAAAAATTGTAAGATGTCGAAAACCACACTTACCTGGGCTTCGTCTTTCTCTTACTATCGACGTTTTACGTCCGTCTTCTTCGCTTGACAGAATCACTCTGCGCGCCCAGACTGCATGCCGAATAGATCGATCCATTAAGCCCCGCCTCCTTACGAGTTGACCAATCACAGCCGCGAAACCCGATCACCATTAGTGCAAAGATCACCAAACGGCTCAAACGGTGATCAGATTTCGCGGTTGTGATTGGTCAATGAGAAATGGGCGTGGCTTAATGGATCGGTGTATTATTTATATTATTATTATTATTATTTATTCGACCTCAACAGTACAAGTATTGAGAAACGTGGGGCAATGTTCGGCAGCTCACTTTCGGTAGCCCGCTCGCACCGGATTGGTCACAAGGACCCGCCACTCACGCTGCAATCTCCGCCCTGCTTCTCCGTGTGACCAATCCGGTGCAAGTGGGCTACTGGGAGCGAGCAAATGAGAGCGGGCTTGTGAGACTTCCGGGGAGACTTATACGGATCAATGACGTCACTAGTTCGCAATCAATCAGGAAATCTCCTCATTCCGAAAGTGAGAAATACGGTCGCAAACAAAAGTAGTTTTCGTTGTGCTCCCTGGTTCTGATTGGCCAGTTGCTATTGCATTAAACATGTTACGCCAACAGAGTGTCTGGCAGCTCAACACTCTCTGTAGCCCGGTCTCGGTGGCCCGCTCGCACCGGATTGGTCACAAGAATAAATCACTGACTCATGTGCACTATTTTGGGCACTTTTGTATTATTTGGCAATCAAATCAGTAAATCCCCTTATTCAAAAAGTGAGAAATACGGTCGCAAACAAAGGTGTTTTTGTTGTGCTCCCTGGTTCTGATTGGTTAGTTGCTAAGATAATGCATTAATCATGTTGAACTATGGTGACATAACGTGATATAGCAACTGACCAATCAAAACGCTGAAAATTCAATCACTTGCGGCCGAAATGTGTAAATGTGGCAAAATACTCAGCATACCGCACAAAATTGTCGGCCTCCTCCGTATGTGGACAGTACGAGTGCTCTGGAGATTGAAAGCTACAGTAGACGGGCATCGTGAACGTATTGCGCGTGGGATTATAGGCCTTTTCTGTTAAGCATTAGAAATGAATAACAAGAAGAAGTTTTTATCCTGGCACAGGACCAGAGTACCTAGACCTAAACAAGTGGATAATGGCCGTAAACTCTATGCTTGGTGTGAGCGGTGCACCTTCAAGAGTGCGAGGAAGGACACTCTGAGGAGACACTACCGCCATATTCATGCAGATCACATCCATGAGGTAGATTATGTCCCCTTGGATACTGAAAGGGAGCGGGAACAGCGGCGACGCTTGGCAGGCGGAGGTGGCAACCCAAAAGACACAAGGCAGGTGACAGTAACGAGAGATCTCGAGGATGCTGAAACTTGTGCCGAGTCATGTTCTATTCATCACGAGCACGCCATCACTGAGAAGCAACAACGTGGGGAGAAGCGTCAGGCCCAAAGCGACCAATCAATGGCAATGGATGAGGAACAACTAGCCCACGATGCCATCAGCATTTTTCCCAGCCCCGGGTATATGTCTCGCCTGGACGAAGAGGTCCAGTGTCTCTCTCCTGGAAGTTCTGAGCTAGGATATTGTGAAGGTACTACTTTATGTGCACAGCGCATTGATACACTGTGACCTCACTAGGTCATTCCATGTTCTTGTATAACTGTATCTTGTAAGATTCAGTCACGTCATGTTGTCAGTAATAAAACATTACATTCTACTCCATAATACAAGCCTACCGATATAGTATTATTACATGGTGGCAGCGCAGGATCAGGCAAGTGTCTCATCAAGTTTTTAGCAATAACTGTGTACAGAATTTGATCCGATTGGATAGAGCAAATCCAACGAACGACACTGCTGGACGGACACACTCCGCCATCTTGATACGTGAGTACATGTACATGTATAGCAACGCTACTTACGTCGTGTATCACATACCGTGTAGACTGCATTGAACATTGCAAATACAACTACACGCTGACCGATCTTCGCATATTATTGATACGAACATTATCACTGTATTTTTTGGCGCAATGGCTGATACAATACCTCATCCGAAGATGGACTGGAGCCATTCAGATCGCCCTAAGGCTTACAAAGAGTTTAAGCAGACATCAAATATGTGGTTTCAGGTCAAGAACATTGCACCTGACAAACAGCACAACTACATAATTTTGTGGGCAGGTCGCGAGGGGCTCAGGATTTTTAACACCTGGGGCCTCACAGATGAGCAGCTAGAAGATCCCACAAACATATGGGATAAGTTTTCGAAGCATGTCCAGCCTCATGAGAACTTTAGAATACACAGGCTTGAATTTCAGCGATACAAACAGAGTGATTCAGAGTCTGTTGATGACTTCTATACACGTTGCAAGGCAAAAGCCATGAAATGCCAATTCAAGGAAAATTCCGCACTCGAGGAACGCATCATTGAGGTACTGATTTCAGGTATCAAATACACACAGACGCAGAAAAAATTGCTAGGCAAGGATGACAAGTTGTCTATGCAGGATGCTCTCGACATATGCCGTACCCATGAAGCTAGTGTTAACCATATGGCTCAACTCGGCAACATCGGACACGATGCCAAGGTGGATATGGTAAAACTTCGCGGTCAATGTAAAAACTGCGGGGGCAGTCATCCATACAAGCCGAGAGATAGGTGCCCAGCATACGGCACTACATGCAAAAAATGTGGTAAAACTGGACATTGGCAACAGGTATGCCTCAGTTCTGCTGGCAAAGGACAAAGCCCACAACAACGACGCAAACCACGACCCAGATCGCACAGTCGACCTCGCGGATCATACAGGAGAAGCAACACTCCGAAACCGAATAAACGTCAAAGTGAGGTTCACTACGTTCAGCAACAGGACATGGATGATATATCCAATGACTTTGAGAACATGAGCTTTGAAACAGTCACAATCACACAACAGATCGACGGTATCAACAATACCAACGACAGGCGCGTAGACAATCGCGATGACCAAGTGTTCACGACGCTCAACATCAAGCTCAAACAACGGACAGGCAATCACACGCTCACAGCAAAAGTTGACACGGGTGCACAGGGAAATATCATCCCTCTCCGCTTATTTCGCCGCATGTTCCCCACATTGTTGGACGCAGAAGGATTTCCCAAACCTGGCACTACAACCCCGCAAAAGGGAATCCTCACAGCTTACAATGGCACATGCATACCGCAGCATGGCAGTATAACAATTCCATGCAAATTCAACAGTGGTGAGTGGATAGATGCAGAGTTCTTCATTGCTGACGCGACAGGACCTGCAATTGTTGGACTACCAAGTTCACGCGCACTGAAACTCGTCACGCTGAATTGTGCCATACGTACACCCGCAACGCCTCCGTCAACACCCAACGTCGCAAACTTGGGGCCCATACGTAACAAGGAGGACCTCAAAGCCCAATATCCGGATCGATTCACCGGAATTGGCAAGTTTCCTGGTCAATTTCACATTACGCTGCACGAGGACGCGCAACCTTCCGTACAACCGCCTCGCAAATACCCCATCCAGCTCAAGGATGAAATGAAGGCCGAACTTGACAGGATGTCAGCGTTAAATGTTATTACCAAGGTAATAGAGCCCACAGACTGGGTGTCGGCACTTGCATTCAGCAGGAAAGCCAACGGCCAACTTCGGATCTGCCTCGATCCAAAAGACCTGAATCGAGCCTCCAAGCGCACTTATCACAAAACACCAACGCTTGAAGAGATAACTCATAAGTTTAGTGGTGCACGGGTGTTTAGCAAACTTGACGCACGCCACGGGTACTGGTCCATAGAGTTGGATTCAGAGTCCAGTTACCTGACCACATTCAATTCACCATTCGGACGATATCGCTTCAAAAGACTACCATTTGGACTAAAGATTTCGCAAGATATTTTCCAAGAGAAAATGGATATGATATTGGAGCAATGCCCCGGTACAATCGGCATAGCCGACGACGTTGCAGTGTTTGGACATGATATGAAGGAACACAACAAAAACCTTCATAACCTCATGCACGTAGCTCGCAAATACGGTCTGATCTTCAACTTGGACAAGTGTGACATTAACATTTCAAGCATCAAATTTTTTGGATGCTACTACGACGCTCAGGGAGTACACCCTGACCCCGCGAAAGTAAGTGACATTCACTCGTTACCATCGCCAACCAACGTCAACGAACTCCAACAATTTCTCGGTTTGGTTCAATACATGGCACCATTCATACCGAACCTCGCAGATCATACCGATACCATACGCTCACTGGTACGCAAAGATAGCGATTGGCAATGGTCAGCGTCACACCAGAAAGTTTTCGACAAAGTGAAATCCATGATCAGCACCGAATGTACACTAACGTATTTCAACACTCGGAAACCAACAGTCATCCAAGTTGACGCATCATTAAAAGGGCTCGGTGCAGCTCTTCTACAGGACAACAAACCTGTCGCATTCGCGAGCAAGGCTCTCACCGACGCCGAGAAACGCTACGCGAACATCGAACGTGAATTGCTGGCTGTAGTGTTTGGTTGCACTCGTTTCCATACTTACATATATGGATCAAAGTTCACTGTCGAGTCAGACCACAAACCGTTAGAGAACATACAACACAAAAGCATGGCCAACACTCCGCCACGACTGCAGCGAATGATGCTACGCCTGCAACCATACGACTACAACATAGTCTACCGCCCTGGACGCGAAATGGTACTTGCAGACGCACTATCGAGGCTTGGCCCAACGCGCGGTCCACAGATTGACCTCGATACGACCATATATGCCGTACAGTTCTCTACAGACAAGCTAGCAGAAATACAACGACAGACACAAAGTGACAAAACACTTCGTATTCTCACTGAAACTATCGTCAATGGGTGGCCGAATGACCCAAAACAACTACCCAAGTGCATTCGCCACTACTGGTCCAACCGCGATGAACTGTCAGTTGATGACGGTCTTGTCATCAAGGGAGAACGAATCGTCATCCCTGAGACAATGCAAAACGAAGCATTGCAAAAGATTCACGCCGGGCACCAAGGCATCAACAAATGCCAGCTCAGGGCCAAAACATGCATTTTCTGGCCTGGCATCAACAAAGACATTGAACAATTGGTAAGCGCATGCAGCGCATGCCAACAACACCACAAAAGCCAACCCGCGGAACCACTTATTCCTCACGACATTCCGCAGCGACCGTGGCAAACCGTAGGGACAGACATGTTCCACTTCAACAACGCCGAATACCTGATAGTAGCGGATTACTATTCAAAATGCCCATTTATCAGAAAAGTCAGTGGAAGGTGCACAAGTGCCACAGTCGTACGCCTCACGAAACAGATTTTCAGCGAACAAGGCATCCCCACGAAAGTAATCAGCGACAATGGCCCACACTACAACAGCCATGAATATCGCAAATTCGCTCGTGACTGGGGATTTGACCACGTGACATCAAGCCCCAGATATCCGCAAAGCAATGGTTTTATCGAGAGAGCCATCCAAACTGTCAAAGCAACAATGACAAAAGCCCAACAGTCCGACATGGACATAGATCTCGCTCTGCTTTGCCTACGCACCACTCCGGTGGACAACGTTATTCCCTCACCAGCGGAACTACTATATGGACGCAAACTTAGGAGCAACCTTCCTATCAAAATCCGCAACACGGTACCCCAAAAGGGAGAGATCCATCAACGCCTTGTTGCTCGTCAGACTAGTCAGAAAGATAACCATGACAGGCATGGTGTACGTGCCCTACCCCCTCTCACTGTAGGCCAGCGTGTCAGCGTACAAGATCAACAGTCTGGCAATTGGTTACCCGCTGTCGTGAGAGACAAATGTACAGAGCCACGATCGTACATGGTCGAAACACCCATCGGACAATCACTACGGCGTAACAGGAGACAATTACGCCCACGCGAAACGGAGAAGAAACAAGTCCGCTTCGCCGACACACCCCCAGTTGAGCTTCCTCAACCAACACCCACTCCCAAACAGCAGGAAAACAAACTTTCCCATGGACAAAACAACTCGGAGAAAATAAACAACAACTCTGATCAAACTTATCATACACGCACCGGTCGTGCTGTGATAAAGCCAAAACGGCTTATCGAATCCTAAGGAAGGAAGTCTGAAACTGTGACATTTCAGAAAGACATTGCAAAACTCAGATATTACTATTGATGTTATCACTGTTATTCTGTTGACAAACAAAGTTACTACTGTTGATGTTTATCACTTTTAATTGTTGTTGAACAGTAGTTAGAAACTGTTTTATATTGCATGTTGTAAAAATCTGGAGTCCACTCATCCCCAAACAACTCAAAAGCATGTTTACCGTTCTTGCATATAAGTGACAAAAATTATATCACTGAATCTCGCATATTGAAGTATTTTATACCAGTGTTCCCAATTTGTGTTGATTTTAATATGCCGAAATATTCCTTCATTGAGCAAGTCATTCTATTGTATTAATTCCTCGAAAAGGGAGGATGTGAAGGTACTACTTTATGTGCACAGCGCATTGATACACTGTGACCTCACTAGGTCATTCCATGTTCTTGTATAACTGTATCTTGTAAGATTCAGTCACGTCATGTTGTCAGTAATAAAACATTACATTCTACTCCATAATACAAGCCTACCGATATAGTATTATTACAGATATGTCCCCTTCAGATACTGAAAGGGAGTGGGACTGGGAGTGGGAGTGAGATATTGGACGGGCCCCTACCAGTGGATGTGCGCCCTAATGCAGTTCATGATGAAACAAAACAAATAAAACTTGGAGTAATCACGTTTCCCATTTTTGTTTATTCCTTTCTACAGTTTTCGCTATGACAAGTTTGGGTCGAGACTGGGATTTTCGGCAAAAGGAGACCGACAGCAACAATCCGAATATGTCCAGTACTCATACTGCTCGGAAAGCCACCGACAGCGATGACGATGAATCGTAAAGGAGATTGTGGAACCCGGTTCAACGAACATTTTAACGAACGAGGAAAGCGGACCGCCAAGACCAACTACCGTTGCACCTTCAAACTATAAGAGACGATAACAAATCATTGTACGAAACTGCTATTTTTGCAAGAAGTGCACTGGCGGTTTCCTATTTGGAGAACTGTTCCTTTCGCCGGCCTCTTTGTCCTTGTTTTGCAAAGAGCCAAATCTAAAACCCACGGCAACGGAGCGGCTGCTGGTGATTAGTAGAGAAGAAATTCGCACGATCCACGTGACACTTCTCGAGGTGGTACTGAGAGGCCGCGTCGTCCGAGTACGCGAGGTATCCATTTCCATCGACCATGATATGAGGCAGGCTTGAAAAAGGTCTGACAGTAACGTCACTCGGATTCAAATTTTTGGGGATAACACTAATGAATTTGTCCATAACCTCATAACTTTGAAATCAGTGATTCTCAAAATGCTTTATACATGTACTATCAAAAGCTGGTCCACTTCTAACCAAGTAATACTTTATTGCCATTTTAAGAGTGATTACCAAACGTATACCTTCCAATTAAGCCGTCACCTCTTTTTAATAAAGTTTTTAAGAAGTTGTATTGTTTTTATAAAGTGTACAAAGAGGTACCGGGGCGTGCGTGGTGCTCGAAGCCGTGCCGCCGGAGCCCCGTTCCCCACCAAGTGGCCGGGCAGATTCAGCCACCTACCCAAAGAATGAGTAGGCATGCAGGGCGATGATCTACCAGGGTCGCATAGTGTTGTCAGCTCTGTTGTATAAAGTTTTATGAAGTTGTAATGTTTTGATAAAATGTTTACAGGAGGCGCATGTATAAAGAGGTGCCGGAGAGTGGAGGTTGTACGGATCCAGTTGAGGATTAATAAAAGTTAGAATCTAGTTGTGTAGTCTGTTTGGTTGCACCAATCTTACATCGGGATTCACGTCTGTTTCTTCCGCTTGTCAGAATAACTTGCATTATAAAGAAGTGTTGGTGCAGAAGTCAACGGTTTCTGATGAATCATTTGTAAAGGCTTATGATCACACTCAACTGTGAAATGTTTACCGTAGACTCAGTTATGATATCTTTCGCAGCAGAAAAAACTGCTAGCATTTTAAGCTCAATGTTGGCATATCTAGTTTCAGCATCACTTAGTGCCTCTGAAGCATATGCCACTGGTGCGCCATATTGCATGAACGTAGCACCCAATCCACGAAGGGATGCATCCACTTGTACCAATGTTGGTTTTGGGGATCAAAGTATCGCAAAACAGTGCAGAATCACAAATCTGGTCACAAACTTTCTCAAAACACTGTTGGTGACTGGGTGACCACGGTCTTTCTGTAGTTGCTTTATACGCAAATCGGCAGTGTGACTCTACAAGTTTTGGACGAACGGACTTAAGTAGGTGACCCTACCAAGAAACTCTCTGAGCTTTGTCTTATCAGTTGGGGATGGCATGGCTCTGATCACTTTGACCTTCGTAGGATCAGGGGGAACACCATTTACATCATCATGCCAAAGAAAGGACGTGTGGATCCTAGATGGTGCATTTGCTGCTGTTAAACTTTAAACCAATAGATGGTGAAGATTGCGTCCCCAAAGACGCTAATGTCATCTGCGATTCCAATAACACCATCACATTGCTCTAGTATCTGATCCACGGTGTTAAAATATTATCCTGACTGACATTCGAATCAAAAGGCATACGTCTGTAACAAAAGCTTCGGAATGTACTGTTGAATGTAGTCAATAGGGAACTAGCATCATCAAGGTGAAGTAACCAGTAGCAATGTTTTGCATCAAGCTTTACTGTAAACCTTTGCACCAGCAAGCTTGTGACTGGTTCCATGTACAGTAGGTGTTTTGTGATGGCATCGCCTGATTGATTTGTTAAGATCAGTTGGATCAAAGCAGTATGCGTATTGCTGTCCATTAGCTTTGCGGGAAAAGGCAATGCTACTAACCCAATCAGTGGGCTCAGTTTTACCTTACGAATTACACCCTGTGTCTCCATTCGAGTAAGTTCTGCTTTCAACTCATCACGGATGTGAATGAGGCATTTACGAGGAGCTTGGATGACAGGTTGCACAGAACAATGTGATATGCACCATAAGTCACCGATAGTATCAAATTGTTCAGGGTATTTGGACATGATATCCTGAATGGAAGCGATTGGCTGACAGCGTTGTGTTTCGGCTGGCGAGGTATCAACGGAGCGATTGAGAGCAACAATGTTCAAACGAAGTTCTGTGCGTAGGCCAATGATTGCCTGACCATCCGTTTGTGGAATAAGGCTGTAAGCCACTCTGACTTGCCATTATTTGCATGGGAGATTTAACGTGCAATATTGCTTGATCTGCATCCCATTATATGCCTTGAGAATTGCTGAGGAGGGAGTCAAATGTCACTTGCGTAGAAATCTATTAGAATCAAGTGCAGTAGGGTACATCCTGCGATTCATGCGAACAGGAATGTTATTCGTTTGAGCACCAGTATCAATCTTAGCAAGTTATTGAAACAACGTTCTGTGTCCTGTCTCAGATGGACGTAAGTAGTATAGTGTGAGTAAATGGCACCCCTTTGTGGTGGAGGGTGGTGAATGGTGGAGGATGGAATTTGGAGTGAAACCACCCTCCACTTTCCTTAGTCTGCCGGTGTCATAGGGAAATCTGTCCCCCGAAGATTCTGTCTCCCATATGGGGCTAACGTGGGATGGAGGAGGATGATTTTGGGGTAGCTGCTATGGCTGTAACACTGGTAAGTTTTCCAATCCCGAATGCCTCATGGCGTTTAATAAGAGCACTTATAATGCGCCGGTATCCATCACAAGTGATGCTCATGGCGCAAGGAAGGAAACACGTGAATCTAGTGAAAAGCGGCTGTGAAAAAGTGGGTTTTGAGAGCCTCTTTGAACTCATGAGTAGATGACATGTCACGGATATTAAGAGGCAGATTGTTCCAAAGTAGCGGACCAGCATGAGAAAACGCCCTATCCCCCAAGAGTTGTGAGTTTTAGGAACAACCAGTAACGAAGAAGTTGATGATCTAAGACATCTTGAAGGATTGTAACGGGTGATTAATTGACAATTATACTGAGGAGCGGATCCATGTAAAGAATGAAAAACAAGCAAAAGTAATTTATATTCAATGCGATATTGAACAGGGAGCCACATGAAGAGCATTAGTTTAGACTTCACAAAATTCCAAAAAGGTTTTGTATTATTTGATGAAAGGCTGTCACCAACTTCAGAAACATATCGCTTATAGGCACGTTGGATACTTGTAAGGATAAACCTTTTTGGGATACTGAGGTGGTGTGACTGGTTGGATTTCTTATCTAGATGCTAACTGTCTAGGCGCTTGCGATGACTAGTTCGTAGTAGTTGCGTTGGTGTTGAAAAGCGGGGAGATTTTGCTACTGGTTGATATGATACTAATGAAATTTACAAGAAGCACATGGTTGTAGAATGCTCTTCATTGGTGTATTGATTGGGTTTCATTTCTCTGTTTCTTTCTTATACTGAAATACAAGAACATCAAGGAATATGATTAACAAACATGGAATACTTGCATAACTCAGTAAACTAGAAAATATCACAATCTTCATAATGTGCAACCCATAGTGAAACAATCCCTTATTGATTATTTCAAATGGAGAGATTGAGTGGTTGAAAGGTCCTGGTTCATGGAGATATTTAACACGTAACATACTTCCTTGCCCAACCTTGTTGGGCTGTAAAGGCTCTCTTTTAACATCGGTCTCATAACACTCACCATTACAGCCCACCATCCATACATGTCTCAAACGCGAAGTTTTAAAAGTACGAGCAAGTCGTACCTCTTTGATCGAAAAATTCTCCCACTTATAAACATCCCATACTACTCTAACCTACTTCACTTTGTTCCCTACATCTGAGGAATTTTTATGATATATTCCAGGGCTTACTAAACGATGCTTTTGTCCAGATTTGATGATTTGAAAATGGCAAACAAAGGTTGTGTACAAAAATTACATTGAAGCTCGTCGTGCCTTGGGGGCCGCCATCTTACTTATGATTCACTGCCTGTTGATCGTGAGAAAGTCAGGGCGCCCGGCTGATCTGCCAAGTCATAAACATGCATAAGGTGACGTCGCGCGCTAACTTATGTCGCTCACCAATGAACATGCAACATGTGAAGCTACATGCAGCGTCACAGGTTATAAGTTGCATTAGATGGCCAAGTCTCAAGCTACAGAACCGCGCGATGTCACCTCATACATATGTGTTCTAACCCAAATGACTGTGTTGCCAAAGTCTTGCCTCCAATTGGTAACTCAGATCACTCGATTGTCTCTGTTTCCGTCTCATATTCTTCTCCAACAACTACATTTCAGCCTTTTCATCGTACTGTATTTCAGTTTGGAAAGGCTGACTGGGATGGTTTTCGATGTTTTCTCGCAGATGTGCCGTGGTCGTGGATTGTAAGTCTTGGTCCTGATTTGGCGGCAGATGAGTTATCCCAATGGATTAACCTTGGTATGGAGATTTACATCCCCTCACGTACCTACCAGATCAAGGCCCATTCTCAACCTTGGTACACTCCAGCCTGTGCTGCAGCAATTGCCCATCGTAACCATTTTTTTTAAAGAAGTATCATCTTTTAGGAACTTTGGACAGTAAGCGTCTTTTCCATGAAGCTCGAAATCGATGTAAGAAAGTTTTAGAGGATGCTAAGAAGCAATATGCCAACTCTGTTGCTAGTTCTATTTCATCACAGCGGCTTGGTTCAAGGGACTTTTGGCGAATTGCCAACAGTGTACTGAACCGCAACAAGTCCTCCATTCCTCCTCTTTTTCATGGACCCGAAATTCTTACTTCTCCACAAGATAAGGCAAACCTTTTTGCTGACAACTTTGCATCTAACTCCACACTCAATGATGAGGGGCATCCACTTCCTGCCTTTCCATCTCGTACAGCCACTGTTGTATCTGAACCTTTTATCACTCCAAAGAAGATTGCCCGGATTATTAATTCCTTGGATGCCTCCAAAGCTACTGGCCCTCATGGAATCCCTGTAATTGTTTTGAAAATGTGTTCCTCTGAACTTTCACCCATTCTTGCCAAGCTGTTCAATATGTGCTTGGCAGTCTCTGTGTTTCCTTCATCCTGGAAAGTGGCATCCGTTGTCCCTGTCTTTAAGGGTGCTGGTGAGCGTTCTGAAGCTACTATATTATCGTCCTATTAGTCTGCTTCCCATAATAAGTAAGATCTTTGAATGCTTCGTCAATCAACAGCTCCTTGGATACCTGGAGGACAATGACCTTCTAACTGACTGCCAGTTTGGGTTTCGCCATTCCCGCTCAACCGGTGACCTGCTTTCCCTAATTACCGATCATTTTAGTAGGGCTTTAGATCGCAGGGGTGAGGCTCGTGTTGTAGCATTGGACATCTCCAAGGCCTTCGACAAAGTATGGCATACTGGCCTGCTCCACAAGCTTCAGTCATATGGTGTGTCAGGAAGAATGCTATCTATAATCTCTGCTTTCCTTTCCAATCGCAAGTTGAAGGTTGCCCTTGAGGGTCAATCTTCTCCTACCTGTTCTATCAATTCCGGTGTTCCGCAAGGCTCAGTACTTGGTCCCACTCTCTTTCTTGTTTACATTAATGATCTGCCCGATGAAGTTTTGTCTCAGCTCGCCATGTATGCTGATGATTCAACTCTCTTCTGTGTTTCCCCTAACTCTTCCAACACTTCTCGCTGTGAGGTTGGTGTCTCACTAAACACCGACTTAGAGAATGTTCTAAAGTGGGGGAATGATTGGCTAGTAACCTTCAATGCAAAGAAAACTAAACTTCTGTCTCTGTCTCGCTCAAGAGATGTTACATTTCCATCTATTCATATGGGTCCATTGACTTTGCCTGAGGTAGCAGATTTTCGCCTTCTTGGACTGGACATCTCCACCAACGCCAGTTGGGAAAGGTATATCTCAGGCATTGCAAAGAGTGCTTCCATGCGAGTTGGCTGTCTTTACCGAGCTCGGAAGTTATTACCTTCTGATGCTACTCTCTACCTGTATAAGACAACTATACGTCCCCTATTGGAGTACTGTTGTCACATCTGGGCCGGAGCTTCTGCCTGTTATTTATCTTTACTAGATAGGGTGCAGAAGCGTATTGTTAATCTTGTTGGTGAAGTGTTGGGATCAACGTTACAACCTCTTTCCCACCGTAGGTCTGTAGCCAGCCTGTGTCTTTTCTACAGATATTTTCATGGTAAATGTGCCACCAGTGTGTCCGACCTAGTTCCTCCTGTCAGAGTGTTTGAGCGTGAAACCAGACTTTCTGCTTCTTCTCACCCATACACTCTTAATTTGCTGAGATGTAGAACAAAGAGCCATTCCAACAGCTTTATTCCACGTACTGCATCTCTTTGGAACTCCTTGCCTGGTGCATGTTTCCCTCCATCCTACAATCTAGACTGTTTTAAGAGGAATATCAATTCCTACCTCCAGCTCTCCTGAGTTCTTTTCATGTTTCATAATTTTCCTCTTATAGCCCCTTACCAAGAGTGGCTTTTAGCCTTGTTTGGGGCGAACTTGCATAAAAAAAATTAACAAAATAAAATACAAAAAAATGACTTGGCAGACCGGCTGGGTGCCCTGACTTTCTCACGATCAACGGGCAGTGAATCATAAGTAAGATGGCGGCCCCAAGGCACGACGAACTTCAATGTAATTTTTGTACACAATTTTGTTTGCACATTTCAGTATAAGAAAGAAACAGAGAAATGAAACCCAATCAATAAACCAATGAAGAGCATTCTACCCAAGGACGATTGTTATTTGAGGACGACATTTTATTTGGATTGTACTTTATCCATGGCTGCTGATAAGATTTCCTTGAATTCAGCTCACAGATCTTCAATAGATGTATTTCTGAGTTTCTCCTGTGTAAGCGATTCACTAAATTGGTTGGGAAAAACCCTGACAACCCGTCTACATTCGCTTTATGAAACATGTAGACTTTTCTTTTCACTGGTCTGCTGCGGAAGGGCTTTATCAGTGTTTCAACTGAGACAATGTAGTGGTCACTAATACCAGCGAGGATGCTAACTTGTTGAACAAGCGCTGGCATGCTGGTAAAGCAAAGGTCAAGCATTTTTTGTCCACGAGTTGGTTCCTTCACAACTTGGTGGTAAAAATGCTTACTTTCAGCGATCTCAATCATTTGCTTACTGGGACATGGGTACCTTCCACCAGGTTTGAACGTATTTATAGTCCAATCTACTGATTATAGGTTAAAATCACCCATTCATATGAATTTGTCGCGCACAATTTTGTATCAGTGAATCCCCATACAAAATGAATGCTCACACAAACGGCGGGAGGCGCTAGGCGCGCGCGCGCCACACATAACTGGGTCAATACCACAAGGTCAATACCATTGTGCAGACGGGGGAAATTATAGACTTGACTCAAGTCACAATCCCGTGCAAGGCCCTTCCTTGCCTCATCGTCAGAAAACTATTGTTTTGCGCTCTGCGCTTTTCCCTCCCCCACCCTGTTCCGCGCGCGGGACAGGGACTTGACGATCCCGCAGTTGCCTGGTATGTAAATTTATTTACTTACGATTATGCAAAGTTAAAGCGCGTTACTTGTTGTCCAATCAAACGCGTTCAAAAAGAAGACTCGTTGATTTTGTTATTTGCGGGGGGGGGGGGGGGGCGAAGTACTTTGTCGAGGATCGAAATGCATTAATATATATACAAAACTACAAATTTATTTGAATTCAAGTTAATATTACGTATACATTGGGATTGGTATTGTTTGCAAATACATACTTTAAATAGTTGACAAATGCAATTCAGCGACTTAAAACACCCACCCCCCTCTTCCGCCCGCCAGCCATTCTGGAGATGCTTACGTCCGTAGATACATGTCACAGAGTAAGATAAACGTCACAGAGTAAGATGAATACTAAATGAAAGGGACGGCACTTCCACGCTCCCATTGGTTTTGTACATCTCCCCATTCGGGGAGATTTTTCTATTCAATGCGTGGAGTAGGAAACGACCCCGTCAAGTCCCTTGATCGCCACCACAATAGCTACATTTTGTCGGTGAGGGCGCACTGGTATTATATGTCTGTACTGTGGCTGCATGCTGGCGTGTTACATGTGTGTTAGGGACCTCGCACGAGAAAGGGACTTGAATCAAGTCTAGGGAAATTAATGCAATTTGGGTCATCTGAGGGTGAAAGTATTACAAGGAAACTAATTCTGAACATTAACACGTTTACGTTTCCATTCATTTAATAACAATAAATTCATTATCAAACGTGATAGTACACAATGCTACTAAACTAGTCTTATTTATGCTGGTAATTTAGGCCCGTAACCAGAAACGATCAGTTTTGTGCTCTTGATTTTCGTGTTCATTGTATGCAAGTCATACCCAAAGGGCGCAATGGAATGGCCCAACCGATTTGGGCCGTGGCACTTTCCAAGCCAAGTTTTGATTGGACAAGAAATATTTAACGTCTATATGCCGGTGGTTAACATTGACCAATCGTGATGATTTTTTCAACAGTAATAGTGACGGGTTGTTGCTTCATTATTTCGCAAGAACGAAGCGCATCGCTGCCGGGGTTGCCGAGTTACGAGAACAACACAAACAAATCCATGGAAGAGATTTCCCGGGAAATTGAGTGTGCCACGCGGGAGTATACACGGGGGGAAACGACTCTCTTTTATATTTTGGCTAAATGCCGAGGTAAAATATAAAATACAAAACGTGAAATTTATATAATTAAATAATAGAGAAATCAAACTGTCAGAGGGACCACGAACGAACATTTTAGCTCAAGTGGTTGATCTGTTTTGATACGAACTGTTTCAAAATATGGCCCAATTCTAAACATTTCCCAGGTCGCGCTGTGTTTACCGACGTATGTTTTTGCATAATGCGGTAGCTTATCCAAAGAACACTGTAAACCATCCATATAGTCATGATCGGTATCTTGAGACCTGTAAAAGGTCCCAATAAAGATTGGTTTTGGTCTGTTTTATAATGTATACTGCACCAAACAAGTTCACAGTTACTATCACCAACAAGCTTTGGCTCTGCTTTGGCAACTAATGATGCGCAAACAGCGATGAAAACACCGCCCCGGCTTTTCCTGTGCTCCTGTCTTTGCGAAATCCTTGAAACTGAGAGGAGAAAATTTCACCAGTTTTCTATAGTTGCTAGAAATAATGGAAGCTTGGCACAGACGCTCTGGCAATTGATGTTAAGAAAGCGTATCGGGTGTTTTGGTTGCTCAGATTTTCTAGGTTTTGATTTTTTGGCAGCTTCAGGCTTAGGTGGGACATAATCGTATGTTTCGTTGTAAGGTGTTGAAAATTCCGAAGAGCCGGAACTGGAACTGGAGCTATCTGGTGCATTGTCGGAGTCAACAATTTAGGCACGTCAAACATAGATGATGAAAGTCATGGCGATGCCCAGTTAAACTGACTACAACACCCTTCAAAATATGGGTCCTCATTGCGTTGGTTATAGTAATGTACTCAATCATCACAATGCATTCTCTGTGGTACAATGACAACAATGATCGCATTCAATAGCATCATCTTCCCAGTCAACAAACACGTTGCACAATGAGCAAGTACTTTTGTCAAGTTCTACAGCTGGTCCAGGGTTTAGTTGAATGTCCCCGGACATAAGTAAAATCAGCATAGTTTGAGTGATTAAACCAACTGGCTTGTTCCTATTTTCCATATGTCCATATTTTCGAAACAAATTGACCCCAAAGGGCCTGGCATGTAAAGAAGCATGGAACAGACCCACCGGGCTGCAATCCACAAAATGTGAAGTAAGCTTGAAGATTGTTGTATTTCCGAACCTCTCATATCCAACATGGCTGAGGTTTTCCCTCTGATAAACAGCTTTACTTGTATAAGCAAGGCAAGAGTAGAGGTAAATGTATGCAATGTACATGTACGGCCGGTAGCCCGCGCAATTTAAATGGATGACACCAGTCTGACGCAGTTCACTACACTTTGTCACAAATACTAAAAACAATAGTGTCAAGGTGTCAAAACACACATCCACAATAATCTAGAACACCTAAACGATGAACTGACAAGGAAAAAAGGAAAAAAGGAAAAAGCCGCGAAACAAAAGATTAAAAAGCTATTTAAAAAAATCCCGGAGGATTGGAGAACTGCTTGCAACCGCTGCCGCAACCTATGACCTATATAACAATTGTATGTCACTCGCAAACAGTTTGCTTCAATTTGTCGAACCTTGCAGATCCTAATGATTATTCCGCATTGGTCAATATCTTATTTATTTTATTTTTATTTATTTATTTATTTTAAATCTTCGGACAAAAGTACATCATACCTAATAAAATCCAAGTTACACAAAAATAAACAAAATACAAAATGTGAAGCAAACGTGACTAAAGGAGACAGGATAAAAAGACAAATAGAGCCACAAGCAAAGCAAAACAACTTTATTAAAAGGAGATTAAAAGCACTAATGAGCAAAAATCAAAGACAGTTAAAATATTCTCTCATTTTGGATCTAAAAACATGGAAAGGTTCAGTGATGAGACTGTTCCTCGTTTCAGGAACAATTAAGATTTTTTTTTAAATGGAAAACGAACCATGCCGTTGTTTTTTAATTTATCTGTACGAGCTATGATAAAATGTTAAGTACATCAAGATGTCTGGAATTAACTGTAAGTGACTTTAAAAAGTTACCCATGAAGTTATTAGATGGTTGGACAAGTAGTTTTGAAATAAAAGACATATTTATATGTAGCCCTGGGTTCACCTTCAAAAGTAGCGGGAACCGAAAATAATTTACAACTCCCTTTTTGAAATAAAAACAAAGTTAGAGAATTTGAGATATGATGCACAAAAACAGAAACTCTGGTTTATTTAAACAATAAATCACTAATCAAAAGAAATGCAGAATATAAACTTTACAATTAACAGGATCCTGAAATATTTAAATAATACAAAAATGATCTCAGATGGAAAAGGGCGCCAAATAAAATTAAATCTCTGTTAGACGCGTAGTCCGGATCCAGTCCTCTGGCGGTAGATCATCCTTCAGTGGACGAGGATCGTATAGAAGTAAGTGTTGGTGCACCCGACATCAAAGGTTAGATTTAAATAAAATCTGATACTTGCGGGTTTCCGTAGGGTTGGTCTCAGACGTACTGGATGGTAGACTTGGTTCCAAGTCTGTGCTCGTGGTTTTTAGTCTACCTGATAGCCAATACATTATTGCCTGAAATAGCGCCCTCTTGTGGATTAACCTCCGTCTTTATCCTACGATCACAGACTTGGGAACATTGTTTATCGGTTTGTACACACCCTATGGCGAATTAGTCCAATATTGGATGGAACACTCTGATTGGTCAGAATCTCAATTCAAATTCAATTCAAATCAACATTTATTTCATACTACTCTTCTCGAAATATAACATATGTACAGAAGAATACATAGATAAGCAAAATAATAAGCACAGAAGATCAGGGTAAGAGTTAATCTATGTATACCAAAATAAATGAGCGTATGAGACTGTCAGATTAAGCCAAGGCAACAAGTTTTAAAAAAGCCATTGTTACACCTCTGAAAAAGAAATCAACCCTAGATGCTGATGACTTGAAGAACTATCGTCCGGTCTCAAACTTGAAATTTGTTTCAAAGATACTTGAAAAAGTTGTAGCCTCACGCCTGACATCATATTTGACAGAAAATAATCTTTTTGAACGCCATCAGTCAGCTTATAGAAAATACCACGGAACCGAGCCTGCATTATTGAAGGTCCAAAATGATCTATTGCAGTCCATGGACAGTCATCAAGGGGTCATCCTGGTATTATTAGACTTGTCTTCTGCTTTTGACACTATAGATCACAATATACTGTTATTTCGTCTCCGTTCCATGGGAATTAAGGGTAATGCATTAAAATGGATTTCATCTTACTTACAGAGCAGAACACAGTCTGTCAATATAAACGGAACACTCTCAGAGACTACTCCACTCCTTTCTGGCGTTCCGCAAGGATCTGTCCTCGGCCCACAATTTTTCACCATCTACGCTTCTCCAATTTCTACAATTGCACAAAAACATGGTGTACATTTGCATATGTATGCAGATGATACACAGTTGTATTTTCCTTTTAATGTGAACAGTATTTCTGATCAACTGTCAGCAAAAGCTCGCATGGAATCTTGTATTCTGGAAATCAAATCTTGGATGCACGCAAACAAGTTGAAATTAAACGACTCGAAAACAGAGCTCATAATCCTATCATCAAAACATCAACGTGCTAAAATTCAGTTGGATCAAATACAAGTCGCCCACACTCAGATTAAAGCCTCAACGTCTGTCCGGAACCTTGGAGTCATGTTTGATAACACCTTATCAATGGATTCACATGTAAAGAAAGTCTGCCAATCTGTCTATGCCCAAATTAGAAACGTTAAAAGTATACGAAAAGTGCTTTCAGATGATGCTGCCTCAATAGTCGTACATGCCTTGATCACATCCCGGTTGGACAACGGTAATTCATTGCTTTATGGTATAACACAGTGTCTCCTGCAGAGGCTACAACATGCTCAGAATGCAGCTGCACGTGTTCTTTCCAGGGGAAGGAAATTTGACCATATCACTCCAACACTTATAGCATTGCATTGGTTACCCATAAAACAAAGAATTAATTACAAAATCCTACTGTTGACTTGGAAAGCACTTCATGGTCTAGCCCCAGTGTATATAAGTGACATGTTGAGTACACACCATCCTCGACCCAATCTGAGATCATCAAACAAACTACTGTTGAACATTCCTAGATCTCATTCTTCATCAGGTGATAGAAGCTTTGGTTCATGTGCACCAAAGCTATGGAATGATCTCCCCTATCAACTTCGAACACTTGACTCCTTACAGACCTTCAAAAGCCAGCTTAAGACTCATCTCTTCGAATCTGCTTACATTTAGTCCATTGCACTTGTCATCTCCACATGAGACTCTGTTATTATTTCTTTTGTCTTAAACTTCTCCTTCACTTTGCTAAGCGCCTCGGAATAGGCAACTAGATTGATGGCGCTCTACAAATGCCTGATATTATTATTATTAAGGCTTGTAGAAGACAGCCTAGCTAGACAGACAAACTACAAACGTGGAGACATGACAAACAGGTGACGCAAAACAAAACAAAACAAAAAACAAACACAAAAAGGCTAGGATGCAATAAAATAAACATGTCTAGACTAGCAGGGCTAAGTAAATGGGCGATGATAGGAGCTGGGCTGAAAAATAGTAGAGAGTTGACAATAGAAGAAAGCTATGCCACATAATGGGAGAGGAGAAATCTTTGGTAATGATACTTGAATCGACCCACAGACGGCAATTTTCTAATTTCTTCATGAATACAGTTACATAGGTGCGGCCCATAGACACGAAGAGTGTTGCTAGAGTATAGTGTGCGAGTGAAAGGAATATAGAGATTACAAGACCTGGTAGAATAATCATGTATTTCACGGACGAGTCTAGATTAAGAAGAAAAGGTGGTGGGAAGGAGATTATTAGTGAGTTTATACATGAAGATCCCGATATGAAGTTTATTGATGTCATTAACAGTGAGAGTGTTTAGTTGTCTGAAGAGAGGAGCAGAGGGTTCTCGAGGATGAGAGAAAGTACATACACGAATTGCTCTTCTTTGAATGGTAGACAGAGATTCATGTTTGCTATTGTTGGTGCGTGCCCACACAATGTTGCAGTAGTTTATATAGGGGAGTACAAGGGAGTTATAAAGTAAGATCAGGGAGGTTGAGGGTAGAAAGGAACGAAGCTTGGAAATTACACCAACATTGCGGGAAGTAATTTTTGAGATGGAAGTGATGTGTTCTGTCCAAGAAAGACTTTCATCGATGAAAACACCTAGAAACTTGGAAGAGGAGACTCTGTTGATGGAGATGTTGTCGATTTTTAGTGGGGGGAGAATATTGATTCATGAGAACTGCGTGACTTGCTAAAGTAAATGAAGTTTGTTTTAGTGTGGTTCAAAGAAAGTTTATTTGCTTGGAACCAAGACGAAGCAGAGATGAGTTCAGCATTGAGAGTGTCAATCAGAGAAGTGATACTTGAGCTAGAATGAAAAATAGTTGTGTCGTCAGCAAACAGGGTAAATTTGAGGAGGGAAGAAGAGTGAAGGAATAGATCCTTGGGGAACACCGTGTTTGATGTGAAGGCGGTTAGAATCACAGTTAGCAACATAAGTGTACTGGTATCTGTCTGAAAGATAATCAGTAATCCAATGGAGCGGAGCACCCCTGACACCATAATGGTCAAGTTTAGAAAGGAGTATTTCATGATTGATGGTGTCGAAAACTTTCGAAAGATCTATGAAAACACCGATGGCACATAATTTGTTTGTGAGCGCATTAGTAATGTTGTCGACAAGTTCAATAAGAGCCATATCGGTTGAATGGTTAGATCTGAAGCCAAATTGCTTGTCGGAGAGGATTTGGAAATGAGTTGTGAAGTTCGAAAGACGGTTGTAGAAAAGTCGTTCTAAAATTTTGGGGAAACAAGGTAAGATGGAGATAGGCCTGTAGTTATTGATGTTGCTTTTCTCACCACATTTGAAAATAGGAATAATCTTGGCGACCTTGAGGCTTAAAGGAACAGATGCAGTAAGAAAAGAGAGATTAAATATATAGCTGAGCGTTTCAGCAATGCATGGAAGAACATGTTTAACTACAGTAGAGCTGATACCGTCGAAACCACAACTATATCCATTCTTCAGGCCGTTACCAACCTTGATGATTTCTTGACTGTTAGTTGGAGTGAGAAAGAACGAAGAAGAATTGGGATTGTGCAGGGAATCGGAGAAGTGAGTGCTGTGGGAGGTATTTTGTTAGCAAGAGAGGAACCGATATCCGTAAAGTACTTGTTGAAAGAGTTGGCGATCTCAGTCGGGTTAGAGAGAAAAGTGTCACCGTCAATGAAATTGTCTGGGAAAAACATTACATTTTTTTTTCTTCTTACCAAGGATACCATTTATTTATTTCCAGAGATTTTTCATGTTGCCTTTAGTACGTTTCATTTTGTCAGCATAGTAGTTCTTCTTGGCAGAGCGGATGGTTGTGGTAAGGATGTTGCGATACGTTTGATAATGACGCTCGTTTTGTTCGGATGGATTGCGCAAGAAGCGTCGGTGTAGTCTGTTCTTATAAAGACAAGAATTAATTATTGTTTGAGTGATCCAAGGCTGGTTTTTGGTGCCTTTACCAACAGTCTTAAGAGTGAGAGGGAAATTTCGATTGTAGGAAGAGGAGAAAATAGTCGCTCCAGTCAGTATTGCTAAGATCGTTGTTGAAGGAGTTGAGCGAGGCAGGATTAACATGAGCTTCGGTTAGTTTCAGTACTCTCGAAGCAAGATGTTGTAAATTGAAAAAGAGGATAGTGGTCAGAAATATCAGAGTAAAGAATTCCAGAAGAGGTATTGATGTCAGAGTTGGTTAGGATATTGTCAATTAGGGTGGCCGTGTGAGGAGTGATGCGGGTGGGTTTTGTGATTAATGGGCGAAATCCATAGGAGTACAGTATTCACAAATAGTCCAGGCATTATTTGATATGACCTCGGACAAATTGCAACAGAAAGTCTGTAAACTGTTTCATACCCAGAATTATGTCCTCTATAACATATCAAAACTCTTAAGCAATCCTGGTGGTGGAAAGTGTCATGGCGGCCATTTTTCAAAATGGCCGCCATAAACCCGATATTTCCCAATATCTCCGCTTCTAAATGACTTAGGGCTTTAATTTTAAGTGCTAAACATACATTTTTACTGACAAGGAATCAAGTGAAACGCATTTCGTTACGCTAAACCTGGCCAAAAAAGAAAAATGGCGGCCATTTTCCAAAATGGCCGCCATAAAACAGACATTTCCAGTTATCTCCGCTTCTAAACGACTTAGGGCTTTAATTCTAATTGCTAAACATACATTTTCTGGGGCCAGGAATCCAATCATAGCTGTTTTAATAGCTAAACCTGACCAAAAAGCATTATTCTGAGGATATGTCAACTATTTTAATACACTGAAAATAATGACCAAAACTATCTAAATTAGGGTTGCTGTTAAAACAAACTGCATATGCATTGTGTACGACGTACAAGTCATATTATATTATAGTACTGCATGTAGTTACCTTAGCCTCAGAGTACCATACTCGATACTTGAACAGAAACATTGATCAATCTTCCTCAAAAAGTCTAGTCATCATCATCACTGTCACAAGCATCTTGGGTTGAGTTCGTATAGGCCGATCCTCTACAGTTGCCACATGCAGCCGAGCACTCTATTTCATGCTTCTTACAGGTGCACTTTAGACTGCTGCAGTCTGTCTGGCAGTTGCAGCGGATCATCTTGAGGAGCTCTTTTGGAGCTGGTGGCAAGTCCGTCTGCACGGGCACGAGTCCTCCACTGCTTTCCCGCCAACCCCAGTCGTCTGGCCAGAGCTCATCAGCTGCAATGCCCTTCCACTGTTGGACCTGGTAGTAGACATGAAGGCTGTGGTGTTTCGCTGCTGCTGATGTGGGCGGCAGACTTTGGGGTTGCACATGAGAAGTGCTGGAGGCGACCTTCTGACAGAACCTCTTGTGTCGCACTACGTTGAGTGACTCTCCAGGTTTCCCATTGTACAGGCATACCAGTGCTTTCTCTCCTGCTTGTACAATATCATCCGTGGACGCTGCCTGTCTGTCAAACACATTGGCTTGTTCACGGAAGTGTGCACTGGTTTTAAATTTGTTGAGGGAAGCTCCATTGCCAATGCCATACAAGCGGGAAGTAGTATCACATCCCAGGAGAGTATGTATGAAGAAGATGTGCTGTGATACATCGGTGCCTAACTGCTGCTTTACGTACTTCATGTTCCAGACACGCGGTTTCTTCACATTCTTCTTTGGCTCGGGTTTGAAGAAAAGGTCACATGACTTGAGGTTGGTGTGGTAGATGAGCAGGATGAGCAGATCTGTGTCATCTCCGATGAGCACAGTATCAGTGGTGGCAGCAGACTCCACTGCCTTCTGCACTATGAGGAGATCAGCGTCACCTGCAGCATGATATGTCTGGCAGTTCTGTGCCCGTAGTTTGGTACTGAGCATGTTGATGAAGCGCTGCTTGTTGGTTTTGTTTGCCAGGAATTGTTCCTTCTTCATTGTGACCTGCATATCTTCATCAAACGTCACCGTTGCTCCAGCATTCCCTCTCGAACGTCTTTGGTGTGTTGTGTCCTTTGTTGATGTACCATCATAGCCATCAAACACGACTGTTGCAAGTCCATACTTCTTTGTGACATACTCTGTGTATTGCGTGCAGATACATTTGTATGTTGTGCCACGTGCCCATGGAATGCGCTGGACTAGAGCCCCACCATCCAACACGTAGTGGACTTGGCCTGTGATTCCTGGTGCATCGTGTGTCAGGAGTGTCCAGATAGCATCTGCTAGCACTGGCTTCTGTGGCTGTCGGAGCAGCAGTGTGGAATCAAACAGAGCTGGTGGGTAACTGCACAGCTCATATTTGAACACAGACTCCAGATCCTCTGTAGCTTTTGCAGCAATTGTCAGTCGCTGGAACAGCAGCTGGGGATCCACCTGTACTGCTTCACCATCAATCTTTACTGCCGATTTCACAGCCAAGGTGATGGCCTGATCCTTTCTCTTGAATGTGTAGTCAGCAGCAGTTTGTCCATCCATGTTGGTCAGGATAGCTGTTCCAATAGTTTTCGCTGAGTCCACATTGACTGTGCTGGTTGCATGCACCCCTGTCGAGATGCTGCGCAAGCTCAGATCTGAGCTGAAGGGTGTTCTCTCTTGCAGATAGCTGATAACTGCATGTGTGTCTTTCATGTCACGTGCTTGTCTAGCATTTGTCATGTCCTTGTTTTGTTCACCAGTGTTGTAGTTTACACCTGTGAGCTGCTGCATAGCATTGTTGACATCAGCACACGCAGGCATGGAGAGCAGCCATATGAGACGCTGTTGCTCTGTCATGCCTCGCCCTCTCGTCAGGCCACCGCTGGTCTTCATACTCCTCATCAGGACCTGTTCGATGGTGAGATCTACGGACAGACCAGCCCAAAGGCGATTACTTCTTCGGACAACATGTAACCCTTCTTCAAATCGCCGGTATACATCTGGATGTTCATCCTTGAGCTTTGTCATCCGCTGCACATAGAGGTGGGCTGATTTGGTGTAGAGGTTGTGCCCAGAGGCTGCCAGGTAGGGCAACATTTCTGACACAGCTTCAATGTGCAACGCCCAGTTGCCAATGCGCTCTGCTCTGATAAACTTCCGTAGTATATCCACCATCTCCATGTATTGTAACCAGAGTGTGGCAGTCCTAAATGACTTCAAGGATTTGGTTTTGGCCCCGAGGAGCTCCTTGATCCTGGTTAACACATCAGCTTGGCAGAACTCCTCGGAAGACATGGAACCTTCCATCAGGTTCTTGTAGAGGGCAGCAAGTTCATCAAGATCAGTGTTTCCAGTTCCGTCTGCCGTAGGCTCATCATCTAATGGCACTGTTGCCTCATTGGTCTCCTCTACTTCATGTGGCTCTGCAGATGGTTGAGGGAGTGGCATACCAAGTACGTCTGACATAATCAAGGCATTCAGTGCTGCATCAATAAGGAGATGTCCTCGTACTGCTCGTGCAATAGCCTTGCCTGTCATCATGTGTACCACCGCGTTGTCTGCATAGATTAGCTCTAAGACTTCCTGCAGTCCTGATCCAGCCATGAGGTGCCCGATGCTTCCCAAGAAACTCATTTCTGTATGAAAGCCCCCCAGGCGCAAGACTATGTCATTCAAGACACTTCCTGTAGGCTCACTCTCGATGATCATTAGGGCTTTCCACCATAGTGGTTGGTCAAAGGTGATGATGGGCGTAACACCATGGCGACGAGCATGCTCACACACGAACTTCAGTGTAGAGTAGATGCACGTGACATCACTGGGATTCATGTCGATCATTGGGAGAAACATCACCGATGATTTTCCAGGGTGGTCACCATGATGCAATAGCTGCATCAGTCCAGACCATGCCGGTCTTGATGAGGCGAACATGATGGATGTCTTCCAGAGGAGATCAAGGTCTGCTGTTGGATCATTTGCCTTTATGTTCACCAGCTTCTGGTATGTCAGTGTTGTCTTACCACAGCTCTCTTCTTTGTGGTAATGGATAGGGATTCTTCCCACTGTAGAGATATCACTGGAGGTGACCTGTGCCCTGTGCCCTGCAGAAGTAGGGCTCCTCACAACAGCACTTAAAATTAAATCTCAATGTTATTTATGAGTGAATATATATAAAAAATATCTGTTTTGTGGCGGCCATTTTGGAAAATGGCTGCCATTTTTGCTTTTTGGGCAGGTTTAGCATATCGAAATGTGTTTCATTTGATTCCTTGTCAGTAAAAATGTTTGTTTAGCACTTAAAATCAAAGCTCTAAGTTATTTAGAAGCGAAGATAATGGGAAATATCGGGTTTATGGCGGCCATTTTGAAAAATGGCCGCCATGGCACTTTCCACCACCAGGATTGCTTAAGAGTTTTGATATGTTATAGAGGACATTTTTCTGGGTATGAAACAGTTTACAGACTTTCTGTTGCAATTTGTCCGAGGTTGACCCAATTTTTTGCATGAAATGCCTGGACTAAAAGTCGTCTGTGGGTCGATGACCTGCACAATTGAGTAAATTGAGGTTGAAATCACCCATTATGTAACAAAGCTTACCCTCCTTTGTTAGCTTGTCTAAGCAGGAGTCAAATGCAACATTAAAGGTGTCAAATGTAGTGCCAGGAACCCTGTAGACAATTCCCACAACCAGATTACAGCCATTGTCTCGCTTAATCTCAACAAAGACAGTTTCAAAGTCGTCCGTTGTGGGCAAAAGATCTTCACGGACATGAAAGCTCAGCGAACTGCTAATAAACATGGCTGCCCCTCCACCAGGCTTGGTCGAACGGGATGAATGAACTATATGATAATCGTTCATATGCACATAGGATGGAGGGACTTCTTTGAACCATGTTTCTGTGAATCCATAAATAGCAAAGGAATGGTTCAAAGTAGCCAGGTAATCCTGAATGTTGAAGAAGTGTCTACACAGGCTCCTGAAATTCATGTAAAACAAAGAAAATACACATTTAGTTGGCGTATTAAGATTATTGAAATCAGTACACTCATAATAATTACAAAGGTTATCATCAGGTTCATTAAAATCATCGACAAAATGAGAGCTACAATTAACGTCAGTAAACATAACAAAGGACAACAAAACAAACAAAAAACAATAACAAAACAAAAAACCAGAGACAAATAAAGACAAAATTCAAGTATCAAGCAAGCTTAGTGGACGAGTACTAAGATCACGAAAGCTGCTGACATTAGGTGTGAACACAGCATATATGAGCTTATGAAGAAAGAAAAAAATGTAATAATAACAATGGGATGGATGGGCAATATACTGATATGCATAAGCGGTGAAACAAAATAATAAAATAAATTAAAATAAACCAGTTCAAAGTTCAGAAGGTCATTTGGCACATCATTGCAAAGCAAATCAACTGTGGGGTTGTATTGTATAATGATGGGATGAAGATGATAAGATGACGATGAGGCTGGTTAGAATGGATGCAAGCAAATAAATTGATGTTAGCTATTTTCCATAAGTTAGCGGCAACACTCAGCAAGGGATCCATTGGAGTCACGCCACTTACCAGCGACAAATCTGTATCGCTTGCCCTCTTGATAGGCCTTGTTGACTTGGGATGACCATCGCCGCTTCTCTTGCAGATCTTGTCGCGTGAGATCCTCAACACAGAAGAACGGGAAATCAGCAAGAACCTGTCGCTGGCACCGGAGGACTTTAATCTTATCTTGATAAGAATTAAATTTCACAAGGAGGTGTTGAGTGCGGCCAGGAGTCTTCGGGCCATCTCGGTGAGCACGCTCTAGCTTGATATTAGGCATGTTGAATTTGTCCTCCAGCAACTTGTTAGCAATAGACAGACAATCTTCTTTGTTTTCCTGGGGCAGACCGATAATTCTGACGTTATTGCGTCTGCTGAATGGCTCCAATTTGTTCAGTTTTTCTGAGTGGTCTGCCAGTTGATTCTCTGATCTTTCGACCAATGCTACCATCTTTTCTAGCTCCTTAACTCGACTCTCCAGATCATTGATTCGCTTTGACTCAAATTCCAAAGCATTGTTAAAGCTTTCTTCGAGCTTGTTGATGCGTCTATTGTGTTCCTCTTGGCCCTTTCGTATCTCAATCAAAGCGTCTTTAACGAATTGTTGAAAGTTTGTGTCGGTGCCAGTGGTGGGTATGGGGCTGCTGCAGCGTTGGCCCGGGCTACTCACAGGGCTATGTAAGGCCGATTGAGGCGAAAATGTCGGTGGTAAAGGTTCCGAAGTTGTTACTGTTTTCTTCCGGCTGGTAGGCATGTTTGGATGACGAAAAGTTGTCTGAGTAGATCTTGGATGTATATTCAATAGATTAAGTCAAGATTTGATGGTGAGAGGAGCAAGGAGCGTGAAATTTCCGAAGAAATTTGGAGAGCTCGTAAGGTGCTGGTGCTGGTGTTCACTCAGCCATGTTATTTAATCTCAGAAGCCGTCAATAAAATGCACATTCAAACTAGACCGTTTATACCACGGGATACAGTACAGAAATACAACATTGATGCACATGTAACTAATCTGCCTCTGCTCAGTGATTCAACTTGCAGTTTAGAAACAAAAAACCCAAAGTGATTCTAGTTTTAAATTCAAAATAAATAAAAAACGATGGGAAAATCAAACATTTGATGAGAAATTCCTCAAGCTAAACCAATTTCACTACACATCATGTGAAAAGGATAACTTTCATACAGGGGAATTATTCCTCCATGTAGCATATGAAAATAGTATAATTTGTCTCATTAAGACAAGTTCGGTAACTCGAGCTAAAGTACGCCAGAAACTTTATCACAAGACAACAAATTGTGTCTTTAAGATGGCTTTCATAAATGCAGCACGTACAAAACACATACAAATAAAAGTACACTCAGGTACAAAACTAAAATCTGTTTCACTGCAAAACTTTATCATCAGGACAACAAGTTATGTCCTTAAGTTTAGGCAGGTTAACCGCAATTCACTTACATAATAAAATCATACAAAAAATGTAATAGACTTAATATAATTCTTGGTAATATTTAGAACCAGTCCAAAGCATGAAGACTGCACAAATAGCATAACTTACCACAATACATCAGCTGAGACAGCTGGTGGTTAATGTCATGACTATTTTATCAGTTCTTATCAAACACAAAATACAATATAAAGAGAGAGCTAGGTCTCTCCTCAAGAAATCAAAAGTTGTAACAAATCTTTCAGAGACTTCAAATTGATAAAATGAACAAATGTAAAATACTGTCTCTGAACTCAATAATCAGAAATAAACTTAATTTTAAAGAAACCTTGCTAAACTCATCAATTTCAAGTTATTAACAAATACAATTTAAACTCACCTAAAATAGAGAGCCAACATTCATCAAAGAATAAGTTGTCTTCAAAGTTGCAGATATGAAAGGTGCTTGAAGAAATTGATGTGACAAGCACTTGAAGAAAGAGTTTGTGCGGAGACACATCCAACTGGAACGATGGCAAATGGTGGAGTGCTTGGTCTGACCAGAATTTTGGGCCAAGCCAGCACTCCGACCATGCCTCAGCTAAGGTCAGCTGTTCATTTTCATTGGATAGTTTGAAAATTAACACTCATGGCTCTAAAGTTGATTGGTCCATTTGAGACAGAGGGAGTGAAGGAAAGATAAATCTTTACGACTTCACAGCTTGGGTTTGTGGTCATGGGTTTAGGAAAAGGTACTGGTTAATCCCAGATATAGACAAAAAGGTGTATCTCCACATCTTCCAAGAAGGTAGAGGTTAAAAGCATGGTTGAATGGAGAGTAGGTGAAGATCAAAGAACAGGAGTTAAAACACCAGCTGAATAGCCTGGCGCCAGCTGAATACGGGCTGGTAACCACAAGTAAACAAAGGGTCGCCATGGCTAGAGAAAAAAGCACAGCCATTCCTATTGAAAATGCACATGTGAAATAAACACATAAGCAATGAAATAGGAAATCAGAAAATACATAATGCAATAGCTTTTGAAATTGCACATGTGAAATTTACACATGAGCAAAGAAATAGGAAATCAAAAATACATATAAAACATATTTTTGCAAATCAAAATATACTCGTAACCTAAGACCACATTTGGGTCAGGGTTACATTTATGTAGAGAGTTGGGTTCTTTTACACATTAAAGTCACCTTTAAATGACACATCCCTTTAATATTATTGTAAATGCAGCATGGCGTATTACCGCCACAATTATGTTCATACGCCGAGACAAAGTAGTCTATCAATTGCTAAGTCATTTTTATCCGAGCAGGCTATAAGTTGCTCGACGAACAAATATGGTTTATTTATAATTAAGTGTTTAGATAGCTGAACAACAGGTGCTCATATTCTTTGTAATATCTCATCCCCGTTGCTATTGTAAAAAGGCGTAGGAAATATAAACGTATGAAAAAGGGCTTAGGAGAAATCAAGGGCTGCTCTGTGGTTCTTCGTTTTGACAGGAAGGGTCCTTTTAGAAAGAATTATTCCATTGGTTTGCTCCCATTTTCATGTTTACATAGCTCTTCTAGCTCGTTGCAGTTGATTACTTATTTATTGAAGAACAAGCTTGGGTGAGTTTTAGGATTCAAATAATTATTGCAATTGTTAAACATTCAATGCAAACCTGTCGAACTTTTCATTTGGTAATGATGGCGATGTGGTATTGGGCTATAGTGTTGACTAATACGTGAGTGTACAGCATGGCCGGCGGGTTGTGTATACTGAGACCGTTGTGTGCACACACGCGTTGTGTTGCCATGTAGGCTGTTTATTGCGTGTGGTGGACTACACACCGGCTAATTATGGCTAAAAGTGTTTTGAACCATCATGCGTACTGATCTTTCGGCACAGAGGATTTGTGTTTATCGTTGAAGATTTTCATAGCATTTTTTGTGTATGTAAATTAGTTGCATTTCATATTTTGTATTGCCCATTAGCTCAAGTGACTGCCGACTCTGATCAGTGGTAGACCATTTTGATCTTCAGTAATCCCTTAACCATAGTCACTCTGATGTGCCAGGGTAAGATTTTCTAATTTTCTTGCCGTAATAAACTAAACACACTAATAAAACAAGCCAAGGCGAAATATTATCAAGATAAATTTGACAATGCAAAAAATGATGTAAAAAAGACATGGAAGATTATTAAACTCATTCTTAATAATAAAACTGGTAATCGTAAACCTGAAATGAAGCTCAACCACGAGGGTAGACAAGTAAACGATCCTAATGAGATAGTTAACATATTTAATGATTATTTTACTAACATTGGCCCCTCATTAAATAATAAAATTCCCCAAACTGAAATTCCATACAGAGAATTTTTGAAAGGTAACTCTCCCGAATCACTCTACTTTTTTCCTACCGATCAAAATGAGATCTGTGATATTGCTAAATCGTTTAAGAACGGCAAGAGTGCAGGATATGACGATGCATGTCCAGATGTTCTTAAATCCGTTATTTCCCAAGTTAGTCGCCCATTATGTCATGTTTTTAATTTGTCCCTATCTAAGGGTATTTTTCCCGATAAACTTAAAACGGCAAAAGTGACTCCTATATTTAAAACGGGAGATCGCTGTGAAACAGGCAACTACAGGCCTATATCTGTTTTATCGTGCTTTTCAAAATTACTTGAAAAACTAGTTTATATTAGAACATCTTCTTTTGTATCTAAATTTGACATCCTGTATAACGGTCAGTATGGATTTAGGAGTAAATATTCTACTGACATGGCCGTAATGGACATGATCCATAAGATAACTAAAGGTTTTGAGAATAAATGTATATCTATTGGTGTCTTTTTAGATTTATCTAAGGCATTTGATACTATTAATCATGATATTTTAATACATAAGCTTAATTTCTATGGTATAAGAGGGACTCCATTAAACTGGTTTTGTAGTTATCTCTCCAACAGGAATCAATATACTAAACTAGACTCGTGTTTCTCTTCTATGAATACAATTACATGTGGAGTACCGCAGGGATCTCTTCTTGGCCCATTGCTCTTCTCATTATATATAAATGATATTTGCCAAGCTTCGAAATTATTCTCTTTTATTCTTTTTGCTGATGACACTAACATATTCTACTCGAGTAATAACACTGACTTAGAAACTATTGTTAGTCTTGTTAATATTGAATTAGCCAAGGTGTCAATTTGGCTTCAGTCTAATAGGCTGTCACTTAATTCACAAAAATGTACATTTATGGTCTTTCGAAATAGAAAAAAGAAGTTGAGTACATCCAATTGTCAAGTTAAAATTAATAACGAGCCTATACTGCAAGTGTCACATACTAAATTCCTTGGTGTCTATATTGATGAATGTCTTTCTTGGAAATTCCATATAAAGGAATTAGAAAACAAAATTTCCAAAAATATAGGCATCATGAGTAGATTAAAGTACACTCTTCCATCAAGCATTTTGCGTACTTTGTACTGTTCATTAATTCTTTCTTACCTTTCTTATTGTAACGTTATTTGGGCTAACACGTACAAGTCAAATCTTGATAGATTGAATAAACTGCAGAAAAGGGCAATTCGTATTGTATCTAAGGTCCACTTTAACGAACATACCACTCCTTTATTTAAGAAATATAACCTTTTGTCTCTTAACAATATCAATGTCTTTCAACAAGACGTTTTTATGTATAAATTTATAAATAACCAACTTCCTGAATCGCTACATAACCTGTTTCAACGTAACAGATCTATACATAATTATAATACTAGGACTGCATCCAAAATACACATACCTCTTGCTAGAACAACTCTTTCTCAACATACTATTTTTTTCTCTGGACCCAAAAATTGGAATTATCTATCATCTTCTGTAACTAATTGCCCTTCAATCAATACGTTCAAATGTAAATTGAAATCATTCCTACTCAACTCTCAGAGAACTTAATTTATTGTCATCTGTTAAGTCATTTTAGCCAATAATAATCCGTTTTGCTTAAATATCAAGTCCATACTTAATATGTTTAACCGATCCATGTATTATTTAATTATGTGATCACGACTAAATATTGTAATCAGTGTTTTTGTCTTATCTTGTCCTGTTCTGTAAGGCACATCCGCCACAAGCTTTTGCTTTCTAGGATGATGCCTCCACACTTGTTTTAATGTACATGTATTATTTGTTTGTTTGTTTATTAATTTCCACTCAAGTAAACAATGAGTCATAAATCAACGGCTTTGAAGAAAATAATACATATTGAGCGGAGGGCCATCTAGAAACCCATAGGGCTTGTATCGATGACCCTATGTAAGTGCCAATGGGAAAGTGGGTGTATTCATGCAAGACTATAGAAATAGGGAATTTTGAATTATTTATTTATTTGTTGATTGCTTTTCGAAGAAAGCGAAAAGAATAACAGTGAAAAAGATACATGGGATGAACATGAAGAACACAGGGCCGACGACCCCCACTCAACCATTGGAAAATACAGGGTAAAGTTACAAACAATTAACATTTAAGCACACAAAAGAAAACACAGAAGGACTTACAACAAGGACAAATTCACAGAACAATACAATGTAACTTTGTCTGGACTGGAATGGGAGAGAGCATACGAATTAACATTCATTTAATAATTGGGATCGAGGGTGTCTGGAGACATACTAAAGGCGGTTCCATTCTTAAAGATTACTGGGATTAAACACCTAGAGACACGACAATCATTTATATTTGCCAATGAGGAATTTTTTGACAGAATGCTTAAAGATATGAAGAGAGGCAATGCTAGTGATGTTTGGAGGGAGGTTATTCCAAATTTGTGGACCCATGAACAAAACAGAACGTTGAGCAAAGGAAGTGCGGAGCCTGGGGATGTGAATCTTATTGGCTGAACGAGTATTATAAGAATGGATTTGACTACGGTATTTAAAGTTCTCCGAAATGGACGGAGGGAGGGAGTTTTTGGTATGTTTAAACATGAAAAGAGAAACGTGGTATGTATAGATGTCATTCAACTTTAGTAAAGTAAGAGAATGAAACAGTGGTTGGGTATGTTCTCTGAAAGATGAATTTGTAAGAATACGAACAAGTCGTTTCTGAAGGTATATTAAGCGATTTAGACTGGATGAGGGAGCTGAGGCCCAAACAATGTTACAATAAATGTAATAAGGCTGAGCTAGTGTCAAATAAAGTGTTCTTAGTGAGTTTCTTGATATGTAATGTTTGACCCTGTTTAGAACACCTGTAACACGTGATATTTTTAAGGAAATGTAATTGATGTGGTCAATCCAATTTAGTTTTTCATCCACCACTACTCCTAGAAATTTAGTTGAACAAACCTGCTTCAAGGGTATGTCATTAATATAAACGTGATTGTTTTCGTTATGTATTTTTGCGCCAAAAATAATATAGTTAGTTTTGTTTAAGTTTAGAGAGAGCTTGTTACACTTAAACCAATCTGTTAATTTAATCATTTCGGTGTTCACAATTTCAAAAAGTTCTTGCAAGTTTTCATGATTATAGAAAATATTTGTGTCATCAGCAAATAAAAGAAAAGAAACTTTATGAGAGGATTCGGTAATGTCGTTAACATAGAGGATGAATAAAAGAGGTCCGAGAATTGTTCCTTGGGGAACACCACAAGAGAGTTGGGATAACTCTGATTTTACATGAGAGAAAAGAACGAACTGATCACGATTTTTCAAATAGCTACGAAACCATTCCAAGGCCACACCCCTTATACCATAATGACGTAACTTGGAAAGTAAAATATCATGGTTTAATGTATCAAACGCTTTTGACAGGTCTAAAAAAATACCAAGAGTATGATTTTTCTTATCAACAGAAGAGGAAATTTTGTTATGAAGTTCAATCAAGGCCATGTCTGTGGAGTATTTAGGGCGAAAACCAAATTACATAGAAAGGTGTAGAGATAACTGCTAATGTACGGTATGTTATTTGTTGCAGGGTTTTGTTATTCTTTATAATACTTGTGAGTCAAGATACAGTAAAGTATTAAAGAGCCAATTTAAAGAACATCAAGTGTTGTCATCATCTCATCCTTTATTGTGAAGGGTCGAATCTCACACTCTCACTTCACGGAGGGTGGAGTCATCACATTTATAATCCCTTCTATTTGTTAGATTCATGAGTCGCAGTGTTCTGATTACGGTCCTTAAGATTGTTCCTGAAAACCCTGTTTCAAGATGGCTGGACTAGCTGTTCGCTGTGTTGATTCCAGTTGTGATGTGTGTTTCTTACTTTTTTTAAACCACTATACCGGAGAACAAAAATCTAAGATGGGTAAAACCAAAGTCTTGTACATGTGATGTGAAACACTAGAGGTCGACCAACCCACACTCACACGAATGAGGCCAATCGTCTGAGTGTTACACTTCAAAACAGTGTCCCTCACTTGCTTGTCCCAGGATAAGTTACTTTGAAAGGTGATGCCAACAAGTTTTATCGAACTCTAATATGCTCCAGTGAGGAGCCATCAAGATCATACACAGGATTCTTCAGTCGCTTCCAGGTGATACTTTTGTCACTGAGTGCTTGTAAAACACGAGTTTTGCAAAGGTCTTTATTATGTTCCCATTGGGAGGGGGGGTGTTTTCCGAAACGGTGCACCCGAATTTTACCAAGTGTCACGACGTCAGTCTCCGACCGTGAAAGCATGCGTGTCACAAACTTTTTGATTTATGGGTTTTTTCTCAGACGAGAGGGGAACGATTTTTTAAATTGTTACGTTGAGACCCTGTCTGGGCACAAAGGAAGGTGGGCGGTTTTACGTTTCATTCGTTCATTCGCTCATCCAAGTCAACATTTATTTCATACACGCTTCTCCATGTACAGAATCATACAGGGCCTAGATAAGCGAAATATGCACAGCATGTGGGGGAGAGAGTTAATGTATACCCATCGTGGAGGAAGGAATAGAGTATGTGTCAGATTAAGCCAATAAGTGGATTTTGAAGGGGCGAGAGTGGTTAAGAATAAATATGAACAATAGAAATAGTTAAATCATATGGAGGTAGGATCATGTATCAAATTATCATTCGATCAGTAGGAAAAGCGGCCGTTAGCTTTTTACACTCGCCACTACTTAAACCCATTGTTGTCCTCAACAATGTTAAAAAGTACAAAAATGAAAACTACAATGAATTTACAGCAAAATAAAACTTAACAACTATACAAAAATCAAGGCCAAAAATAACTAAGTCGTGCCATCTGTATGATATCCCGAAACCCCTTAATCAGGTGCGGATACAGGGGGGCATGGGGGGCGCACGCCCCCCCCCCCCCCCCCCTTTTGCTTAAGAAGAAAAAAAAAAAAAAAAAAAAAAAAGGAAAATGAGGGAGAGACAAAGCTACTAATAATCCGTACCTCGTACACTTTGTTTCATTTGTGGACCACTATTAATTCACTGACTGATGAGGAATTACACGTGAATCTGTGTGTGTGGACATCGTGTTTTTCTCACACACTGAACATAAGCGCGAAACACCTGCAAATGCCTGGCGCGGGGTCCGGGGGCGTGAAGATCATACACTACCGCAGCGTGAGTCGACCATGCCACCTGGTGTGTGCACATTGTGCATAGAAGTTTCTGGCTGGAGGTCAGCACGCGCGCGCGCTAAATACAATGTGACTTTTACAATACGAACATCGGAAACTAGTTTTAAGAAAGAAAAAAAAGTATAGCCCCATGAATAGGGCCAATACACTTAGTATCCTTGACTCTAGCACCATTGCATTCCTATTTTTGTGCCCGATTTAATTTTTAATCCAGTTATGAAACTTACTGATCGAATGCTACTGTACTTGTAGAAAGCCCTAATTCTTAATTGTTTTTTTAATAACATCACAGATCTTTTGGGAAAATTTTTTGCTTTTCGAATCGCGAGTGTGATTTTTTCCCACATAATATTAACTTGCGCGAAAACCATTGTCAGGTTCCCTCAACAAACCACAACAGCTTATACGATCAACTGCTGATATTTAATGGGGACCAGACTGATTCACTCAGCGCGCCATCAAGGTTTTGTGAAATACCCGTCTGCGCAAAAGGTATTATGCTCAGCGCGTTATGTAAATCAGTCTGGTCCCCATTAGATCGTATAAATGTTGTGAAATTGTTCAGGGAACCCAACTAGTATGGTTCTCGCGCAAGTTGTTAATACGTGATCAAAAAGTTCACTCTCGCGACCCGAAAGGCAATCAATTTTCCCCAAAAATCCGTGATGTTTAAAAAAAAAAGTTTAGCATTAGGGCTTTCCACAAGTAGGCTATACAGTAGCATTCGATTGGTAAGTTTTATAACCGGGATTAAAAAATACATCGGGCACAAAAATAGGATTGCAATGGTGCTAGGGCCAATTGGCAAGAACGAAGTGGATTGGCCCCTATGGAGACATAGTGAAGACATAGCATCGTCATGGTGTCTCACTCTGTTCAGAAAATAACATATTTTTTTCGTGTTCAAGAAAGAGGGTTAATATCTGTTGTGCTTCTTTCAAACTGGTAATTATCAATAGTTCAGATAAAACATCAATGTTTTTTCCCCCCTGAATAAGTATTAATTGTAGCCTGCATTTTGATTTTTATAACTCAGGATGGCTGATTCAAATCAATGACTCCCAACTCGAAAATAAAGTTTTAATAATGATCTTGCTAAAACAAAAGTGGTCAGATATATTGCATGAGGTCGCACCACAGAGCATCTAGAATCCTAACTGTTTCAGTTAAGCGGGCCCCGGAACCGGCCCATGCCGTATAAGGGCTTCGCGTTACGCTCTCGAAGCAGCCACAAATTGCATTCACCATTTGCCGCTTGGTAAATTTTCACGCCCCCCCCCCCCCCCCCCCCGTTTGGAAAATCCTGGATCCGCCCCTGTTAATGTTGAATGAAATTTGCAGATTACGTAAAACCTGCCATCTTATTGACTTTGGCAAAACATCTAGGTACTCGGGCTCTACCCTGCCTTGCCGATAGCACAAGGTACCACCTCTCATCTCTAGGCTATCCCAAGAACGTAACAGCCTCTTAACTGCTCCTGGTTCCTTATCCATATGATGAGGGCTAGGCTTTTGACTAGAGGACTTCATTTTTGCTACCCTTATGATGTCCTCGTCTCCCAGTTGAGCTGTTTGTACATCCTGAGAGGTAGTAGATTGGGGTGATTTTCCCACTTCTGGAGTTGGCTCTTTCTGCTTCTTAAACAATGAAGGGCTATAATATATAGTAAACTGTTGTTGGTGTGGACTTGCCATTAAACTGTCGCCATTGCCTCTGGCAACTTCGGGATACTGTACTGCACCCAGAAGAACTACTCCTCTGGCGCTGATGGCCGTCCATTTGCATCTGCAAACTCATCATCAGTTCTCCTTGTTGTCGCTGCCGAACAACAATCTCTCCAAGGAGACCCTTCATCGTTACAAGCAGGCCCAAATTACTGGGTTCCTCCATCAGATGGGATGTTCCCTCCTCCGATGATGGGTCAAACCCACACATCTGAAGCGTGGTCAAAACGGGCTTGATTTCTGGTTGGAGGATGCCCTCATCCCAACCGAATCCTGGGGGTGGGGATACGTATGGTGTACCATCATCCCATTGAAAACCAGGGGGAGGAGAGATATATGGTGTCCCATCGGGCAAAATGATTGGACTCGGCCCTTCAACCATAGTGAAATAAATGTACCAGTCCCTTGTCAAATTGTCACGGGTTAGAATAACGTTCAGGTCATCGTTGTTCATGGGTATTTTTGAAAGACTGTAAAGATTTTCAACAACACCACTTGGCCCATTTTTGTGCACATTATTCAGAAATGATAATTATTCTTGTCGGCTGAAAGCAACACAGACTGACTGAATGCAGAAATATTTTGTATCTGGGTGTTTTTGTGATCTGTCCCGTATTACCCCAGTTGTTATTTTATTGGGGAATCGAGCCAATTTGTCAACAACGTCTTGAATTATGAGCGGTAGGGGTATATGGGATATTGTAATTGTTTAAAACAGAACTGTAAACAGATTTTGTTTTATACCCAAATGTGTAAATATTTGTTGAATAGGCCTAATATAATTTTGTTTAAACACTTTTTTTTTAAACATACATATCAAACTTAACACTGACAGTTTTCGGAAAGGTCATGCAACTTTTGTCCCATCTTGCCCCAATTTGACCCGATTTTACCCACATTAGCATTCAATATTTAACTTTAAAATTTCTTTCATCCGTCATTGATACAGTGCATGCGTCCCATCTTGCCCCAAATAATGAGGGGAAACGGGATACTAAAATATTTTTTATAAGGTGAAGTTTCAGTGTCTAAGAATTGTGAAAAACTCTTGAAATTTCATTAAAAGGTGAATATATATATAACCTTTAGCCTAGTATTAGTAAGCCCCCGTGACAGTTTAAGGTAAAATTTTATATTTATTACCTGAAAACTGATTATCTGTCCCATCTTACCCCAGTCTACCCTAGCAAACAGGAACTGTGTCAAAAGGGCATGACGTTAGAGGTCGTGGTTCTTTATTTGAATTACTTCACCAAACAGATATATATTCTGACCATGGATGGATGTCAATTGTAACAGCCTGGCTGGTTGCATATAACCACCGACGAAAAAACACTCAAATTCTGTACAATCCAATGTTTCCTCTGAAACACCGTAAAATGAGTAGCGCAATTAGCAGCCGGTCACAAAAGCAAACCTGCAGAGAATCCCCGACAAAATGAAAAATCACCAATTAAACGATTTTCACTAAAACATAATTTGCTGAAAGTAATTTAAATAAACAGGATGATAGATCTGATGAGTTTGTAGACAACTACGACATCGTGAGAAACTAATAGTGTAGTAAACATTTGGTAAACCATTCCTGAGAAAGGCCCTATATATAAAGCCGAGCGTTCTCACACATCAGCCTCTCGATCGAATGTTCGACAACGAAAATGAAGCAAACATGCCATTCAAGAGCACTATGTTGAGGGCTAGAGTTAAAGGCACTGTACACGTTTGGTTATTACTCAAAATATATATTACCATAAAAAATTACTTGGTAACGAGCAACGGAGAGCTGTTGATATAGTATAAAACATTGTGAGAAACGACTCCCTCTGAAGTAACGTAGTTTTTGAGAAAGGGGTAATGTCTCACTAAAATAATAAAAGACTTCTGGCCAGAAGCCTGTATTTCATTCAGGTTGACGTATTAGCCCGTAAGATACTTATTTGTATAAGAACCATTTTTAATGAACACTTGTTTCACGCAATCATTGTACGTTTGTTAAACCAAATCGGTAACTGAAGTGGTTGATAGTTTTATCATTAAATCACTTTGATTCTGTGATCTTTACATCAGTGTCACCTTGTTTGATTTCTTTGTTGCATCTGAGGAAATTCAGGCTTTTTGAGTGATTTATATTCACGGATAGTTTGGAGTTTTTTGGATCGTAACAAACTGGCCAATCAGAACCAGGGAACACAACGAAAACAACTTTTGTTTGCGATGCAGGATACCGACTCTATTCGAAGCCAATACATCAATTCTTCAATTAAATTAAAAGTTTGATTAGTCACGTTAAAAAGTACATGAAATTCCTTTTCCCCGTGTGAAAAGTGTATATAAAAATAAAAATGATAAAATAGAATTAGCTGTTGCAAACTGCTTACCAATCAAAAGGATCTGTGGTATAAATGCAGAAAAAAAAGTACATGAAATTCCTTTTCCCCGTGTGAAAAGTGTATATAAAAATAAAAATGATAAAATAGAATTAGCTGTTGCAAACTGCTTACCAATCAAAAGGATCTGTGGTATAAATGCAGAAAAAAAAGTTAGTGGCCTGACGTTTCGACCCTAGCAGAGTCTTTCTCGAAGGCTACCCTAGCATTCGAGAAAGACTCTGCTAGGGTCGAAACGTCAGGCCACTAACTTATGTTTAAAAAAAAATAAAAAATAAAATTAAAAAAACACACACACATTAGGACACACCACTCAATAATAACAATAATAGGTGTTTAAAATGATTACAGATCAAACACAGAGAGAATACAGTGCCACAATAAAAACCCACAACACACATTAGCAATGTAAAAATACAGGCTACATACACAAGTTCACCTCCACTTTCTAAGTTAAAAACTCTCTCCTGTGATTTATGATAAACATTCGAGTTGCACTGGGTAAAAAGGAAAACTTATGGCGGTTTGTCCGCAAAATTATGCGATCGTAAAATAATTATGCGATCGTAAAATAAATTAAAAGGGTTTACACATATCCGTTACCTCAAGTAAGTTATGATAACTTCTTAGTTCGATTTTGTTTCAGGTGATTTTTCACTGAGGCACATTTACACCAATTGAGTTTGTAGTAAAAGAAATTAATAACCAGGAATGCATACTTTCTGATACATGCCGTATGGTGCAGCCGACAGGGACTAGACTACGGGTGCGACAGGGACTAGACTACGGGTGATCTATCGCTGGGGGAATGTGTCGTGAACGTACCTCGCGTGGGTGTACGCCGTCCATATACCTACCCGGCGAAAAGTGCGACTGGCTGATTAGTCCGGCAGCCAAAAGGCACTTTTTACCTGAACCTTGCAGCGGAGGATATAACAGGTTTGATTGATCAATGTTCAGTAGACCTTGTACAAACAGAATCTGCATGAGGACACACTGTGAAGTCTGGGCAATTCGAGATATAGGCGGAATATACAACGCACAAAATGTAGTAAAATCCATTAAAATAAATACGAGCAGTTTGGGCCATGACAAGATTTGTCGAAGAAGCAATATTTTGTTTTTTCGAAGAACTACAAGCTGACACACGATAAACGCCGGACTCCCGAAACATATTAAAAATGTGGGGTGCAAATAATGTAAGATGTATTTTTTCAAGACATGCTCGACCGTCCCCCCTACTTTTCAGTAGCGATCGACGCCCTTGGGTCGCTGTCTTTCGATGACAAAAATGTCCATACTTTACCCTCGTTCTCACCACATACTTCAAAGGGTTTAACATTTAAGAGTAATTTTATTTTTAAGTACAATGACATAAATTTTGAAAATACTTGTCAGGATAAACAAAATAGACTTTTGAGAATCAGTACACAGACCTGGCCTTTCGACCGGGCAGATCGACCGAGCCGTTCGGCCGTGCCGTTCAAAAGACCGTGCAGGCGTGTAGCCGGGCCGTTCGACCAGGCAGTGCGGTCGGGCAGTTCCGTTCGGCCGGGCCGTGCTCCGTATTCTGATTATTTTCCATTTGCAGTAAGTGAATGTTTGACAGAATTTGGTTAACTTCTGGTCCTTGCTTTATATGAAAAAGCCTTCAAGTATTATAGTTGCGATAATCGTAAAACCCTTCCACACCCATTCCCCGACGGTCGCACACCGGAGGCAACACAGCTACAAAATATCCGTAATTACAATTTCGACAATTTTTGCCAGACAAGTCACCAGATTTGGAAAATTTGTACCACTTTCAAATATTATGACACACATGCGGATATTTTGTACATGTGTTGTCTAGTAATCCTCCGGTCTGCGACCGTCCCCGTCCGGAGGAAGGTGGAGGGTTACAATTATCACAACTATCAAGTAAAGACAATTTGGCGGGTTGTGCTCCGTATTTTTGATTATTTCCCATTATCGCAAAGTGAATGTTTGACAAAATTACGTTTAATTCTGGTCCTTGCTACATTAGCCTGCATATTATTATATATATATATATATATCTTAAATTTTGAAGTCTTGATTAGCGCTCTTCACCGGTTTGTTTTTTAAGACATAATTTCTCGTAATAATGAGGTTTGTTCATGTTTCCAGTAGCTAGACTCGAGATAATGGAAATACTAGATTTTATGTTCATCGGCAGTACATTTATTACCCGTAAGTGCGGGCGAATGGACAGATCATGTGTTGGTCCAAGCTTTGATAATAAATATTATTTAAAATTTAAATTTTCTACCAGCAGACATTCATTATTTATTTTGTGGAGTTGTTTCCCATTTTGAAGTATTTTTATGTAACTGAATATAACTTACATCCAGGGATTCTACAAACTAAGTGATATATAATCTGATGGTAAGCTTAGTCAGGGTTTTATCAACTTCAATGATGATGTGGGCCATTCAGTGGTCTCAAACAAAATAAAAATGTTCAATAAAGATTATAATAACAATCTTGGTATCATACAATCATGTACATGTACTACGTCAGAGCATTTCATTACTGATCTTTACTACACTAACTATGGGCATGTGGCCTTAACCCTGGCCCTCAACAAAGTAAAAGTACAGTGCTCTTGAACGGCATTATTGTCAGATACTGCGTGTTATTATTATCATAACAGTGTTTGTCTGTCTTTAATTAAACGCATATGTTATTGCCTTAAAAAATAACTGGAATTAGTCATGTAAAAATTGTTAGGTTTTTCAAAAAAATATTTATTAGTGATCGAGCAGTTCACAAATTGTGGAAGAAAAGGGTAAACGAAAAATTTGCGATCGTATTTCTCATCTTTGGAATTCCCAATGATGTAAGGGGATTTTCCCCAATTGATTGCGAAACATAAACCGGCCATTCTGTTATCTTACGTTATTTAGTGCAGACGTTGCGCAATCATACATAAAATAATTGACTGGATTATAATGGTGAAATGTAAACACTTTTCTCACAAAGAACCCCTAAAATATCACAAACAATGAAGGTCACATGGGTTATTCGAGAAACGCCCAATGCGAACGTTACAAAGGCACTTCACAGCACAAAGGCCTTGTAGAATTACTACGAAAAGGTAAAACTACAACAGCAAAACATTCCCAACTTGTAATGTAAACAAAGAATGGTATTGCTCCATGGGGGCCCATCAGGCAGGGGTAATTTGATAAGCATAACATATTCAGATGGGGACTTAGATAAACCCAAGTGGTATGAAAAATGAGATTAAACTGGGATCTTTCTTGAAATGTATATTCGTAAAATAGTTTCAAATTGGTTAATTTGTACGATAACAAGTTACAACTGCAGTACAGTCCGTAGACTAAATTTAATAAGTAAAGTTCAGAGTAAAAGTTTCAATAGAAACAGTACAAAATGTATACATAAACTAATAATGCATATTGTTATAAATAATGGAAGTCAAATAGTGCCAGGGTTAAAGAGGTGAGCCCTTGTTTTACAAGCCCCGTGAATATTTGTTGGTAACCTTAATATCTGTCGACTGCCACATAAATATCTGGCGGCCGCCACAAGTACTGTAATTATCTGTCGGCCGCCACTTATAATATCGCAGCTGCCACATACAATTCCCATATTTATGATAGACTTATGTGCAAACAGGGATTCTTCGATATGCCAGCCAATCTTACATCCAAAGTTGTGTCTTTTTAGATTACGAATGAGAACAATAAGATCTCAATAAATTCAATTCGGTGAATGGCTACATCGAGCACAATTTGAGCGCAAACATGACGGCGGCTGAGTCTACCGGTGTTGCGTCAGATCTGTTGACGTCTACTACTACTATTGCCGAGCCACTACCTATCCAAGGTAAACCCAATGTTTACTAACTGTTGTTTAGTTATGAACATAATAGTAAACTGGACTTACATTTTTGTTGCATAACAAAAACGAGGTGTTCGGCATGATATTAAAATGTTGGTCGTAATACATCCCAGCTGTCGTATTCGTAATTTTAAAAAAGCCACCACTTGTCAAGTAATGGACAAAATATATGATAAGTACTGTACACGAAGTAAATTGCGACGTTTTTTGTAAACGATGATATTTACATAAATCTTACAATTTTCATCGCCGTGTCTGAGAGACATACTCAGCGGGCCTTGAGCGCCTTCGGCATGCAGGCATGGTCACGTCGATCAACGTGCCGTCGGTCTCGATGTTTGATGAGAAGCGAACCAATTTCGAATTTTTTCAGATTGATTTTAAGTCAGTTATTAAACGTCATACATATTACTAAATCAGGTGGACATCTCAGTGAGAACTCGTCTTCTGTTCTTTGTGCAGTTTATTCGCAAGGCATCTAAACAAGACCCTGTGTGAGCTACCACTAGTGCACCAACTAAGTTCACTAATCATTTGTCCTTGCTTTTGTACATGATGTAAATTTATTTAAGCTTTCTTCGGTTTTTTTTTAAGGTATGATATTTGCAATACAAGTCTTTTTATTCCAACTTGCACTTTGTTTTATTGCATTTATATTAGTACATTTTGGTCTTGAGTTGTCCCAACTGGGTTGCCGTACTCTGTTTTAAAATAAATATTTTGGTATCTGCGCAGATGTCAAAATTTAGTTTTTAGCTTGACCGTTTACGTTCAGGTAATAGGCCTAAGACATTTCAATAGACAGTAAAGCCTGGTTATTTTGATAAACTTATAATTTTGAGTCTCTTTTCAGTAACCGATGGGACCCGGTTGAACAAGACAAAAGAATTTGGTACAATTAAAATATTATGTTACCTTATACTTTTTTATTTTTCAAATTTCAGGTGTAGCACTCTCTGTGACCTACCGTTGTTTCAAGTTAAAGTTTTGGAGGATTCCACGAGGCAGTACTTGACGGGAAACTCGAACAGTAATTAACATCCTGGTGATGTTGTTACCAGGCCAGATTTATGTGTGTTGGTGTATTATGGTGTCCTGTCCAAGAATGCTGCAGCCAGAGTTGCAGTCTATCTGTCACTTCGCTAAACATGGATGAATTCTGCGTTCTTGTGAAAGTACCATGACAGTTCTTTGCTGTTGTATCATCATATGGACACCGTATTCAGCTGGAACTTTCACATGTGACTTTATTGTATATTTCTTTATAATTTTGCCTAGAAATAAGCCTTACATAGACAAAAACCAATCTATGAGCCTACTTTTTATTTAGGTCATTTGTTATTTATATGTTGTAAACAAGTACCGTTGGGTACTGCCTAATTTGTTGTTTATTACAGGTATTGTAGGGGATATGTACAGCCAACAAAAATAGTCACAAAAACATTAATTGATCTTTTGTGTTATTAACCTTTTACTTGAAATAACAAGCCTGTGGAAATATTTGTGAGTCAGAAGAAAATAGTGAGAAACCATGCTCATTATTTTGGGTTCTAACAACCGAAGTCAGCTATAGTGCGTTTGTTTTAAGGTTTTCTTGATTATGACTTAATATTTCACAGAAAAGGGTTCCAGTGTGAACTGCAGAACATTTTTAATTCTGTATAATGACTTTAAAATAAAGAAAAAGCACATTCATTGTTGATTTAAGATAAAGAAAAAGCCATGTTCATTGCTTTACGTGGTTTATTAAGGTCTCCGAATTGCCAGGGCGTCCTTGAAGTTGCTTTTAATTATACTTAGCATTAATATTTGAATGCTCAATTAAATTAATTTGTACTGGTTTACATGGGTATGTGTGTGTGAGCAATTCATGCAGCTGGAAGAAAAAACTTAAAATAAATAATGTTTCAATAAACAAGAAAACAAATGTTACCGTGTTGTCATTAATGGTGGTAAACAATTATTGAAATAAAATTAACTGACCATCCATAGGTTCCCTCGAGAGAAGGGTAAAACAAAACTATCTATAATTTGTTTATTATTTTTGTAATTATTTTTTATTATGGGCTTGGGCGGTGGGTGGAATGCACCAAACATTTTGTGAGCCAGATGAGAGAAAGCCAAAGTGAAAAATTGTAACATTTATGGTTTTTCCTTCTCAATAATCCAGATGACCGGTGTAAAAGTTTTTCAAACAAAACAAACGAAACCTTTTATTCTAAACAACGACGAAATAATTTATAGCAACGCCTCGTGTGTTTTCACAAGATAGTCGGGCACCTCAATGTTTACCCAACACCGCATTCAGTTCGAAGTAAGGCATGTAAGGAGCAAGACCATTTTGCCTAGCGTTTTCTTACGCAGCAGCTGATCTGATTGGTTACATAGCAAGACAGCGCAATCAGTTTGGTTCACCCCTCCATGATATGACCAATCAAGTTAGCTAGGGCTCTCATTTACAAACGAGATATGACGGACATTTCGATTCTGAACGGTATAAAAACTATAGGCCTAACGCAGACGAAGACGGATTCTTTAAGTGTTCTTGACTGTTTCGCGAATCCTTAGAAATAAAGAATACAGCAAAATACTAGATCAATAGTGTAGCTAGCGTTACATTTGTAAAATTCTCTCCAAATCCGTTAACTAGCAAATGACTTTTCCTGAGACCCTTTATTTCTGCACACGGAGGCCTATGTTTTTGGTCTCATATTTCTTTATTTTGATCACAGAAAAATATGTAATAGTTTTTTTAGGTATAGTTCCCCGAAATGAATTTTTGAAACCGTGTCCTCCAAGCTCACACTAGGCCTATTAATGCAAAACCGTGGAGATGCAGCAAATTTTCTAACCCCTGCGCGCACACACACTGACTGGGGATTAGACTTGATTTCAAGTCTGAGATTGCGGTTATTTCTCTGCATCAGCCACACAAAATTACCCCCTGCAGAATGGCTATCACGCGGTCTAACTCGCAATCTCAGACTTGACCCCCTTGTGTATACGGGATATTCATAACTGACATTTACATAACAACACTATGCCAGAGAGATGGCCAATCAGGAGACCACAAAACTCCTGTTGGTTGTGTCTATTCCCATCAGGTTATAATCACTTCAGCATTTTCTGTCAAATCGATAGAGTCATTGTTTTTTTGTTTTTTTATAGTGCTTTGTACGTATGCTATTTCTAATTTATACATAAAATAATACTAGATGTATTCTTAAAATATTGAAAAATAAACATATTAACAAATAACCTGATTCCTACTAGACGAAAAGCTGTACGTTCCCTTTATTTGAATGGAATCGTCTAATAATTTTCCCAACGTTTTTTATTTATTTTGAATTTAAAAACTAGAATCACTTTGGGTTTTTGGTTTCCAAACTGCAAGTTGAATCACTGAGCAGAGGCAGATTAGTTACATGTGATTCAATGTTGTATTTCTGTACTATATCTCGTGGTATAAACGGTCTAGTTTGAATGTGCATTTTATTGACGGCTTCTGAGATTCTGACCAATCAGAGTGTTCCGTCCACTTTTGGACAAATTCGCCATAGGTAGGGTGTGTACAAACCGAAAAACAATGTTCCCAAGTCTGTGATCGTAGGTTAAAGACGGAGGTAAATCCACAAGAGGGCGCTATTTCAGGCAATTATGTGTTGGCTATCAGGTAGACTAAAAACCACGAGCACAGACTTGGAACCAAGTACACACGTACACAGGTACGACGAATAGAGCTCATTATTTATGCGGCTGACCCTTCGGTGGCCTTTCAGTAGTCAACCGCAAACGGCCACCTCCTCTACAAATGCAAAGCCTGATTAGGAACGAGAATTTCAAAGGCCGTCTACGCTGAAACGCATGAGGGCGATATTCAAATATCTATTCAGGGAAATTTGCAAGCCCGGCTGGACCGTGCCTGAATATTCTACTGATTTCATGCAAATATGTAATCGGTTTTTCACTATTTTCTCGTGACCCAGATAGCCGATCGATCTCAAACTTATACAGGTTTGTCAGTTTATGTATATGGTGGATTACATAAAGATATTACACTGCCAGCGACTATTTTTTTAGCAAAAACCAATTCTGTAATGTTCCTTAACCCTTAACCCTTAACCCTTAACCCTTAACCCTTAACCCTTGTGGTTCATGCGCCGACCGGTCGCTAGCGACCGGTTTAAATCTCTTCAGGAAAACAGTTGTAAAACGAAAAATAAAGATTGCACGGTCACACTGTTTTCAGAATGGGAAAGACGACTCTTGAGGGGCGCTAATGTGAACTGTTTTTTTGGGGGGTCGCCATTTGCAAAAACCGAGTAAATTTTCGTCAAAGTTTTGCGGCTTATGCCCCAAAAAATTCACGTTTTTGAGAGCTGTTTTCGGTCTCGCGCAATGATTGAAATGTTGGATGACTTGCCAGACAATTTTTCTTAAGAAAAAGTAAAAACATACTCTGATATGGAGGGAGAAGACGAAGTGTTTGGCCATACTTCTTACGATGCTTTTTGTCGACGAGATCATGGAGACGCCGCGTTTCGGGACTCGGTTCACCGCGGACGATTTATTTAGTAAGTAAATCATTTTTAGGGGAAACTGTTCTTCCGTTTTCAAAACATTTTGATAAATACCCTGCGCAATGAAATTCATAGTATTCCATATTTCACAATACGAATTACAAACTTGTTTTTATTTATTTGTTTTTTTTTACTTTTTAGTACACATGCTTTATTATTTATAACTTTCTTCCTCCATGTATTGTTTTATATAATAACTGGACAGAATTTTTAGTCGTATGATTTGTGAATTCATGTGAACCAAACCGATTTGCTCATCCTGTCCCCAATCCTGATTCTACAAATACAATTACATTTTTTGTTTACACTTTTGTGTGCAGGTTCAAAGTGACTCTGTCATGTCTGTCTGATGAAGATGCCAATGCCCAGGCCTCTTCCTTGGAAAGTGATGATGAGCTGAATATTATGTGTCAAATTATCCAAGATCTCCGATCGCTTTGACATGAAAACTAAAAATACACTACTTTCCTGGTAATCCAATCGGTTGCTATGGCAACAGTATATTATTTTGCTGGAAACTACACACAATGCATGTAGAAATAACATGTTTTTGTGCTTGGGTATAAAATGTTAAGCTTTTGAGGTATGACTTGGTACATGTAATAATAAACTGATCATGTGATTTACAAGTGGTATAAAATTGAAAAGAATTTGTGGACTTCTTTATTGACTTATCATAATTATTGGCAAAAAAATATAATATTTAGTAAAATTTCAATTCTTACCAACAAGAAAACCCACCACAGGGTTACTAATTTATTCTAAATACATTCTTGGGGTCACTACTGTTGTTAGAAGTAAACAATTGGGTCATATCAAATCATTTATAAAGAAGGAACTGACAAAAATATTATAAAAACGTTTTTTTCATGAGAAAATTGGTTGTTATGGTTTCCAAATTGGGATATAATACATATTTTTCATCTTTTTCTGAAAGGCCGGGTCAAATACTACAAAAAAATCCATTGGAGTGGTTGGGTACCTTCATTAGTTTTTGTGCTGTCTATAGTTAAACAATTAATGCGTCCATAAGACCAATTTATCACTAAAATAAATGGTGCATGGTTCATACAATCATGGAGATAGAATCGAGAGGAGTTAATGCAAAATTATATGACTTTCAACTTCCAGACTACAACGAATCCTTTCAGAGCGGCCTTGCGAATAAACGAATTCGCATGCAGAGTGGTTTTTTTTAAGCAACACGCCCGAGCGTAAACGAAAACATTTTGTTTGCGATCGTATTGATCACTTTCTGAATTCCCAATGATGTAAGGGGTTCTCCCAATATTATTGATTGCGCAGTCTGCGAATTAATCTAGTGACGTCATTGATCCAGAAGTCTCCCCGCCAGTCTCCCAAGCCCGCTCTCGTTAGCTAGCTCTCGGTAGCACGCTCACACCGGATTGGTCACACGGAGAAGCAGGGCGGAGATAGCAGAGCGTGAGTGGCGGGCTCTTTGTGACCAATCCGGTGCGAGCGGGCCACCGAGACCGGGCTACAGAGAGTGAGCTGCCAGACACTCATGTATAATGCAATAGCAACTGGCCAATCAGAAACAGGGAGCACAACGAAAACAACTTTTGTTTGCGATGCAGGATACCGACTCTATTCGAAGCCAATACATCAATTCTTCAATTAAATTAAAAGTTTGATTAGTCACGTTAAAAAGTACATGAAATTCCTTTTCCTCGTGTGAAAAGTGTATTTAAAAATAAAAATGATAAAATAGAATTAGCTGTTGCAAACTGCTTACCAACCAAAAGGACCTGTGGTATAAATGCAGAAATATAAGTTAGTGGCCTGACGTTTCGACCCTAGCAGAGTCAATAATAACAATAATAGGTGTTTAAAATGATTACAGATCAAACACAGAGCGGAGACAGTGCCACAATAAAAACCCACAACAGACTTTAGCAATGTAAAAATACAGGCTACATACACAAGTTCACCTCCACTTCCTAAGTTAAAAACTCTCTCCTGTGACTTATGATAAACATTCGAGTTGCACTGGGTATAAAAGAAAACTTATGGCGGTTTGTCCGCAAAATTATGCGATTGTAAAACTCCTCATGAAATAAATTAAAAGGTTTTACACATAGTCGTTCCCTCAAGTAAGTTATAATAACTTCTTAGTTCGATTTTGTTTCAGGTGATTTTTCACTGAGGCACATTTACACCAAATGAGTTTGTAGTAAAAGAAAAATAACCAGGAATGCATACTTTCTGATACTCATGCCGTATGGTGCAGCCGACAGGGACTAGACTACGGGTGCAGCAGGATGATCTATCGCTGGGGGAATGTGTCGTGAACGTACCTCACGTGGGTGTACGCCGTCCATACCTACCCGGCGAAAAGTGCGACTGGCTGATTAGTCCGGCAGCCAAAAGGCACTTTTTACCTGAACCTTGCAGCGGAGGATATATAACAGGTTTTGATTGATCCATGTTCAGTAGACCTTGTACAAACAGAATCTGCATGATGACACACTGTGAAGTTTGGGCAATTCGAGATATAGGCGGAATATTCCTCCAATTTTATAATCCAGAATAGTCATGATATCAGGTGGAATCTGCAAAAAAACATTATAATATATCCAACAAAACATGGTTCACCCCTTTGGTTCACCCCTTTAGATAGTACTACGGTATGGCACGGCTCACATGCACACTGGACTGCTCTACGGACTGCTCTACGGAACGCGGCACCCAGCAAGTTATACACGGTCTATGGAGGGATTCAGAAGTAGGATCGGAGACAGCAAGGTGACTTTGAGGTAATTTTCTCTAACTTTAATCTCTGTTTACTAATCCTTAATAGGCCTACTTGGTCACCCACATTTCAATTTAAACTTCACTGGTCGCTGTCTTTCGATAACAAAAATGTCCATACTTTACCCTCGTTCTCACCACTTACTTCAAAGGGTTTAACATTTAAGAGTAATTTCACTTAAGTACAATGACATAAATTTTGAAAATACTTGTCAGGATAAACAAAATAGACTTTTAAGAATCAGTACACAGATCGGGCCTTTCGACCGGGCAGATCGACCGAGCCGTTCGGCCGTGCCGTTCAAAAGACCGTGCAGGCGTGCAGCCGGGCCGTTCGACCAGGCAGTGCGGTCGGGCCGTTCCGTTCGGACGGGCCGTGCTCCGTATTCTGATTATTTTCAATTTGCACTAAGTGAATGTTTGACAGAATTTGGTTAACTTCTGGTCCTTGCTTTATATGAAAAAGCCTTCAAGTAATTAGTTGCGATAATCGTAAAATCCTTCCACACCCATTCCCCGACGGTCGCACACCGGAGGGTTACGAGGCAACACAGCTACAAAATATCCGTAATTACAATTTCGACAATTTTTGCCAGACAAGTCACCAGAATTGCAAAATTGTGACCACTTTCAAATATTATGACACACATGCGGATATTTTGTACATGTGTTGTCTAGTAATCCTCCGGTCTGCGACCGTCCCCGTCCGGAGGAAGGTGGAGGGTTACGATTATCACAACTATCAAGTAAAGACAATTAATTTGGCGGGTCGTGCTCCGTATTTTTGATTATTTCCCATTATCGCAAAGTGAATGTTTGACAAAATTAAGTTTAATTCTGGTCCTTGCTCTATTAGCCTGCATATTATTATATGTATGGTATATAGGTATATATATATATATATATCTTAAATTTTGAAGTCTTGATTAGCGCTCTTCACCGGTGTGTTCTATGCGGTTTTGTTTTTAAAGACATAATTTCTCGTAATAATGAGGTTTGTTCATGTTTCCAGTAGCTAGACTCGAGATAATGGAAATACTAGATTTTGTGTTCATCGGCAGTACATTTATTACCCGTAAGTGCGGGCGAATGGAGAGATCATGCAGCGCAGCATGGAGGGTGTTGGTCCAAGCTTTGATAATAAATATGATTTAAAATTTAAATTTTCTACAACAGCAGACATTCATTATTTATTTTGCTGGAGTTGTTTCCCATTTTGAAGTATTCTAATGTAACTGAATATAACTTATATCCAGGGATTCTACAAACTAAAGTGATATATAATCTGATGGTAAGCTTAGTCAGGGTTTTTTCAACTTCAATGATGATGTGGGCCATTCAGTGGTCTCAAACAAAATAAAAATGTTCAATAAAGATTATAATAATAATCTTGGTATCATACAATCATGTACTACATCAGAGCATTTCGTTACTGATCTTTACTACACTAACTATGGGCATGTGGCCTTAACCCTGGCCCTCAACAAAGTAAAAGTACAGTGCTCTTGAACGGCACTATTGTCAGATACTGCGTGTTTATATTATTATCATAACAGTGTTTTTCTGTCTTTAATTAAACGCATATGTTATTGCCTTAAAAATTAACTGGAATTAGTCATGTAAAAATTGTTAGCCTTTTCAAAATAAGATTTATTTGTGATCGAGCAGTTCACAAATTGTGGGAGAAAAGGGTAAACGAAAAATTTGCGATCGTATTTCTCATCTTTGGAATTCCCAATGATGTAAGGGGATTTTCCCTGATTTATTGCGAAATATAAACCGGCCATTCTGTTATGTGACGTTATTTAGTACAGACGTTGCGCAATCATACATGAAATAATTGACTGGATTATAAATGGTGAAATGTAAACACTTTTCCCTCACAGAACCCCTAAAATATCACAAACAATAAAGGTCACATGGGTTATTCGAGAAACGCCCAATGCGAACGTTACAAAGGCACTTCACAGCACAAAGGCCTTGTAGAATTACTACGAAAAGGTAAAACATACAACAGCAAAACATTCCCAACTTGTAATGTAAACAAAGAATGGTATTGCTCCATGGGGGCCCAGGCAGGGGTAATTTGATAAGCATAACATATTCAGATGGGGACTTAGATAAACCCAAGCGGTGTGAAAAATAAGATTAAACTGGGATCTTTCTTGAAATGTATATTCGTAAAATAGTTTCAAATTGGTTAATTTGTACGATAACAAGTTACAACTGCAATACAGTCCGTAGACTAAATTTAATACGTAAAGTTCAGAGTAAAAGTTTCAATAGAAACAGTACAAATTGTATACATGAACTAATAATGCATATTGTTATAAATAATGGAAGTCGAATAGTGCCAGGGGTTAAAGAGGTGAGCCCTTTTTTTACAAGCCCCGTGAATATTTGTTGGTAACCTTAATATCTGGCGACTGCCACATAAATATCTGGCGGCCGCCACAAGTATCATAATTATCTGTCGGTCGCCACTTATAATATCGCAGCTGCCACATACAATTTTAGAAAAATTATCTGAAACCAAATATAGAGTAAGGATGATCGCATCTTATAGAAACAACTAAACAAATTAGTCCGATTTATTTTAAGTATGGATACTAGATACTTGATCAAACAGAAGTAAACAAACTGGGCATGTTAAGCGTTAATGACCGTGTTACACAATTCAAACTAAATCATGTTTACAAACAAATTCATGACATGGCACCAGACTACCTCTATCAAAAATTCAGGAAGGTTTCAGATATGCAAAATTATTCAACAAGGGGAAGTTCCACCAAATTTATTGTTCCAAAAATAAAAGGGACAGAGTGCAATACATTTATTTATACTGGTATTCATGAATGGAACTAACTTCCTACTAGCATCAAATGTTCTAACACGTATTGTCAATTTAAAAGGGCAGTGAAACAACATGTCTCCTCTCAATCAATTTTATAACAATTTTGTACCTTTTTGATTTCCATGGTTCATTTGTTCATTTTTTCCAGTGCAATTTTTTTTTTTGTATTTGATTGTTTGTCTTCGTGTGTTTTTTAAGGACCCCGATGCAAATAAGCCGTTTTCATAATCAGCTTTTTGGGCTATCCTTGGCTTTTAATCAGTCTCATTGTTATGTATTTTCTCTGTATGCTTGATTTTAATGCCGAATAAAATAATAATAATAATAATAAATAATAATAACAACAGCATCTAAAAAAGAAGGAAAAAATCCATAGAAGCGACAAGCCACGTAGAAAAACATTAATTATAATAATTCCCATATTTATGATAGACTTATGTGCAAACAGGGATTCTTCGATATGCCAGCCAATCTTACATCCAAAATTGTGTCTTTTTAGATTACGAATGAGAACAATAAGATCTCATTAAATTCAATTCGGTGAATGGCTACATCGAGCACAATTTGAGCGCAAACATGACGGCGGCTGAGTCTACCGGTGTTGCGTCAGATCTGTTGACGTCTACTACTACTATTGCCGAGCCACTACCTATCCAAGGTAAACCCAATGTTTACTAACTGTTGTTTAGTTATGAACATAATAGTAAACAAATACGCGACGTTTGCGGTTTTTCATGTAACTTCGGGGAGTTGTTTCAAATTTGCCCAATGCATTTTCTTTGGTGCTATTTACCATCGGAAAATAATAGGAGGTAAAGGAAGCCTGTGTATAATATAAGGAACATTCCTTTATACTCAATATTTCAGCAATGGATGGAAGAGAAAAGCCAATAACCCAATTGTATAACAATAAATTAAGGAGAAAACTTAAACGTGCAAATAGTTTTATTTTATTTTATATTTTTATCAAAATTGTGGATCAATAACAAATAATTACATCAACAGGTGATTTGACCCACTGCCCCCTCCCCCCAAACTGGCTGTACGTGACTGACATGATTTCAATTCAAACCAATGGCTACGAACACACCAACATTTAGCATGTTTGTCTCTGTGTTGTGTTAACAATGATTTAAGACATTGAGTTCAGAGTGTCTTAATTCTGCCTCTCTGTCAACAACTTGCACAATGCACAATTTCTTTAGAGATGACAGAATAATTGTTGTGTGTATGATGACTCTCATCGCAATCATTGAAGGTGCCAACGAAGTTTACAAATTAAAATATGCCTGTGATAATTATCAATAATGAGGTTGCATGCTCCCTTGAACGCAAACTGCATGCGGTCGACTTGATTGAAGAAATCTTTCTATAGTATATGCTCAGGGTTAATAAGAAATTTGTATATGTTTTAAATCATTTACACAGCCAGTACGTCATCAATTGCACTTAATAGCAAAAGACGGCTGAGCGAACACGACGAAATGATTCCAGCTAAGCGTCAAGCTATTAATAACGAAAAACACGACACCGACAAGAACATCCAGAAGAAGTATCTTGGTGAGTAAGAATTGCCATTACAAAAAGCCCGGTCATCAAGGTGAAGCAAATCTGTATCTTGAAACTGGATGCTAATTATTGCTTCTTTGTTCTATGCCTTTCCATTACGTTTTTTTCTTAGTGCAAAATCACCGTCGGTTGCAGAAAAAACCCGCACCATTGACATTTGTACCTCCTATGTGCCCCCTTACACGGAGGGCAGGGGTACCCCCCCACCCCATTGATGTCTGTGCCTCCTGTGTGCCCCCTTGCACCTAGGTTACGTGTACCCAACCCCATTGATGTTTGGGCTCCCTTGCACGGAGGGCACGTGCAGCCCGCCCCAATTGAAGGTTGTGCCTCCTGTGTTTCCCCTTGCACGGGAGGGCACGTGCAACCCGCCGCAATTGATGTCTGTGCCTCCTGTGTTCCCCCTTGCACGGAAGGCACGTGCAGCCCGCCCCAAATGATGTTTGTGCCTCCTGTGTGCCCCCTTGCACGGAAGGCACGTGCAGCCCGCCCCAATTGATGTTTGTGCCTCCTGTGTGCCCCCTTGCACATAAGGCACGTGCAGCCCGCCCCATTGATGTTTGTGCCTCCTATGTGCCCCCTTACACGGAGGGCACGTGCATTCCACCCTCATTGATGTTCGTGTCTCATGTGACCCCTTTTGAATCCTGTATTATTTAGATAAAAAATAACTAGACTGAAATTTTACGTTGATGAGTTTTTATGTAGTAATTTTATTGTTTTTTTAGGCCAGAAGTGAACCCTCGAAATAATGGTGCTCCCTTTGTGCCACTATAAGTTTTTCCAAATGAAATCGCTTTACACACGATAATTACAATGACAGACATTGTTATTTAGCCACTACAAATAATTTATGAACATTGAGCTATATAGAATCTGTTGCGAGATAGAAGCTGTATATTTTTGTAGACCTACAAAACAGCGATTAATAATGTGCTTCTATTCTTCACACATTTCTTTCGTTGAATCAAAGTAAAACATTGAGCTTTATAGAATCTATTGTGAGATAGAAGCTGTATAGACCTACAAAACAGCAAATAATGTATGCTTCGATTCTTCACACATTTCTTTCGTTGAATCAAAGTAAAAGATGATCTCTCCTCAATCACCAGTTGTATTAAGAATTCTAAGAATAATCATTAGTGATGGACTTTTTGATAAGTATTCATCAACGGTGATGATCACTATCTGCTAGTAAAACAATTACGCATGCAGAAGTGGGTCGGTCTCACATCATAATTTGCGTTATATTTTGAGGTTTTAACAAGTGTATCTCCAAGTCGTGCACCCGATAACTTTGACGTAGTAAACGTTTTAGAATGATTTTACACGGTTTTACATGACCATGAGAACGTCAATGGTTTTTTAAAACTTTATCGATGATTGATTGTGTTCAGGAGAACATGCTGTTCCTATATCTTCAATGATATCACCTCCAAAGGAAATGCTGCTGCGCCGTGTCTGCTCCAAGCACAAGGAAAAGATCAAGGAGGGCCTTAAGAAGACACATAAGTGCATCACAGTGATTCCAGTACTTCTAATTGAAGACAAGTTCGACAAGGACAGTGCGGACACACGTTACTACACCCTGGGGGGTAATCATCTTGTGACTGCTATGAAGGAACTCAAAGACGATTATGGGTTCCAGTACTTCAACTCCATCAGGGCCAATATATACAAAGGGTTAAACAGAACAGAGGCACTCCGGGTTTCCTCGCTGCACAACGAGGGGACGCACCTCACACGTCAGAGGACACTAAAGGACAATGTAAAGGTGTGTAGACGGGAGCTCTATACCCTTGCCAACCTTGATGAATGTATCGATGAGCCGCCACCCTCAAAAAAACAATGGAGAGAGCAGTGCGCAGTTGTCCTGGGAAAGACAAACCCATCTTGTAAAAAGGTACGTTTATAGAAACATCGAGAAGGGCGTACAAACATGACAATAAGAAAAACATTGTTCAGGTTTGAGTTGTGCAGGCCTGTTGAATCGTTCTTGAAGAGCAAGGGCAAGAAGTGTGTTTTTTGTTTGTTTTTGGCACTTGTATGAGGAAATTGCAAATTTGGTTATGACCCCATGTATCAGGATGTATACAAAACAATTATGGTGATGGTTTTGAAGGATGTCTTGTTCTAGTCGAGAACTTTAAAGGGTCTGTACACGTTTGGTAATGACTCTGAAAATCAATGGCAATAAAAACTTACATGGTAAGAAGTACAGCAGCTTTGGGTAGTATAATTAATTTCGAGAAACTTTTCACTTCGGAGTACTACGGTTATGGAAAAATATATCACTTTTTATGCCCCAAAATTTGAATCTGAGAAGCGTTATGGCCATAACGCTTCTCAGACTGTATATTCCCATGGAGAATATTCTTCCTGCTTGGAAATATTCGCTCAGGTTTTTCGGTGATATCTCAAAAACGCGACCACCTTTTGAAGTGAAATTTTCACATGTTAGTTTTATTGTATATACCTACATTAATATAGGATTAAGACAATCAGTACGCTCCAATTACCAAACGTATACAGCATCTTTAAAATGCGTGTAACTTTGAGATTTGTATGATAGGCCTATAGTATCAAAGGTGTCATTCTCTAAGTCTATCAAATGGTTATTTTACCTAAATATCTTTACAGGAGCGTAACACACTCGAGCCGACCTTTCAAATGGCTCTCTACTCGAGAAGATGCTTCAATAAACTCATGAAGATCTTCAAGATCAATGAGAAGACCAAACGTTCCTGCCCCAAACAAACGGTAGGTTATGACTGAGAAGACTGATATTACATAGTGGTATGTATGTAAATCAAATGTACGGTCCATCAGTTTGCTTTTTATCACTGGCAGTGACAATCGTCATTCCTTTGAATGTTTCTAGGCTATGCTTACTCCTTCCGTAAATAGGTTTAATCTACACGCGATTAACCTGTGATAGTTCTATACATTCAGGTTTTGTCACGCTTTCAAAATATAAATTACAAAATTATATAAAAAATAATTGAGTATGCTACCGAAATTGTTTTCCCAAACCACACTAAAAATAATTAAAGTCAAGCTTGTCTGACTTTGAAGAACATAGTAAAAAGAAAAAAATTAACATTTTCAGAACACACCTTAACTAAAATTTAAAACGGGGGTCTTCAAATTCCATTTTCTTAACTTTGACAATATTTCTAACAGAACTATTTCTGTGGGAGACATGTATGGCATTTCATAATCATTTAGCAGTCAGACTGATACGAAGATAGATGAATACAATCTAAATTATTGGTGATTATGAGTTTGTGTTCACGCTTTAAAAAAATATGTCTTATTATATAGGTCTTCATGAAACTTCAGGGGCTGCAAGAGAGTTCGAAATTCGAACTTCTCTCTGATGTTGTCAGCGAAAAACATACACTTCAAGAAATGGGGAGGAAAGCCGAAGAACAGAAGAAATTGCAGGTGGTTAAAAATAAACTTGTGAAAAAGCTGGGTGTGTCTTCTTGGGAGGAAGCAGTGAAGGAATTCCCCAAGTATACAACGAAGAAGGCACTTCAGCCACTTACAGGTATAAGGGTCCTCATCATTGCGGGGAAAGTGCTTGTAATGGTTTGACATTTTGATCTTTGTGAATTGTTTTTTGTGGGAAGTTTCAACCTAGTAGTAACGTATTTATTTATGCAGTCTCGTGTGCATGGAAACTAATCAATCAGGAAAGCATTTGCGATAAATAGTTGATTTATTTCAGTCAGCAAAGACCAAAAAGGGGGCTTTATGAACACTTTCATTTTTAATTTTTAATTTCAAGTTAACTATGTATAACAAAGATGAGCTTTAACGCTTTGTACATATCCGAGAGCCAGTTTGCAACTGCATTATTTATTCTCATGTAATTTTATTTAGAGTTCGCAATTAGAACATTGTCTGTTAATCATGAAGAAGTGACACAGCCTTTTCAAAAAATATATCAGACCACAGTGTGACGTTAGCATGGTGTATGTTAAACTCGTTCTCATTGTATGAAAGGGGTATGACGGTGATTGAAATGCCACTTAACGCACTGTTGACCGATCCAAATTATTTCCAAGTTCATTCTCCAAAAATGGAAGAGTTGCAGATTATCACGATGCAATATTCAAGTCTCGGGTTGTAATGTACTTCATCATGCCCAGTGTATCGTGGCACAAGTTTTAACCAAAAGTAGCATTTCCAACTACTAAAAGTATGCTATTACTTTCGCAGAATGCTCCTTCAAACAAGGAACTCCTCAGCTATTCAAGGAATTCATAAATAATGCCCTAGAATGGCGTTCAAAAGGGTCCATAGAATCAGATGACACGAAACCGCCACTAGATGTAACGAACTCCGGGAAATCTACGGTTGTCCCATGCAAAGGGTTTGATGATGGAGCAGTCTTGATAATTGCTGACATGGAGGTGGGTGTGACAATTAGCGATGCAAAACAATTTCAAAAGGACGTAGTCATGTTTTGTAATTGAGGTCTGTCTACACTGTGATCCCAGACACAATCAGACCTATTGTTCAATTGTTTTGTTTTTTAGAATAGTGCAGACTGCTTTGACAAGTTGCAAAACATAACGAAGGTGCATGGACGGGAAGGGTGCACGGTTGCAATCCAAGTATCCACTGGGACTGTATCCACTCTCAAGGCACTCCTTGTAAAGAACGGATTTCATGAGCTGGCGAGTTCTTACAAATTTTGCTCCGGGAGGAAAGGTAAGGTTAATTTGTCGGTAACAATTTACACAGGATTAATGTTTACTTGGTAAAAACAAATTGTGTAATACCTTGATCTTCGGGACTCTCGACCGACAATTATGGCATTATTTGTCGCAACAAAAATTACGACGCAGTCGAATTATCATGAAACAAGCTAAAAACCCTCCAGAGGCTGGTACAAATCAATGTTGCCATCTCGTACAGCTTTGAAGTTTTTTATTTGCAGCCTTTACAACGAAAGACAATTCATTAATTCGTTAAAATTGCTGACAATTGCGGAAATTTTCGAAAGGTGTAGGTTTATCAGCAGAGTATTCAGAATTGTATTCACATTTCATTGCAGATCCGAGTATTGGTCAAATGAAGTTGGTTATCACAGCTACGATGAAAACAACTTCAAGAGAAAATTGTACGGACATCCTTGTGACTGATGAAGACTTGATGACTCACACTATTAGGAAATACAGCGCAGACGGAGATTGGATAGTCGATACAACAGAAAACGGTGGGAAAGATTTCAACAAGTGTTAGCCTTTATATTGCATTCAGAGAGTTTGTTCTGTATAAGGATATAAGGTGTTTTTTACCCTTAAACCATCGGAGCTGGGAGGGTGGTGCTCACTCTACGACTGCTCAACTTATGGGAAAAATACTGAACATTTTGAAATCTCAGTAGACTTGTACAATGTATATACAATTGTTTATTTGCAAAGAATTTACCTATTGTTTCCCTCTTGATCTGCTTGTCCTTGGAAATAAAAAGTTGTAGACACTAATTTCCAATCAATAGTTGACACTTCGGACGAAATCATTTTGAGGGATACTTAGTACCATCCTAAGGCTTTTGGATAAAAAGTACACATTTTTCGCGTCATCAAAAGAAAAGTTACAACCTCTTGAGGCTAGGATTGGCAAAGCTGACAGGTGTTATTACTTTAAAGTGATGCAACATACACATAAAAAAAACAAGCCTGTTATTGTTTTTGTTCAATCCGTCGTCTGAATGAGCAGGCAAAAATGATGAACAAACTTGCCCTCATTCCAGGATGTGAATAGTCTCTTTGATTTTATAGTTGCAATTGAAATCAAAATGTTTGTCAAATGCTACTTTCTTAATTTTTGCTGTTCAGACATAAAAAGTAAATACAAATCCTGTATTGTGTAAGTTGTTATTCCAAAGAAATCAATAAGTCATCCACTTGATTGTAGTCCTGGTATTTTGGTTATCGGCACATCCATTCAACCACCCACAACCCCTACTCTGGCCCAAAAACCATTGGTTTGTAAAGAGCTTCACTGCATGCTGCATTTTTATAGATACAATGTTTTCAATGCAATGTATACTTATTGCAATTTTATTATTTATACACAATTTCCAGACAAAGTACGAGCACTGAGTAGTAAACTCCAAAGAAAGTGTGGTAAAATAAGCCTACTCCTCGGGGGTAAATACGTCTCCCCTTCAATGATGGCTACACTGCCAGAGAGAGACTCGTCCAACGAGGACTCGTCCAACGAGGACTCGTCCAACGAGAACTCGTCCAACGAGGACTCGTCCAACGAGAACTCGTCCAACGAGGACTCGTCCAACGAGGACTCGTCTAACGATTGACTCGTCCAACGATGACGACACTGGCCTTCAAGCTGTGTCTGACTTAGAGTAGAGGACATCCCTTTCACCGAGTTTTATAAAGAAAAACACAATGTGATATCAATAGTTGTGCAGACTCCAATCTAACGCTGTGACGTTGAGCTCGAACGACTTCAAAGTCTTCCCCATGACTTCAAAGTATGGATTGATGCACATATACTTACTTTAAAATCATTTCCATAAATTATGAGTCTGTGAATACGCCTATATATTTCTTATATTTTCTGCGGGATAAACAAAGCGAAACTCAGATTCAAACCTTTAATGCGTTAAGAGCCCAATTTTTACGCAAACCCTTGAAAGCGCCATTAGATCCTACCACACATTCTAGGGTAATTTATAAGTATTGCATGTGTTGTTCCCAACATATTTTACATCTTAGTGACTTCTTTACATGCCCAGCTATTGTCTAAAATCATTTGAGTCCATTAGTTAACCATTAATTGATTTATTACCCCCAAATTAGCTGAACTTCCTAATTAGGAAACGGCTTTACGACGAGGAGCAAAAGGGCCAATATTTACTACAACACATCTAATTACATATTTTAAAAATAATAATGTGAATTTCCCACAATTTGTTACATCTAAGTGACTTCTTTATATACCCACTTATTGTCAAAGAACATTTGAGTCCTTTAGTTACCCAGTAATTGATTTATAACCCTAATTAGCTAAGCTTTTAGGGGCATGTGGAAATACCCCGACTTTACGCCAAGGATCGAAAGGGCAAATATTTACAACCACAAGATCAAGATTTTTTTTATATATATTTTTTTTCTTAAAACAAAATAATAATAATAATCTGGGGCCCTCTTAGATATTTGGAATGGTCCATTCTATGATATAAAGGAATCTGACACCCCCAGTCATTACACATTGGAGATTGGTGATTATGTGTTACCATCAAAATGCCCTAAAGCTAAGTAGAGGGTGTTTTGAACGAGCATTGTTTGCTGATGACGACCTTTCCCCGAAAATTCACCCGAATTTTGCTTTTGTTTCCCGATGAACGTGACCATATATTTTGTCACTAAGTTTTCAACTTGTTAGTTCCGTTTATAATTGTTTTAGAACGCAAAGTGTGGATGCAGTTTTAATCACATATTACGAGAAATCAATTCCCGAGAATGCATATTTAAAGCGGCAAAATTTAATTAATATTTAGTCCAGAAGAAACAAAAAACTATGGCGCTAATATTTCATGATGAGCGGTACTTTAAAATACCACACTTGTGTTGTTTGTGGCTTAACATTGGTGATTATAGATCATCAATACCTTTGTTCACAGAGTAGTGACCTTGTACATGCTATTGCATTTCCTGAAAGGCAAGATACTACACAGGCCATATGGGAAAATTTACTTTTTGTGTCATAATTTTCAGTTAAACTCAAGAGTTACAAAAGCAACAGCTGTACAGCTTTGGAGATGTCCCCCCTTTCTTCATATCAACATTTGAGAAAAATCAGAGTGCAATCTCCATGAATAAAACATAAGATTTATTGTGTACAAACTGTGCCTGCAGGAAGTCCAGGCTCTGTGGCTCTTTTGTAAACATGTGATGTCACAGGTCACATGGTCTATAAATGTATCGCAAAGTAGTGCTGAATCTCTTGAGTCATTGATGGTGGCGAATAAATCAAGTTTACCTCTAAACGGGACTAGCATTCATCGGTTGCAATATAAACGTGGGTGCCTACCTACTGTAGGGCCCGTAGAACGCGTGAAGTGGTTAGCACTTCAGCAATGGCGAAACCCATAGATATGATGAATCGCAAAAATCACAATAAAGAAAATTGTGAGCTATGGCAAGCTTAATGATATTTACCAGACATACATATAGGGCAACTTGCACGTAGCCAAGTTCACAAACGCGCCTTTCCACAAATCAAACAGATTTTTCTTTTAATAGAGATCAAATTTACAAACTAGCTTGTCATCTTTTTGACTCTGAGAACAAAATATAAATTTGCTTGTTTACGGCGTCTCTCCCCCACTCGCAGATGAACATGTTATTATGTCCGTAAGGTAAAGCTTGCATTTAATAAACATGGTTATTGTATTGTACTGCGTAAAATTTAATGATGTTAAGTAAAATAATGTGCATGTTTTGTAAATGTATGTGCTGCAGTATTGGCAATTACTCATTAAAGTAATTGGGAACAAATTAAAAGCTGAACAGAATTTTTTGTTATTATTTTCTTTCTTTTGTTATTGAAATATGCTAATTCATTTACTTGCACAGTACGAATTTCACGTTTTAATTAGTGTTGCCATTAAATGAATGATTGAAATTTAAGTTGCAATGATGAATTATGCCATACTTGAATCTGAACCAATATTTGGGATAATATTATCCCTACTTGCATTCCTGTATTAGTGCAGTACAAATAGGGATAATATTATCCCAACTGCCTGTATAGCCTGACCAGCTGACGTCACACTTCGAGGCTTGTGAGTAACGCCGAATGTACCTTTGACCTCGCATTCATGCACACACAGCATGGTAGCAGACGATCGAACACAGCTGCTGGTGCAGCTGAAAAACTACGTCACTTTTTAGCAGACCAATCATAACACAGAAGTGGAAAGCTTACGTCATTGCACGTTTAGCCAATGAAATCATTGTACCCAATGAAACCGTTGGGCCTGTAAAACCAGTGCCTGTGGGGACCAGTCTACTGACTGTACGGAAATGAATGGTTACTTCATGGAGAATAACACTTCCAGAGTACACTTTTATTCAAATCTCTTTGGCTTGGCAACAAGGGTTGTGAGAGTAGCACCATGTATTGTTGAAATTGAATAATGACGTCACTGCCCAAGTTTATTGAAATAGCACGGCATGTAGTCTGGGCGCGCAGAGTGATTCTGGCAAGCGAAGAAGACGGACATAAAACGTCACTAGAAATAGAAAGACGAAGCCCAGGTAAGTGGTTTTCGACATCTTACAATTAATTTATTTTTTATATATTAAAAGTCACTGATATGTTCAAAAAACCGAAATTTGTCATTTCTTGCCACAGTTCTGCTAAATTCTCATAAGAATAACTTATGTACAAGTCGCCCATTTTTTTTAGGCTCCCCCACTTTGTGACCCAGTCTAACTTGACGAGCCACCGTAATTAATTACCTTTGTCCGGCCGTTATGTGTTCTTAAGCAACATTTTGATTATCAGGGGGTTAATCCTCATTTTAATCCAAAAACGGTACTTGTGTGTGACATGTTAATTAAACTCAAAACTGTTTATCTTTCAACAAGGTCACGTGACCCGAGTTGGACTCGGGGGAACTAAAGAATTGCCATTCCAGCACAACCCCACAACAGACAATGAATTGGTATTATCAAACCTTTTGGGCTTAACTTATAATTTAAATGTCACCAGGCTCTCAGTCAAGTGGGAGGCCAACACGATAACCCAGGCAGGAATAAAATAATAATAACACGATGCTTATATAGCGCTATTCCGAAAAAGGCATGATCATAGCGCTTTACAATATGAAAACCTTAAGAAAATATACACAACAATTGTGAAAACAACAAAAGTAAGCAATCATGAATAAACATCATTGTGGTTGAGCCAATACATCTGTCAATTACCAAGGACTGCTTATACTTCACAAAGCAATAGGGAATCCTGTCCAAGCCTTATGTTATGACTCTTACAAGCCGAACGGGGTAACCCAGGCCATTCAACTTCCCCAGCATGTTTCTCAATGGAATGGTACAATTGAGGATATCATAGAGGAGTTTTTGTTTCACTTGTACGAGGGGAGTATTTTTTTTAAACACTCCATGAAGGGTGAATGATGTTTGCAACCTGGACAAATGCGAGCAGACCTATTTTGCAAACGTTGTAAACACGCATCTGGAACTCTCTACCACATAATCTTAAATCTTGTCTTTGTACCACAAAATTTAAATCACTTCTCAAAACTTATCTTATGTCACAGGTTTTCAAGGAATAATTTAGTTGTTTTCTTTTGTTTGTTTTTGGTTTACTGCGCCTTGAACACCCAGCAGGGTGGATATGTGCGCATAACAAGTCTTTATTATTATTATTATTATTATTATGAGGTGTTGCTCAAGCTGCAAGGTTTCGTCCAGATCATTTTCGCCATGTGCTCATTTACCTGAATGATAGCCGCCTTCTCTACCACCTTGCCGTAGCACATTGGATCCCCATGTCACGAGTTGTCGGCAGTAATCTGGCATTAATGTATACCTTTTTCCCTTTACACAAGTGACTGTGTTTCTAGCCTGCAAATTATACCATTTCGTATTCAATGTGCTGTAGTATTGTATTGGAGGATTAAAATCAGCACATGAGATTATTTTATATTTTAGACGTCTTCAATATTGACTTTGCTTTTATTGTATTTTGGTGAATCTCGTCCCTTTTAAATAGAGGACCGGCCTCCTTCCCGTGTCTCTACCTTAAGGACGCGGTTCGTACCGCGCTGCCACAATGAAATGAGTGGATACTTTACGGAGAATAACACTTCCAGGGTACACTTTTATTCAGCTCTTTAAAGTATGGCTTGGCAACAAGGGTTGTGAGAATAACGCCCCCTCAGTTATCAAATGTAACCCCCATGCAAATGGGATAATATTACTGCCTGTACATGCGAATGAGATCACATGTAGGCCTACACGATACGTGATTCCTATGATGACAATAGGGATAGCATTATCCCATTCGTATGTATAGGCAGTATACAGTATCTGCTCGTTTCAGACCTTTTGTAAGTTGAAATAACATATTATCCCGTTCATTCATGGCACTGAAAATAACATCTGATTGTAAACATATAATAACATAAGACAACAGTTCTTAATTCTCAAGTATGGATCATCAACTACATAAGATTAAGAATTTATTGTGTAATACTAAGAGCCTGAACGCACAAGTCTAAATAGAGTAGGCTAAATCCCATCGTTTATCCTCTGAAGATTCATAATTTATTTATTTTATTTGTATTTATTAAAACATATTTATACAGGATACAACAATCAGCTAAGCAACAAACTGGCAAACATTACAAACGATGGGAAACACCCAAGTGGAATATGGAAATGAAAATTACACAATACAAAAAGAACAAACTACTTAAAATACACCTTCTTTATACATGTTTTTAAAGCTACCAATAGAGGAGGCATTTTTGACATGAGTGGGTTTTTTGTTCCAAGCAGTAGCACCAGCATAACAGAGGGATTGTTTGAAGCATTCAACATTTGGCTAAGGAACCACAACATTGAGAGAATCGGCGTTCATTGTATTGAAGCCGTGCCTATCAAAATACATTTTAATGTTAAAGTCACAAAGACGATCAGGTGCTAGTCCATGAGTACAATTGTACATAATAATAGGATAAGTAAAAATCCCTACTCTGGTGAAAGGTCTGCCAAGAAAGTACTCTAATGATGTCTTCACCTCGAGAGTTGACATAATCAAAATCATCAGCAACAATCTAAAGCAGCTCTTTTTGCAGTCTGAGAAGGGCCTTTTTGTTGTTAAAAGAAAAATTCCCAGACAGAACTAGCGTAGTCAAAACATGGTTGAATGGTTGTTTTGTACAGAGTGTTGAGTAACCGTTTTTGGTGTGTCTAAGTCTACTGAGAGAGTGAACCTTAAAAGCAGCCGATTCACGTACATTTCTGTTATGCGAATCCCAGGTGAGATTCCCAGGTGAGATTTACATCAACTTCAACCCCAATTACCTAACTCTTTCCACCTGTTCGAGAGGGGTGTCCTTAATAATAAAAAAAACATTCAAGTTATCTTTATTAGTACGAGAACTTTTTAAAAGTATGGTTTTAGTCTTTTCTGGATTAATGCGAAGACGGTTACATTCATACCATGCACTGATACTATCATTATTAGATTGCAACACTTCGTTAATATCAGTATTATTCTTCCCTGTTGTACAAATGACCACATCATCAGCAAAAATATTACAGGTAAATTTGGAATTAATAGTTTGAGCGATGTTATTAATGAAGATTAAGAAAAGGATAGGCCCAAGAACGCTACCTTGAGGCACAGGAACGAAGGTCAATTTGTACGAGCACTTGGGATTCTTCCAATCTAAAGGTGTTTTAATGAAAGGATCGGCTATTTCTTTACCAATACCAGTGACAAAATCATGAATTTCAGTGGAATTAAGAACAGGATGTGTGCCATTAATATACTTACTAATACCAGTAACTTTATGTATTTCTTTCCATAACTTTTTTGGATCTTTAATGTACTTGGCTGACACCTGGTCATAATACTCACGTTTAGCCTTCCTGATCAATAAAGTGACAAGATTTCTAGCTTTTCTGTACTCGATCAAGATGTCAGAACAGTCATCACGAATTGACCGAGACTTTAACAATTCTCTTTTGTACATGAGCAAAACAATATCAGAGGACATCCAAGGAAAATATATATATTTAACTCTAGTTGTTCTAAGTGGGGCATGGTTGTCACAGATTTGACTAAACTCGTTACGCCAAGTAGTCCATAAACTTTCATCATCTGAATAGTTACCCTGACACTTTTAAAAAACCAGAGAACTTTTAACATCTTACAAAAAAGCATCTTTAATTGAAAAGTTTATAATCTCTAAACTTAATAGTTTTATGTTTGACAACCTTAATCAACATCAATACAAGTGTACACCACGTAGTGGTCACTATAAAGTGTTAGCTTAGCCACATCGCACAGTTTATGTTTCTCGGGTATAGAACTTATATTAGGATAAGGTCAATACACTTAAATGATTCACTTAATAGATGATTCAACAACCTTGACAACTAAATTATACCAAACTGCAACAGAAAGTACTTCATTATTAACTGTAAATCTTGCACTATATGTCTCTTCTTCAGCTTCATAAGAGTCTGCTGAAAATAATAACTTGGCATACTGAGCTAACACTAGGTGTTCTAAGCATATTCAAGAGAGTTGCTGAATAGAATTAAAGATCGCAAAATCTTTTAGGCCATTACACACCTTTTCCAGGGCCTGACAAACTTTACAGCCTTTCTTGTAGTTTGTAGGTGCGATGGTATTTGGTCTTGGTGGTCCGCTTTCCTTGTTCGCTAAAGTGTTCAGTTGAACCGCGTTCGACAATCTCTATTATGATTCTGTCGCGAAGCAGTTCTTTGAGTAAGAGGGTCCCGGTCCCTTCGGGTTCGGAGTTAGCCTCGGCGTCATTGGCCTCGGCATCATGATTCTCTTCTTCGGATTCCTGAATGGGAATATCTCCATGCTCCTGGCTTCTTTCTTGACGGTCATCTTCTACCTCCAGGAGAGAGACACTGGAGAGACACTGGACCCCTTCTTCCGGGAGAGACATATAACCGGGGCTGGGACAAATGCTGATGGCATCACCATCGCTATCGGGGGCTTTCCGGGCGTGAGTAGGACTGGAGATGTTGTTATTGTTGCTACCGGTCCCCTTTTGCCGGAGATCCCACTCCCGACCCAAATTTGTCATAGCGAAAGTTGCCGTTTCTGCTCACGTTTCTGTAGAAAAGAATAAACACAAATTGGAAACTTGATTACTCCAAGTTTTATTTTATTTTATTTTAACTGCTTTTGGGCGCACATCCACTGGCATGGTATGGCCCCGTCCAGTATCTCCTGTAGTTGTGTCCCTCTTCTGCTACAAGTGTGATTGGAGGTTCCTCAATGATATTGGGTTCTGGTACACACTGAACTTACATCTCTTACCACGGTGCTACGATTATTACTGTTTGGGCTAGCGTGTTGGCCTCCCACTATTAACGGTGGCTCGTCAAGTGAGACTGGGCCTCACAGCGGGGGGAGCCTCACTACAGGAGTGATTTGTACAGGCAACATTTTTTCGGTGAAATCATTCTTATGAGAATTTAGCAGAACTGTGGCAAAAATTGTAAGATGTCGAAAACCACACTTACCTGGGCTTCGTCTTTCTCTTACTATCGACGTTTTACGTCCGTCTTCTTCGCTTGACAGAATCACTCTGCGCGCCCAGACTGCATGCCGAATAGATCGATCCATTAAGCCCCGCCTCCTTACGAGTTGACCAATCACAGCCGCGAAACCCGATCACCATTAGTGCAAAGATCACCAAACGGCTCAAACGGTGATCAGATTTCGCGGTTGTGATTGGTCAATGAGAAATGGGCGTGGCTTAATGGATCGGTGTATTATTTATATTATTATTATTATTTATTCGACCTCAACAGTACAAGTATTGAGAAACGTGGGGCAATGTTCGGCAGCTCACTTTCGGTAGCCCGCTCGCACCGGATTGGTCACAAGGACCCGCCACTCACGCTGCAATCTCCGCCCTGCTTCTCCGTGTGACCAATCCGGTGCAAGTGGGCTACTGGGAGCGAGCAAATGAGAGCGGGCTTGTGAGACTTCCGGGGAGACTTATACGGATCAATGACGTCACTAGTTCGCAATCAATCAGGAAATCTCCTCATTCCGAAAGTGAGAAATACGGTCGCAAACAAAAGTAGTTTTCGTTGTGCTCCCTGGTTCTGATTGGCCAGTTGCTATTGCATTAAACATGTTACGCCAACAGAGTGTCTGGCAGCTCAACACTCTCTGTAGCCCGGTCTCGGTGGCCCGCTCGCACCGGATTGGTCACAAGAATAAATCACTGACTCATGTGCACTATTTTGGGCACTTTTGTATTATTTGGCAATCAAATCAGTAAATCCCCTTATTCAAAAAGTGAGAAATACGGTCGCAAACAAAGGTGTCTTTGTTGTGCTCCCTGGTTCTGATTGGTTAGTTGCTAAGATAATGCATTAATCATGTTGAACTATGGTGACATAACGTGATATAGCAACTGACCAATCAAAACGCTGAAAATTCAATCACTTGCGGCCGAAATGTGTAAATGTGGCAAAATACTCAGCATACCGCACAAAATTGTCGGCCTCCTCCGTATGTGGACAGTACGAGTGCTCTGGAGATTGAAAGCTACAGTAGACGGGCATCGTGAACGTATTGCGCGTGGGATTATAGGCCTTTTCTGTTAAGCATTAGAAATGAATAACAAGAAGAAGTTTTTATCCTGGCACAGGACCAGAGTACCTAGACCTAAACAAGTGGATAATGGCCGTAAACTCTATGCTTGGTGTGAGCGGTGCACCTTCAAGAGTGCGAGGAAGGACACTCTGAGGAGACACTACCGCCATATTCATGCAGATCACATCCATGAGGTAGATTATGTCCCCTTGGATACTGAAAGGGAGCGGGAACAGCGGCGACGCTTGGCAGGCGGAGGTGGCAACCCAAAAGACACCAGGCAGGTGACAGTAACGAGAGATCTCGAGGATGCTGAAACTTGTGCCGAGTCATGTTCTATTCATCACGAGCACGCCATCACTGAGAAGCAACAACGTGGGGAGAAGCGTCAGGCCCAAAGCGACCAATCAATGGCAATGGATGAGGAACAACTAGCCCACGATGCCATCAGCATTTTTCCCAGCCCCGGGTATATGTCTCGCCTGGACGAAGAGGTCCAGTGTCTCTCTCCTGGAAGTTCTGAGCTAGGATATTGTGAAGGTACTACTTTATGTGCACAGCGCATTGATACACTGTGACCTCACTAGGTCATTCCATGTTCTTGTATAACTGTATCTTGTAAGATTCAGTCACGTCATGTTGTCAGTAATAAAACATTACATTCTACTCCATAATACAAGCCTACCGATATAGTATTATTACATGGTGGCAGCGCAGGATCAGGCAAGTGTCTCATCAAGTTTTTAGCAATAACTGTGTACAGAATTTGATCCGATTGGATAGAGCAAATCCAACGAACGACACTGCTGGACGGACACACTCCGCCATCTTGATATGTGAGTACATGTACATGTATAGCAACGCTACTTACGTCGTGTATCACATACCGTGTAGACTGCATTGAACATTGCAAATACAACTACACGCTGACCGATCTTCGCATATTATTGATACGAACATTATCACTGTATTTTTTGGCGCAATGGCTGATACAATACCTCATCCGAAGATGGACTGGAGCCATTCAGATCGCCCTAAGGCTTACAAAGAGTTTAAGCAGACATCAAATATGTGGTTTCAGGTCAAGAACATTGCACCTGACAAACAGCACAACTACATAATTTTGTGGGCAGGTCGCGAGGGGCTCAGGATTTTTAACACCTGGGGCCTCACAGATGAGCAGCTAGAAGATCCCACAAACATATGGGATAAGTTTTCGAAGCATGTCCAGCCTCATGAGAACTTTAGAATACACAGGCTTGAATTTCAGCGATACAAACAGAGTGATTCAGAGTCTGTTGATGACTTCTATACACGTTGCAAGGCAAAAGCCATGAAATGCCAATTCAAGGAAAATTCCGCACTCGAGGAACGCATCATTGAGGTACTGATTTCAGGTATCAAATACACACAGACGCAGAAAAAATTGCTAGGCAAGGATGACAAGTTGTCTATGCAGGATGCTCTCGACATATGCCGTACCCATGAAGCTAGTGTTAACCATATGGCTCAACTCGGCAACATCGGACACGATGCCAAGGTGGATATGGTAAAACTTCGCGGTCAATGTAAAAACTGCGGGGGCAGTCATCCATACAAGCCGAGAGATAGGTGCCCAGCATACGGCACTACATGCAAAAAATGTGGTAAAACTGGACATTGGCAACAGGTATGCCTCAGTTCTGCTGGCAAAGGACAAAGCCCACAACAACGACGCAAACCACGACCCAGATCGCACAGTCGACCTCGCGGATCATACAGGAGAAGCAACACTCCGAAACCGAATAAACGTCAAAGTGAGGTTCACTACGTTCAGCAACAGGACATGGATGATATATCCAATGACTTTGAGAACATGAGCTTTGAAACAGTCACAATCACACAACAGATCGACGGTATCAACAATACCAACGACAGGCGCGTAGACAATCGCGATGACCAAGTGTTCACGACGCTCAACATCAAGCTCAAACAACGGACAGGCAATCACACGCTCACAGCAAAAGTTGACACGGGTGCACAGGGAAATATCATCCCTCTCCGCTTATTTCGCCGCATGTTCCCCACATTGTTGGACGCAGAAGGATTTCCCAAACCTGGCACTACAACCCCGCAAAAGGGAATCCTCACAGCTTACAATGGCACATGCATACCGCAGCATGGCAGTATAACAATTACATGCAAATTCAACAGTGGTGAGTGGATAGATGCAGAGTTCTTCATTGCTGACGCGACAGGACCTGCAATTGTTGGACTACCAAGTTCACGCGCACTGAAACTCGTCACGCTGAATTGTGCCATACGTACACCCGCAACGCCTCCGTCAACACCCAACGTCGCAAACTTGGGGCCCATACGTAACAAGGAGGACCTCAAAGCCCAATATCCGGATCGATTCACCGGAATTGGCAAGTTTCCTGGTCAATTTCACATTACGCTGCACGAGGACGCGCAACCTTCCGTACAACCGCCTCGCAAATACCCCATCCAGCTCAAGGATGAAATGAAGGCCGAACTTGACAGGATGTCAGCGTTAAATGTTATTACCAAGGTAATAGAGCCCACAGACTGGGTGTCGGCACTTGCATTCAGCAGGAAAGCCAACGGCCAACTTCGGATCTGCCTCGATCCAAAAGACCTGAATCGAGCCTCCAAGCGCACTTATCACAAAACACCAACGCTTGAAGAGATAACTCATAAGTTTAGTGGTGCACGGGTGTTTAGCAAACTTGACGCACGCCACGGGTACTGGTCCATAGAGTTGGATTCAGAGTCCAGTTACCTGACCACATTCAATTCACCATTCGGACGATATCGCTTCAAAAGACTACCATTTGGACTAAAGATTTCGCAAGATATTTTCCAAGAGAAAATGGATATGATATTGGAGCAATGCCCCGGTACAATCGGCATAGCCGACGACGTTGCAGTGTTTGGACATGATATGAAGGAACACAACAAAAACCTTCATAACCTCATGCACGTAGCTCGCAAATACGGTCTGATCTTCAACTTGGACAAGTGTGACATTAACATTTCAAGCATCAAATTTTTTGGATGCTACTACGACGCTCAGGGAGTACACCCTGACCCCGCGAAAGTAAGTGACATTCACTCGTTACCATCGCCAACCAACGTCAACGAACTCCAACAATTTCTCGGTTTGGTTCAATACATGGCACCATTCATACCGAACCTCGCAGATCATACCGATACCATACGCTCACTGGTACGCAAAGATAGCGATTGGCAATGGTCAGCGTCACACCAGAAAGTTTTCGACAAAGTGAAATCCATGATCAGCACCGAATGTACACTAACGTATTTCAACACTCGGAAACCAACAGTCATCCAAGTTGACGCATCATTAAAAGGGCTCGGTGCAGCTCTTCTACAGGACAACAAACCTGTCGCATTCGCGAGCAAGGCTCTCACCGACGCCGAGAAACGCTACGCGAACATCGAACGTGAATTGCTGGCTGTAGTGTTTGGTTGCACTCGTTTCCATACTTACATATATGGATCAAAGTTCACTGTCGAGTCAGACCACAAACCGTTAGAGAACATACAACACAAAAGCATGGCCAACACTCCGCCACGACTGCAGCGAATGATGCTACGCCTGCAACCATACGACTACAACATAGTCTACCGCCCTGGACGCGAAATGGTACTTGCAGACGCACTATCGAGGCTTGGCCCAACGCGCGGTCCACAGATTGACCTCGATACGACCATATATGCCGTACAGTTCTCTACAGACAAGTTAGCAGAAATACAACGACAGACACAAAGTGACAAAACACTTCGTATTCTCACTGAAACTATCGTCAATGGGTGGCCGAATGACCCAAAACAACTACCCAAGTGCATTCGCCACTACTGGTCCAACCGCGATGAACTGTCAGTTGATGACGGTCTTGTCATCAAGGGAGAACGAATCGTCATCCCTGAGACAATGCAAAACGAAGCATTGCAAAAGATTCACGCCGGGCACCAAGGCATCAACAAATGCCAGCTCAGGGCCAAAACATGCATTTTCTGGCCTGGCATCAACAAAGACATTGAACAATTGGTAAGCGCATGCAGCACATGCCAACAACACCACAAAAGCCAACCCGCGGAACCACTTATTCCTCACGACATTCCGCAGCGACCGTGGCAAACCGTAGGGACAGACATGTTCCACTTCAACAACGCCGAATACCTGATAGTAGCGGATTACTATTCAAAATGCCCATTTATCAGAAAAGTCAGTGGAAGGTGCACAAGTGCCACAGTCGTACGCCTCACGAAACAGATTTTCAGCGAACAAGGCATCCCCACGAAAGTAATCAGCGACAATGGCCCACACTACAACAGCCATGAATATCGCAAATTCGCTCGTGACTGGGGATTTGACCACGTGACATCAAGCCCCAGATATCCGCAAAGCAATGGTTTTATCGAGAGAGCCATCCAAACTGTCAAAGCAACAATGACAAAAGCCCAACAGTCCGACATGGACATAGATCTCGCTCTGCTTTGCCTACGCACCACTCCGGTGGACAACGTTATTCCCTCACCAGCGGAACTACTATATGGACGCAAACTTAGGAGCAACCTTCCTATCAAAATCCGCAACACGGTACCCCAAAAGGGAGAGATCCATCAACGCCTTGTTGCTCGTCAGACTAGTCAGAAAGATAACCATGACAGGCATGGTGTACGTGCCCTACCCCCTCTCACTGTAGGCCAGCGTGTCAGCGTACAAGATCAACAGTCTGGCAATTGGTTACCCGCTGTCGTGAGAGACAAATGTACAGAGCCACGATCGTACATGGTCGAAACACCCATCGGACAATCACTACGGCGTAACAGGAGACAATTACGCCCACGCGAAACGGAGAAGAAACAAGTCCGCTTCGCCGACACACCCCCAGTTGAGCTTCCTCAACCAACACCCACTCCCAAACAGCAGGAAAACAAACTTTCCCATGGACAAAACAACTCGGAGAAAATAAACAACAACTCTGATCAAACTTATCATACACGCACCGGTCGTGCTGTGATAAAGCCAAAACGGCTTATCGAATCCTAAGGAAGGAAGTCTGAAACTGTGACATTTCAGAAAGACATTGCAAAACTCAGATATTACTATTGATGTTATCACTGTTATTCTGTTGACAAACAAAGTTACTACTGTTGATGTTTATCACTTTTAATTGTTGTTGAACAGTAGTTAGAAACTGTTTTATATTGCATGTTGTAAAAATCTGGAGTCCACTCATCCCCAAACAACTCAAAAGCATGTTTACCGTTCTTGCATATAAGTGACAAAAATTATATCACTGAATCTCGCATATTGAAGTATTTTATACCAGTGTTCCCAATTTGTGTTGATTTTAATATGCCGAAATATTCCTTCATTGAGCAAGTCATTCTATTGTATTAATTCCTCGAAAAGGGAGGATGTGAAGGTACTACTTTATGTGCACAGCGCATTGATACACTGTGACCTCACTAGGTCATTCCATGTTCTTGTATAACTGTATCTTGTAAGATTCAGTCACGTCATGTTGTCAGTAATAAAACATTACATTCTACTCCATAATACAAGCCTACCGATATAGTATTATTACAGATATGTCCCCTTCAGATACTGAAAGGGAGTGGGACTGGGAGTGGGAGTGAGATATTGGACGGGCCCCTACCAGTGGATGTGCGCCCTAATGCAGTTCATGATGAAACAAAACAAATAAAACTTGGAGTAATCACGTTTCCCATTTTTGTTTATTCCTTTCTACAGTTTTCGCTATGACAAGTTTGGGTCGAGACTGGGATTTTCGGCAAAAGGAGACCGACAGCAACAATCCGAATATGTCCAGTACTCATACTGCTCGGAAAGCCACCGACAGCGATGACGATGAATCGTAAAGGAGATTGTGGAACCCGGTTCAACGAACATTTTAACGAACGAGGAAAGCGGACCGCCAAGACCAACTACCGTTGCACCTTCAAACTATAAGAGACGATAACAAATCATTGTACGAAACTGCTATTTTTGCAAGAAGTGCACTGGCGGTTTCCTATTTGGAGAACTGTTCCTTTCGCCGGCCTCTTTGTCCTTGTTTTGCAAAGAGCCAAATCTAAAACCCACGGCAACGGAGCGGCTGCTGGTGATTAGTAGAGAAGAAATTCGCACGATCCACGTGACACTTCTCGAGGTGGTACTGAGAGGCCGCGTCGTCCGAGTACGCGAGGTATCCATTTCCATCGACCATGATATGAGGCAGGCTTGAAAAAGGTCTGACAGTAACGTCACTCGGATTCAAATTTTTGGGGATAACACTAATGAATTTGTCCATAACCTCATAACTTTGAAATCAGTGATTCTCAAAATGCTTTATACATGTACTATCAAAAGCTGGTCCACTTCTAACCAAGTAATACTTTATTGCCATTTTAAGAGTGATTACCAAACGTATACCTTCCAATTAAGCCGTCACCTCTTTTTAATAAAGTTTTTAAGAAGTTGTATTGTTTTTATAAAGTGTACAAAGAGGTACCGGGGCGTGCGTGGTGCTCGAAGCCGTGCCGCCGGAGCCCCGTTCCCCACCAAGTGGCCGGGCAGATTCAGCCACCTACCCAAAGAATGAGTAGGCATGCAGGGCGATGATCTACCAGGGTCGCATAGTGTTGTCAGCTCTGTTGTATAAAGTTTTATGAAGTTGTAATGTTTTGATAAAATGTTTACAGGAGGCGCATGTATAAAGAGGTGCCGGAGAGTGGAGGTTGTACGGATCCAGTTGAGGATTAATAAAAGTTAGAATCTAGTTGTGTAGTCTGTTTGGTTGCACCAATCTTACATCGGGATTCACGTCTGTTTCTTCCGCTTGTCAGAATAACTTGCATTATAAAGAAGTGTTGGTGCAGAAGTCAACGGTTTCTGATGAATCATTTGTAAAGGCTTATGATCACACTCAACTGTGAAATGTTTACCGTAGACTCAGTTATGATATCTTTCGCAGCAGAAAAAACTGCTAGCATTTTAAGCTCAATGTTGGCATATCTAGTTTCAGCATCACTTAGTGCCTCTGAAGCATATGCCACTGGTGCGCCATATTGCATGAACGTAGCACCCAATCCACGAAGGGATGCATCCACTTGTACCAATGTTGGTTTTGGGGGATCAAAGTATCGCAAAACAGTGCAGAATCACAAATCTGGTCACAAACTTTCTCAAAACACTGTTGGTGACTGGGTGACCACGGTCTTTCTGTAGTTGCTTTATACGCAAATCGGCAGTGTGACTCTACAAGTTTTGGACGAACGGACTTAAGTAGGTGACCCTACCAAGAAACTCTCTGAGCTTTGTCTTATCAGTTGGGGATGGCATGGCTCTGATCACTTTGACCTTCGTAGGATCAGGGGGAACACCATTTACATCATCATGCCAAAGAAAGGACGTGTGGATCCTAGATGGTGCATTTGCTGCTGTTAAACTTTAAACCAATAGATGGTGAAGATTGCGTCCCCAAAGACGCTAATGTCATCTGCGATTCCAATAACACCATCACATTGCTCTAGTATCTGATCCACGGTGTTAAAATATTATCCTGACTGACATTCGAATCAAAAGGCATACGTCTGTAACAAAAGCTTCGGAATGTACTGTTGAATGTAGTCAATAGGGAACTAGCATCATCAAGGTGAAGTAACCAGTAGCAATGTTTTGCATCAAGCTTTACTGAAAACCTTTGCACCAGCAAGCTTGTGACTGGTTCCATGTACAGTAGGTGTTTTGTGATGGCATCGCCTGATTGATTTGTTAAGATCAGTTGGATCAAAGCAGTATGCGTATTGCTGTCCATTAGCTTTGCGGGAAAAGGCAATGCTACTAACCCAATCAGTGGGCTCAGTTTTACCTTACGAATTACACCCTGTGTCTCCATTCGAGTAAGTTCTGCTTTCAACTCATCACGGATGTGAATGAGGCATTTACGAGGAGCTTGGATGACAGGTTGCACAGAACAATGTGATATGCACCATAAGTCACCGATAGTATCAAATTGTTCAGGGTATTTGGACATGATATCCTGAATGGAAGCGATTGGCTGACAGCGTTGTGTTTCGGCTGGCGAGGTATCAACGGAGCGATTGAGAGCAACAATGTTCAAACGAAGTTCTGTGCGTAGGCCAATGATTGCCTGACCATCCGTTTGTGGAATAAGGCTGTAAGCCACTCTGACTTGCCATTATTTGCATGGGAGATTTAACGTGCAATATTGCTTGATCTGCATCCCATTATATGCCTTGAGAATTGCTGAGGAGGGAGTCAAATGTCACTTGCGTAGAAATCTATTAGAATCAAGTGCAGTAGGGTACATCCTGCGATTCATGCGAACAGGAATGTTATTCGTTTGAGCACCAGTATCAATCTTAGCAAGTTATTGAAACAACGTTCTGTGTCCTGTCTCAGATGGACGTAAGTAGTATAGTGTGAGTAAATGGCACCCCTTTGTGGTGGAGGGTGGTGAATGGTGGAGGATGGAATTTGGAGTGAAACCACCCTCCACTTTCCTTAGTCTGCCGGTGTCATAGGGAAATCTGTCCCCCGAAGATTCTGTCTCCCATATGGGGCTAACGTGGGATGGAGGAGGATGATTTTGGGGTAGCTGCTATGGCTGTAACACTGGTAAGTTTTCCAATCCCGAATGCCTCATGGCGTTTAATAAGAGCACTTATAATGCGCCGGTATCCATCACAAGTGATGCTCATGGCGCAAGGAAGGAAACACGTGAATCTAGTGAAAAGCGGCTGTGAAAAAGTGGGTTTTGAGAGCCTCTTTGAACTCATGAGTAGATGATATGTCACGGATATTAAGAGGCAGATTGTTCCAAAGTAGCGGACCAGCATGAGAAAACGCCCTATCCCCCAAGAGTTGTGAGTTTTAGGAACAACCAGTAACGAAGAAGTTGATGATCTAAGACATCTTGAAGGATTGTAACGGGTGATTAATTGACAATTATACTGAGGAGCGGATCCATGTAAAGAATGAAAAACAAGCAAAAGTAATTTATATTCAATGCGATATTGAACAGGGAGCCACATGAAGAGCATTAGTTTAGACTTCACAAAATTCCAAAAAGGTTTTGTATTATTTGATGAAAGGCTGTCACCAACTTCAGAAACATATCGCTTATAGGCACGTTGGATACTTGTAAGGATAAACCTTTTTGGGATACTGAGGTGGTGTGACTGGTTGGATTTCTTATCTAGATGCTAACTGTCTAGGCGCTTGCGATGACTAGTTCGTAGTAGTTGCGTTGGTGTTGAAAAGCGGGGAGATTTTGCTACTGGTTGATATGATACTAATGAAATTTACAAGAAGCACATGGTTGTAGAATGCTCTTCATTGGTGTATTGATTGGGTTTCATTTCTCTGTTTCTTTCTTATACTGAAATACAAGAACATAAAGGAATATGATTAACAAACATGGAATACTTGCATAACTCAGTAAACTAGAAAATATCACAATCTTCATAATGTGCAACCCATAGTGAAACAATCCCTTATTGATTATTTCAAATGGAGAGATTGAGTGGTTGAAAGGTCCTGGTTCATGGAGATATTTAACACGTAACATACTTCCTTGCCCAACCTTGTTGGGCTGTAAAGGCTCTCTTTTAACATCGGTCTCATAACACTCACCATTACAGCCCACCATCCATACATGTCTCAAACGCGAAGTTTTAAAAGTACGAGCAAGTCGTACCTCTTTGATCGAAAATTTCTCCCACTTATAAACATCCCATACTACTCTAACCTACTTCACTTTGTTCCCTACATCTGAGGAATTTTTATGATATATTCCAGGGCTTACTAAACGATGCTTTTGTCCAGATTTGATGATTTGAAAATGGCAAACAAAGGTTGTGTACAAAAATTACATTGAAGCTCGTCGTGCCTTGGGGGCCGCCATCTTACTTATGATTCACTGCCTGTTGATCGTGAGAAAGTCAGGGCGCCCGGCTGATCTGCCAAGTCATAAACATGCATAAGGTGACGTCGCGCGCTAACTTATGTCGCTCACCAATGAACATGCAACATGTGAAGCTACATGCAGCGTCACAGGTTATAAGTTGCATTAGATGGCCAAGTCTCAAGCTACAGAACCGCGCGATGTCACCTCATACATATGTGTTCTAACCCAAATGACTGTGTTGCCAAAGTCTTGCCTCCAATTGGTAACTCAGATCACTCGATTGTCTCTGTTTCCGTCTCATATTCTTCTCCAACAACTACATTTCAGCCTTTTCATCGTACTGTATTTCAGTTTGGAAAGGCTGACTGGGATGGTTTTCGATGTTTTCTCGCAGATGTGCCGTGGTCGTGGATTGTAAGTCTTGGTCCTGATTTGGCGGCAGATGAGTTATCCCAATGGATTAACCTTGGTATGGAGATTTACATCCCCTCACGTACCTACACTGCAAAAACCGGGGTGTTAAATTGATTCTCTTGGTATCTATATGTGACAACACCGCCACGGTGTTGATTTTATCAACGATGTAGTAATGGGGATAGCTAACACCATGGCGGTGTTGTCACATATGGATACCGGAAAGAATCAATTTAACACCCCAGTTTTTGCAGTGTACCAGATCAAGGCCCATTCTCAACCTTGGTACACTCCAGCCTGTGCTGCAGCAATTGCCCATCGTAACCATTTTTTTTAAAGAAGTATCATCTTTTAGGAACTTTGGACAGTAAGCGTCTTTTCCATGAAGCTCGAAATCGATGTAAGAAAGTTTTAGAGGATGCTAAGAAGCAATATGCCAACTCTGTTGCTAGTTCTATTTCATCACAGCGGCTTGGTTCAAGGGACTTTTGGCGAATTGCCAACAGTGTACTGAACCGCAACAAGTCCTCCATTCCTCCTCTTTTTCATGGACCCGAAATTCTTACTTCTCCACAAGATAAGGCAAACCTTTTTGCTGACAACTTTGCATCTAACTCCACACTCAATGATGAGGGGCATCCACTTCCTGCCTTTCCATCTCGTACAGCCACTGTTGTATCTGAACCTTTTATCACTCCAAAGAAGATTGCCCGGATTATTAATTCCTTGGATGCCTCCAAAGCTACTGGCCCTCATGGAATCCCTGTAATTGTTTTGAAAATGTGTTCCTCTGAACTTTCACCCATTCTTGCCAAGCTGTTCAATATGTGCTTGGCAGTCTCTGTGTTTCCTTCATCCTGGAAAGTGGCATCCGTTGTCCCTGTCTTTAAGGGTGCTGGTGAGCGTTCTGAAGCTACTATATTATCGTCCTATTAGTCTGCTTCCCATAATAAGTAAGATCTTTGAATGCTTCGTCAATCAACAGCTCCTTGGATACCTGGAGGACAATGACCTTCTAACTGACTGCCAGTTTGGGTTTCGCCATTCCCGCTCAACCGGTGACCTGCTTTCCCTAATTACCGATCATTTTAGTAGGGCTTTAGATCGCAGGGGTGAGGCTCGTGTTGTAGCATTGGACATCTCCAAGGCCTTCGACAAAGTATGGCATACTGGCCTGCTCCACAAGCTTCAGTCATATGGTGTGTCAGGAAGAATGCTATCTATAATCTCTGCTTTCCTTTCCAATCGCAAGTTGAAGGTTGCCCTTGAGGGTCAATCTTCTCCTACCTGTTCTATCAATTCCGGTGTTCCGCAAGGCTCAGTACTTGGTCCCACTCTCTTTCTTGTTTACATTAATGATCTGCCCGATGAAGTTTTGTCTCAGCTCGCCATGTATGCTGATGATTCAACTCTCTTCTGTGTTTCCCCTAACTCTTCCAACACTTCTCGCTGTGAGGTTGGTGTCTCACTAAACACCGACTTAGAGAATGTTCTAAAGTGGGGGAATGATTGGCTAGTAACCTTCAATGCAAAGAAAACTAAACTTCTGTCTCTGTCTCGCTCAAGAGATGTTACATTTCCATCTATTCATATGGGTCCATTGACTTTGCCTGAGGTAGCAGATTTTCGCCTTCTTGGACTGGACATCTCCACCAACGCCAGTTGGGAAAGGTATATCTCAGGCATTGCAAAGAGTGCTTCCATGCGAGTTGGCTGTCTTTACCGAGCTCGGAAGTTATTACCTTCTGATGCTACTCTCTACCTGTATAAGACAACTATACGTCCCCTATTGGAGTACTGTTGTCACATCTGGGCCGGAGCTTCTGCCTGTTATTTATCTTTACTAGATAGGGTGCAGAAGCGTATTGTTAATCTTGTTGGTGAAGTGTTGGGATCAACGTTACAACCTCTTTCCCACCGTAGGTCTGTAGCCAGCCTGTGTCTTTTCTACAGATATTTTCATGGTAAATGTGCCACCAGTGTGTCCGACCTAGTTCCTCCTGTCAGAGTGTTTGAGCGTGAAACCAGACTTTCTGCTTCTTCTCACCCATACACTCTTAATTTGCTGAGATGTAGAACAAAGAGCCATTCCAACAGCTTTATTCCACGTACTGCATCTCTTTGGAACTCCTTGCCTGGTGCATGTTTCCCTCCATCCTACAATCTAGACTGTTTTAAGAGGAATATCAATTCCTACCTCCAGCTCTCCTGAGTTCTTTTCATGTTTCATAATTTTCCTCTTATAGCCCCTTACCAAGAGTGGCTTTTAGCCTTGTTTGGGGCGAACTTGCATAAAAAAAAATAAAAAAATAAAATACAAAAAAATGACTTGGCAGACCGGCTGGGTGCCCTGACTTTCTCACGATCAACGGGCAGTGAATCATAAGTAAGATGGCGGCCCCAATGCACGACGAACTTCAATGTAATTTTTGTACACAATTTTGTTTGCACATTTCAGTATAAGAAAGAAACAGAGAAATGAAACCCAATCAATAAACCAATGAAGAGCATTCTACCCAAGGACGATTGTTATTTGAGGACGACATTTTATTTGGATTGTACTTTATCCATGGCTGCTGATAAGATTTCCTTGAATTCAGCTCACAGATCTTCAATAGATGTATTTCTGAGTTTCTCCTGTGTAAGCGATTCACTAAATTGGTTGGGAAAAACCCTGACAACCCGTCTACATTCGCTTTATGAAACATGTAGACTTTTCTTTTCACTGGTCTGCTGCGGAAGGGCTTTATCAGTGTTTCAACTGAGACAATGTAGTGGTCACTAATACCAGCGAGGATGCTAACTTGTTGAACAAGCGCTGGCATGCTGGTAAAGCAAAGGTCAAGCATTTTTTGTCCACGAGTTGGTTCCTTCACAACTTGGTGGTAAAAATGCTTACTTTCAGCGATCTCAATCATTTGCTTACTGGGACATGGGTACCTTCCACCAGGTTTGAACGTATTTATAGTCCAATCTACTGATTATAGGTTAAAATCACCCATTCATATGAATTTGTCGCGCACAATTTTGTATCAGTGAATCCCCATACAAAATGAATGCTCACACAAACGGCGGGAGGCGCTAGGCGCGCGCGCGCCACACATAACTGGGTCAATACCACAAGGTCAATACCATTGTGCAGACGGGGGAAATTATAGACTTGACTCAAGTCACAATCCCGTGCAAGGCCCTTCCTTGCCTCATCGTCAGAAAACTATTGTTTTGCGCTCTGCGCTTTTCCCTCCCCCACCCTGTTCCGCGCGCGGGACAGGGACTTGACGATCCCGCAGTTGCCTGGTATGTAAATTTATTTACTTACGATTATGCAAAGTTAAAGCGCGTTACTTGTTGTCCAATCAAACGCGTTCAAAAAGAAGACTCGTTGATTTTGTTATTTGCGGGGGGGGGGGGGGAAGTACTTTGTCGAGGATCGAAATGCATTAATATATATACAAAACTACAAATTTATTTGAATTCAAGTTAATATTACGTATACATTGGGATTGGTATTGTTTGCAAATACATACTTTAAATAGTTGACAAATGCAATTCAGCGACTTAAAACACCCACCCCCCTCTTCCGCCCGCCAGCCATTCTGGAGATGCTTACGTCCGTAGATACATGTCACAGAGTAAGATAAACGTCACAGAGTAAGATGAATACTAAATGAAAGGGACGGCACTTCCACGCTCCCATTGGTTTTGTACATCTCCCCATTCGGGGAGATTTTTCTATTCAATGCGTGGAGTAGGAAACGACCCCGTCAAGTCCCTTGATCGCCACCACAATAGCTACATTTTGTCGGTGAGGGCGCACTGGTATTATATGTCTGTACTGTGGCTGCATGCTGGCGTGTTACATGTGTGTTAGGGACCTCGCACGAGAAAGGGACTTGAATCAAGTCTAGGGAAATTAATGCAATTTGGGTCATCTGAGGGTGAAAGTATTACAAGGAAACTAATTCTGAACATTAACACGTTTACGTTTCCATTCATTTAATAACAATAAATTCATTATCAAACGTGATAGTACACAATGCTACTAAACTAGTCTTATTTATGCTGGTAATTTAGGCCCGTAACCAGAAACGATCAGTTTTGTGCTCTTGATTTTCGTGTTCATTGTATGCAAGTCATACCCAAAGGGCGCAATGGAATGGCCCAACCGATTTGGGCCGTGGCACTTTCCAAGCCAAGTTTTGATTGGACAAGAAATATTTAACGTCTATATGCCGGTGGTTAACATTGACCAATCGTGATGATTTTTTCAACAGTAATAGTGACGGGTTGTTGCTTCATTATTTCGCAAGAACGAAGCGCATCGCTGCCGGGGTTGCCGAGTTACGAGAACAACACAAACAAATCCATGGAAGAGATTTCCCGGGAAATTGAGTGTGCCACGCGGGAGTATACACGGGGGGAAACGACTCTCTTTTATATTTTGGCTAAATGCCGAGGTAAAATATAAAATACAAAACGTGAAATTTATATAATTAAATAATAGAGAAATCAAACTGTCAGAGGGACCACGAACGAACATTTTAGCTCAAGTGGTTGATCTGTTTTGATACGAACTGTTTCAAAATATGGCCCAATTCTAAACATTTCCCAGGTCGCGCTGTGTTTACCGACGTATGTTTTTGCATAATGCGGTAGCTTATCCAAAGAACACTGTAAACCATCCATATAGTCATGATCGGTATCTTGAGACCTGTAAAAGGTCCCAATAAAGATTGGTTTTGGTCTGTTTTATAATGTATACTGCACCAAACAAGTTCACAGTTACTATCACCAACAAGCTTTGGCTCTGCTTTGGCAACTAATGATGCGCAAACAGCGATGAAAACACCGCCCCGGCTTTTCCTGTGCTCCTGTCTTTGCGAAATCCTTGAAACTGAGAGGAGAAAATTTCACCAGTTTTCTATAGTTGCTAGAAATAATGGAAGCTTGGTACAGACGCTCTGGCAATTGATGTTAAGAAAGCGTATCGGGTGTTTTGGTTGCTCAGATTTTCTAGGTTTTGATTTTTTGGCAGCTTCAGGCTTAGGTGGGACATAATCGTATGTTTCGCTGTAAGGTGTTGAAAATTCCGAAGAGCCGGAACTGGAACTGGAGCTATCTGGTGCATTGTCGGAGTCAACAATTTAGGCACGTCAAACATAGATGATGAAAGTCATGGCGATGCCCAGTTAAACTGACTACAACACCCTTCAAAATATGGGTCCTCATTGCGTTGGTTATAGTAATGTACTCAATCATCACAATGCATTCTCTGTGGTACAATGACAACAATGATCGCATTCAATAGCATCATCTTCCCAGTCAACAAACACGTTGCACAATGAGCAAGTACTTTTGTCAAGTTCTACAGCTGGTCCAGGGTTTAGTTGAATGTCCCCGGACATAAGTAAAATCAGCATAGTTTGAGTGATTAAACCAACTGGCTTGTTCCTATTTTCCATATGTCCATATTTTCGAAACAAATTGACCCCAAAGGGCCTGGCATGTAAAGAAGCATGGAACAGACCCACCGGGCTGCAATCCACAAAATGTGAAGTAAGCTTGAAGATTGTTGTATTTCCGAACCTCTCATATCCAACATGGCTGAGGTTTTCCCTCTGATAAACAGCTTTACTTGTATAAGCAAGGCAAGAGTAGAGGTAAATGTATGCAATGTACATGTACGGCCGGTAGCCCGCGCAATTTAAATGGATGACACCAGTCTGACGCAGTTCACTACACTTTGTCACAAATACTAAAAACAATAGTGTCAAGGTGTCAAAACACACATCCACAATAATCTAGAACACCTAAACGATGAACTGACAAGGAAAAAAGGAAAAAAGGAAAAAGCCGCGAAACAAAAGATTAAAAAGCTATTTAAAAAAATCCCGGAGGATTGGAGAACTGCTTGCAACCGCTGCCGCAACCTATGACCTATATAACAATTGTATGTCACTCGCAAACAGTTTGCTTCAATTTGTCGAACCTTGCAGATCCTAATGATTATTCCGCATTGGTCAATATCTTATTTATTTTATTTTTATTAATTTTTTTATTTTAAATCTTCGGACAAAAGTACATCATACCTAATAAAATCCAAGTTACACAAAAATAAACAAAATACAAAATGTGAAGCAAACGTGACTAAAGGAGACAGGATAAAAAGACAAATAGAGCCACAAGCAAAGCAAAACAACTTTATTAAAAGGAGATTAAAAGCACTAATGAGCAAAAATCAAAGACAGTTAAAATATTCTCTCATTTTGGATCTAAAAACATGGAAAGGTTCAGTGATGAGACTGTTCCTCGTTTCAGGAACAATTAAGATTTTTTTTTAAATGGAAAACGAACCATGCCGTTGTTTTTTAATTTATCTGTACGAGCTATGATAAAATGTTAAGTACATCAAGATGTCTGGAATTAACTGTAAGTGACTTTAAAAAGTTACCCATGAAGTTATTAGATGGTTGGACAAGTAGTTTTGAAATAAAAGACATATTTATATGTAGCCCTGGGTTCACCTTCAAAAGTAGCGGGAACCGAAAATAATTTACAACTCCCTTTTTGAAATAAAAACAAAGTTAGAGAATTTGAGATATGATGCACACAAACAGAAACTCTGGTTTATTTAAACAATAAATCACTAATCAAAAGAAATGCAGAATATAAACTTTACAATTAACAGGATCCTGAAATATTTAAATAATACAAAAATGATCTCAGATGGAAAAGGGCGCCAAATAAAATTAAATCTCTGTTAGACGCGTAGTCCGGATCCAGTCCTCTGGCGGTAGATCATCCTTCAGTGGACGAGGATCGTATAGAAGTAAGTGTTGGTGCACCCGACATCAAAGGTTAGATTTAAATAAAATCTGATACTTGCGGGTTTCCGTAGGGTTGGTCTCAGACGTACTGGATGGTAGACTTGGTTCCAAGTCTGTGCTCGTGGTTTTTAGTCTACCTGATAGCCAATACATTATTGCCTGAAATAGCGCCCTCTTGTGGATTAACCTCCGTCTTTATCCTACGATCACAGACTTGGGAACATTGTTTATCGGTTTGTACACACCCTATGGCGAATTAGTCCAATATTGGATGGAACACTCTGATTGGTCAGAATCTCAATTCAAATTCAATTCAAATCAACATTTATTTCATACTACTCTTCTCGAAATATAACATATGTACAGAAGAATACATAGATAAGCAAAATAATAAGCACAGAAGATCAGGGTAAGAGTTAATCTATGTATACCAAAATAAATGAGCGTATGAGACTGTCAGATTAAGCCAAGGCAACAAGTTTTAAAAAAGCCATTGTTACACCTCTGAAAAAGAAATCAACCCTAGATGCTGATGACTTGAAGAACTATCGTCCAGTCTCAAACTTGAAATTTGTTTCAAAGATACTTGAAAAAGTTGTAGCCTCACGCCTGACATCATATTTGACAGAAAATAATCTTTTTGAACGCCATCAGTCAGCTTATAGAAAATACCACGGAACCGAGCCTGCATTATTGAAGGTCCAAAATGATCTATTGCAGTCCATGGACAGTCATCAAGGGGTCATCCTGGTATTATTAGACTTGTCTTCTGCTTTTGACACTATAGATCACAATATACTGTTATTTCGTCTCCGTTCCATGGGAATTAAGGGTAATGCATTAAAATGGATTTCATCTTACTTACAGAGCAGAACACAGTCTGTCAATATAAACGGAACACTCTCAGAGACTACTCCACTCCTTTCTGGCGTTCCGCAAGGATCTGTCCTCGGCCCACAATTTTTCACCATCTACGCTTCTCCAATTTCTACAATTGCACAAAAACATGGTGTACATTTGCATATGTATGCAGATGATACACAGTTGTATTTTCCTTTTAATGTGAACAGTATTTCTGATCAACTGTCAGCAAAAGCTCGCATGGAATCTTGTATTCTGGAAATCAAATCTTGGATGCACGCAAACAAGTTGAAATTAAACGACTCGAAAACAGAGCTCATAATCCTATCATCAAAACATCAACGTGCTAAAATTCAGTTGGATCAAATACAAGTCGCCCACACTCAGATTAAAGCCTCAACGTCTGTCCGGAACCTTGGAGTCATGTTTGATAACACCTTATCAATGGATTCACATGTAAAGAAAGTCTGCCAATCTGTCTATGGTCACGTGCAATAATGATCTTAGACCAATTGCGTTAACCTCGGTGGCAATGAAGTTATGTGAGCGTTTTGTTCTGAATTATTTGAAACCACTGATTGCTGACTTTGTGGATCCTTTGCAATTTGCATACACTAAGGGACGTAATACTGAGGAAGCTATATTGTTTTGTTTAGATAAACTGTATTCTCACTTAGAACGCAGTAAGTTTGGAAACTCTGCTCGTATTATGTATTTTGATTTTTCTTCGGCTTTCAATACAATGCAGCCCCACATTCTGGCCCAGAAACTGCTTGATATGTCAGTTGTTCCTCATACTGTTGTCAGATTCATTTTGAATTATCTTACTTGCCGTTCACAATTTGTTCGCCTCAGTAATTCCATCCATTCTGATGTTATTGTTTCTAATACCGGAGCTCCTCAGGGTACTGTTTTAGCACCGTTTTTGTTTACTGTGTACACAGCAGATATTCGCTCTACTGACGTGAGTTGCCCTCTAGTGAAATATGCAGATGATACCGCCCTTATTGGTCTGATACAAAAAAATAATAATGCCATTTACATGGATCAAATAGGTCGGTTTGTGGATTACTGCAAACTTAACTTTCTAGCATTGAATCTAACAAAGACGAAAGAAATGTTGGTTGACTTCCGCAAATCTCACAAGGTGGTGCCGGATCCAGTAATAATTGATGGATATGAAATTGAACGTGTTGACGAGTATAAATATCTTGGAGTTGTTTTTGATGACAGGTTAGAGTGGAGCAATCATGTGAGTCATATAGGGAAACGATTGAACTCTAGAATGTACTGTCTGAGGAAACTGAATACGTTTGATGTCAGGAAGGAAATCAAGATCACATTTTATAACTCGGTTATTTGTAGTGTGTGGACCTACTGTTTGTTATGTTGGGCTGGAAATATTGATAAGAAAGTGAAAAAAGTCATTGACGACACCATCAAGCGAGCTAGTAGGATAATCGGGGAGTGTTTGCCATCAGTGGATACGGTCTACAATCAACGTCTGCGTGGAAAACTACAACTGGTGTGGGGAGATGCTGGCCATCCTCTCCACAGCCAGTTTGAGGGTAACATTATTCCGCGCAGTGGTAGACTGAGACCAGTGGAGGCACACACAAACCGATATCCTTCATTTTTCACAGGCAGGGCCATTAAATTTCATAATGATGTTTTTAAAAGATAATTATTACTAACAGTTACATTCTGTCATGAGCTTTAACCCTGACTCTTATTTGGGGAACGGGTTTTTGCAATTTTTCACAGGTTCATTTTTATGCTTTTATGTTTGTGTTTTTTATCTGTGCAATTGTAATGTTTGTTTATAATTGTGTAATTTTCTGTGTATTGCTTTGTATTTTTAATATTGTTTTTATGAGAGACGACATCATGTAATTTCCAGTTTTTGGATTTAATAAAGTTCTATCTATCTATCTATCTATGCCCAAATTAGAAACGTTAAAAGTATACGAAAAGTGCTTTCAGATGATGCTGCCTCAATAGTCGTACATGCCTTGATCACATCCCGGTTGGACAACGGTAATTCATTGCTTTATGGTATAACACAGTGTCTCCTGCAGAGGCTACAACATGCTCAGAATGCAGCTGCACGTGTTCTTTCCAGGGGAAGGAAATTTGACCATATCACTCCAACACTTATAGCATTGCATTGGTTACCCATAAAACAAAGAATTAATTACAAAATCCTACTGTTGACTTGGAAAGCACTTCATGGTCTAGCCCCAGTGTATATAAGTGACATGTTGAGTACACACCATCCTCGACCCAATCTGAGATCATCAAACAAACTACTGTTGAACATTCCTAGATCTCATTCTTCATCAGGTGATAGAAGCTTTGGTTCATGTGCACCAAAGCTATGGAATGATCTCCCCTATCAACTTCGAACACTTGACTCCTTACAGACCTTCAAAAGCCAGCTTAAGACTCATCTCTTCGAATCTGCTTACATTTAGTCCATTGCACTTGTCATCTCCACATGAGACTCTGTTATTATTTCTTTTGTCTTAAACTTCTCCTTCACTTTGCTAAGCGCCTCGGAATAGGCAACTAGATTGATGGCGCTCTACAAATGCCTGATATTATTATTATTAAGGCTTGTAGAAGACAGCCTAGCTAGACAGACAAACTACAAACGTGGAGACATGACAAACAGGTGACGCAAAACAAAACAAAACAAAAAACAAACACAAAAAGGCTAGGATGCAATAAAATAAACATGTCTAGACTAGCAGGGCTAAGTAAATGGGCGATGATAGGAGCTGGGCTGAAAAATAGTAGAGAGTTGACAATAGAAGAAAGCTATGCCACATAATGGGAGAGGAGAAATCTTTGGTAATGATACTTGAATCGACCCACAGACGGCAATTTTCTAATTTCTTCATGAATACAGTTACATAGGTGCGGCCCATAGACACGAAGAGTGTTGCTAGAGTATAGTGTGCGAGTGAAAGGAATATAGAGATTACAAGACCTGGTAGAATAATCATGTATTTCACGGACGAGTCTAGATTAAGAAGAAAAGGTGGTGGGAAGGAGATTATTAGTGAGTTTATACATGAAGATCCCGATATGAAGTTTATTGATGTCATTAACAGTGAGAGTGTTTAGTTGTCTGAAGAGAGGAGCAGAGGGTTCTCGAGGATGAGAGAAAGTACATACACGAATTGCTCTTCTTTGAATGGTAGACAGAGATTCATGTTTGCTATTGTTGGTGCGTGCCCACACAATGTTGCAGTAGTTTATATAGGGGAGTACAAGGGAGTTATAAAGTAAGATCAGGGAGGTTGAGGGTAGAAAGGAACGAAGCTTGGAAATTACACCAACATTGCGGGAAGTAATTTTTGAGATGGAAGTGATGTGTTCTGTCCAAGAAAGACTTTCATCGATGAAAACACCTAGAAACTTGGAAGAGGAGACTCTGTTGATGGAGATGTTGTCGATTTTTAGTGGGGGGAGAATATTGATTCATGAGAACTGCGTGACTTGCTAAAGTAAATGAAGTTTGTTTTAGTGTGGTTCAAAGAAAGTTTATTTGCTTGGAACCAAGACGAAGCAGAGATGAGTTCAGCATTGAGAGTGTCAATCAGAGAAGTGATACTTGAGCTAGAATGAAAAATAGTTGTGTCGTCAGCAAACAGGGTAAATTTGAGGAGGGAAGAAGAGTGAAGGAATAGATGCTTGGGGAACACCGTGTTTGATGTGAAGGCGGTTAGAATCACAGTTAGCAACATAAGTGTACTGGTATCTGTCTGAAAGATAATCAGTAATCCAATGGAGCGGAGCACCCCTGACACCATAATGGTCAAGTTTAGAAAGGAGTATTTCATGATTGATGGTGTCCGAAAACTTTCGAAAGATCTATGAAAACACCGATGGCACATAATTTGTTTGTGAGCGCATTAGTAATGTTGTCGACAAGTTCAATAAGAGCCATATCGGTTGAATGGTTAGATCTGAAGCCAAATTGCTTGTCGGAGAGGATTTGGAAATGAGTTGTGAAGTTCGAAAGACGGTTGTAGAAAAGTCGTTCTAAAATTTTGGGGAAACAAGGTAAGATGGAGATAGGCCTGTAGTTATTGATGTTGCTTTTCTCACCACATTTGAAAATAGGAATAATCTTGGCGACCTTGAGGCTTAAAGGAACAGATGCAGTAAGAAAAGAGAGATTAAATATATAGCTGAGCGTTTCAGCAATGCATGGAAGAACATGTTTAACTACAGTAGTGCTGATACCGTCGAAACCACAACTATATCCATTCTTCAGGCCGTTACCAACCTTGATGATTTCTTGACTGTTAGTTGGAGTGAGAAAGAACGAAGAAGAATTGGGATTGTGCAGGGAATCGGAGAAGTGAGTGCTAGTGGGAGGTATTTTGTTAGCAAGAGAGGAACCGATATCCGTAAAGTACTTGTTGAAAGAGTTGGCGATCTCAGTCGGGTTAGAGAGAAAAGTGTCACCGTCAATGAAATTGTCTGGGAAAAACATTACATTTTTTTTTCTTCTTACCAAGGATACCATTTATTTATTTCCAGAGATTTTTCATGTTGCCTTTAGTACGTTTCATTTTGTCAGCATAGTAGTTCTTCTTGGCAGAGCGGATGGTTGTGGTAAGGATGTTGCGATACGTTTGATAATGACGCTTGTTTTGTTCGGATGGATTGCGCAAGAAGCGTCGGTGTAGTCTGTTCTTATAAAGACAAGAATTAATTATTGTTTGAGTGATCCAAGGCTGGTTTTTGGTGCCTTTACCAACAGTCTTAAGAGTGAGAGGGAAATTTCGATTGTAGGAAGAGGAGAAAATAGTAAGAAAAGTATTATAAGCAGAATCTGAGTTTTTGGAATCATAAACTTCGCTCCAGTCAGTATTGCTAAGATCGTTGTTGAAGGAGTTGAGCGAGGCAGGATTAACATGAGCTTCGGTTAGTTTCAGTACTCTCGAAGCAAGATGTTGTAAATTGAAAAAGAGGATAGTGGTCAGAAATATCAGAGTAAAGAATTCCAGAAGAGGTATTGATGTCAGAGTTGGTTAGGATATTGTCAATTAGGGTGGCCGTGTGAGGAGTGATGCGGGTGGGTTTTGTGATTAATGGGCGAAATCCATAGGAGTACAGTATTCACAAAGTCGTCTGTGGGTCGATGACCTGCACAATTGAGTAAATTGAGGTTGAAATCACCCATTATGTAACAAAGCTTACCCTCCTTTGTTAGCTTGTCTAAGCAGGAGTCAAATGCAACATTAAAGGTGTCAAATGTAGTGCCAGGAACCCTGTAGACAATTCCCACAACCAGATTACAGCCATTGTCTCGCTTAATCTCAACAAAGACAGTTTCAAAGTCGTCCGTTGTGGGCAAAAGATCTTCACGGACATGAAAGTTCAGCGAACTGCTAATAAACATGGCTGCCCCTCCACCAGGCTTGGTCGAACGGGATGAATGAACTATATGATAATCGTTCAAATGCACATAGGATGGAGGGACTTCTTTGAACCATGTTTCTGTGAATCCATAAATAGCAAAGGAATGGTTCAAAGTAGCCAGGTAATCCTGAATGTTGAAGAAGTGTCTACACAGGCTCCTGAAATTCATGTAAAACAAAGAAAATACACATTTAGTTGGCGTATTAAGATTATTGAAATCAGTACACTCATAATAATTACAAAGGTTATCATCAGGTTCATTAAAATCATCGACAAAATGAGAGCTACAATTAACGTCAGTAAACATAACAAAGGACAACAAAACAAACAAAAAACAATAACAAAACAAAAAACCAGAGACAAATAAAGACAAAATTCAAGTATCAAGCAAGCTTAGTGGACGAGTACTAAGATCACGAAAGCTGCTGACATTAGGTGTGAACACAGCATATATGAGCTTATGAAGAAAGAAAAAAATGTAATAATAACAATGGGATGGATGGGCAATATACTGATATGCATAAGCGGTGAAACAAAATAATAAAATAAATTAAAATAAACCAGTTCAAAGTTCAGAAGGTCATTTGGCACATCATTGCAAAGCAAATCAACTGTGGGGTTGTATTGTATAATGATGGGATGAAGATGATAAGATGACGATGAGGCTGGTTAGAATGGATGCAAGCAAATAAATTGATGTTAGCTATTTTCCATAAGTTAGCGGCAACACTCAGCAAGGGATCCATTGGAGTCACGCCACTTACCAGCGACAAATCTGTATCGCTTGCCCTCTTGATAGGCCTTGTTGACTTGGGATGACCATCGCCGCTTCTCTTGCAGATCTTGTCGCGTGAGATCCTCAACACAGAAGAACGGGAAATCAGCAAGAACCTGTCGCTGGCACCGGAGGACTTTAATCTTATCTTGATAAGAATTAAATTTCACAAGGAGGTGTTGAGTGCGGCCAGGAGTCTTCGGGCCATCTCGGTGAGCACGCTCTAGCTTGATATTAGGCATGTTGAATTTGTCCTCCAGCAACTTGTTAGCAATAGACAGACAATCTTCTTTGTTTTCCTGGGGCAGACCGATAATTCTGACGTTATTGTGTCTGCTGAATGGCTCCAATTTGTTCAGTTTTTCTGAGTGGTCTGCCAGTTGATTCTCTGATCTTTCGACCAATGCTACCATCTTTTCTAGCTCCTTAACTCGACTCTCCAGATCATTGATTCGCTTTGACTCAAATTCCAAAGCATTGTTAAAGCTTTCTTCGAGCTTGTCGATGCGTCTATTGTGTTCCTCTTGGCCCTTTCGTATCTCAATCAAAGCGTCTTTAACGAATTGTTGAAAGTTTGTGTCGGTGCCAGTGGTGGGTATGGGGCTGCTGCAGCGTTGGCCCGGGCTACTCACAGGGCTATGTAAGGCCGATTGAGGCGAAAATGTCGGTGGTAAAGGTTCCGAAGTTGTTACCGTTTTCTTCCGGCTGGTAGGCATGTTTGGATGACGAAAAGTTGTCTGAGTGGATCTTGGATGTATACTATGTCTCAATAGATTAAGTCAAGATTTGATGGTGAGAGGAGCAAGGAGCGTGAAATTTCCGAAGAAATTTGGAGAGCTCGTAAGGTGCTGGTGCTGGTGTTCACTCAGCCATGTTATTTAATCTCAGAAGCCGTCAATAAAATGCACATTCAAACTTGACCGTTTATACCACGGGATACAGTACAGAAATACAACATTGATGCACATGTAACTAATCTGCCTCTGCTCAGTGATTCAACTTGCAGTTTAGAAACAAAAAACCCAAAGTGATTCTAGTTTTAAATTCAAAATAAATAAAAAACGATGGGAAAATCAAACATTTGATGAGAAATTCCTCAAGCTAAACCAATTTCACTACACATCATGTGAAAAGGATAACTTTCATACAGGGGAATTATTCCTCCATGTAGCATATGAAAATAGTATAATTTGTCTCATTAAGACAAGCTCGGTAACTCGAGCTAAAGTACGCCAGAAACTTTATCACAAGACAACAAATTGTGTCTTTAAGATGGCTTTCATAAATGCAGCACGTACAAAACACATACAAATAAAAGTACACTCAGGTACAAAACTAAAATCTGTTTCACTGCAAAACTTTATCATCAGGACAACAAGTTATGTCCTTAAGTTTAGGCAGGTTAACCCTATCAGTACCACGGGCGACAAATGGCACATATTTGGGGTCATTCTTCCCGACCAGGGCTCCATATGGCACCTTGTCAAATGTATTGTTTAACGACCAGTGGCGCTTATTGGTCCCCACCCATAATGCTTATTTGAGAAAGTAACAAGGGCGCCCTCTATTGGCGAATTCGTTAATCCCATTTTTATTTATAGCGTCCCCACGCGGACCTGTTGGCGCGCATTCATTCAAACGAACAAGTGGCTGCAACATTATGGACGGCGATAGAAATGCAGAAATTTTGGCCGAGATATTTGCAGACAGCGACTCGGAAGGAGGGGAGATCGACTCGGAAGGAGGGGAGATCGACTCGGAAGGGGAGATCGACTCGGAAGGGGAGATCGACACGCAGGATGGTGGTGAATCAACCTCCAGCGAATCGGCGAGCGAGGTGGAGCAGGTAAGCCCGATGTTGTTAGGGAGTAGGTCATGACCCTGCATGCAGTTAGAGGGCAGGAATAACTTGGGCATAAATTTGTCCAAAAGTACCCCTTTTTACATTGGCTTTTAATTAGATTTAGGACAATGGCTCTTAAAGGTACATTGAACAATAAAAAGGCGTTTCTGCGGGCGTTCTGAATGATTAAGTTTGTCACTTAAAGTTATGATGTGTCGACTCGGACAACAATGAATACAAAAATACCATCAACGATGGGCCACCATTGGCGGCCATGTTGGATGTAAAGATTTATCCCATAATGGTTTGCGGAAGGGCACCCTCTGTTGGTGCAACGCAATGAATTAACCCTCGGTTAAGATACCAGCGCTATATAAGTTTTATTATTATTATTTGCGATAAGGACTATTACACTAAAAAGCACAAAAACAAAGGGAAAGTTAATTACAACAATTTGACATGGCAACTGCATGCACACCCCTCCCCCACTTCCTTCCCCTTCCCCCACCCCTTTCCCTTCTCACCCCTTCCCCCACCCCTTTCCCTTCTCACCCCTTCCCCCTCCCCCACCCCTTGCCCTATATTTGTGGAACGAGAAGGTTTTTATTTAGATTTTCATCAATCTGGGTCCTCAAATAACTCTGCATATAGCACACTTTACGTAAAGTTATAGATCTACAGCGCCCTCATGCATTTTGCCTCTTTCCTCTTTCCTACTGCAGGAAAACGCTAAATCTACACGGAAGAAACCAGACTTCAGATCGGGTTGGAAAGAGATCGGTCGTCTCAACAGGAAGCCGATGCAATTCACCGGAGATGCCGGCCCCACCAGTGATTTTACAGGACTTTCTGCAACACAGGTATTCCAGTTGTTCTTTTGCAGTACGGTTTGGGATATGCTTGTAGACGAAACAAACCGCTACGCAGAACAAACTGCTTCACAAACGTCCTGGACCCCCACTCACTTAAATGAAATGATGGCATTTGTCGCACTCCTGCTTGCTATGGGTATCAACAAGTCACCTCAGTACAGCATGTACTGGTCAACATCTGAAGTTCTACTCACGCCATTGTATCCATCCATTATGTCCAGAAATAGATTTAGTTCCATTATGAGATTTTTTCACCTGTCTGACAACCAGTTGCCTCAACCAGCCTCTGGATGTGACAAGCTTAAGAAAGTTAGGCCTTTGATGGATGTCATCCTCCCCAAATTTCGCAACCTGTATTACCCTGGACAGAACTTATCTCCTGATGAGAGTATGATCAAATTTAAGGGACGACTCGGGTTTCTACAGTACATGCCCAGAAAACCGGTCAAATGGGGAATGAAGGCATTCTCTTTGAATGAGTCGGAGACTGGTTACACGTGCTCTTGGGTATTGTACACAGGAGCTGCTCCCAAGGAGACGAAGACTTCACAAAGGCCACCTGTAAATACCGAATCATCCCCAGCAAAATGCCATCCCTCTGACCTAACCATCCCAGGAGAAGTCGTCCTTGAACTTGTAAATGGATTTGAACATAAAGGACATGTAATTTATTGTGATAATTACTTTAACAGGCCAGCTCTGGTATCAAAAATGGACAACCTAGGATTTGGATGTAGTGGTCCTGTGCGTTATACGGCACGTGGCATACCTCGTGCAGCACACCCAAAGACAAATGGAATGAAAAAGGGAGATGACCCCAAATTTTATGAGAAGGCTGGTCAGTTATGCATTGTTTGGCGTGATAACAAAAATGTAGTATTCCTAACAAATGTAGGCGATTGCCAAGTAATAAGCAAAAAAATTCGGTGTAAGAAAAGCGAAAGTGGATTGCGTGAAATTGCTAAGCCAAAATCTATAGATTACTACAACAAATTCATGGGAGGAACAGATCTCGCTAATCAAATTTGTCAGTACTACACGCATACACACAGAAGTTTGAAATGGTGGAAACGGGTGTTTTTTTGTTTGTTGAACATATGTATGCTCAATGCTACGGTAATTTTCAACAGCATACCAACAAATAAGCATGTCAGTAATCTTGACTTCCGTATTCAAGTTATAGACGGCTTGCTCACGGGTTGGGAGCGTTCTACAATGCTGCGTTGTAGACGATCCAATGCGAATAACTTTCCTGTTGGGATGATAGAGAAAATGCATTATCCTGGCAAAAACCCTTCCGGAAGAAAACGTGACTGCATCGTTTGTAGTAACCGTCGATTACACAAGAGAAAACAAACGAGGATGATTTGCAAACAATGTACATATCCAATGTGCGTCGTTCCTTGCTTTGAGAATTACCATACATTGCACTTGGTTTAAATTTATGGCATAAAGAAATATGTAGCTCCATATTTTTAGGCATTTTTAACAATAGCCCCCTGCCCCCCCCCGCCCCCCCCCCCCTATTCAATGTTGCCGCCAAAAATGTGTTCGTGTGTCCGCAATCCAAGGCAACTTTGAAAGAGGGGGGAGGGGGGGGGAGGGGGTGGTCGTTTGTCAAAACTTTTGTGTGGTTCATTTGTATTTAATGTCCTTCAATAAATAGTTCAGTGACATAAAATGATTTAGATTTGGTCGTTTGTCAACACTTTTTTGTCGTTCATTTGGATTTAATGTCCTTCAATAAATAGTTCAGTGACATAAAATGATTTAGATTTGGTGGTATGCTATAATGCTATTTTATTTACTGACACCATGCAGGATTAGACTGTATGCCTGTACAGTGCATACAATACACATGAAAAATCACTCACTGCACATTGGGGGCGCTCTTCATTAAAATCCACACAAATTCGTTGGTGCAGAAGCATTGTGAGGGGTAACACACTGCTGGTATGCAAGGTCCTACTGTGAAATATTTGCTGGTAATGATAGGGTTAACCGCAATTCACTAACATAATAAAATCATACAAAAAATGTAATAGACTTAATATAATTCTTGGTAATATTTCGAACCAGTCCAAAGCATGAAGACTGCACAAATAGCATAACTTACCACAATACATCAGCTGAGACAGCTGGTGGTTAATGTCATGACTATTTTATCAGTTCTTATCAAACACAAAATACAATATAAAGAGACAGCTAGGTCTCTCCTCAAGAAATCAAAAGTTGTAACAAATCTTTCAGAGACTTCAAATTGATAAAATGAACAAATGTAAAATACTGTCTCTGAACTCAATAATCAGAAATAAACTTAATTTTAAAGAAACCTTGCTAAACTCATCAATTTCAAGTTATTAACAAATACAATTTAAACTCACCTAAAATAGAGAGCCAACATTCATCAAAGAATAAGTTGTCTTCAAAGTTGCAGATATGAAAGGTGCTTGAAGAAATTGATGTGACAAGCACTTGAAGAAAGAGTTTGTGCGGAGACACATCCAACTGGAACGATGGCAAATGGTGGAGTGCTTGGTCTGACCAGAATTTTGGGCCAAGCCAGCACTCCGACCATGCCTCAGCTAAGGTCAGCTGTTCATTTTCATTGGATAGTTTGAAAATTAACACTCATGGCTCTAAAGTTGATTGGTCCATTTGAGACAGAGGGAGTGAAGGAAAGATAAATCTTTACGACTTCACAGCTTGGGTTTGTGGTCATGGGTTTAGGAAAAGGTACTGGTTAATCCCAGATATAGACAAAAAGGTGTATCTCCACATCTTCCAAGAAGGTAGAGGTTAAAAGCATGGTTGAATGGAGAGTAGGTGAAGATCAAAGAACAGGAGTTAAAACACCAGCTGAATAGCCTGGCGCCAGCTGAATACGGGCTGGTAACCACAAGTAAACAAAGGGTCGCCATGGCTAGAGAAAAAAGCACAGCCATTCCTATTGAAAATGCACATGTGAAATAAACACATAAGCAATGAAATAGGAAATCAGAAAATACATAATGCAATAGCTTTTGAAATTGCACATGTGGAATTTACACATGAGCAAAGAAATAGGAAATCAAAAATACATATAAAACATATTTTTGCAAATCAAAATATACTCGTAACCTAAGACCACATTTGGGTCAGGGTTACATTTATGTAGAGAGTTGGGTTCTTTTACACATTAAAGTCACCTTTAAATGACACATCCCTTTAATATTATTGTAAATGCAGCATGGCGTATTACCGCCACAATTATGTTCATACGCCGAGACAAAGTAGTCTATCAATTGCTAAGTCATTTTTATCCGAGCAGGCTATAAGTTGCTCGACGAACAAATATGGTTTATTTATAATTAAGTGTTTAGATAGCTGAACAACAGGTGCTCATATTCTTTGTAATATCTCATCCCCGTTGCTATTGTAAAAAGGCGTAGGAAATATAAACGTATGAAAAAAGGGCTTAGGAGAAATCAAGGGCTGCTCTGTGGTTCTTCGTTTTGACAGGAAGGGTCCTTTTAGAAAGAATTATTCCATTGGTTTGCTCCCATTTTCATGTTTATATAGCTCTTCTAGCTCGTTGCAGTTGATTACTTATTTATTGAAGAACAAGCTTGGGTGAGTTTTAGGATTCAAATAATTATTGCAATTGTTAAACATTCAATGCAAACCTGTCGAACTTTTCATTTGGTAATGATGGCGATGTGGTATTGGGCTATAGTGTTGACTAATACGTGAGTGTACAGCATGGCCGGCGGGTTGTGTATACTGAGACCGTTGTGTGCACACACGCGTTGTGTTGCCATGTAGGCTGTTTATTGCGTGTGGTGGACTACACACCGGCTAATTATGGCTAAAAGTGTTTTGAACCATCATGCGTACTGATCTTTCGGCACAGAGGATTTGTGTTTATCGTTGAAGATTTTCATAGCATTTTTGTGTATGTAAATTAGTTGCATTTCATATTTTGTATTGCCCATTAGCTCAAGTGACTGCCGACTCTGATCAGTGGTAGACCATTTTGATCTTCAGTAATCCCTTAACCATAGTCACTCTGATGTGCCAGGGTAAGATTTTCTAATTTTCTTGCCGTAATAAACTAAACACACTAATAAAACAAGCCAAGGCGAAATATTATCAAGATAAATTTGACAATGCAAAAAATGATGTAAAAAAGACATGGAAGATTATTAAACTCATTCTTAATAATAAAACTGGTAATCGTAAACCTGAAATGAAGCTCAACCACGAGGGTAGACAAGTAAACGATCCTAATAAGATAGTTAACATATTTAATGATTATTTTACTAACATTGGCCCCTCATTAAATAATAAAATTCCCCAAACTGAAATTCCATACAGAGAATTTTTGAAAGGTAACTCTCCCGAATCACTCTACTTTTTTCCTACCGATCAAAATGAGATCTGTGATATTGCTAAATCGTTTAAGAACGGCAAGAGTGCAGGATATGACGATGCATGTCCAGATGTTCTTAAATCCGTTATTTCCCAAGTTAGTCGCCCATTATGTCATGTTTTTAATTTGTCCCTATCTAAGGGTATTTTTCCCGATAAACTTAAAACGGCAAAAGTGACTCCTATATTTAAAACGGGAGATCGCTGTGAAACAGGCAACTACAGGCCTATATCTGTTTTATCGTGCTTTTCAAAATTACTTGAAAAACTAGTTTATATTAGAACATCTTCTTTTGTATCTAAATTTGACATCCTGTATAACGGTCAGTATGGATTTAGGAGTAAATATTCTGCTGACATGGCCGTAATGGACATGATCCATAAGATAACTAAAGGTTTTGAGAATAAATGTATATCTATTGGTGTCTTTTTAGATTTATCTAAGGCATTTGATACTATTAATCATGATATTTTAATACATAAGCTTAATTTCTATGGTATAAGAGGGACTCCATTAAACTGGTTTTGTAGTTATCTCTCCAACAGGAATCAATATACTAAACTAGACTCGTGTTTCTCTTCTATGAATACAATTACATGTGGAGTACCGCAGGGATCTCTTCTTGGCCCATTGCTCTTCTCATTATATATAAATGATATTTGCCAAGCTTCGAAATTATTCTCTTTTATTCTTTTTGCTGATGACACTAACATATTCTACTCGAGTAATAACACTGACTTAGAAACTATTGTTAGTCTTGTTAATATTGAATTAGCCAAGGTGTCAATTTGGCTTCAGTCTAATAGGCTGTCACTTAATTCACAAAAATGTACATTTATGGTCTTTCGAAATAGAAAAAAGAAGTTGAGTACATCCAATTGTCAAGTTAAAATTAATAACGAGCCTATACTGCAAGTGTCACATACTAAATTCCTTGGTGTCTATATTGATGAATGTCTTTCTTGGAAATTCCATATAAAGGAATTAGAAAACAAAATTTCCAAAAATATAGGCATCATGAGTAGATTAAAGTACACTCTTCCATCAAGCATTTTGCGTACTTTGTACTGTTCATTAATTCTTTCTTACCTTTCTTATTGTAACGTTATTTGGGCTAACACGTACAAGTCAAATCTTGATAGATTGAATAAACTGCAGAAAAGGGCAATTCGTATTGTATCTAAGGTCCACTTTAACGAACATACCACTCCTTTATTTAAGAAATATAACCTTTTGTCTCTTAACAATATCAATGTCTTTCAACAAGACGTTTTTATGTATAAATTTATAAATAACCAACTTCCTGAATCGCTACATAACCTGTTTCAACGTAACAGATCTATACATAATTATAATACTAGGACTGCATCCAAAATACACATACCTCTTGCTAGAACAACTCTTTCTCAACATACTATTTTTTTCTCTGGACCCAAAAATTGGAATTATCTATCATCTTCTGTAACTAATTGCCCTTCAATCAATACGTTCAAATGTAAATTGAAATCATTCCTACTCAACTCACAGAGAACTTAATTTATTGTCATCTGTTAAGTCATTTTAGCCAATAATAATCCGTTTTGCTTAAATATCAAGTCCATACTTAATATGTTTAACCGATCCATGTATTATTTAATTATGTGATCACGACTAAATATTGTAATCAGTGTTTTTGTCTTATCTTGTCCTGTTCTGTAAGGCACATCCGCCACAAGCTTTTGCTTTCTAGGATGATGCCTCCACACTTGTTTTAATGTACATGTATTATTTAATGTAATTAAGAGTAAGATTGTGGAAATAAATGTTCTATTGAATTGAATTGAATTGAATTGAATTGAATTGAATTGAATTGAATTGAATTGAATTGAGATAAGTTTAGGTGTTATTGAAGATTAAAGTGTGAAATACATAGAAAGGTGTAGAGATAACTGCTAATGTACGGTATGTTATTTGTTGCAGGGTTTTGTTATTCTTTATAATACTTGTGAGTCAAGATACAGTAAAGTATTAAAGAGCCAATTTAAAGAACATCAAGTGTTGTCATCATCTCATCCTTTATTGTGAAGGGTCGAATCTCACACTCTCACTTCACGGAGGGTGGAGTCATCACATTTATAATCCCTTCTATTTGTTAGATTCATGAGTCGCAGTGTTCTGATTACGGTCCTTAAGATTGTTCCTGAAAACCCTGTTTCAAGATGGCTGGACTAGCTGTTCGCTGTGTTGATTCCAGTTGTGATGTGTGTTTCTTACTTTTTTTAAACCACTATACCGGAGAACAAAAATCTAAGATGGGTAAAACCAAAGTCTTGTACATGTGATGTGAAACACTAGAGGTCGACCCACCCACACTCACACGAATGAGGCCAATCGTCTGAGTGTTACACTTCAAAACAGTGTCCCTCACTTGCTTGTCCCAGGATAAGTTACTTTGAAAGGTGATGCCAACAAGTTTTATCGAACTCTAATATGCTCCAGTGAGGAGCCATCAAGATCATACACAGGATTCTTCAGTCGCTTCCAGGTGATACTTTTGTCACTGAGTGCTTGTAAAACACGAGTTTTGCAAAGGTCTTTATTATGTTCCCATTGGGAGGGGGGGGGGGGTGTTTTCCGAAACGGTGCACCCGAATTTTACCAAGTGTCACGACGTCAGTCTCCGACCGTGAAAGCATGCGTGTCACAAACTTTTTGATTTATGGGTTTTTTCTCAGACGAGAGGGGAACGATTTTTTAAATTGTTACGTTGAGACCCTGTCTGGGCACAAAGGAAGGTGGGCGGTTTTACGTTTCATTCGTTCATTCGCTCATCCAAGTCAACATTTATTTCATACACGCTTCTCCATGTACAGAATCATACAGGGCCTAGATAAGCGAAATATGCACAGCATGTGGGGGAGAGAGTTAATGTATACCCATCGTGGAGGAAGGAATAGAGTATGTGTCAGATTAAGCCAATAAGTGGATTTTGAAGGGGCGAGAGTGGTTAAGAATAAATATGAACAATAGAAATAGTTAAATCATATGGAGGTAGGATCATGTATCAAATTATCATTCGATCAGTAGGAAAAGCGGCCGTTAGCTTTTTACACTCGCCACTACTTAAACCCATTGTTGTCCTCAACAATGTTAAAAAGTACAAAAATGAAAACTACAATGAATTTACAGCAAAATAAAACTTAACAACTATACAAAAATCAAGGCCAAAAATAACTAAGTCGTGCCATCTGTATGATATCCCGAAACCCCTTAATCAGGTGCGGATACAGGGGGGGCATGGGGGGCGCACGCCCCCCCCCCCTTTTGCTTGAGAAAAAAAAAAAATAAAAAACGTCAAGGGGAAAAATGAGGGAGAGACAAAGTTAATGGACATAGGCCCTACCTATTTTTGTTCTTCAAAAAAGCTACTAATAATCCGTACCTCGTACACTTTGTTTCATTTGTGGACCACTATTAATTCACTGACTGATGAGGAATTACACGTGAATCTGTGTGTGTGGACATCGTGTTTTTCTCACACACTGAACATAAGCGCGAAACACCTGCAAATGCCTGGCGCGGGGTCCGGGGGGCGTGAAGATCATACACTACCGCAGCGTGAGTCGACCTAGACTTGATTCAAGTCCCTTTCTCGTGCGAGGTTCCTAACGTAACGCGCCAGCATGCAGCCACAGAATACCAGTGCGCCCTCACCGACAAAATGTAGTTATTTATGCGGTGGCGATCAAGGGACTTGACGGGGTCGTTTCCTACTCCACGCATTTGAATAGAAAAATCTCCCCAAATGGGGAGATGTACAAATCCAATGGGAGCGTGGAAGTGCCGCCCCTTCATTTAGTATTCATCTTGCTCTGTGATGTTTGTATCATGTATCTATGGACGTAAGCATCTCCAGAATGGCTGCCGGGCGGAAGAGGGGGTGGGTGTTTTAAGTCGCTAAATTGCATTTGTCAACAATTCAAAGTATGTATTTGCAAACAATACCAATCCCAATGTATACGTAATATTAACTTGAATTCAAATAAATTTGTAGTTTTTATATATATTCATGCATTTCGATCCTCGACAAAGTACTTTACCACCCCCGGCAAATAAAAAAAATCAACGAGTCTTCTTTTTGAACGCGTTTGATTGGACAACAAGTAATGCGCCATAACTTTGCATATTCGTAAGTGAATAAATTTACATATCAGACAACTGCGGGTTCGTCAAGTCCCTGTCCCGCGCGCGGAACAGGTTGGGGAATGCAGAGCGCAAAATAATAGTTTTCTGACGATGAGGCAAGGAAGGGCCTTGCACGGGATTGGGACTTGAGTCAAGTCTAGAGTCGACCATGCCACCTGGTGTGTGCACATTGTGCATAGAAGTTTCTGGCTGGAGGTCAGCACGCGCGCGCGCTAAATACAATGTGACTTTTACAATACGAACATCGGAAACTAGTTTTAAGAAGAAAAAAAAGGTATAGCCCCATGAATAGGGCCAATACACTTAGTATCCTTGACTCTAGCACCATTGCATTTCTATTTTTGTGCCCGATTTAATTTTTAATCCAGTTATGAAACTTACTGATCGAATGCTACTGTACTTGTAGAAAGCCCTAATTCTTAATTGTTTTTTTAATAACATCACAGATCTTTTGGGAAAATTGTTTGCTTTTCGAATCGTGAGTGTGATTTTTTCCCACATAATATTAACTTGCGCGAAAACCATTGTCAGGTTCCCTCAACAAACCACAACAGCTTATACGATCAACTGCTGATATTTAATGGGGACCAGACTGATTCACTCAGCGCGCCATCAAGGTTTTGTGAAATACCCGTCTGCGCAAAAGGTATTATGCTCAGCGCGTTATGTAAATCAGTCTGGTCCCCATTAGATCGTATAAATGTTGTGAAATTGTTCAGGGAACCCAACTAGTATGGTTCTCGCGCAAGTTGTTAATACGTGATCAAAAAGTTCACTCTCGCGACCCGAAAGGCAATCAATTTTCCCCCAAAATCCGTGATGTTTTAAAAAAAAAGTTTAGCATTAGGGCTTTCTACAAGTAGGCTATACAGTAGCATTCGATTGGTAAGTTTTATAACCGGGATTAAAAATTACATCGGGCACAAAAATAGGATTGCAATGGTGCTAGGGCCAATTGGCAAGAACGAAGTGGATCGGGTGATTGGCCCTATGGGGCTAGTGAAGACATAGCATCGTCATGGTGTCTCACTCTGTTCAGAAAATCACATATTTTTTTCGTATTCAAGAAAGACGGTTAATATCTGTTGTGCTTCTTTCAAACTGGTAATTATCAATAGTTCAGATAAAACATCGATGTTTTTTTCCCCCTGAATAAGTATTAATTGTAGCCTGCATTTTGATTTTTATAACTCAGGATGGCTGATTCAAATCAATGACTCCCAACTCGAAAATAAAGTTTTAATAATGATCTTGCTAAAACAAAAGTGGTCAGATATATTGCATGAGGTCGCACCACAGAGCATCTAGAATCCTAACTGTTTGAGAGCATTTAAGCGGGCCCCGGAACCGGCCCATGCCGTAAGGGCTTCGCGTTACGCGCTCGAAGCAGCCACAAATTGCATTCACCATTTGCCGCTTGGTAAATTTTCACGCCCCCCCCCCCCCCCCCCCCCCCCGTTTGGAAAATCCTGGATCCGCCCCTGTTAATGTTGAATGAAATTTGCAGATTACGTAAAACCTGCCATCTTATTGACTTTGGCAAAACATCTAGGTACTCGGGCTCTACCCTGCCTTGCCGATAGCACAAGGTACCTCCTCTCATCTCTAGGCTATCCCATCAACGTAACAGCCTCTTAACTGCTCCTGGTTCCTTATCCATCTGATGAGGGCTAGGCTTTTGACTAGAGGTCTTCATTTTTGCTACCCTTGTGATGTCCTCGTCTCCCAGTTGAGCTGTTTGTACATCCTGAGAGGTAGTAGATTGGGGTGATTTTCTCACTTCTGGAGTTGGCTCTTTCTGCTTCTTAAACAATGAAGGGCTATAGTAAACTGTTGTTGGTGTGGACTTGCCATTAAACTGGCAACTTCGGGATACTGTACTGCACCCAGCAGAACTACTCCTCTGGCGCTGATGGCCGTCCATTTGCATCTGCAAACTCATCAACAGTTCTCCTTGCTGTCGCTGCCGAACAACAATCTTTCCAAGGAGACCCTTCATCGTTACAAGCAGGCCCAAATTACTGGGTTCCTCCATCAGATGGGATGTTCCCTCCTCCGATGATGGGTCAAACCCACACATCTGAAGCGTGGTCAAAACGGGCTTGATTTCTGGTTGGAGGATGCCCTCATCCCAACCGAATCCTGGGGGTGGGAATATGTATGGTGTACCATCATCCCATTGAAAACCAGGGGGAGGAGAGATATATGGTGTCCCATCGGGCAAAATAATTGGACTCGGCCCTTCAACCATAGTGAAATAATGTACCAGTCCCTTGTCAAATTGTCACGGGTTAGAATAACGTTCAGGTCATCGTTGTTCATGGGTATTTTTGAAAGACTGTAAAGATTTTGAACAACACCACTTGGCCCATTTTTGTGCGCATTATTCAGAAATGATATTCTTGTCGGCTGAAAGCAACACAGACTGACTGAATGCAGAAATATTTTATATCTGGGTGTTTTTGTGATCTGTCCCGTATTACCCCAGTTGTTATTTTATTGGGGGTATCGAGCCAATTTGTCAACAACGTCTTGAATTATGAGCGGTAGGGGTATATGGGATATTGTAATTGTTTATTATTATTATTATTATTATTATTTATTCGACCTCAACAGTACAAGTACAGAAAATACAGTACAATGCAATAACGGAGGGGAAAAAAACCCAAAACAGAAACGACAAAGCAACAAAACATAATGAAAAACAACATAAATAAATTAATGACAAACAAATAAATAAATCAATCAATCAATCAATCAATCAGTCAATAAATTAAAAAGGAATTAAACCAATAAATAAATAAATAAATAAATAAATAAACAAACAAACAAACAAAATAATATAAAATAAAATAAAATAAAATAAAATAAAATAAAATAAAATAAAATAAAATAAAATAAAATAAATAAATAAATAAACAAATAAATAAATAACTGAACAAATAAACAAATAAGTAAATAAATAAGTAAAACAAATATATAAAAAATTCTGATGACGTGAGGGCAAATAGAGAGAACAATGAAAATGAGCCTATGAGGGGAGCATGCACGTATAAGAAGTTAATCTGAGGAAGGACACAAGAAAACTACTCGACAAAAGGACCAAACAATACTATGTGGGTCAGGGACAACAAAAGTAAACTAAATTACTGATGCTCGGAAGCATGTTGTCCCACACATAGTAAAACAGGAAAACTGGAGACAATAAACTTGACAATAAGAGGGAAGGGGAGAAGATCAAGTTCCCACACACGCATGCTCCCGGGTCAAACCGGAGGGATTAAAACAGAACTGTAAACAGATTTTGTTTTATACCCAAATGTGTAAATATTTGTTGAATAGGCCTAATATAATTTTGTTTAAACACTTTTTTTTAAACATACATATCAAACTTAACACTGACAGTTTTCGGAAAGGTCATGCAACTTTTGTCCCATCTTGCCCCAATTTGACCCGATTTGACCCACATTAGCATTCAATATTTAACTTTAAAATTTCTTTCATCCGTCATTGATACAGTGCATGCGTCCCATCTTGCCCCAAATAATGGGGGGGGGGGAAACGGGACACTAACATATTTTTCATAAAGTGAAGTTTCAGTGTCTAAGAACTGTCAAAAACTCCTGAAATTTCATTAAAAGGTGAAAATATATATAACCTTTAGCCTAGTATTAGTAAGCCCACGTGACATTTTAAGGTAACATTTTTTATTTATTACCTGAAAACTGATTATCTGTCCCATCTTAACCCAGTCTACCCTAGCAAACAGGAACTGTGTCAAAAGGGCATGACGTTAGAGGTCGTGGTTCTTTATTTGAATTACTTCACCAAACAGATATATTATATTCTGACCATGGATGGATGTCAATTGTAACAGCCTGGCTGGTTGCATATAACCACTGGCGAAAAAACCACTCAAATTCTCTATACAATCAAATGTTTCCTCTGAAACACCGTAAAATGAGTAGCGCAATTAGCAGCCGGTCACAAAAGCAAACCTGCAAAGAATCCCCGACAAAATGAAAAATCACCATAACGATTTTCACCAAAAACATAATTTGCTGAAACTAATTTAAATAAACAGGATGGTAGATCTGATGAGTTTGTAGACAACTACGACATCGTGAGAAACTAATAGTGTAGTAAACATTTGGTAAACCATTCCTGAGAAAGGCCCTATATATAAAGCCGAGCGTTCTCACACATCAGCCTCTCGATCGAATGTTCGACAATGAAAATGAAGCAAACATGCCATTCAAGAGCACTAACTTTGTTGAGGGCTAGAGTTAAAGGCACTGTACACGTTTGGTTATTACTCAAAATATATATTACCATAAAAAATTACTTGGTTACGAGCAACGGAGAGCTGTTGATATAGTATAAAACATTGTGAGAAACGACTCCCTCTGAAGTAACGTAGTTTTTGAGAAAGGGGTAATGTCTCACTAAAATAATAAAAGACTTCTGGCCAGAAGCCTGTATTTCATCCAGGTTGACGTATTAGCCCGTAAGATACTTATTTGTATAAGAACCATTTTTAATGTACACTTGTTTCACGTAATCATTGTACGTTTGTTAAACCAAATCGGTAACTGAAGTGGTTGATAGTTTTATCATTAAATCACTTTGATTCTGTGTTCTTTATACATCAGTGTCACCTTGTTTGGTTTCTTTGTTGCATCTGAGAAAATTCAGGCTATTTTGAGTGATTTATATTCACGGATAGTTTGGAGTTTTTTTGGATCGTAACAAATTGGGGGCCTGTCCGGGAAATCGAACAAAAATAAGCCGTGCTATATTTCTGTGTACAATTGTCAAACAAGGTTGCACCTTTTTATCGTTGATAGTCTGTAGCGTTGTATAAAATGGTTAGTGAGTTTGATGCACAAGCTTTCGTTGATTCTGAAGACTTGTCAATCGATAAGTTGCAACAGTTAACAAAAGACGAGTTGCACGAAGTTGCCAAACACGTTCATGTAGAAATTTCTAGAAGTGCCAAAAAGGCAAAACTAGTGAACGTTCTAGCGGGAAGACTGAACTTAGAGTTGTTTCAGTCTCCGCAAACTTTTGATCGAGGAATTGAGCTTGAAAAGGAAAGGCTCAGACTTGAGTTCGAGGAGAGAGAAAAAGAAAGAGAACTACGAAAGCTTGAACTCGAAGTCAAAGAAAAAGATAAAGAAAGAGAACTACGAAAACTTGAACTCGAAGTCAAGGAAAAAGAAAAGGAACAAGAATTTGAACTGCGTAAGCTTGAACTAGAAGTGGGTCCAAAGAAAGGCAATGAGAGAACTCCAATTGACTTTGATCTATGGAAAAACGTGAGATTGGTGCCAAAATTCAACGAACGTGATGTTGATGCGTATTTTCTGTCATTTGAGAAGATTGCCAAAAAACTTAGCTGGCCTGAGAAATATTGGCCTTTGCTCCTGCAGAGCACTTTTGTGGGTAAGGCTCAGAAAGTCTATGCCACATTTTCAGAGGACCAATGTAGTAAATATTCTACGGTTAAGGCATCCATTTTAAATGCGTATGAGTTGGTTCCTGAGGCTTATAGACAGACATTTCGAAAACTGACTAGATCGAATGGCCAGACCTTTGTTGAATTCGATAGAGAGAAGGAAATTGTTTTTGATCGATGGTATCAGTCTCTCAAATTTGAGAACATTTTTTAGGAGTTAAAAGAAGTTGTCCTCATGGAATAATTCAAAAACAGTGTCCCTCTGAGTATCAAAACCCATTTGGAAGAACACAAGATCATCAAATTAAAGGAAGCTGCAGTGGTAGCTGATGATTATGAATTAACTCATAAAATGAGTATGGGCAAAACTAATTTCCAGTCAAAGGGTTTTTACAAAAACACTGATAAGGGTAAATCAGGTTCCGAGGCGCAGTCTCGCACTGAAAGTCCGTATTCATCGGATAGAAAGCCTTCATCACCGAGTGGAGCCAAGGACGACCACTCTTTTCCTCCGTGTGATTACTGCCATAAGAAGGGTCACTCGAAGGCGAGATGTTTCAAGTTCATCGCTGACGAGCGAGGGCGGTCTGAAAAGCCTGTCGCTTTTGTCCGTAAGGACACTCTACTTCGTAGGAAGTCCGGTGAGGCCGCTGGCAACCGTGTTTCTTCTTCGAAGGTATCTGATGAAATCAACGAAGTTGATGAAATCTACAAAAATGTTGTTTATTGTGGTGCTGTGTCGTGTGTGTCTGATGTAGCCGACAGTCCAGTTGTTATCCTAAGGGATACAGGCGCGTCACAGTCGCTGATGCTGGAGGATGTGTTGTCATTGTCTCCAGACAGTTCGCTAAATGCGAAAATGTTGATTCAAGGTATTGGCGGTAATTTTATGCCTGTCCCGTTGCATAGGGTAAACTTGAAATGTGATTTGTTCACTGGCCCTGTGGATGTTGGAGTTGTTCCTAGTCTACCGATGAAAGGTGTCGGATTTTTTCTATGTAATGACGTTGCGGGAGGTAAAGTGTCGGCATCCCTTATTGTCTCTGGTGAACCTGTGGAGGAGCCAGAAATTCATGCTTTGGAGGAAGAGTTTCCAGGAATCTTCCCCGAATGTACAGTGACGAGATCTCAGATGAGACAGACGGTAAAGGAGGTAGCAGAGTCAGTGCCTATTGAGGAGGACTCTGGTGTTTGGCTGGCTGAAACCTTTTTCAGTGATTGTTATGAGACCCTAGTACATGTACTGTACATGTAATTATGTGTATACAACGCACGCTGTCAAATCATTCTCTGTGTGTAAGTTCGTTGACCCTAGTGGGCGGCGCTAATCCGTTGTGGAACGATCTAGAATGATCTATGAGGTTAGTTCTAGTACTTTCTAGAAAAACATCACAAATCCTTTATATACGGAAAGGACACAAATATTCAGACTGGTGGAAGTACGACTTCTGTGATTGTTTTTCAACTCGTTGGAGGAGCTTGTGATAGAGTTCGCATTTGACCGAGTGCAGTTTTAAAGAGCTTATATTGGATTCCGGAAAAGACATTTTCGAACGTAATCTACAGTTCGGTATTTTGGGGTCTTCTTCCCCATATTTTGTGGCTAGTGTCAGATTGTGTACCCGTTGCTGCTTCGTCTTCTTCTGGACACTTTATCGGAGTGAGTTTACCCCGTGATAGCTCGTCATAGTCGCATCGGCAAAGAACTGATTTATCGCCCCTGGAGTTGATCGTTTTAGAGCCAGTGTATGTGATCCTCGCTGTATCTGCTGTTGCTGTGATCCTCGCCTGTATTTCATCCAGGTTGACGTATTAGCCCGTAAGAGACTTATTTTGTATAAGAACCATTTTAATGTACACTTGTTTCACGCAATCATTGTACGTTTGTTAAACCAAATCGGTAACTGAAGTGGTTGATAGTTTTATCATTAAATCACTTTGATTCTGTGATCTTTACATCAGTGTCACCTTGTTTGATTTCTTTGTTGCATCTGAGGAAATTCAGGCTTTTTGAGTGATTTATATTCACGGATAGTTTGGAGTTTTTTGGATCGTAACATGATTTAGAAGAAGAGGAGGGAGTGTCTCAAGATGCTAAGTTTAGCCGATCCTCGATGATAGAGCAGCAAAAAGCGGACCCAGATTTGAGGAAGATTACCCAGACAGCGTGTTCTGAGGAAGAGGCTCAAGGGGTTCCGGAATGCTACTATGTCAAGTCTGACGTGTTAATGAGGAAATGGAGACCTACCCATCGAGACCAGCTGATGAAGAATGGCGTATTGTTCATCAAATTGTTGTTCCTCCATGTTACCGTGATGAGGTCTTGAGAATTGCTCACGAAATTCCGGTTGCGGGTCATCTTGGTATCAGAAAAACTCAAGCTAGAGTCATGGCTCAAGCTTTTATTGGCCTAAGCTACATCAAGATGTGGTGAAATTCTGCAAGACGTGCCATACGTGTCAGATGGTAGGAAAGCCACAGCCATCAATCAAGCCTGGACCGATGATACCGATTCCTGCATTTGAGGAGCCATTTACGAGAGTCCTGGTGGATTGTGTGGGTCCTCTACCGCGGACGAAGTCCGGGCGTCAGTATTTGTTAACCATCATGGATTTGTCAACCAAATTTCCAGAGGCCATTCCACTGAGAAAGAAACAGCCAAAGTTGTTGTTGAGGCTCTTATGCAGTTTTTCACAAGATATGGTTTACCAAAAGAAGTGCAGTCTGATCAGGGGTCTAACTTCATGTCGGGTGTGTTTCAGGAAGTTCTGCGTGAGTTGGAATCAAGCAGTTAAAATCTTCTGCATATCATCCGCAGTCTCAAGGAGCTCTAGAGAGGTACCACCAAACCCTCAAGAATATGATAAGGGCTTACTGCGAGGATTTCCCAGAAGATTGGGACAAAGGAGTTCCCTTTCTGTTGTTTGCAACCAGGGACTCGCCGAACGAGTCAACTGGTTTTACTCCGTTTGAGTTGGTCTTCGGTCATGAGGTAAGGGGGCCTTTGAAACTCATTAAGGAGCGGTTTTTATCAGAGGATGAGGAGACTAATCTGCTCGACTATGTGTCGAATTTTAAGGAGAGGTTGTCTAAGGCATGTTCTGTGGCACAAGAACATCTGAAAGTGTCTCAACGGGTCATGAAGACAAGAGCAGACAAGAAATCTGAAGTCCGCATTTTTAAACCCGGCGAAAAAGTGCTAGTGCTGTTGCCTCTGCCTGGCGATCCCCTTAAAGCGAAGTTTAGTGGGCCCTACTGTGTCAAAAAGAAACTCAATGATGTTAATACGTAATCAGTACCCCAGACCGAAGAAAGAGCCAAAGAGTTTGTCATGTTAACATGCTCAAGAAGTATTATGAGCGTGATAAATCTAGCCAATCAGTGGGGTTAGCTGTCATTGAATCAAAACTTGACGATGACAATTCATGCAATGAAGACTTTGAGACAAAAACGTCTGAACCCACTTGTGTTTTTGGAGAAATTCAAAACCAAGAACCAGAGGTTATTCTGGTGGAGTTTGATTTTGCAACCATATCCACTCAAGATTGTTCATATCGCTGGGAAGAGCAATGTAATTGCGGATGCTCTGTCCAGAGTTTAGAATAATGTACAAAAACACAATTGGTATTTATTTCTGATGTGCTAAACCAGTAACAGTGTTTGTAAGATTATTGCTGTTAGCAGGTTATTGTAAAATGTCTAAGTCAGACGTAACTAAACTATTTATGTTAACCTTTCTTTTTGAAACGAAAAATTCCTTGTGTAAATTTTCTTATTTTTATGGGGGGCGATGTTGGAGGAGCTTGTGATAGAGTTCGCATTTGACCGAGTACGTGCAGTTAAAGAGCTTAATTAAATCCCGGAAAAGACATTTTCGAACGTAATCTACAGTTCGGTATTTTGGGGTCTTCTTCCCCATATGTTGTTGCTGGTGTCAGATTGTGTACCCGTTGCTGCTTCGTCTTCTTCTGGACACTTTATCGGAGTGAGTTTAGCCCGTGATAGCTCATAGTCACATCGGCAAAGAACTGATTTATCCGCCCCTGGAGTTGATCGTTTTAGAGCCACTGTATGTGATCCTCGATGTATCTTCTGCTGCTGTGATCATCGCCTGTATTTCAACCAGGTTGACGTATTAGCCCGTAAGAGACTTATTTTGTATAAGAACCATTTTTAATGTACACTTGTTTCTGTAACAAGCTAGGGAAAATTACTCCTATTCTGCCTATACCATTTATGTGATTTTTTTGGGGTAGTCCAAACATACGAGGCACCATTGATTGAACCCCTGGTTGGTATGTAACATGAGGTATTTGGGTTAATGAGTGTTCTGGGTTTTGTGTAGCGCCGTATAAAACCAAAGGAATGTTGTTCTGAGGTGGAGATTTGCGTTGTGGGTGCTGATGAGAGTACTGTTTTTGGTGGGTGTGGACCGGCGGACGGATAAGCCAGTGTTGAGGCAGTCGAGTCAACCCGTAGCTCGGGTAGTGGTCCGGCGGGTGTTTGAGGCCCTCCAGCAACGCAAATCCTCCCGGGATTCTCGGACCTGAGGATAAGCGGTGTCGAAGCCAAAGGCATTGAGTTCCCGTGACGTTACCTTACTGTGGGTCGAACCGTCCTGGGGTGTGGTCGGGGTCACCGCAACGTCCAGTGGGCAGACTCGGGTGGGTCTACCTATATGGTGACGGTGGGATGCCGGTTTACTTTTCTACTGGGTTTTCCGCAAGTTGACAGAGTCTACGCAACGAACTGCTACACACAAGTTTATGTCAGCTCGTTGATGATCGTTAACTATTTCATGAATACTTGTTTTATATTAAAGATTTGATTGTATACTTATTTGTATTAAATCAATGTGTTGGACTTTGAGAAGAAATCGGAGCTTGTGAAACTATATAAGATTGTTTGGAGCAATACGAATGGGTATTTCTATTAAATTATTTATATCTTTGGATTTCTATATATGTTGTCTTTGCTTTCCTCTCTTTTGTTTGAGCTGTCTGTCGGTATTGGTCTGAGTGGAGTGGCGCAAGGGTCTGCTCTGTGACATTGGGGGCTTGTCCGGGAAGGATCGATTTATCGGTTTCTAGCCACAGACCAATGTTGGCTTATTGCTCTTACATTGATTGGATTGCGGGATAGCAGAAGGGAACTGTTGAGAAGTAGTTTGCGCTCTTAACAATCTTTAAGTTGTATCCACTGTCGGCTTAAAATATAAAAGAAGTGAAAATGGATTTTCAAAGCATTGTAGCCCTTGGGAAAGATATGGGTATAGAGGGACAAGACTTGTTAGCTTTTGCAGAAGAAAGGGAAAGAAGGAAGAGCAAAAGGCACAAATTTCATTTGAGAGAGACGAACGCCAAAGGGAAAGAGAGCATTTAAGGGAAATGAAAGAAGTTGAACTAAAACTCATCCAAGAACAGAAAGCTCAAGAATTGCTACTTGAGACATCAGGATTGGCAAATTCAACTATGCACAATGGGCCAAAAGCCAAAAATGCCAAAGTTACCATATTTTAATGAACAAAAAGATGACATGGATGCGTACTTGAGGCGTTTTGAGCGTTTTGCATTTGCCATGGGTTGGCCCAATTCAGACTGGTCAATGTCACTTAGTGCATTGCTAACCGGTAAGGCTCTTGAGGTTTACTCTCGTCTATCAGTAGAGCAGGCGAATGATTATGAACAAGTCAAAACCTCGTTGTTGCACAGATTCCAACTTACGGAAGAAGGTTTTAGATTGAAGTTCAGGAATACTAAACCAGAACCGAATGAAAGATATTTACAGTTCGCAGATAGATTACATTCCTATTTGGTCCGTTGGATGGATTTGGGTAAAACACCTAAGACCTTTGAGTCACTAGAAGACCTGGTAATTCGTGAACAAATGTTAATTGTGTGTGACAAAGATCTTGGACTATTCTTGAAAGAAAGAAACCCAAAGTCGGTCGATGAAATGGCAAAGATGGCTGATCTTTATGTAGAGGCTCATAAAGGTGACATTCTGATAAACAAAGCAAAGAAAGAATTCAACAAAATGAAAACACCCACAAGTGAAGAGAAAAGTAGACCGGGGCAAAACCCCAACCAAAAAGCAAAAAGCTTTGAAAGGGAGGTCAAGAGATGTTTTGTGTGTGGAAAAAAATTGGCATTTTGCGCGACAATGTCAAGACCGCCGAGACAAGAATTCATTTAGGTCGCAAAAAGGTGCGGCACTAGAAGTGAAACTAGAAGAAACTGAGCCCAGAGTTGCAGCATGCGTTGAGGCTCGGACAGCTGCAAACCAAAATGAGGCACACCAAAGAGCACAAGTTGCAAACTTTGTATGTTGTCACAATTTACCTGTAGTCAGTGCTGTATGTATGACACGTAACAAAATGCCAGTAACAAATGGATAAAGAGAAGGTTGATGTGCTAAGGGATAGCGGGTGCAGCACAGTAGTGGTGAAAAGGAGATTAGTTAACAGAGACCAAATGTTGGGGGTCGATGAAAATGGTGTAATGCTAGATGGAACAGTCCGTTCTTATCCTGTTGCCCAAATTAATGTTGATACACCGTACTTTGTAGGGTCTGTAAAGGCACTCTGCTTGGAGAGTCCCCTCTATGAGTTGGTTTTAGGAAATGTTGAAGGAGTCCGTGAGCCGGGTAATCCAGACTCTAACTGGGAGCCTAATTCAAAACTCGGGCTAAACATTGACTTTGTCAATCAAAATCAATCTGTTGCGGCAGTAGAAACGAGGGCCCAGAAAATCAAGGGTCAAAAACCTTTCCAACCACTAAAGGTTCAACAAGGCTCAGGCATATCCGCAACAAGGGACGAAGTTGAAAATGCTCAAAGGACTGATTCAACTCTAGGAAAGGTGTGGGACTTGGCAAAGAAGGGACAAATGAAAACCACTGGTGTTGGTAACGAAAGTCGATACTTAGTTAAAAATAACTTGCTTTATCGAGAGTACAAATCCCCAAGTTTTGATCATGGGAAATCTGTAACACAACTGGTAGTTCCAAAAGTATTAAGGGAACGGGTGCTAGAATTGGCACACGATTCACCTATGTCTGGTCATATGAGGGTTAAGAAAACCTTAGATAGAGCTCTGGCACATTTCTATTGGCCTGGAATTAATGGTGATGTACAAAGACACTGCATTTCTTGTGATATCTGCCAGCGCACCGTGACGAAGGGTAGCGTTGGGCGAGTTTCACTTGGGCAGATGCCTTTAATCGGTACTCCATTTCGAAGAGTAGCTGTCGATTTGTTAGGACCGATTGATCCCGTCACCGATAAGGGCAATAGATATATTCTTACGCTCGTAGATTATGCCACTCGTAGATTTATGCATCTTTTATTGATGAACATAACATTATTTCTGAGTCGCAATTTGGATTCAGAAAAAATCGCTCAACTGAAATGGCGACATCGTATGTTATTAGTAAATTATGTAATGCGATTGATCATAATAATTTCTCTATAGGTATCTTTTTGGACTTATCAAAAGCTTTTGATACTGTAAATCACGACATTCTTATCAGAAAATTAGAGCATTATGGAGTGCGAGGAACAGCCCTTGACCTACTAAAAAATTACTTATGCAACAGAAAACAATATGTATCATTTGACTCTGAAAATTCTACCAGGCGTGACATAACGTGTGGCGTACCCCAGGGTTCTGTGTTGGGTCCTTTACTATTTATTCTTTATATTAATGATATGTGTAATACTTCAGACAAATTAACGTTTTGTTTATTTGCTGATGATACAAGCTTAGTGTATACTCACAATAATGTTGATGATGCTATTCGAAACCTCAATATGGAACTTGCAAAACTCAGTACGTGGCTCTTAGCAAACAAACTATGTATTAATGTACTCAAATCAAATTATATGATTTTTTGTGCAAACCAATTCAAGTACACACAATCTGTTCCACTGATTTTGAAAAAGAACAACATTTCTGGGTATAACTATTGATGAAAACCTTTCTTGGAAAAATCATATTGATGAAGTAGCTACAAAAATATCAAAGAATATTGGCATAATGAATCGCCTAAAATATTACCTGCCGAACAGGATTTTATTAACATTGTATAATTCACTCGTTCTGCCATACCTAAATTACTCAATCTTGACCTGGGGCAGTTTTTCTAAATGTAATAAATTACTTACCTTACAAAAACGAGTGGTTCGTGTAATTTCGAATGCTGGTTACCGTGACCATTCAGGTCCATTATTTGCAGAATTAAACATACTTCAATGTAATGACTTATACCACCTTAATTTGGGTAAATTCATGTATAAATGTATGCATAACCTACTTCCTCCCTGTTTTAATTCTTGTTTTACTTTAACGTCAAATATTCATGCATATAATACTCGAAGTAGCGCTAAGGGTAAGTTGTTCGTTCAATTTAATAGAACTTCAATGTCTAAAAACAGTGTTGTCCATCGAGGCATCTCATACTGGAATAGTTTAGATGACTCTCTTAAATCTTCAACCTCCCTATCTGTGTTTGTTAATAACCTAAGAGCTCAGTTCCTTGACTCTTATTCATAAACTAATAAGGTGTAACTTGTAAGTTGTGTTGGCCTTGTCTCACACTGTCTTGTCTGTTTCATTTGTCCATTGTCCTGGTACGGTTCCTTGGTTGTATGTTTGTCTGTCCATAGGTTAGGGCACAAAAGCATTTTGCTTAACCTTACACCTAAATGTTGTCATTAATTTGCTGATTATTATTGAATCATTGTGTACTAAATAATAAATCATATCTCATGCTAATGTATTACTTGTGTAATTTCAACATAAATGTGCATTATTGTAATCAATGACAGCATTGAAATAAATGTTACTGAATGAATGTATCCAGAAGCAGTAGCACTTCCGCGTATTGAAACAGAACGCGTGGCAGAGGCACTTGTGGAAATGTTTACGCGCATGGGTGTACCGCAAGAAATATTGAGTGATAGAGGCAGTCAATTCACTTCACAAATGATGAAGGAGGTGGGGCGTCTCTTATCTATGAAATAATTAACGACGACCCCGTACCACCCAATGTGCAATGGGTTAGTTGAAAAGTTCAATGGTACATTGAAAAAAATGCTGAGGAAAACGTGTGTAGAAAAGCCCAAAGACTGGGACCGTTATCTGCCAGCGCTTTTGTTTGCGTATACCGGGAAGTATAATAATAATAATAATAATAAAAGCTTTATTTAATGATGGTAACCATGTCACCTAAAAAGATGATTTTCAATGGGCCATCCCTAAAAAGTACAATCAGAAAATAAGATAAAAAAATACAAGAAAACAATACAAAGATTGATAAAAATGCAAAGAACAAACTTAAAAAGGCAAGCAATGGTAACACCACACCCCAGTCAGAACAAAGTAAAACCTAGTTTAAAAAACAGAACTATAAATATATAAAAAGCACACAAGTACATAATAAGCATTGGAGTTCAAGTGGATCGCCATACCTAAGCAATGACTACGCTTACCCCCGCCCACCCATCGCTCTCCCAGCATAAACAGCATATCACACTGTTCACACAAAAAGAACAACGGGCAAACAGGAGCAAACGCAAAAAAAAACAAACACACAGTCAACAATCAGAGCAGCGACCCACCAGAGCACACTACAAATTCATTGCTAGATTGAACTGATGGCAATTATACAAGTCATGTTTAAGATGCTGCATTAAAGTATGTTTAAAGGTGACAGGGTTTGTGATAGCTTTCAACTGTACATCCAACCTACTCCAAAGACTGGCTCCTCTATATTTGAATGACCTCTGACCAGTAGCCAGTGTAAATCTGGGAACATACAAATCATTGACTTGATTACTTCTAGTGTTATATTTGTGAACATCACTCATTGGCTTGAACAAATCTTTCAGGTAAAGTGGAGCAGTACCATGAACAATGTTATGCATTTGAACAATCTCAAAATAGATAATTCTACGGTTTATTGGTAGCCAATCGAGTTGCTTAAAAAGTTGCACGGTGGAGCTTGATATGTAACAATTTACATCTAAGATACTTCTAGCAAAACGCTTCATTATCATATGGATTTTGCACAGGAGATCCTTTCTACAGTTACCCCAAACAATACAGCCATAATCAATAAGTGGTTGAACTAAACCTGCATAATACTCCTTTCTGGCTTTCAGTGGGAGAAGATACTTAATTTTGTTTAAAATATGAAGTCTGCTTCTGAGCTTAGCACACAGTTTTTCTACATGTGTATCCCAGGAAAGATAATTGTCAAAATGGACGCCTAACAATTTATGTGATTGTACAGCAGTTATTTGGAGATCCTGTCCTCCAATGGAGAACTGATCAACAGCAGACCGAACCTTTGAGCGATTACCAATTAACATACACTGAGTTTTGTCAATGGAAGTGCCACAGGAGAGTCAAAATTTCTCTCACTTCGAACTTATGTTTGGTAGAACTGTTAGAGGCCCTCTGGCAATTCTTAAGGAGTTATGGACAGGTGTAAAGAATGAGGAAGATGTCAATTTGACATATGAATATGTGGTCGATTTACGAGATCGTTTAGAGTCAACTTGTGATCTTGCTCGGCAGGAACTTGCCAAAGCTTCCAAAAGACACAAGCAGTATTACGATACTAGAACTAGAGATCGTACATTTGCAGTAGGGGATAAGGTACTAATGTTACTCCCCACTGATAACAACAAACTCAAAATGCAGTGGAAAGGTCCATTTGTTGTAGTCAAGAAAGTAGCCAAACATGACTATCGTATTATTGTGAAGGGTAAAGAGAAAACGTTTCATGCCAACTTGCTTAAGAAGTATGTAAGTAGAAATGAAACCAATGATCATGGTAATACCGACGTAGTACATGCCACTGCAGGCTTAGTCCGTGCTTCAGCGAGCATTGTACAAGAGGAGGAACTGATGCAAATTGTTCTTCCCCCTGTAGAACAAACGCAGAGTCATAAAGACGTAACAATATGTGATGACCGATCAAAAATAGAGCAAGAAGAAATTCGTGGTTTAATGCATGAGTATGCCGATGTACTTAATGACCTACCTGGTCGTACTACGCTATTGGAACATACGGTTAAGTTGACTAGTACTAATCCAGTTCGTAGTAAGGCATATCCATATTCAATGCAACAGACTATCAAAGATGAGATTGGTGCCATGATGAAAATGGGAATAATTGAAAAGTCAGAGTCACCCTATGCCTCACCAATTGTAATTGTTAGAAAGTCGGATGGTGGTAATCGATTCTGTATAGATTACAGGATGCTCAATAAGATAACAGTGTTCGACCCTGAGCCAATTCCGAATATTGAAGAAGTCGTGAATAAAGTAGGAAGTGCCAAGTACTTTACTAAACTTGATCTGACCAAGGGATATTGGCAAATTCCCCTTGCGGAACATGACAAGGACAAAAGTGCGTTTATAACTGCACAAGGGTTATACCAATTTAATGTGTTGCCTTTCGGAATGGTAAATGCTCCAGCCGTATTCACCCGCATGATGCGAAAAATAAAATTGTTAGAGGGTGAGGGCAATGTGGTTCATTATATTGATGATGTGTTGATATTTACTCAAACCTGGTCAGAACATGTAGACACACTTACACGAGTGCTAGAAAGGTTACGCAATGCAGGACTCACTGCAAAACCCAGTAAATGTAAGATTGCTTTTGAGTCAATTGAGTTTCTGGGACATGTGCTTAGTAATGGTAGAATTAAACCAAAGCCAGAGTTAGTAAAGCAGGTACTTGAGGCTAAGCGCCCTGAAACGAAGAAGCAAATCCGCTCTTTTATTGGTTTGGCCAATTATTACAGAAAGTTTATCCCTAATTTTGCAGCTATGGCCGCGCCAATTACTGATTTGACAAAGAAAGGGCAGCCAAATAATGTATGTTGGAATAAGTCACAGGAGGATGCGTTCAATACTCTGAAAGAGCGTCTTGTATCCGCGCCAATTCTGCGTTTACCCGATCAGGGCAAGCCATATGTATTGCGCACAGATGCGTCCGATGTGGGATTAGGAGCTGTCCTAATGCAGATAGAGGATGGTGTAAAATTTCCAATCTGCTACGCTAGCAGAAAGCTATTGTCTAGGGAAGCTGCGTATGCGGTAATTGAGCGGGAATGTCTTGCCCTTGTGTGGGCTGTACACTCTAAAAACACCCGGGTCAGATCTGACCCGGAAAGGGTCAGATCTGACCCGGATTCCGGGTCACGAGGGGCCTGACCCATTCCGGGTTGGCATGACCCGGAGTTCCGGGTCAGGATATCTTGACCCGGAAAAGGGTCAATTTTGATTGACCTGGAAATAGGGTTTCCGGGTCAAATAATACCGACCCGGAACTCCGGGTCAAACGTTTTGTGACCCGGAATCTTTGCAAATTTGACCCAGGAGCCGGTTTATTTACATATTGACCCGGAAGCCGGTTTGAATTCATTAACTCTGGGTCAAATCAGCCTGTTCTGTGTAAACTTTGACCCATCCCTTACAAAAATGTCTATTCGTGTGTTTTTTGGGGACATTACCACAGGATTACCACACGCCAGTTACCACAGCATTACCACAAGTCAGGTAAAAAATATGGGTTTTTTTAACTCATTTTACTAAAATATAAGTGCAATTGTATTGCAGTTTCATTTACGTTTTAAACTTAGGAAAAAACTGTAGTTTTATTATAATGGATTGGAAATTGCAACACCACAGGATTAATCTCTTTTTGGAATATTTATCTCGGGCAAGTAGCTAGCCCAAACTCAATGCTGGTCCTGTGAGAAATGCCACCATGCTCCATTTCTAGGTTTCTGTTGATGGTGAATGGTGATGATGATTTAGTCACCTTCCTCAGAGAGAGAAGCACAAAGAACTGTAAAAGAAAAAAATTGGAAAATGTGTGTAAGAAAAATTAAAACATTTGCCAAAACTATGGTTTGCACAACTCTGCGGTCTGCGATGGTACATGCATGGCAGCATATATTAAACTTACCAGTGCCTAGACCCAGTAACTGGGGCGCTGTCCTCCTTTTTTGAAATTTTGACATCATCGGTCGTACTAGCGCCCTGCAGGTTAAAGCTCCGTCGCGACACAGCATTCCCTGATTTGGCATCATTTGACTACGGCAAGCCACAAAACAATGCCTCAGAACGACAAAAATACCCCCCAAAAATAGCTTTAAAAACGCCTTCTGGCTTCTTGATATGTCTAAGATGCAACATCAGGTATTCAAATGTACTCACGATTTTGTTTTGTGCTGCAATTTAACGTTTATGTCAAGTCGATCGGTGAAAATGACGGGCAGGCTCTCATCCTGCCCGAGTCAACTACGATCTGACCTCTGCGACTGCTGCCCCCTCGTGGCCCTCACAGTTTCATCGTCAAGATGCATTCTGGGTAGTAGATTTAATCAATGACTGTTTGCAGCGACACGCCCCGTTGAATACAACACGCACCATCCGAATACATTGCCCACACTGTGTACACTGTGTGCACTCGCTGCAAACAGTCGTTGATTAAATCTACTACCCAGAATGAAACTGTGAGGGCCACGAGGGGGCAGCAGTCGCAGAGGTCAGATCGTAGTTGACTCGGGCAGAATGAGAGCCTGCCCGTCATTTTCACCGATCGACTTGACAAAAACGTAAAATTGAAGCACAAAACAAAATCGTGAGTACATTTAAATACCTGATGTTGCATCTTAGACATATCAAGAAGCCAGTAAGCGTTTTTAAAGCTATTTTGTTGGGTATTTTTGTCGTTCTGAGGCATTTTTTGTGGCTTGCCGTAGTCAAATGATGCCAAATCAGGGAATGCTGTGTCGCGACGGAGCTTTAACCTGGGGCGCTAGTACGACCGATGATGTCAAAAATTATTTTTAAAAAGGAGTATAGCGCCCCAGTTACTGGGTCTAGTGCCAAGCCCAAACCACCATGTGACCATTAAGTTATTGAATATAATACATTTTTAAAGACCCAACTGTTAAGTTTAATTAAACCCAGTCCTGTAGTGTTACCCAAGCATAGCAATCAAAAATTATAAATGTTGCGCTAATCAGTTATTAAGGGGTTTTAGATGACTCCATTACCCCATATAAAACCCATGATTTTCCATCAAGAAGAAATAAACACTCACGTGGTATTTGGTGGACTAGAAAACTACATACCCCAACCTGACAGTAATATGCCAAAAGTACTTGTAGTTGTACATGTGCACTTCTACAAGAAAATAAACTTAAAATCACGTGACGGTTTTCAACAAAACACTTACCAATCATGCTGTAGAGTAGTTCTGCTGATGACATGCGACACAAGGCAAGAACAACGTCCCGATGGATGGAGTGATCCCTGGGCCTGGTGATGCTGATCCCCGATGATTCTTTCTAATCTTGTTCTTGAGTTTTACTGTTTAATTCACATTTGATCAGCATATCAGTTTGACACTATCAGCTTTTAAAATTAAATTGCACTGCAAAAACCTTCGACTTTAAAATGGGAAGCTTTAATAATTTACACTAACATCAACAAGGAAGTCAGTACACTTCAACCGTCGTCCAAGTATTCATTTCAAACTAATTTTAATGACTGATCGATATGGAAGAGAAGGGGGCTCTAACCACAAAGGTGTTCATTTTACATACGCGAAGTCAGGGGTGCTGATCAAAGATCGTGTAGCGCCCTCTAGCGGCAGCAATATGTGATATTTGTCTTAAATAAACTTGCACAGTCCTTTTACTGCTTTGGATATGCAATTATAGGGAAACAGGTCAACTCGTACGCATGCAATTTCGTACGCCTGCCGACCAACTCGTGCGCCTACCAACTCGTACACACACGAACTCGTACACACCCAAACTCGTACACATACAAACTCGTACGCAGGTATACTTATACGTGTATTTCTACGTAAAAAGCATGCTTGACAGCGGGAATTATTAATTCGAAATTAATACGTAATAACACATCAGAATTCAAGGGAAGGTATACGTTTGGTAATACTGAAAAGCAGATTCTGATTATTCTGTGGGTCTAATTCAACGCAGAACTGACGGAAAAACAATGCCTCATTTAGCAAATCTTGGTAAAATTGAACACAGAACACTCCACGATGTCCTGGCATGAACTGAACCAGCACCTCTTGGTCAAAATGAACCCAATTAAATAAGAATTAATGATGACCTGGAGTGTAATGACCTGGATTAAGCGGGTTAACTATTGGCTGACCCCTGCTGTGCATCTCCAGGTTAACGAAGTATGACCCCGCACCGCGTCAAACCTGATGACCCTTTTCCGGGTCCTGTTGACCCGGAAAGGGTCAACAAAAATGGACCCCCACATTTCCGGGTCAAATTCAACCCGGAAAAGGTATGACCTGGCACCGGGTCAAACACGATGACCCGTTTCCGGGTCATGTTGACGCGGAAAGCATTAACAACAATTGACCTGTGTATCTCCGGGTCAAATTTAACCCGGAAAAGAGTTAACGAAGTTTGACCCGGCACCGGGTCAAACACGGTGACCCTTTTCCGGGTTGTGTTGACCCGGAAAGGGTCAACAAAATTTGACCCGGAGGCCGGGTCAAAAATCTGACCCGGGACTTTTTAGAGTGTAGAGAAGTTTCATGTATATTTATACGGTACAGAATTTGTATTAGAAACTGACCATCACCCATTGGTATATCTGGCTGACAGTCGTGTAAATAATAGTAGACTAATGCGATGGGCACTTAGCCTGCAGCCTTATCGATACCTTCTAAAGGCTATCAAAGGTTCAGATAATTTGGGTGCAGATTATCTAAGTAGATGCCCAACCGAGGACATGTAATGTAGTCAGATTTTGTAGATATGTTGCAGTTAATAATTTAGATGGTAATTCATCAGTTGGTGCATTCACTGAATTTGAAAGTAGTAATTTTCTTTAAAAGGGAGTAATTGTAACAAGCTAGGGAAAATTACTCCTATTCTGCCTATACCATTTATGTGATTTTTTTGTAGTCCAAACATACGAGGCACCATTGATTGAACCCCTGGTTGGTATGTAACATGAGGTATTTGGGTTAATGAGTGTTCTGGGTTTTGTGTAGCCCCGTATAAAACCAAAGGAATGTTGTTCTGAGGTGGAGATTTGCGTTGTGGGTGCTGATGAGAGTACTGTTTTTGGTGGGTGTGGACCGGCGGACGGATAAGCCAGTGTTGAGGCTGTCGAGTCAACCCGTAGCTCGGGTAGTGGTCCGGCGGGTGTTTGAGGCCCTCCAGCAACGCAAATCCTCCCGGGATTCTCGGACCTGAGGATAAGCGGTGTCGAAGCCAAAGGCATTGAGTTCCCGTGACGTTACCTTACTGTGGGTCGAACCGTCCTGGGGTGTGGTCGGGGTCACCGCAACGTCCAGTGGGCAGACTCGGGTGGGTCTACCTATATGGTGACGGTGGGATGCCGGTTTACTTTTCTACTGGGTTTTCCGCAAGTTGACAGAGTCTACGCAACGAACTGCTGCACACAAGTTTATGTCAGCTCGTTGATGATCGTTAACTATTTCATGAATACTTGTTTTATATTAAAGATTTGATTGTATACTTATTTGTATTAAATCAATGTGTTGGACTTTGAGAAGAAATCGGGGCTTGTGAAACTATATAAGATTGTTTGGAGCAATACGAATGGGTATTTCTATTAAATTATTTATATCTTTGGATTTCTATATATGTTGTCTTTGCTTTCCTCTCTTTTGTTTGAGCTGTCTGTCGGTATTGGTCTGAGTGGAGTGGCGCAAGGGTCTGCTCTGTGACAGTTTCACGCAATCATTGTACGTTTGTTAAACCAAATCGGTAACTGAAGTGGTTGATAGCTTTATCATTAAATCACTTTGATTATGTGTTCTTTACATCAGTGTCACCTTGTTTGATTTCTTTGTTGCATCTGAGGAAATTCAGGCTTTTTGAGTGATTTATATTCACGGATAGTTTGGAGTTTTTTGGATCGTAACAAACTGGCCAATCAGAACCAGGGAGCACAACGAAAACAACTTTTGTTTGCGATGCAGGATACCGACTCTATTCGAAGCCAATACATCAATTCTTCAATTAAATTAAAAGTTTGATTAGTCACGTTAAAAGGTACATGAAATTCCTTTTCCCCGTGTGAAAAGTGTATATAAAAATTAAAATGATACAACAGAATTAGCTGTTGCAAACTGCTTACCAACCAAAAGGATCTGTGGTATAAATGCAGAAAAATAAGTTAGTGGCCTGACGTTTCGACCCTAGCAGAGTCTTTCTCGAAGGCTAACCCCCTAGCCTTCGAGAAAGACTCTGCTAGGGTCGAAACGTCAGGCCACTAACTTATGTTTTAAAAAAAAAAAAAATAAAAAAATAAAAACACACACACATTATGACACACCACTCAATAATAACAATAATAGGTGTTTAAAATGATTACAGATCAAACACAGAGAGAATACAGTGCCACAATAAAAACCCACAACACACATTAGCAATGTAAAAATACAGGCTACATACACAAGTTCACCTCCACTTTCTAAGTTAAAAACTCTCTCCTCAAGTAAGTTATAATAACTTCTTAGTTCAATTTTGTTTCAGGTGATTTTTCACTGAGGCACATTTACACCAATTGAGTTTGTAGTAAAAGAAATTAATAACCAGGAATGCATACTTTCTGATACATGCCGTATGGTGCAGCCGACAGGGACTAGACTACGGGTGCGACAGGGACTAGACTACGGGTGATCTATCGCTGGGGGAATGTGTCGTGAACGTACCTCGCGTGGGTGTACGCCGTCCATATACCTACCCGGCGAAAAGTGCGACTGGCTGATTAGTCCGGCAGCCAAAAGGCACTTTTTACCTGAACCTTGCAGCGGAGGATATAACAGGTTTGATTGATCAATGTTCAGTACACCTTGTACAAACAGAATCTGCATGATGACACACTGTGAAGTCTGGGCAATTCGAGATATAGGCGGAATATACAACGCACAAAATGTAGTAAAATCCATTAAAATAAATAGGAGCAGTTTGGGCCATGACAAGATTTGTCGAAGAAGCAATATTTTGTTTTTTCGAAGAACTACAAGCTGACACACGATAAACGCCGGACTCCCGAAACATATTAAAAATGTGGGGTGTAAATAATGTAAGATGTATTTTTTCAAGACTTGCTCGACCGTCCCCCCTACTTTTCAGTAGCGATCGACGCCCTTGGGTCGCTGTCTTTCGATGTCAAAAATGTCCATACTTTACCCTCGTTCTCGAAACATACTTCAAAGGGTTTAACATTTAAGAGTAATTTTACTTAAGTACAATGACATAAATTTTGAAAATACTTGTCAGGATAAACAAAAGAGACTTTTAAGAATCAGTACACAGACCGGGCCTTTCGACCGGGCAGTGCGGTCGGGCAGTTCCGTTCGGCCGGGCCGTGCTCCGTATTCTGATTATTTTCCATTTGCAGTAAGTGAATGTTTGACAGAATTTGGTTAACTTCTGGTCCTTGCTTTATATGAAAAAGCCTTCAAGTATTATAGTTGCGATAATCGTAAAACCCTTCCTCACCCATTCCCCGACGGTCGCACACCGGAGGGTTACGAGGCAACAATTTCGACAATTTTTGGCAGACAAGTCACCAGATTTGGAAAATTTGTACCACTTTCAAATATTATGACACACATGCGGATATTTTGTACATGTGTTGTCTAGTAATCCTCCGGTCTGCGACCGTCCCCGTCCGGAGGAAGGTGGAGGGTTACGATTATCACAACTATCAAGTAAAGACAATTTGGCGGGTTGTGCTCCGTATTTTTGATTATTTCCCATTATCGCAAAGTGAATGTTTGACAAAATTACGTTTAATTCTGGTCCTTGCTACTTTAGCCTGCATATTATTATATATATATATCTTAAATTTTGAAATCTTGATTAGCGCTCTTCACCGGTTTGTTTTTTAAGACATAATTTCTCGTAATAATGAGGTTTGTTCATGTTTCCAGTAGCTAGACTCGAGATAATGGAAATACTAAATGTTGTGTTCATCGGCAGTACATTTATTACCCGTAAGTGCGGGCGAATGGACAGATCATGTGTTGGTCCAAGCTTTGATAATAAATATTATTTAAAATTTAAATTTTCTACCAGCAGACATTCATTATTTATTTTGTGGAGTTGTTTCCCATTTTGAAGTATTTTTATGTAACTGAATATAACTTACATCCAGGGATTCTACAAACTAAGTGATATATAATCTGATGGTAAGCTTAGTCAGGGTTTTATCAACTTCAATGATGATGTGGGCCATTCAGTGGTCTCAAACAAAATTAAAATGTTCAATAAAGATTATAATAACAATCTTGGTATCATACAATCATGTACTACGTCAGAGCATTTCATTACTGATCTTTACTACACTAACTATGGGCATGTGGCCTTAACCCTGGCCCTCAACAAAGTAAAAGTACAGTGCTCTTGAACGGCACTATTGTCAGATACTGCGTGTTATTATTATCAAAACAGTGTTTTTTCTGTCTATATACGCATATGTTATTGCCTTAAAAAATAACTGGAATTAGTCATGTAAAAATTGTTAGCCTTTTCAAAATAAGATTTATTTGTGATCGAGCAGTTCACAAATTGTGGAAGAAAAGGGTAAACGAAAAATTTGCGATCGTATTTCTCATCTTTGGAATTCCCAATGATGTAAGGGGATTTTCCCCAATTGATTGCGAAACATAAACCGGCCATTCTGTTATGTTACGTTATTTAGTGCAGATGTTGCGCAATCATACATGAAATAATTGACTGGATTTACATGGTGAAATGTAAACACTTTTCTCACACAGAACCCCTAAAATATCACAAACAATAAAGGTCACATGGGTTATTCGAGAAACGCCCATTGCGAACGTTACAAAGGCACTTCACAGCACAGAGGCCTTGTAGAATTACTACGAAAAGGTAAAACTACAACAGCAAAACATTCCCAACTTGTAATGTAAACAAAGAATGGTATTGCTCCATGGGGGCCCATCAGGCAGGGGTAATTTGATAAGCATAACCTATTCAGATGGGGACTTAGATAAACCCAAGTGGAGTGAAAAATGAGATTAAACTGGGATCTTTCTTGAAATGTATATTCGTAAAATAGTTTCAAATTGGTTAATTTGTACGATAACAAGTTACAACTGCAGTACAGTCCGTAGACTAAATTTAGTAAGTAAAGTTCAGAGTAAAAGTTTCAATAGAAACAGTACAAATTGTATACATAAACCAATAATGCATATTGTTATCAATAATGGAAGTCAAATAGTGCCAGGGTTAAAGAGGTGAGCCCTTGTTTTACAAGCCCCGTGAATATTTGTTGGTAACCTTAATATCTGGCGACTGCCACATAAATATCTGGCGGCCGCCACAAGTACTGTAATTATCTGTCGGCCGCCACTTATAATATCGCAGCTGCCACATACAATTCCCATATTTATGATAGACTTATGTGCAAACAGGGATTCTTCGATATGCCAGCCAATCTTACATCCAAAGTTGTGTCTTTTTAGATTACGAATGAGAACAATAAGATCTCAATAAATTCAATTCGGTGAATGGCTACATCGAGCACAATTTGAGCGCAAACATGACGGCGGCAGATCTGTTGACGTCTACTACTACTATTGCCGATCCACTACCTATCCAAGGTAAACCCAATGTTTACTAACTGTTGTTTAGTTATGAACATAATAGTAAACTGGACTTAAATTTTTGTTGCATAACAAAAACGAGGTGTTCGGCATGATATTAAAATGTTGGTCGTAATACATCCCAGCTGTCATATTCGTAATTTTAAAAAAGCCACCACTTGTCAAGTAATGGACAAAATATATGACAAGTACTGTACACGAAGTAAATTGCGACGTTTTTTGTAAACGATGATATTCCCATGAATTTTACAATTTTCATCGCCGTGTCTGAGAGACATACTCAGCGGGCCTAGAGCGCCTTCGGCAGGCATGGTCACGTCGATCAACGTGCCGTCGGTCTCGATGTTTGATGAGAAGCGAACCAATTTCAATTTTTTTCAGATTGATTTTAAGTCAGTTATTAAACGTCATACATTATTACTAAATCAGGTGGACATCTCAGTGAGAACTCGTCTTCTGTTCTTTGTGCAGTTTATTCGCAAGGCATCTAAACAAGACAAGGGGAGACTATAAAAAAAAAAAAATAATAATAATAATTTGGTGTGGCTTCTCTTTTTTCAGCAACCCTGTGTGAGCTACCACTAGTGCACCAACTAAGTTCAATAATCATTTGTCCTTGCTTTTGTACATGATGTAAATTTATTTAAGCTTTCTTCGGGGTTTTTTTTACGGTATGATATTTGCAATACAAGTCTTTTTATTCCAACTTGCACTTTGTTTTATTGCATTTATATTAGTACATTTTGGTCTTGAGTTGTCCCAACTGGGTTGCCGTACTCTGTTTTAAAATATATATTTTGGTATCTGCGCAGATGTCAAAATTTAGTTTTTAGCTTGACCGTTTACGTTCAGGTAATAGGTCTAAGACATTTCAATAGACAGTAAAGCCTGGTTATTTTGATAAACTTATAATTTTGAGTCTCTTTTCAGTAACCGATGGGACCCGGTTGAACAAGACAAAAGAATTTGGTACAATTAAAATATTATGTTACCTTATACTTTTAAATTTTTTCAAATTTCAGGTGTAGCACTCTCTGTGACCTACCGTTGTTTCAAGTTAAAGTTTTGGAGGATTCCACCAGGCAGTACTTGACGGGAAACTCGAACAGTAATTAACATCCTGGTGATGTTGTTACCAGGCCAGATTTAAGTGTGTTGGTGTAATATGGTGTCCTGTCCAAGAATGCTGCAGCCAGAGTTGCAGTCTATCTGTCACTTCGCTAAACATGGATGAATTCTGCGTTCTTGTGAAAGTACCATGACAGTTCTTTGCTGTTGTATCATCATATGGACACCGTATTCAGCTGGAACTTTCACATGTGACTTTATTGTATATTTCTTTATAATTTTGCCTAGAAATAAGCCTTACATAGACAAAAACCAATCTATGAGCCTACTTTTTATTTAGGTCATTTGTTATTTATATGTTGTAAACAAGTACCGTTGGGTACTGCCTAATTTTTTGTTTATTACAGGTATTGTAGGGGATATGTACAGCCAACAAAAATAGTCACAAAAACATTAATTGATCTTTTGTGTTATTAACCTTTTACTTGAAATAACAAGCCTGTGGAAATATTTGTGAGTCAGAAGAAAATAGTGAGAAACCATGCTCATTATTTTGGGTTCTAACAACCGAAGTCAGCTATAGTGCGTTTGTTTTAAGGTTTTCTTGATTATGAATTAATATTTCACAGAAAAAAGGGTTCCAGTGTGAACTGCAGAACATTTTTAATTCTGTATAATGACTTTAAAATGTAAGGAGCAAGACCATTTTGCCTAGCGTTTTCTTACGCAGCAGCTGATCTGATTGGTTACATAGCAAGACAGCGCAATCAGTTTGGTTCACCCCTCCATGATATGACCAATCAAGTTAACTAGGGCTCTCATTTACAAACGAGATTGGACGGACATTTCGATTCTGAACGGTATAAAAACTATAACGCAGACGAAGAGCGCGGATTCTTTAAGTGTTCTTGACTGTTTCGCGAATCCTTAGAAATAAAGAATACAGCAAAATACTAGATCAATAGTGTAGCTAGCGTTACATTTGTAAAATTCTGTCCAAATCCGTTAACTAGCAAATGACTTTTCCGGAGACCCTTTATTTCTGCACACGGAGGCCTATGTTTTTGGTCTCATATTTCTTTATTTTGATCACAGAAAAATATGTAATAGTTTTTTTAGGTACAATGAAACATTTTTGCTTCGTTATAGGCCTATGATGTTTTTGTTCTGTTAAAGTTATTTATGTTCCCGAAATGAATTTTTGAAACCGTGTCCTCCAAGCTCACACTAGGCCTATTAATGCAAAACCGTGGAGATGCAGCAAATTTTCTAACCCCTGCGCGCACACACACTGACTGGGGATTAGACTTGATATCAAGTCTGAGATTGCGGTTATTTCTCTGCATCAGCCACACAAAATTACCCCCTGCAGAATGGCTATCACGCGGTCTAACTCGCAATCTCAGACTTGACCCCTTGTGTATACGGGATATTCATAACTGACATTTACATAACAACACTATGCCAGAGAGATGGCCAATCAGGAGGCCACAAAACTCCTGTTGGTTGTGTCTATTCCCATCAGGTTATAATCACTTCAGCATTTTCTGTCAAATCGATAGAGTCATTGTTTTTTTGTTTTTTTATAGTGCTTTGTACGTATGCTATTTCTAATTTATACATAAAATAATACTAGATGTATTCTTAAAATATTGAAAAATAAACATAACAAATAATCTGATTCCTACTAGACGAAAAGCTGTACGTTCCCTTTATTTGAATGGAATCGTCTAATAATTTTCCCAACGTTTTTTATTTATTTTGAATTTAAAAACTAGAATCACTTTGGGTTTTTGGTTTCCAAACTGCAAGTCGAATCACTGAGCAGAGGCAGATTAGTTACATGTGATTCAATGTTGTATTTCTGTACTATATCCCGTGGTATAAACGGTCCAGTTTGAATGTGCATTTTATGGACGGCTTCTGAGATTCTGACCAATCAGAGTGTTCCGTCCACTTTTGGACAAATTCGCCATAGGTAGGGTGTGTAAAAACCGAAAAACAATGTTCCCAAGTCTGTGATCGTAAGTTAAAGACGGAGATAAGAATCCACAAGAGGGCGCTATTTCAGGCAATTATGTAATGGCTATCAGGTAGACTAAAAACCACGAGCACAGACTTGGAACCAAGTCTAACTGGGGATAGAAAATATAACTCGATGCTGCATGCATGCAACCAACACATGCCCACACGTACACAGGTACGACGAATAGAGCTCATTAATTATGCGGCTGACCCTTCGGTGGCCTTTCAGTAGTCAACCGCAAACGGCCACCTCCTCTACAAATGCAAAGCCTGATTAGGAACGAGTATTTCAAAGGCCGTCTACGCTGAAACGCATGAGGGCGATATTCAAATATCTATTCAGGGAAATTTGCAAGCCTGGACCGTGCCTGAATATTCTACTGATTTCATGCAAATATGTAATCGGTTTTTCACTATTTTCTCGTGACCCAGATAGCCGATCGATCTCACACTTCTACAGGTTTGTCAGTTTATGTATATGGTGGATTACATAAAGATATTACACTGCCAGCGACTATTTTTTTAGCAAAAACCAATTCTGTAATGTTCCTTTAAGTTCATATAATCATGGAGATAGAATCGAGAGAAGTTAATGCAAAATTATATGACTTTCAACTTCCAGACTACAACTAATCCTTTCAGAGCGGCCTTGCGAATAAACGAATTCGCATGCAGAGTGGTTTTTTTGAAGCAACACGCCCGAGCGTAAACGAAAACATTTTGTTTGCGATCGTATTTATCACTTTCTGAATTCCCAATGATGTCAGGGGTTCTCCCAATATTATTGATTGCGCAGTCTGCGAATTAATCTAGTGACGTCATTGATCCAGAAGTCTCCCCGCCAGTCTCCCCGCCAGTCTCCCAAGCCCGCTCTCGTTAGCTAGCTCTCGGTAGCACGCTCACACCGGATTGGTCACACGGAGAAGCAGGGCGGAGATAGCAGCGTGAGTGGTGGGCTCTTTGTGACCAATCCGGTGCGAGCGGGCCACCGAGACCGGGCTACAGAGAGTGAGGTGCCAGACACTGATGTTTAATGCAATAGCAACTGGCCAATCAGAACCAGGGAGCACAACGAAAACAACTTTTGTTTGCGATGCAGGATACCGACTCTATTCGAAGCCAATACATCAATTCTTCAATTAAATTAAAAGTTTGATTAGTCACGTTAAAAGGTACATGAAATTCCTTTTCCTCGTGTGAAAAGTGTATTTAAAAATAAAAATGATAAAATAGATTTAGCTGTTGCAAACTGCTTACCAACCAAAAGGACCTGTGGTATAAATGCAGAAATATAAGTTAGTGGCCTGACGTTTCGACCCGAGCAGAGTCTTTCTCGGGCCTTCGAGAAAGACTCTGCTAGGGTCGAAACGTCAGGCCACTAACTTATGTTTTAAAAATAAAAAATAAATAATAATAAAACCACACACACACCACTCAATAATAACAATAATAGGTGTTTAAAATGATTACAGATCAAACACAGAGAGGAGACAGTGCCACAATAAAAACCCACAACAGACATTAGCAATGTAAAAATACAGGCTACATACACAAGTTCACCTCCATTCCTAAGTTAAAAACTCTCTCCTGTGACTTATGATAAACATTCGAGTTGCACTGGGTATAAAAGAAAACTTATGGCGGTTTGTCCGCAAAATTATGCGATTGTAAAACTCCTCATGAAATAAATTAAAAGGGTTTACACATAGTCGTTCCCTCAAGTAAGTTATAATAACTTCTTAGTTCGATTTTGTTTCAGGTGATTTTTCACTGAGGCACATTTACACCAAATGAGTTTGTAGTAAAAGAAAAATAACCAGGAATGCATACTTTCTGATACTCATGCCGTATGGTGCAGCCGACAGGGACTAGACTACGGGTGCAGCAGGATGATCTATCGCTGGGGGAATGTGTCGTGAACGTACCTCACGTGGGTGTACGCCGTCCATACCTACCCGGTGAAAAGTGCGACTGGCTGATTAGTCCGGCAGCCAAAAGGCACTTTTTATCTGAACCTTGCAGCGGAGGATATATAACAGGTTTTGATTGATCCATGTTCAGTAGACCTTGTACAAACATAATCTGCATAATGACACACTGTGAAGTCTGGGCTATTCGAGATATAGGCGGAATATACAACGCACAAAATGTAGTAAAATCCATTATAAATAGGAGCAGTTTGGGCCATGACAAGATTTGTCGAAGAAGCAATATTTTGTTTTTTCGAAGAACTACAAGCTGACACACGATAAACGCCGGACTCCCGAAGCATATTAAAAATGTGGGGTGCAAATAACGTAAGACGTATTTTTTCAAGACTTGCCCTACTTTTCAGTAGCGATCGACGCCCTTGGGTCGCTGTCTTTCGATAACAAAAATGTCCATACTTTACCCTCGTTCTCACCACTTACTTCAAAGGGTTTAACATTTAAGAGTAATTTTACTTAAGTACAATGACATATATTTTGAAAATACTTGTCAGGATAAAAAAAATAGACTTTTAAGAAACAGTACACAGACCGGGCCTTTCGACCGGGCAGATCGACCGAGCCGTTCGGCCGTGCCGTTCAAAAGACCGTGCAGGCGTGCAGCCGGGCCGTTCGACCAGGCAGTGCGGTCGGGCAGTTCCGTTCGGCCGGGCCGTACTCCGTATTCTGATTATTTTCCATTTGCAGTAAGTGAATGTTTGACAGAATTGGGTTAACTTCTGGTCCTTGCTTTATATGAAAAAGCCTTCAAGTATTAGTTGCGATAATCGTAAAACCCTTCCACACCCATTCCCCGACGGTCGCACACCGGAGGGTTACGAGCCAACACAGCTACAAAATATCTGTAATTACAATTTCGAAAAATTTTGCCAGACAAGTCACCAGATTTGGAAAATTTGTACCACTTTCAAATATTATGACACACATGCGGATATTTTGTACATGTGTTGTCTAGTAATCCTCCGGTCTGCGACCGTCCCCGTCCGGTCGGATTATCACAACTATCAAGTAAAGACAATTTGGCGGGTTGTGCTCTTTATTTTTGATTATTTCCCATTATCGCAAAGTGAATGTTTGACAAAATTAGGTTTAATTCTGGTCCTTGCTACATTAGCCTGCATATTATTATATATATATATATCTTAAATTTTGAAGTCTTGATTAGCGCTCTTCACCGGTGTGTTCTATGCGGTTTTGTTTTTTAAGACATAATTTCTCGTAATAATGAGGTTTGTTCATGTTTCCAGTAGCTAGACTCGAGATAATGGAAATACTAGATTTTATGTTCATCGGCAGTACATTTATTACCCGTAAGTGCGGGCGAATGGACAGATCATGTGTTGGTCCAAGCTTTGATAATAAATATTATTTAAAATTTTAATTTTCTACCAGCAGACATTCATTATTTATTTTGTGGAGTTGTTTCCCATTTTGAAGTATTTTTATGTAACTGAATATAACTTACAGCCAGGGATTCTACAAACTAAGTGATATATAATCTGATGGTAAGCTTAGTCAGGGTTTTATCAACTTCAATGATAATGTGGGCCATTCAGTGGTCTCAAACAAAATAAAAATGTTCAATAAAGATTATAATAATAATCTTGGTATCATACAATCATGTACTACGTCAGAGCATTTCATTACTGATCTTTACTACACTAACTATGGGCATGTGGCCTTAACCCTGGCCCTCAACAAAGTAAAAGTACAGTGCTCTTGAACGGCACTATTGTCAGATACTGCGTGTTTATATTATTATCATAACAGTGTTTTTTCGGTCTTTAATTAAACGCATATGTTATTGCCTTAACAAACAATAACTGGAATTAGTCATGTAAAAATTGTTAGCCTTTTCAAAATAAGATTTATTTGTGATCGAGCAGTTCACAAATTGTGGAAGAAAAGGGTAAACGAAAAATTTGCGATCGTATTTCTCATCTTTGGAATTCCCAATGATGTAAGGGGATTTTCCCCAATTGATTGCGAAACATAAACCGGCCATTCTGTTATCTTACGTTATTTAGTGCAGACGTTGCGCAATCATACATGAAATAATTGACTGGATTATAATGGTGAAATGTAAACAATTTTCTCACAAAGAACCCCTAAAGTATCACTATGGAGATAGGATTGAACAGAAGTTTAAATCTGGGAGCGTTAAACAGGTATGGGACGGTATGAAGAAGATGTCCGGTTATGCTAGGAGCAGTGTCAAGGTTATCAATCCGGTGGATGCCACAACTTTTGCCAATGACTTGAACAATTTCTTCATTCGTTTTGAGCAACACGACTTCACATTAGCCAGAAATAATTTATCAGGACATGTTAGAAATTCGGTAACGGAGGAGGATACTATTGAGTTAAATCTCTCTGAAGTTAAAAAATCCCTTAAAAATGTTAAATGTGGCAAGGCAGTTGGGCCAGATGGGATTGGCAGTAAAATTCTAAAAACTTGTTATAGGGAACTTGCCCCAGTTTTTCACTCCTTATTTCAATGGTCTCTGGATATTCAAGTGGTTCCAAAGCTATGGAAATCCTCTGTTGTCATTCCGATATCCAAAATACCCAAACCAGTTGCTATGAACGATTATAGACCCATAGCACTTACTGCGATTCCTATGAAGTGTTTTGAGCAGATTATTAAATGTATGCTTTTGGCACAAACCAAAGATATTATCGACCCATATCAGTTTGCTTATAGAGCAAAACGAGGTGTAGAAGATGCTGTCATTACCTTACTGCACAAAACGTATGCTCATCTTGAAACTACAGCATCTTATGCTAGAGTTCTCTTTTTAGATCCGTCATCTGTGTTTAACACCATACAGGCTCATGTGTTGATGGATAAATTGCATAGCTTGAATGTAAACCCTATACTTAACTTGTGGCTTATGGATTTTTTAACTGGAGTGGTAGACAGCAGAGAGTTCGTTACAGTAATATTTTATCTGACGTCACCGTGTGTAATACTGGTACCCCACAGGGATGTGTTTTATCACCCACATTGTTTACTTTATATTCCAATGATTTTAAATGTACAGACGCACCCTCCTGTTTTGCTGTAAAATATGCCGATGATACTTGTCTTGTTGGATTAATTTCAAACAATAATGTCAGTGCTTATAAGGACAATGTGAATAACTTTGTTACATGGTGCAAAAACAACTACCTTACCCTCAATGCGGCGAAATGTAAGGAAATCATATTGGACTTCAGAAAAAAGAGAAGCAATCACGAGTCATTAAAAATCATGAATGCTGATGTTGATGTCGTGTCTGAATACAAATACCTGGGTGTTTATATTGATGACAAACTGAACTGGAAATTTAATACTGGAAAAATCAGTGCTAAATGCAATCAACGTCTGTATTTTCTTAGGCGCATGAAATCTTTTAATGTGGGTAGGGATATTTTATACTTGTTTTATCAGGCGGTTATTCAATCTGTTTTATCCTTCTGTAGTGTAGTATGGTACAGTGGTTTGTCTTTTGATAACATTAGAAAATTAAATCGTATTATCAAATCTGCTAGCAGGTTGGTTGGTGCTGATGTTAAACAGTTAAATTCCTTGTGCAATAGTGCCATGGAGAAGAAATTCCTAACTATTGTGTCTGAGAATGATCACCCTCTTCACTCTAGTGTTACTTTTAATAGATCGGGTAGAATAAGAAGCACTCGGGTGAATACAAATCGTTTCAGGAATTCCTTTCTCCCATCAGCCATTAGACAGTACAACAACTCTTTTTTTAGATAGGTTTGTAAGGGGGGGGGGGGGCGTGTGGGGATGTATATATATATTTTCTATTTTTCTACTTTTAAACTGCTTTGAATGTTGTTAGTTTTAATTACCTACTTTGATTGTATCTATATGATTGTTTTCTATGTCTGCATTTTGTGGCTATTTTTAATGTGTGTTTTTTATGACTGGGAAAGCACTTTTCATGTTTACATGATGAATGAATAAATCAAATCAAATCAAATCAAATCAAATCACAAACAATGAAGGTCACATGGGTTATTCGAGAAATGCCCAATGCGAACGTTACAAAGGCACTTCACAGCACAAAGGCCTTGTAGAATTACTACGAAAAGGTAAAACTACAACAGCAAAACATTTATTTATTTTTTTATTTATTTATTCCTTATCTTTTATCAGGGTAACCCGTTCACAAACAATGCGGTCTCCCACGGGGCCCTGAGTATACACAATTTATAAAAATATAAATACATAAAAACAAGTACCGGTCGGTATTTCTATACAACAAACCAAGTAAAAGAAAATAAGCAAAACAACAACACAAAATGAATCGAAAAGAAAGTAGAAATCGGTGATTAAAACTACAGCACATTATATATTAACCTAACACGTTAGCTTTAAGCAGGGATTTAAAAGAAGCAATTGTAGAGGCAGATCTGGTAGTTTTACTTAAGCTGTTCCAGACAATAATCCCGGTGACAAGTGGACTATGTTTTAAGCACTCAGTTTTATATTTAGGAATGGCAAGTGTGTCATTGTTCGCTTGTCTAGTTGTGTAATGATGCACATTAGATACCTTGACGGCATCTTCTGAGAGGTAAAAGGGAGCAAGATTGTTAGTACATTTGTACATGAGCACTGCTCGCAGATACATAAACCGCTTTTGTAAAGGCATCCAGCCTAATATATTAAATAAGTCACTGGACGGAGTATCATACCCTTTACTTAGAATTAATCTGGCAGCACGCTTTTGTAGTTTGAACAGCTTTTCCGTGTGCATGTGAAACCTTTCGGACCAGATTTGTGAGCAATAATCAAAGTGGGGTAGAATAAATGCATTATAAAGCAATTTGATAGAGCCAGCTGGAATATACGGTCTCACACGGCGAAGCATACCCAACTTAGCTTGTACAGTACTCACAACCTTGTCTATCTGATCAGTCCATTTCAACTCATCGTCAATAATAACTCCAAGACACTTAGTTTTATGGACTCGTTTAAGTACAGTGCCATTTACTTCCACTCTTAAGTCAGTAATGTCGTTAATTTTGACTCTAGATCCTATAATCATCACATTGGTTTTATCGTAGTTTAAGACAAGACGATTTGTATTCAACCAGCAAGAGATCTGCGTCAAAGCAAGTGATAATTTTTGTTGAACTTCAGCAGTCGTTTTGCCACTGACTGTTAGAGTTGTATCATCAGCAAACATGTCAACTACACCATTACTGACTGAGGAAGGCATTGAATTAACATAAATAGAAAACAATAGCGGGCCGAGGATAGAACCTTGTGGTACACCATTAACAACATTCTGAGGTTTAGAAGAAGCTTTGTCTACGTAAACTCTTTGCGTACGACCTGACAAGTAACTTTTAAACCACTTTAAAGTACCCGCTGAACAGCCAAGCGAACTTAATTTAATGAGAAGGATGTCGTGGTTAATTGTGTCAAAGGCTTTTCGCAGGTCTATGAAAGCTACACCAGTTAGATCGCCACCATCAACATTTCTGCTCCACTGGTTGACCAGTTTGGCAAGAATAGTTGTTGTAGAGTGCATTGGACGAAATCCTTATTGATTCGGGTGCATGAGTTTACGTTCATTGATATACTCATACAACTGATTACAGACAGCACGTTCTAAGATCTTACAAACTATTGGCAAGATCGAAATAGGGCGATAGTTTCCTACGTCAGATTTATCGCCAGATTTGAAGATTGGTATTACTTTAGCACTCTTCATTCCTTCAGGAACATACCCATGCTCAATAGACAGATTAATGATTTTTGTCAGCGAATACATGATGGCAGGGGAAGCAATTTTTAACAGGCGACAGCTGATTTGATCATCCCCTGTAGATTTGCTAACATTCACACTATTGATAGTTTTCTCAACGAAAGCAGGTGAAATAGGCCTGAGATTAAACACACACCCATTATTAATAGCTTCCTCAGTGTACATATTATTGCTATCGGGTGTCATGACAGGCAAATCTTTTGTAACGTTGCGAGCACAGTTCACAAAGTAATCATTAAAAACATCGGCAATCTGACCACTCTCGCTTCCCAACTTGTAATGTAAACAAAGAATGGTATTGCTCCATGGGGGCCCATCAGGCATGGGTAATTTGATAAGCATAACATATTCAGATGGGGACTTAGATAAACCCAAGTGGTATGAAAAATGAGATTAAACTGGGATCTTTCTTGAAATGTATATTCGTAAAATAGTTTCAAATTGGTTAATTTGTACGATAACAAGTTACAACTGCAGTACAGTCCGTAGACTAAAATTAATAAGTAAAGTTCAGAGTAAAAGTTTCAATAGAAAAAGTACACATTGTATACATAAACTAATAATGCATATTGTTATCAATAATGGAAGTCAAATAGTGCCAGGGTTAAAGAGGTGAGCCCTTGTTTCACAAGCCCCGTGAATATTTGTTGGTAACCTTAATATCTGTCGACTGCCACATAAATATCTGGCGGCCGCCACAAGTACTGTAATTATCTGTCGGCCGCCACTTATAATATCGCACTGCCACATACAATTCCCATATTTATGATAGACTTATGTGCAAACAGGGATTCTTCGATATGCCAGCCAATCTTACATCCAAAGTTGTGTCTTTTTAGATTACGAATGAGAACAATAAGATCTCAATAAATTCAATTCGGTGAATGGCTACATCGAGCACAATTTGAGCGCAAACATGACGGCGGCAGATCTGTTGACGTCTACTACTACTATGGCCGAGCCACTACCTATCCAAGGTAAACCCAATGTTTACTTACTGTTGTTTAGTTATGAACATAATAGTAAACTGGACTTAAATTTTTGTTGCATAACAAAAACGAGGTGTTCGGCATGATATTAAAATGTTGGTCGTAATACATCCCAGCTGTCGTATTCGTAATTTTTAAAAAGCCACCACTTGTCAAGTAATGGACAAAATATATGACAAGTACTGTACACAAAGTAAATTGCGACGTTTTTTGTAAACGATGATATTTACATAAATCTTACAATTTTCATCGCCGTGTCTGAGAGACATACTCAGCGGGCCTAGAGCGCCTTCGGCAGGCATGGTCACGTCGATCAACGTGCCGTCGGTCTCGATGTTTGATGAGAAGCGAACCAATTTCAATTTTTTTCAGATTGATTTTAAGTCAGTTATTAAACGTCATACATTATTTCTAAATCAGGTGGACATCTCAGTGAGAACTCGTCTTCTGTTCTTTGTGCAGTTTATTCGCAAGGCATCTAAACAAGACAAGGGGAGACTATAAACAAACATTTTTTAAAACATTTTTTGGTGTGGCTTTTTTTTTTTCAGCAACCCTGTGTGAGCTACCACTAGTGCACCAACTAAGTTCACTAATCATTTGTCCTTGCTTTTGTACATGATGTAAATTTATTTAAGCTTTCTTCGTTTTTTTTTTAAAGGTATGATATTTGCAATACAAGTCCTTTTATTCCAACTTGCACTTTGTTTTATTGCATTTATATTAGTACATTTTGGTCTTGAGTTGTCCCAACTGGGTTGCCGTACTCTGTTTTAAAATATATATTTTGGTATCTGCGCAGATGTCAAAATTTAGTTTTTAGCTTGACCGTTTACGTTCAGGTAATAGGTCTAAGACATTTCCATAGACAGTAAAGCCTGGTTATTTTGATAAACTTATAATTTTGAGTCTCTTTTCAGTAACCGATGGGACCCGGTTGAACAAGACAAAAGAATTTGGTACAATTAAAATATTATGTTACCTTATACTTTTTAATTTTTTCAAATTTCAGGTGTAGCACTCTCTGTGACCTACCGTTGTTTCAAGTTAAAGTTTTGGAGGATTCCACCAGGCAGTACTTGACGGGAAACTCGAACAGTAATTAACATCCTGGTGATGTTGTTACCAGGCCAGATTTAAGTGTGTTGGTGTAATATGGTGTCCTGTCCAAGAATGCTGCAGCCAGAGTTGCAGTCTATCTGTCACTTCGCTAAACATGGATGAATTCTGCGTTCTTGTGAAAGTACCATGACAGTTCTTTGCTGTTGTATCATCATATGGACACCGTATTCAGCTGGAACTTTCACATGTGACTTTATTGTATATTTCTTTATAATTTTGCCTAGAAATAAGCCTTACATAGACAAAAACCAATCTATGAGCCTACTTTTTATTTAGGTCATTTGTTATTTATATGTTGTAAACATGTACCGTTGGGTACTGCCTAATTTTTGGTTTATTACAGGTATTATAGGGGATATGTACAGCCAACAAAAATAGTCACAAAAACATTAATTGATCTTGTGTTATTAACCTTTTACTTGAAATAACAAGCCTGTGGAAATATTTGTGAGTCAGAAGAAAATAGTGAGAAACCATGCTCATTATTTTGGGTTCTAACAACCGAAGTCAGCTATAGTGCGTTTGTTTTAAGGTTTTCTTGATTATGAATTAATATTTCACAGAAAAAAGGGTTCCAGTGTGAACTGCAGAACATTTTTAATTCTGTATAATGACTTTAAAATAAAGAAAAAGCACATTCATTGTTGATTTAAGATAAAGAAAAAGCCATGTTCATTGCTTTACGTGGTTTCAACTTAGATGGTTTATTAAGGTCTCCGAATTGCCAGGGCGTCCTTGAAGTTGCTTTTAATTATACTTAGCATTAATATTTGAATGCTCAATTAAATTAATTTGTACTGGTTTACATGGGTATGTGTGTGAGCAATTCATGCAGCTGGAAGAAAAAACTTAAAATAAATAATGTTTCAATAAACAAGAAAACAAATGTTACCGTGTTGTCATTAATGGTGGTAAATAATTATTGAAATAAAATTAACTGACCATCCATAGGTTCCCTCGAGAGAAGGGTAAAACAAAACTATCTATAATTTGTTTATTATTTTTGTTTATTATTTTTTATTATGGGCTTGGGCGGTGGGTGGAATGCACCAAACAATTTGTGAGCCAGATGAGAGAAAGCCAAAGAGAAAAATTGTAACAATTATGGTTTTTCCTTCTCAATAATCTAGATGACCGGTGTAAAAGTTTTTCAAACAAAACAAACGAAAACTTTTATTCTAAACAACGACGAAATAATTTATAGCAACGCCTCGTGTGTTTTCACAAGATAGTCGGGCACCTCAATGTTTACCCAACACCGCATTCAGTTCGAAGTAAGGCATGTAAGGAGCAAGACCATTTTGCCTAGCGTTTTCTTACGCAGCAGCTGATTATTTTTTTTTATTATTATTATTTTATTTGCCATAACAGTACAAAACAAAATACAAGACAATATACCCCGAGATGGGCAATGGAAAAGTACAAAAGCAAATTCATACTATGATCCGTTGATCTGTTGCCCCACATCTGGGGTACACAATGAAATAAATATAGATTTAAACATATAATATAGTACACGCAATAATAAAAGCAGATAATTATACAAAACCAATAATAAATAAATAATAAATAACTAATTTATAAAACGAAAATAAATGAGTAAAATAACAGTAAAAGTAAAGATAAACAAATAAAGAAGTATGTATATATAAATAAATAAATAAATAAACTTGTAAATAAATAAATAAATAAACTTGTTAATAAATAAAAACGATTTAAATAAAAACGATTTAAAATATTGCACAAGTGAATGGGCTATAGCAGGCTATTAAAAGGGTGGACTAAACCCCAAACAAGTCCCAACACTAGAGCCACACTCCCCTCCCCGGAGAATTATACATGTATAAATAAATAAAAATGAGAACAAATAAAATAGTATAAAATTTACAAGTAAGAAAGAGTAACACAAAAATACGGACAGAAAGCCCTGCCCAAACTGAAGAAAAATAATAAAAACTATTCAAGTTGATTCATGAGATTGGCAGACAGAATATCTAAGTGATTTGAGGAAGCTGTGGAAGGGCAATAGCAGTAGGGAATTACGAATGTTTTCTGGTAAACTAGACCAAAGTCTGGGGAAAAGATGAGAAGCAGACAAATGCAAAGCATCGGTTCTAGCATACAGGTGTTTGAAGGTGAGAACGTCAGGATATCTATGGTTGACAGAAATGATGCCAGCCACATCACAATGAATAAGGTTAAACTTACACTTAATGATAAAATACAAAACAGAAAAATTACGACGAATTGACAGAGACGACCAATTAAGGGACTTAAGTCTATCGGGGTAAGACATCTCACCCATCCTCTGCCCAAGAATAAATCGAGTAGCACGTTTTTGTACCCGTTCAAGGGCATGAGTCTGGAGAGATGTATGAGGGAGCCATGCTGGCATACCATATTCTAAAATAGGGAGAACTAGAGATTTATAAAGACAGAACTTGGCTGAAACAGAAGAATTGAAAGCAATGGTCTTAATGAGGCCCAATGTTCTATTGGCACTTGAAACAACATTCTTGATATGGTTATCCAAGAGAGCTGAGCATTCAGAGTGACTCCAAGGTATTTGACAGAGGTTGTGGGTTGCAAGGGAAAACCTGAAAGAGTGTAAACAGGGGGGTTGAGAGAGTGTTTACGGGAAATATGCATGATTTTGGACTTTGTAGGGTTGAACGTCATACCATTGGAGACACTCCAAGTGCTCAGCTCATCAAGGTCATGCTGGAGGGAGCTTACATCTAAACAGGAACGGATTGGACGATAAATTATTACATCATCAGCGAAAAGAACACAATTAGAACTGAGGTTGTAAGATATATCATTGATGAAAAAAATTGAATAACAGAGGCCCAAGAACACTACCTTGAGGAACACCAGAGCTAACTACGGACCATGAGGAGTTCATACCTACAAATGTGACTCTTTGTTGACGATCAACCAGAAAATCTTTAATCCAACTCCAGAGAGAGCCACGGATGTTAAAATTACTAGCAAGTTTACGTACAAGTATATGATGGGGCATACGGTCAAAAGCTTTACTCATATCCAAGAATACTGCATCAATCCTTGGGGACTACGCTTATCTAAAGTGGTAGCCCATGAATGATACACATTCATAAGTTGGGTGACACAAGATTTGTGAGGAACAAAACCTGGCTGCTTATCAGACATTCATAAATACCCCAGACAGTTTCGCTATTCCTATTGGTGGAGAGCACGTCACGTGGGTGTGTTTAAACCGCTGATAAAGACATAGCTGGAGCTGTTTAAGACCGGTTGTTTTCGGATAGCATTTGTGCGGGTTAGCCCACAACCTCGTTCTCGGGGTGATCGATCTCGCCGCGCCATTTTAGTCCATGGATACGAGGATGCATTACTACGCGCACCAATGCATATCCGAAAACTGTCTCATAAAAATGCACCACACGTACAGAGCTCAAGGACGTCGGAAAACATAAGTTTTTACAGAGTTTCCTACTTTATTACGCCTTTTAACCAAAAGGGCATTTATGAATGGGAATAAAAGGGTAGCGACTCGTTCTTAAACGGCCGTTTAAAACCTTGCAGGGTCGTGGCCGTGCGATAAAGGCCCTCGCCTTCGGCTCGGGCCTTTATCGCACGGCCACGACCCTGCCGGTTTTAAACGGCCGTTTAAGAACTCGTCGCTACCCTTTTATTTAGAATTTAAATGATCTTTAACAACATTAGATAACAGTCTCTCCATGATCTTGCTAACGAGAGAAATGAGAGCAATAGGCCTATAGTTACTAAGAAGGGAACGGTCACCAGTTTTAAACACGGGGGTAATATTGGCAAGCTTCCAACCACGGGGAAGGCGTCCACAGGCAATGGAATCATTGAAGATCCTAGAGAGCTGGAGAGATAGTAGAAACTGTGTTACGCAAGAATTTAGCGCTGATTCCATCTAACCCAGGAGCCTTCCCCAGAGGTAAAGAAGATAAGGTACGCTGAATATCATCAACTGAGAAGTTAACACTAGAAGTATGTTTAAAAGACAATGGGGTGGGTGATCGTTTCCTGCTTCGAACAAAGGCCCAAAAACGTTTTTTGTTGTCCTTGGATGAAAACATGTTATTAACAAAGCCTTGCAAGTGCAATATTTTAGCTGATTACGTACAAGTTTATAAGAGTTCCAATCAGCAAAAGATCCAGAGCGCTTAGCCTTGGAAAACAGTTTACGCTTTACTGAGCACAAATGTTTCAGGTCAGCATCAACCCATGGAGAATTGTTCCTTTTCCTTGTCCGCTTTATAGAACCAGGAATGGCGTCTTTGACAGCAGCATTAATCAGGTCCAAAACACCTTCCCAAGAAGAGTCGATGTCATCGTTGTCAACAACAAGATCCCAGGGAGCATATTGGGGGAGAGCGTTGAGATGAGTGATGGAATCAGGATTGTAAGACAAAAACTGTCTAACAACAGAGGGATGCGGGGGAGAAGTATTCAGACGAGTGACGAACTGAACGGCAAGATGATCGCTGGTAACAGGGTTGGGAACAGTCTCAACGGATACGAAGTTTATGCGGAGAACTACTGAAGACCAAATCGATGGTGGACCCAGAAGAAATGGTATCATCACTACATGGGGGACGGGTGATGTCTGTGACAAGCTGAAATAGGTTTAACGAGTCGGCAAATTCATACAAATGAGAGCGGTTCGGAGAGTCGGCTACTGCAGGATTACAGTCAATGTTGAAATCTCCCATGAGAATAATACAGTCAAATTTGGGAAGAAAGTGACCACGGCGTTGAGATCATCCCAAAACGAAGTAGTTGCGCAGGGAGGGCGATATAATGTGCCAAGAAGACATCTTCCACGATGACAGGATAAGGACACCCACAAGAGTTCAAGCTCAGGGGAGTCAAACTCGGCATGGTGGACAGGATGGATGTTTGCTTTGACTGCAGTCAAGATGCCACCACCGCGAGAGGGACGGTCCTTGCGGAAGATCAAGTAGTCGTCAGGGAGTCCCAAGATGGCGTCCGAATCATGCTCCTTGAGCCAAGTCTCTGTGAGTGCCAGGATGTCAGGCGGGGTCGAAGAGGCGATAGACGTGGCAAGATCCAAACCCTTGTTTCGGACACTACGGGCATTAAATAACAGCCCAGATAGGTGACTAGGGGATGCGGTTGGGAGTGATGGAGTGTTATCTGAGATACTTGGAAGTCTTCTAGAGAGCGAAGCTGGATTGTTTGGAATGTCAACTGACGGATGAGAGGAATTTGGCAAATCGGCAAATGCTTCTTGGAGTGAAGTGTCACTGCATGATGAGAATGGCAGTGATGCAGTAAAACAGCTTGGACAGAATGTGCATTTTATTGACGGCTTCTGAGAATCTGACCAATCAGAGTGTTCCGTCCACTTTTGGACAAATTCGCCTTAGGTAGGGTGTGTACAAACCGAAAAACAATGTTCCCAAGTCTGTGATCGTAGGTTAAAGACGGAGGTAAATGTACAAGAGGGCGCTATTTCAGGCAATTATGTATTGGCTATCAGGTAGACTAAAAACCACGAGCACAGACTTGGAACCAAGTCTAACTGGGGATAAAAAATATAACCAACACGCATGCAACCAACACATGCCCACACGTACACAGGTACGACGAATAGAGCTCATTATTTATGCGGCTGACCCTTCGGTGGCCTTTCAGTAGTCAACCGCAAACGGCCACCTCCTCTACAAATGCAAAGCCCGATTAGAAACGAGTATTTCAAAGGCCGTCTACGCTGAAACGCATGAGGGCGATATTCAAATATCTATTCAGGGAAATTTGCAAGCCTGGACCGTGCCTGAATATTCTACTGATTTCATGCAAATATGTAATCGGTTTTTCACTATTTTCTCGTGACCCAGATAGCCGATCGATCTCAAACTTCTACAGGTTTGTCAGTTTATGTATATGGTGGATTACATAAAGATATTACACTGCCATCAGCGACTATTTGTTTAGCAAAAACCAATTCTGTAATGTTCCTTTAAGTTCATATAATCATGGAGATAAAATCGAGAGAAGTTAATGCAAAATTATATGACTTTCAACTTCCAGACTACAACGAATCCTTTCAGAGCGGCCTTGCGAATAAACGAATTCGCATGCAGAGTGGTTTTTTTGAAGCAACACGCCCGAGCGTAAACGAAAACATTTTGTTTGCGATCGTATTTATCACTTTCTGAATTCCCAATGATGTAAGGGGTTCTCCCAATATTATTGATTGCGCAGTCTGCGAATTAATCTAGTGACGTCATTGATCCAGAAGTCTCCCCGCCAGTCTCCCCGCCAGTCTCCCAAGCCCGCTCTCGTTAGCTAGCTCTCGGTAGCACGCTCACACCGGATTGGTCACACGGAGAAGCAGGGCGGAGATAGCAGCGTGAGTGGCGGGCTCTTTGTGACCAATCCGGTGCGAGCGGGCCACCGAGACCGGGCTACAGAGAGTGAGCTGCCAGACACTGATGTTTAATGCAATAGCAACTGGCCAATCAGAACCAGGGAGCACAACGAAAACAACTTTTGTTTGCGATGCAGGATACCGACTCTATTCGAAGCCAATACATCAATTCTTCAATTAAATTAAAAGTTTGATTAGTCACGTTAAAAGGTACATGAAATTCCTTTTCCTCGTGTGAAAAGTGTATTTAAAAATAAAAATGATAAAATAGAATTAGCTGTTGCAAACTGCTTACCAACCAAAAGGACCTGTGGTATAAATGCAGAAATATAAGTTAGTGGCCTGACGTTTCGACCCTAGCAGAGTCTTTCTCGGGCCTTCGAGAAAGACTCTGCTAGGGTCGAAACGTCAGGCCACTAACTTATAAAAAAAAAAAAAAAAAAAAAAAAACACACACACCACTCAATAATAACAATAATAGGTGTTTAAAATGATTACAGATCAAACACAGAGAGGAGACAGTGCCACAATAAAAACCCACAACAGACATTAGCAATGTAAAAATACAGACTACATACACAAGTTCACCTCCACTTCCTAAGTTAAAAACTCTCTCCTGTGACTTATAATAAACATTCGAGTTGCACTGGGTATAAAAGAAAACTTATGGCGGTTTGTCCGCAAAATTATGCGATTGTAAAACTCCTCATAAAATAAATTAAAAGGGTTTACACATAGTCGTTCCTTCAAGTAAGTTATAATAACTTCTTAGTTCGATTTTGTTTCAGGTGATTTTTCACTGAGGCACATTTACACCAAATGAGTTTGTAGTAAAAGAAAAATAACCAGGAATGCATACTTTCTGATACTCATGCCGTATGGTGCAGCCGACAGGGACTAGACTACGGGTGCAGCAGGATGATCTATCGCTGGGGGAATGTGTCGTGAACGTACCTCACGTGGGTGTACGCCGTCCATACCTACCCGGTGAAAAGTGCGACTGGCTGATTAGTCCGGCAGCCAAAAGGCACTTTTTACCTGAACCTTGCAGCGGAGGATATATAACAGGTTTTGATTGATCCATGTTCAGTAGACCTTGTACAAACAGAATCTGCATGATGACACACTGTGAAGTTTGGGCAATTCGAGATATAGGCGGAATATTCCTCCAATTTTACAATCCAGAATAGTCATGATATCAGGTGGAATCTGCAAAAAAACATTATATATCCAACAAAACGTGGTTCACCCCTTTGGTTCACCCCTTTAGATAGTAATCATTATACCGGCACGGCTCACATGCACACTGGACTGCTCTACGGAACGCTGCACCCAGCAAGTTATACACGGTCTATGGAGGGATTCAGAAGTAGGATCGGAGACAGCAATGTGACTTTGAGGTAATTTTCTCTAACTTTAATCTCTGTTTACTAATCCTTAATAGGCCTACTTGGTCACCCACATTTCATTTTAAACTTCACTGGTCGCTGTCTTTCGATAACAAAAATGTCCATACTTTACCCTCGTTCTCACCACTTACTTCAAAGGGTTTAACATTTAAGAGTAATTTCACTTAAGTACAATGACATAAATTTTGAAAATACTTGTCAGGATAAACAAAAATAGACTTTTAAGAATCAGTACACAGACCGGGCCTTTCGACCGGGCAGATCGACCGAGCCGTTCGGCCGTGCCGTTCAAAAGACCGTGCAGGCGTGCAGCCGGGCCGTTCGAACAGGCAGTGCGGTCGGGCCGTTCCGTTCGGCCGGGCCGTGCTCCGTATTCTGATTATTTTCCATTTGCACTAAGTGAATGTTTGACAGAATTGGGTTAACTTCTGGTCCTTGCTTTATATGAAAAAGCCTTCAAGTAATTAGTTGCGATAATCGTAAAATCCTTCCACACCCATTCCCCGACGGTCGCACACCGGAGGGTTACGAGGCAACAAAATATCCGTAATTACAATTTCGACAATTTTTGCCAGACAAGTCACCAGATTTGCAAAATTGTGACCACTTTCAAATATTATGACACACATGCGGATATTTTGTACATGTGTTGTCTAGTAATCCTCCGGTCTGCGACCGTCCCCGTCCGGAGGAAGGTGGAGGGTTACGATTATCACAACTATTAAGTAAAGACAATTAATTTGGCGGGTCGTGCTCCGTAATTTTGATTATTTCCCATTATCGCAAAGTGAATGTTTGACAAAATTAGGTTTAATTCTGGTCCTTGCTCTATTAGCCTGCATACTATTATATGTATGGTATATAGGTATATATATATATATATCTTAAATTTTGAAGTCTTGATTAGCGTTCTTCACCGGTTTGTTCTATGCGGTTTTGTTTTTTAAGACATAATTTCTCGTAATAATGAGGTTTGTTCATGTTTCCAGTAGCTAGACTCGAGATAATGGAAATACTAGAATTTGTGTTCATCGGCAGTACATTTATTACCCGTAAGTGCGGGCGAATGGACAGATCATGCAGCGCAGCATGGAGGGTGTTGGTCCAAGCTTTGATAATAAATATTATTTAAAATTTTAATTTTCTACCAGCAGACATTCATTATTTATTTTATGGAGTTGTTTCCCATTTTGAAGTATTTTAATGTAACTGAATAAAACTTACATCCAGGGATTCTACAAACTAAGTGATATATAATCTGATGGTAAGCTTAGGGTTTTATCAACTTCAATGATGATGTGGGCCATTCAGTGGTCTCAAACAAAATAAAAATGTTCAATAGAGATTATAATAATAATCTTGGTATCATACAATCATGTACTACGTCAGAGCAATTCGTTACTGATCTTTACTACACTAACTATGGGCATGTGGCCTTAACCCTGGCCCTCAACAAAGTAAAAGTACAGTGCTCTTGAACGGCATTATTGTCAGATACTGCGTGTTATTATTATCATAACAGTGTTTTTTCTGTCTATATACGCATATGTTATTGCCTTAAAAAATAACTGGAATTAGTCATGTAAAAATTGTTAGCCTTTTCAAAATAAGATTTATTTGTGATCGAGCAGTTCACAAATTGTGGGAAAAAAGGGTAAACGAAAAATTTGCGATCGTATTTCTCATCTTTGGAATTTCGAATGATGTAAGGGGATTTTCCCCAATTGATTGCGAAACATAAACCGGCCATTCTGTTATGTTACGTTATTTAGTGCAGACGTTGCGCAATCATACATGAAATAATTGACTGGATTTACATGGTGAAATGTAAACACTTTTCTCACACAGAATCCCTAAAATATCACAAACAATGAAAGGTCACATGGGTTATTCGAGAAACGCCCAATGCGAACGTTACAAAGGCACTTCACAGCACAGAGGCCTTGTAGAATTACTACGAAAAGGTAAAACTACAACAGCAAAACATTCCCAACTTGTAATGTAAACAAAGAATGGTATTGCTCCATGGGGGCCCATCAGGCAGGGGTAATTTGATAAGCATAACCTATTCAGATGGGGACTTAGATAAACCCAAGTGGAGTGAAAAATGAGATTAAACTGGGATCTTTCTTGAAATGTATATTCGTAAAATAGTTTCAAATTGGTTAATTTGTACGATAACAAGTTACAACTGCAGTACAGTCCGTAGACTAAATTTAATATTAAGTAAAGTTCAGAGTAAAAGTTTCAATAGAAACAGTAAGCTTTCAAAATGTATACATAAACTAATAATGCATATTGTTATAAATAATGGAAGTCGAATAGTGCCAGGGGTTAAAGAGGTGAGCCCTTTTTTTTACAAGCCCCGTGAATATTGTTGGTAACCTTAATATCTGGCGACTGCCACATACATATCTGGCGGCCGCCACAAGTACTGTAATTATCTGTTGGTCACCACTTATAATATCGCAGCTGCCACATACAATTATATAAAAATTATCTGAAACCAAATTATAGAGTAAGGCTGATCGCATCTTATTATACAGCAATCCTTCACCGATCTTGAACTCTTGGTGGCAGCAGATATGCCTCCATTACTGCGGTGTACCTGGGTGGTACTGCGCTGCCTAGCGACTGGTATAAGGTTTGGGCTACACGGCGATCATTATTTTGATCAGTCGCGGGTTACTGGACTTTCACTTTGCAAATCGCTTAAACCCGTCGCTAGGCAGCGCAGTACCACCCAGGTACGGGCGCACCACTAGTCTTGGTGTTTGCTCGGTACACACAGAATCAGTACCAACGTTCGTCGGGTATACACTGTGCACGTTTGTAATGAATAAACATAGAGGGCGCTGTGACTAGTGGTATTTTTCGGCTCACCGACATCTGGATCTCACCAAGGTCTTGGCCATTAATTGCTATTTGGAGGCGTGACCAGACTATGTAAATGACTTATAATTTATGGAGTATTATATCACGTGACTGATTGAAAACGAATTATGCAAACTATTCGCGTGACGACGCGCAACGACGCTAAATCCATGCCATGGCCAAAGGTCAATAAGCTCGAGTACATCATCATGGCCGCTTCCACAAAACTTAGCGAGGCAGACATATTTCAAGCTGAAGAACATGCTTGCAGTCGTTTAGGCTTGAATGTTTTAAAGAAACAACAGTCTGAAGCTCTTGATGCCTACCTCCGCGGGCACGACGTTGTTATTTGCCTTCCTACTGGCTTTGGAAAGAGTGTAATATTCCAAGCAGCGCCAATGTGTTGGGACTTCCTCAACGCCAATGATGTTGGGACTTCCTCAACGCCAATGATGTTCACGATGTCTCACGATGCGTTCCAAAATCTCTGGCTATAGTTGTTGTACCCTTAAAGTCCTTAGCCATGAACCAGTTGGAATGATGTCAGGCGATTGGTCTGGAAGCTGCCACTGCAATTGCAGAGATTACTGATGAGGTTTTGGAAGGTGCTGGACAGGGCAAATACTCTGTATTGTTTGCCAGTCCGGAAGCTTTGCTGAGAGACAAAGGTACAGAGTTTCTGCATCTTCCATCTGTGTACAGTCGGGTATGTGGCCTATTCATCGATGAAAGCCATTGTGTTACCAAATGGTAAGTACAATACCATCCATTACAATACAGAGAAATACCATTACAATACAAATTATAAGTCAACTCAAAGTTGCAAGGAAAGAATATCTAAAACCACCAGCACCACCCTTTCACAATTATTCCTAATCAAACCATTACCATGGCAACAATTATTTATAATATTCTGTATCATGTATGGTACCCGAACCCAAACAAGACGTTATGGACACATGGTAGTAGGTAGTGGTAGTCAAAAGTAGTACAGTACAGCCCCGTAAATAGTGCCAATATGTTGGACTACCTCTGCTTAGTCCCAGGGCAGTGCCACTATAGCCAGTGTAGTGTAGTAAGTATTAAAAAGTAGTTGCGATGATTGTAACCCACTCTACCGACAAGACTAAAGCCCGTCAGTAGAGAGGGTTACGATCATCGGAACTGTTACTATGCCTACAAAGTAAACGTATGTCAAAATTTAATTGTTGACATATTTAAATTGGCCTTGGGCCTAAGACAAAGTTTCCATTCTGTTTGAAGTTTTACACTTGATATGTTTACCTCTGCACATTAATTTTTTGCATAATGTGTACACACGTAAGGCAGACTACAACAATAAAATGCAGCCTTCAAAAAAAATGTGTACATTCCAAATGTACAATTGGATATATACTATGTACATGTATTTGTACCTACTAGTACTAGGACTTGATATCAAATCATAACACTCGACTACTGTATGTGAATGTACAGGTAACTTGCATGTTTTCTAATTGGTATTTTACAGGGGCCAATCTGCAGTGAAAACAGCAGCATTCCGAAAATTGTATGGAAACTTGGGAGAACTTCGAAGCCGCCTCCAAATGGATACACCCTTGATTGCAATGACTGCCACAGCCAGTAGTTCAGTCAGGAAAGCTGTTGCAGACAGTCTCTCACTGAGAGATGTTGTGCTAATTCACACCAGCCCAATTCTGCACAACATGAAACATATTGTGCTGAAAACTAAAAGCACACAAAGTAAAGATGTATTAGGTTGGTTGTGCTCCGAAGTCACAGAGAAAGGCCTCGACACTGAGAGATTGATAATCTATTGCCAGAGTAGAACTACATGCAGTGAGCTCTTCTCCATGTTTAAGTGCAGAGTTCCTGGGGATAAACATGTGTATTTTAACATGTACCACACGGACACAGAACCTGAAGTTCAAGAAGCAATCATTAGGAGCTTTTCCAATCCACATGGGACTGTCAGGGTTTTGTTCGCAACAATTGCTTTTGGATTAGGAGTTGACATCAAGGGGCTTCACCATGTCATAATGTATGGATCACCTACTGATCTTGATGGTTACTTTCAACTAAGCGGTAGAGCTGGAAGAGATGGTGAACAAAGTTACTCTATCCTCATCAAATATCCGTCTGCCAGTGGCATCCCCATCAAGGAAGAGATGAAATCACTCGTGAGTACAGATTCATGCAGGAGAGAACTAATTCACACAGCATTTCCTGGGGTACATCAGACAGCTCCGTGTAACAAGGCACACAACTGCTGTGACAACTGTGCTCTTACATGTTCCTGTGAAGGAGACCATTGCTCTGCACCACCAAAATGTGTTGAACAAAGTATAAAGATTGGAATTTATTCCGGCCCTGAAGGATCTGAAGTCCCCATGAGGTCTGTACCGATTGGAGTACAGGACCAAATAAGGGAGGAGTTACACAGGTTTCACTCGCATATCAAAGGGTCATCTACCACACAGGAGGATGATCACATGTACGCTGGAACAGATATTGTCTGCGGTCTCTCAAGTGTCACCATTGACCAAATTGTGAATGAGCTCACATTTGCATTTTCGTATTCACAATTTTGCCAGAGATGGCAATTTCCCAATCATGAGTTAGCACGACGCATTTGGGAAATCTGCAACACTTTTTCCAATCTAATGCCAGCCGAAACTCACAACATTTTGGGTGATACATCTTCCAGCGGCGGATACAGGGGGGGGGGCGTGGGGGGCGCACGCCCCCCCTTTTTGCTTGAGAAAAAAAAAAAAAAAAAAAAAAAAAAACCATCAAGGAGAAAAGTGAGAGAGAGACAAAATTAATGACTAAGTATTTTATTTCAAAAAAGCTACTAAAAATCCGTACCTCGTACACTTTGTTTCATTTGTGGACCACTATTATTTCACTGACAGACATTGTCTCACGTGAATCTTGTGTACTGTGTGGAAAAAGAAGCGTGTTTTTCTCACACACTGAACATGCCTGGCGCGGGGATCCGGGGGCGTGAAGATCATTCACCCACATCGTGAGTCGACCATGCATGCCACCTGTGTGTGTGTACATTGTGCAAAGAAGTTTCTGGATGGAAAGTCAGCACTCGCGCGCGCTAAATACAATGTGACTTTTACAATACGAACTTCCGGAAACTAGTGAGGACATAGCCCCATGATTAGGGCCAATCCACTTCGTATCCTTGGCCCAGTGCATCCTTTTTTTCTGTGGTCGATTTAATTTTTAATCCGGGTTATGAAACGTACCGATCGAATGCTACTGTACTTGTAGAAGGCCCTAATGCTGAATTGTTTTTTTTAAACATCACAGATCTTTTGGGAAAATTGTTTGCTTTTCGAGTCGCGAGTGTGATTTTTTCCCCACTTATTAACTTGCGGGAAAACCATTGTTAGGTTCCCTCAACAATCAACAACAGTTAGACGATCAACTGCTGATATTTAATGGGGACCAGACTGATTTAGTCAGCGCGCCGAGCGCAATCAAGGTTTTGTGAAATACGCGTAATGCTGTGCGCATCTTAAGCCCGTCTGGGAAAGATATAGACCTTTCTTTTGTTGATAAACAAAGTGCGCCGGTTGGCATGGACGGCCGAATGTTTGGCAAAACATTCAATCGTGTTAAAAAATGTTGTGACCAAATTCAACATTTTCTGTAAAGATTCATGAACGGAAATACCTTCCATGATTGGTTGATTGTTTCCAACAAATTCAACACTATTTTTGAATATTTTGTGTAACACTGCTACAAACTGTGATGTGGCAATCTGTTTTTGATTTGCAGTTATGGCTTTCCATAGTTTTTCAACCTGGGTTGGCAAAAACTCGGGCTGTGACGTTGCAAAAGAAAGGTCTATACTATGCTCAGCGCGTTATGTAAATCAGTCTGGTCCCCATAGATAGTTTAAATGTTGTGAAATTGTTAAGGGAACCCAACTAGGTTCTCGCGCAAGTTGTTAATACGCGTTATCAAAAAATTCACTCTCGCGACTAGAAAGGCAATCAATTTTCCCCCAAAATCTGTGATGTTTTTAAAAAAATGTTTAGCATTTGGGCTTTCTACAAGTAGGCCTACAGTAGCATTCGATCGGTAAGTTTCATAACCCGGATTAAAAACTACATCGGGCACAAAAATAGGATTGCAATGGTGCTTAGGCCCAATTGGCAAGGATACGAACGAAGTGGATTGGCCCTACTCATGGGGCTAGTGAAGACATAGCATCGTATAATCATGGTGTCTCACTCTGTTTAGAAAATCACAGATTTTTTTCGTATTCAAGAAAGAGGGTAAATATCCGTTGTGTTTCTTTCAAACTAGTCATTATCAATTGTGCAGATAGTACAACGATGTAGGGCTGGGGGAGGGGGCTAGGCCTCTAGTAGGCCTACCCTCACCTTGTCGTACATTAATGTTATTGTTGCTCGATCGCGCTGTCACTGAAGACAAGCACAGCTTGTTATTTTGTGTCACATTCTAATCCTCAAGTATGTGAAAACTAAATGACAAAGAGACCCTATTTGGTTATTTTAAAAATTGCACTATCGTTTAACTCACCAACAGTTTTTCCCCCTGAATAAGTATAAGTTGTAGCCTGCAGTTTGATTTTATAACTCAGGATGGCCGATTCAAATCGATGACTCCCAACTCGAAAATAATGTTTTAATAATGATCTTGCAAAAACAAAATTGGTTTAAGTGGTCAGATATTGCATGAGATCGTACCACAGAGCATCTAAAATCCTGTTTTGCGGGCCCCGGAACCGGCCCATGCCGTTAGGGGTTCGCATTATGCGCTCGAGTCGTAGGCGCCACAAATTGCATTTACCATTTGCTGCTTGGTAAATTTTCACACCCCCCCGTTTGGAAAATCCTGGATCCGCCCCTGTCTTCAAGTGAAAGTGAGAGTGATGACGATGAAGTCTCAGATGAGTATCGGGAACCTGTTATTGTTTATAGTGACAGTGACTGATTTAAAGGCAGCATTCTTTTGGTAATTGTCAAAGACCAGTATCCTCATTTGGTGTATCCCAACATACATAAAATAACCAACCTGTGAAATTGTTACACGCTAATATCAAACTGACACTCAAGAAGTTAACGATGGTGTCCGAGTGAGATTTGTTATCCATGACAATCTGGTAAGAAGTTGAAAGTGCAGGTGTGACTGCTGATGTGTCTGCTGCTGTGACTGCCGATGTGTCTGCCCACTCTTTGACCTTATTGTCAAATCCCTGACCAAAAATGGTTTGCTTGGAAAATACAGTTTGGTACGCTGATGAGAGTCCTCTTGCATGCAAACGTTTGAACCCCTGTTTGCTACAGCCACTCTCTAGAATTGTAAATCCAGTCAGTAACTGGTGTGAGTTCATTGCTTGAGATCTGCAGTTGAAGATTATTGACGCTGCAGTCATTAGATTTGGTGTCAGGGATTCAATGGTTCTGAGCTTGTTTTTGGGAATGTATTTACTTTTTGCTGAGGTTTGCAGTACCTGAAGCAAAGTAGGTGCATGGAGCTCCATTTCTTCTAGTTGATTCATGAAACTGAAGTTTGTCAATCCGTGGAATGATGAATCTCGAAAGCAAGACCTTGTTGCCGGTGCACATATTATTTTGCATTCTTCATCTATCACTTTGAATAAATGCTCTTTTGCACCCTTTAGTTTCAGTACTTCTTTTATTACATCCTCCTCGTTATTGTCATGATAGCAGAAATTGTTGACAGCCATTTTGTTGTTACCATCTTCTTTTCAACTTTGGAGCCATGTCGAAGAATCACCTACAAATTCAAAAAGAAGTGTTGAAGATTAGTTTGAGATTTTGTACAGCTGTGGAAATCCTGTTGAAAAAAAAATACAAACAACTAAACTAAAAAACTAACAAAAACCAAACATATAGCCCCAGAAATGTTATCATACAACAACCAATGACTTGACAAACCACTGGTTCTTATCACAACCATCCTAAAAATCATTAGAAATTTTACCTGCACTGGTTTACATTACAGTACATGTGTACAGAAACACTTCAATTCTTATTTAATTAAATAATTGTTACCGATTACCTTTATAACAATGCATGTTCGTTTACTTCATGAATGATCACAATGCTAACAAAACAGCTCAAAGCACTTTCTTATGAATTAAGAGCTTATCATAATGACCCAATGAAAAATGAACTGTTTATTTTTAATCCTCATTTTTAATTGCAAAGTTTCCCATTCTATACTTAGCCTATATAACTTGGCCTAATTTCAACCAAGCATTTTAATTAGTCCCACTGGGGGTACCATGTTAACAATTTGTACAGAATTGGTTAAATGGAAATACAAAGTACATGTCTCAATTGTAATGCAGCATTTATTGTATTCATATTGGGTGGCCAAAACTGTATTCATATTGGGTGGCCAAAACTTTTCACAGATTTGTATTGTAGGACCATTCATGATAATTTTGTGCACATTCAAGCCTAACACACATGTTTACCTTTTAAATACACTTGTACAAGGTTTAATATATTTGTTTGGCCTTTCCAATAGGGCACATTGCAATTAGTTGGTAGATTATTGCCAAGCCAAGTTTACTTCTAATCTTATCTTACCTCAATGTCTGGAGTCGAAGGTGTGTACACAAGCTTCTTCATGCTGCTGGCTCTTGAGTGAGGACTGCTCGGGAAGTTTATTCTCCTGCAGAACTCTTTTTCTCTGAGGCTGCAACATGGAAATTAACTATGATTTTAAAAAACATGAACAAAAGAAAATAGGTGCTATTCCTAATCCTATGTACTTGTGGAAATAAATTTGTGTTGGCATGTTGGCATAGGTTTTCTTCACCTCCCTTTAGTTGAAAATTCACATGAACTATAGTTTTAATTTAACATAAAAATTAATCAAAAGTGCATCGGCCCAGTTTGTTCATTTTAATCTTACTCAAATGTTCACTTAGGTATGATCGTGACACTTCAATTCTCACCTTTACAGAAGGTGTACCAGGGCTCGATTCTGCTGTCCTTTTCTGCGACATTCTCTTTTTTGGTGAAGAAATTGGGGGTGTCACAGTCGCCATATACTTCCTCTGGATTTCTTCTCTGGTTTGTCGATGCAACTTTACTTTTACAACTTGGCGTTGGCAAATGTTGCATACATACTTTGATTTCACTTGGTCTATGTCCAGTTTTGTAATAAGTGAAATTTCATCTGCTACATTCATGATTGATGGATTAGTTTTCGAAGAGCAATTGAGAGACATATAATGCTTACAGGTAATTAATTCTGTACCGCATAACAAGCACGACCGCACACTCCTGGAAGTGACCATTTTCACGTCTGCTCGATCGCCGTACTACTGCCGAGTAGTTGATGTTCATCGGCAGGCGCAGGCAGGCAGCGCGAACGGCCCGGGCCGATAGTTCACGCTCGCAATATCTCCCCACATAGTACATGTACACTGTTATATAATCGTCGCATGTCGACGTGCATGCAGCTTCATTGAGCTTGTACATGTACTACATACACATATCCACACACTACTTCTTCTTGTGTGAGCTCAACATGATGAATTATTCATAACCAAAGTAAAACGAGATCACTGATTGGCTCCCCCGGAAAGTCGGGGTAGATTTCCAGAAAAACAAAGAAAAAGTTAAGACCCGTCGTTGCAAATGTCCAAGACCTTGGTGGGATCCAGGGAACAAAAATACAAAGCGCCCTCTATGTTTATTCATTACAAACGTGCACAGTGTATACCCGACGAACGTTGTTACTGATTCTGTGTGTGCCGAGCAAACACCATGGTCTTGGAACCAAGACTAGCGCACCACACTAAATAAACTCCCATTGGAACCAATGCTAAATGATAAATATTCAAAAATACTCAAAAAATCATGAAAGTCTCTCAGCCTCTTAAAAACCAATCAAACATATTTTCGGACGACTGAACTTCAGAATTCTTTTCAATTTTTGCCAGGTCAGCCGTTTGGAATTTTTGCTAACTACCCCAGAAGAAAAAAACGCGAAAATGCTTTATCGAGCAGCACTTCTCCACTTACCCGGTCAAATAGGGCCAACTTTAACGCCTAAATTTATCAAGTCTCCTCAAAAGTTGAAGCACAGAACCCCCAGGTTGTGTTAGATTATTATATTTACACAATCTATTAATTGCATGACCCCCAAAACGTTGTAATTAAAAATAAGTTGTGGGTTTACAAATTATGATAAGTAGCTTGGCGCATTAATTCTGGCTTATTTGGTGTGGTGCGCCCGTACCACCGCAATAATGGCGGTATCTGCTGCCACCAAGAGTTCAAGATCGGTGAAGGATTGCTGTATAGAAACAACTAAACAAATTAGTCCGATTTATTTTAAGTATGGATACTAGATACTTGATCAAACAGAATTAAACAAACTGGGCATGTTAAGCGTTAATGACCGTGTTACACAATTCAAACTAAACCATGTTTACAAACAAATTCATGACATGGCACCAGACTACCTCTATCAAAAATTCAGGAAGGTTTCAGATATGCAAAATTATTCAACAAGGGGAAGTTCCACCAATTTTATTGTTCCAAAAATAAAAGGGACAGAGTGCAATACATTTATTTATACTGGTATTCATGAATGGAACTAACTTCGTACTAGCATCAAATGTTCTAACACGTATTGTCAATTTAAAAGGGCAGTGAAACAACATGTCTCCTCTCAATCAAGTTTTTAACAATTTTGTACCTTTTTGATTTCCATGGTTCATTTGTTCATTTTTTCCTGTGCAATTTTTTGTTTTGTATTTGATTGTTTGTCTTCGTGTTTTTTTAAGGACCCCGATGAAAATAAGCCGTTTTATAATCAGCTTTTTGGGCTATACTTGGCTTTTAATCAGTCTCATTGTTATGTATTTTCTCTGTATGCTTGATTTTAATGCCGAATAAAATATAAATAATAATAATAATAAATAATAATAACAACAGCATCTAAAAAAGAAGGAAAAAACCCATAGAAGCGACAAGCCACGTAGAAAAACATTAATTATAATAATTCCCATATTTATGATAGACTTATGTGCAAACAGGGATTCTTCGATATGCCAGCCAATCTTACATCCAAAATTGTGTCTTTTTAGATAACGAATGAGAACAATAAGATCTCAATAAATTCAATTCGGTGAATGGCTACATCGAGCACATTTTGAGCGGAAACATGACGGCGGCTGAGTCTACCGGTGTTGCGTCAGATCTGTTGACGTCTACTACTACTATTGCCGAGCCACTACCTATCCAAGGTAAACCCAATGTTTACTAACTGTTGTTTAGTTATGAACATAATAGTAAACAAATACGCGACGTTTGCGGTTTTTCATGTAACTTCGGGGAGTTGTTTCAAATTTGCCCAATGCATTTTCTTTGGTGCTATTTACCATCGGAAAATAATAGGAGGTAAAAGAAGCCTGTGTATAATATAAGGAACATTCTTTTATACTAAATATTTCAGCAATGGATGGAAGAGAAAAGCCAATAACAATAAATTAAGGAGAAAACTTAAACGTGCAAATTTTTTTTTATTTTTTTTTATTTTTATCAAAATTGTGGATCAATAACAAATAATTACATCAACAGGTGATTTGACCCACTGCCCCCCCAAACTGGCTGTACGTGACTGACATGATTTCAATTCAAACCAATGGCTACGAACACACCAACATTTAGCATGTTTGTCTCTGTGTTGTGTTAACAATGATTTAAGACATTGAGTTCAGAGTGTCTTAATTCTGCCTCTCTGTCAACAACTTGCACAATGCACAATTTCTTTAGAGATGACAGAATAATTGTTGTGTGTATGATGACTCTCATCGCAATCATTGAAGGTGCCAACGAAGTTTACAAATTAAAATATGCCTGTGATAATTATCAATAATGAGGTTGCATGCTCCCTTGAACGCAAACTGCATGCGGTCGACTTGATTGAAGAAATCTTTCTATAGTATGCTCAGTGTTAATAAGAAATTTGCATATGTTTTAAATCATTTACACAGCCAGTACGTCATCAATTGCACTTAATAGCAAAAGACGGCTGAGCGAACACGACGAAATGATCCCAGCTAAGCGTCAAGCTATTAATAACGAAAAACACGACATCGACAAGAACATCCAGAAGAAGTATCTTGGTGAGTAAGAATTGCCATTACAAAAAGCCCGGTCATCAAGGTGAAGCAAATCTGTATCTTGAAACTGGATGCTAATTATTGCTTCTTTGTTCTATGCTTTTCCATTACGTTTTTTTCTCTATGCAAAATCACCGTCGGTTGCAAAAATACCCCGCACCATTGACATTTGTACCTCTTATGTGCCCCCTTACACGGAGGGCAGGGGTACCCACCCCACCCCATTGATGTCTGTGCCTCCTGTGTGCCACCTTGCACCTAGGTTATGTGTACCCAACCCCATTGATGTGTGGGCTCCCTTGCACGGAGGGCACGTGCAGCCCGCCCCAATTGAAGGTTGTGCCTCCTGTGTTCCCCCTTGCACGGAAGGCACGTGCAGCCCGCCCCAAATGATGTTTGTGCCTCCTGTGTGCCCCTTGCACGGAAGGCACGTGCAGCCCGCCCCATTGATGTTTGTGCCTCCTATGTGCCCCCTTATACACGGAGGGCACGTGCATTCTGCCCTCATTGATGTTCGTGTCTCATGTGACCCCTTTTGAAACCTGTATTATTTAGATAAAAATAACTAGACTGAAATTTTACGTTGATGAGTTTTTATGTAGTAATTTTATTGTTTTTTTAGGCCAGAAGTGAACCCTCGAAATAATGGTACTCCCTTTGTGCCACTATAAGTTTTTCCAAATGAAATCGCTTTACACACGATAATTACAATGACAGACATTGTTATTTAGCCACTACAAATAATTTATGAACATTGAGCTATATAGAATCTGTTGCGAGATAGAAGCTGTATATTTTTGTAGACCTACAAAACAGCGATTAATATGTGCTTCTATTCTTCACACATTTCTTTCGTTGAATCAAAGTAAAACATTGAGCTATATAGAATTTGTTGTGAGATAGAAGCTGTATATAGACCTACAAAACGGCGAACAATGTATGCTTCTATTCTTCACACATTTCTTTCGTTTAATCAAAGTTAAACATTGAGCTTTATAGAATCTATTGTGAGATAGAAGCTGTATAGACCTACAAAACAGCGAATAATGTATGCTTCGATTCTTCACACATTTCTTTCGTTGAATCAAAGTAAAAGATGATCTCTCCTCAATCACCAGTTGTATTAAGAATTCTTAGAATAATCATTAGTGATGGACTTTTTGATAAGTATTCATCAACGGTGATGATCACTGTCTGCTAGTAAAACAATTACGCATGCAGAAGTGGGTCGGTCTCACATCATAATTTGCGTTATATTTTGAGGTTTTAACAAGTGTATCTCCAAGTCGTGCACCCAATAACTTTGACGTAGTAAACGTTTTAGAATGATTTTACACGGTTTTACATGACCATGAGAACGTCAATGTTTTTTTATAACTTTATCGATGATTGATTGTGTTCAGAAGAACAAGCTGTTCCTATATCTTCAATGATATCACCTCCAAAGGAAATGCTGCTGCGCCGTGTCTGCTCCAAGCACAAGGACAAGATCAAGGAGGGCCTTAAGAAGACACATAAGTGCATCACAGTGATTCCAGTACTTTTAATTGGAGACAAGTTCGACAAGGACAGTGCGGACACACGTTACTACACCCTGGGGGGTAATCATCTTGTGACTGCTATGAAGGAACTCAAAGACGATTATGGGTTCCAGTGCATCAGGGCCAATATATACAAAGGGTTAAACAGAACAGAGGCACTCCGGGTTTCCTCGCTGCACAACGAGGGGACGCACCTCACACGTCAGAGGACACTAAAGGACAATGTGAAGGTGTGTAGACGGGAGCTGTATACCCTTGCCAACCTAAAGGAATGTATCGATGAGCCGCCACCCTCAACAAAACAATGGAGAGAGCAGTGCGCAGTTGTCCTGGGAAAGACAAACCCATCTTGTAAAAAGGTACGTTTATAGAAACATCGAGAAGGGCGTACAAACATGACAATAAGAAAAACATTGTTCAGGTTTGAGTTGTGCAGGCCTGTTGAATCGTTCTTGAAGAGCAAGGGCAAGAAGTGTGTTTTTTGTTTGTTTTTGACACTTGTATGAGGAAATTGCAAATTTGGTTGTGACCCCATGTATCAGGATGTATACAAAACAATTATGGTGATGGTTTTGAAGGATGTCTTGTTCTAGTCGAGAACTTTAAAGCGTCTGTACACGTTTGGTAATGACTTTGAAAATCAATGGCAATAAAAACTTACATGGTAAGAAGTACAGCAGCTTTGGGTAGTATAATTAATTTCGAGAAACTTTTCACTTCGGAGTACTACGGTTATGGAAAAATATATCACTTTTTATGCCCCAAAATTTGAATCTGAGAAGCGTTATGGCCATAACGCTTCTCAGACTGTATATTCCCATGGAGAATATTCTTCCTGCTTGGAAATATTCGCTCAGGTTTTTCGGTGATATCTCAAAAACGCGACCACCTTTTGAAGTGAAATTTTCACATGTTAGTTTTATTGTATATACCTACATTAATATAGGATTAAGACAATCAGTACGCTCCGATTACCAAACGTATACAGCATCTTTAAAATGCGTGTAACTTTGAGATTTGTATGATAGGCCTAAAGTATCAAAGGTGTCATTCTCTAAGTCTATCAAATGGTTATTTTACCTAAATATCTTTACAGGAGCGTAACACACTCGAGCCGACCTTTCAAATGGCTCTCTACTCGAGAAGATGCTCCACTAAACTCATGAAGATCTTCAAGATCAATGAGAAGACCAAACGTTCCTGCCCCAAACAAACGGTAGGTTATGACTGAGAAGACTGATATTACATAGTGGTATGTATGTAAATCAAATGTACGGTCCATCAGTTTGCTTTTTATCACTGGCAGTGACAATCGTCATTCCTTTGAATGTTTCTAGGCTATGCTTACTCCTTCCGTAAATAGGTTTAATCTACACGCGATTAACCTGTGATAGTTCTATACATTCAGGTTTTGTCACGCTTTCAAAATATAAATTACAAAATTATATAAAAATAATTGAGTATGCTACCGAAATTGTTTTCCCAAACCACACTAAAAATAATTAAAGTCAAGCTTGTCTGACTTTGAAGAACATAGTAAAAAGAAAAAAATTTACATTTTCAGAACACACCTTAACTAAAATTTAAAACGGGGGTCTTCAAATTCCATTTTCTTAACTTTGACAATATTTCTAACAGAACTATTTCTGTGGGAGACATGTATGGCATTTCATAATCATTTAGCGGTCAGACTGATACGAAGATAGATGAATACAATCTAAATTATTGGTGATTATGAGTTTGTGTTCACGCTTTAAAAAAATATGTCTTATTATATAGGTCTTCATGAAACTTCAGGGGCTGCAAGAGAGTTCGAAATTCGAACTTCTCTCTGATGTTGTCAGCAAAAAACATACACTTCAAGAAATGGGGAAGAAAGCCGAAGAACAGAAGAAATTGCAGGTGGTTAAAAATAAACTTGTGAAAAAGCTGGGTGTGTCTTCTTGGGAGGAAGCAGTGAAGGAATTCCCCAAGTTTACAACGAAGAAGGCACTTCAGCCACTTACAGGTATAAGGGTCCTCATCATTGCGGGGAAAGTGCTTGTAATGGTTTGAAATTTTGATCTTTGTGAATTGTTTTTTGTGGGAAGTTTCAACCTAGTAGCAACGTATTTATTTATGCAGTCTCGTGTGCATGGAAACTAATCAATCAGGAAAGCATTTGCGATAAAGGGGGCTTTATGAACACTTTCATTTTAAATTTTTAATTTCAAGTTAACTATGTATGACAAAGTCGAGCTTTAACGCTTTGTACATATCCGAGAGCCAGTTTGCAACTGCATTATTTATTCTCATGTAATTTTATTTAGAGTTCGCAATTAGAACATTGTCTGTTAATCATGAAGAAGTGACACAGCCTTTTCAAAAAATATATCAGACCACAGTGTGACGTTAGCATGGTGTATGTTAAACTCGTTCTCATTGTATGAAAGGGGTATGACGGTGATTGAAATGCCACTTAACGCACTGTTGACCGATCCAAATTATTTCCAAGTTCATTCTCCAAAAATGGAAGAGTTGCAGATTATCACGATGCAATATTCAAGTCTCGGGTTGTAATGTACTTCATCATGCCCAGTGTATCGTGGCACAAGTTTTAACCAAAAGTAGCATTTCCAACTACTAAAAGTATGCTATTACTTTCGCAGAATGCTCCTTCAAACAAGGAACTCCTCAGCTATTCAAGGAATTCATAAATAATGCCCTAGAATGGCGTTCAAAAGGGTCCATAGAATCAGATGACACGAAACCGCCACTAGATGTAACGAACTCCGGGAAATCTACGGTTGTCCCATGCAAAGGGTTTGATGATGGAGCAGTCTTGATAATTGCTGACATGGAGGTGGGTGTGACAATTAGCGATGCAAAACAATTTCAAAAGGACGTAGTCATGTTTTGTAATTGAGGTCTGTCTACACTGTGATCCCAGACACAATCAGACCTATTGTTCAATTGTTTTGTTTTTTAGAATAGTGCAGACTGCTTTGACAAGTTGCAAAACATAACGAAGGTGCATGGACGGGAAGGGTGCACGGTTGCAATCCAAGTATCCACTGGGACTGTATCCACTGTCAAGGCACTCCTTGTAAAGAACGGATTTCATGAGCTGGCGAGTTCTTACAAATTTTGCTCCGGGAGGAAAGGTAAGGTTAATTTGTCGGTAACAATTTACACAGGATTAATGTTTACTTGGTAAAAACAAATTGTGTAATACCTTGATCTTCGGGACTCTCGACCAACAATTATGGCATTATTTGTCGCAACAAAAATTACGACGCAGTCGAATTATCATGAAACAAGCTAAAAACCCTCCAGAGGCTGGTACAAATCAATGTTGCCATCTCGTACAGCTTTGAAGTTTTTTATTTGCAGCCTTTACAACGAAAGACAATTCATTAATTCGTTAAAATTGCTGACAATTGCGGAAATTTTCGAAAGGTGTAGGTTTATCAGCAGAGTATTCAGAATTGTATTCACATTTCATTGCAGATCCGAGTATTGGTAAAATGAAGTTGGTTATCACAGCTACGATGAAAACAACTTCAAGAGAAAATTGTACGGACATCCTTGTGACTGATGAAGACTTGATGACTCACACTATTAGGAAATACAGCGCAGACGGAGATTGGATAGTCGATACAACAGAAAACGGTGGGAAAGATTTCAACAAGTGTTAGCCTTTATATTGCATTCAGAGAGTTTGTTCTGTATAAGGATATAAGGTGTTTTTTACCCTTAAACCATCGGAGCTGGGAGGGTGGTGCTCACTCTACGACTGCTCAACTTATGGGAAAAATACTGAACATTTTGAAATCTCAGTAGACTTGTACAATGTATATACAATTGTTTATTTGCAAAGAATTTACCTATTGTTTCCCTCTTGATCTGCTTGTCCTTGGAAATAAAAAGTTGTAGACACTAATTTCCAATCAATAGTTGACACTTCGGACGAAATCATTTTGAGGGATACTTAGTACCATCCTAAGGCTTTTGGATAAAAAGTACACATTTTTCGCGTCATCAAAAGAAAAGTTACAACCTCTTGAGGCTAGGATTGGCAAAGCTGACAGGTGTTATTACTTTAAAGTGATGCAACATACACATAAAAAAAACAAGCCTGTTATTGTTTTTGTTCAATCCGTCGTCTGAATGAGCAGGCAAAAATGATGAACAAACTTGCCCTCATTCCAGGATGTGAATAGTCTCTTTGATTTTATAGTTGCAATTGAAATCAAAATGTTTGTCAAATGCTACTTTCTTAATTTTTGCTGTTCAGACATAAAAAGTAAATACAAATCCTGTATTGTGTAAGTTGTTATTCCAAAGAAATCAATAAGTCATCCACTTGATTGTAGTCCTGGTATTTTGGTTATCGGCACATCCATTCAACCACCCACAACCCCTACTCTGGCCCAAAAACCATTGGTTTGTAAAGAGCTTCACTGCATGCTGCATTTTTATAGATACAATGTTTTCAATGCAATGTATACTTATTGCAATTTTATTATTTATACACAATTTCCAGACAAAGTACGAGCACTGAGTAGTAAACTCCAAAGAAAGTGTGGTAAAATAAGCCTACTCCTCGGGGGTAAATACGTCTCCCCTTCAATGATGGCTACACTGCCAGAGAGAGACTCGTCCAACGAGGACTCGTCCAACGAGGACTCGTCCAACGAGAACTCGTCCAACGAGGACTCGTCCAACGAGAACTCGTCCAACGAGGACTCGTCCAACGAGGACTCGTCTAACGATTGACTCGTCCAACGATGACGACACTGGCCTTCAAGCTGTGTCTGACTTAGAGTAGAGGACATCCCTTTCACCGAGTTTTATAAAGAAAAACACAATGTGATATCAATAGTTGTGCAGACTCCAATCTAACGCTGTGACGTTGAGCTCGAACGACTTCAAAGTCTTCCCCATGACTTCAAAGTATGGATTGATGCACATATACTTACTTTAAAATCATTTCCATAAATTATGAGTCTGTGAATACGCCTATATATTTCTTATATTTTCTGCGGGATAAACAAAGCGAAACTCAGATTCAAACCTTTAATGCGTTAAGAGCCCAATTTTTACGCAAACCCTTGAAAGCGCCATTAGATCCTACCACACATTCTAGGGTAATTTATAAGTATTGCATGTGTTGTTCCCAACATATTTTACATCTTAGTGACTTCTTTACATGCCCAGCTATTGTCTAAAATCATTTGAGTCCATTAGTTAACCATTAATTGATTTATTACCCCCAAATTAGCTGAACTTCCTAATTAGGAAACGGCTTTACGACGAGGAGCAAAAGGGCCAATATTTACTACAACACATCTAATTACATATTTTTAAAATAATAATGTGAATTTCCCACAATTTGTTACATCTAAGTGACTTCTTTATATACCCACTTATTGTCAAAGAACATTTGAGTCCTTTAGTTACCCAGTAATTGATTTATAACCCTAATTAGCTAAGCTTTTAGGGGCATGTGGAAATACCCCGACTTTACGCCAAGGATCGAAAGGGCAAATATTTACAACCACAAGATCAAGATTTTTTTTATATATATTTTTTTTCTTAAAACAAAATAATAATAATAATCTGGGGCCCTCTTAGATATTTGGAATGGTCCATTCTATGATATAAAGGAATCTGACACCCCCAGTCATTACACATTGGAGATTGGTGATTATGTGTTACCATCAAAATGCCCTAAAGCTAAGTAGAGGGTGTTTTGAACGAGCATTGTTTGCTGATGACGACCTTTCCCCGAAAATTCACCCGAATTTTGCTTTTGTTTCCCGATGAACGTGACCATATATTTTGTCACTAAGTTTTCAACTTGTTAGTTCCGTTTATAATTGTTTTAGAACGCAAAGTGTGGATGCAGTTTTAATCACATATTACGAGAAATCAATTCCCGAGAATGCATATTTAAAGCGGCAAAATTTAATTAATATTTAGTCCAGAAGAAACAAAAAACTATGGCGCTAATATTTCATGATGAGCGGTACTTTAAAATACCACACTTGTGTTGTTTGTGGCTTAACATTGGTGATTATAGATCATCAATACCTTTGTTCACAGAGTAGTGACCTTGTACATGCTATTGCATTTCCTGAAAGGCAAGATACTACACAGGCCATATGGGAAAATTTACTTTTTGTGTCATAATTTTCAGTTAAACTCAAGAGTTACAAAAGCAACAGCTGTACAGCTTTGGAGATGTCCCCCCTTTCTTCATATCAACATTTGAGAAAAATCAGAGTGCAATCTCCATGAATAAAACATAAGATTTATTGTGTACAAACTGTGCCTGCAGGAAGTCCAGGCTCTGTGGCTCTTTTGTAAACATGTGATGTCACAGGTCACATGGTCTATAAATGTATCGCAAAGTAGTGCTGAATCTCTTGAGTCATTGATGGTGGCGAATAAATCAAGTTTACCTCTAAACGGGACTAGCATTCATCGGTTGCAATATAAACGTGGGTGCCTACCTACTGTAGGGCCCGTAGAACGCGTGAAGTGGTTAGCACTTCAGCAATGGCGAAACCCATAGATATGATGAATCGCAAAAATCACAATAAAGAAAATTGTGAGCTATGGCAAGCTTAATGATATTTACCAGACATACATATAGGGCAACTTGCACGTAGCCAAGTTCACAAACGCGCCTTTCCACAAATCAAACAGATTTTTCTTTTAATAGAGATCAAATTTACAAACTAGCTTGTCATCTTTTTGACTCTGAGAACAAAATATAAATTTGCTTTTTTACGGCGTCTCTCCCCCACTCGCAGATGAACATGTTATTATGTCCGTAAGGTAAAGCTTGCATTTAATAAACATGGTTATTGTATTGTACTGCGTAAAATTTAATGATGTTAAGTAAAATAATGTGCATGTTTTGTAAATGTATGTGCTGCAGTATTGGCAATTACTCATTAAAGTAATTGGGAACAAATTAAAAGCTGAACAGAATTTTTTGTTATTATTTTCTTTCTTTTGTTATTGAAATATGCTAATTCATTTACTTGCACAGTACGAATTTCACGTTTTAATTAGTGTTGCCATTAAATGAATGATTGAAATTTAAGTTGCAATGATGAATTATGCCATACTTGAATCTGAACCAATATTTGGGATAATATTATCCCTACTTGCATTCCTGTATTAGTGCAGTACAAATAGGGATAATATTATCCCAACTGCCTGTATAGCCTGACCAGCTGACGTCACACTTCGAGGCTTGTGAGTAACGCCGAATGTACCTTTGACCTCGCATTCATGCACACACAGCATGGTAGCAGACGATCGAACACAGCTGCTGGTGCAGCTGAAAAACCACGTCACTTTTTAGCAGACCAATCATAACACAGAAGTGGAAAGCTTACGTCATTGCACGTTTAGCCAATGAAATCATTGTACCCAATGAAACCGTTGGGCCTGTAAAACCAGTGCCTGTGGGGACCAGTCTACTGACTGTACGGAAATGAATGGTTACTTCATGGAGAATAACACTTCCAGAGTACACTTTTATTCAAATCTCTTTGGCTTGGCAACAAGGGTTGTGAGAGTAGCACCATGTATTGTTGAAATTGAATAATGACGTCACTGCCCAAGTTTATTGAAATAGCACGGCATGTAGTCTGGGCGCGCAGAGTGATTCTGGCAAGCGAAGAAGACGGACATAAAACGTCACTAGAAATAGAAAGACGAAGCCCAGGTAAGTGGTTTTCGACATCTTACAATTAATTTATTTTTTATATATTAAAAGTCACTGATATGTTCAAAAAACCGAAATTTGTCATTTCTTGCCACAGTTCTGCTAAATTCTCATAAGAATAACTTATGTACAAGTCGCCCATTTTTTTTAGGCTCCCCCACTTTGTGACCCAGTCTAACTTGACGAGCCACCGTAATTAATTACCTTTGTCCGGCCGTTATGTGTTCTTAAGCAACATTTTGATTATCAGGGGGTTAATCCTCATTTTAATCCAAAAACGGTACTTGTGTGTGACATGTTAATTAAACTCAAAACTGTTTATCTTTCAACAAGGTCACGTGACCCGAGTTGGACTCGGGGGAACTAAAGAATTGCCATTCCAGCACAACCCCACAACAGACAATGAATTGGTATTATCAAACCTTTTGGGCTTAACTTATAATTTAAATGTCACCAGGCTCTCAGTCAAGTGGGAGGCCAACACGATAACCCAGGCAGGAATAAAATAATAATAACACGATGCTTATATAGCGCTATTCCGAAAAAGGCATGATCATAGCGCTTTACAATATGAAAACCTTAAGAAAATATACACAACAATTGTGAAAACAACAAAAGTAAGCAATCATGAATAAACATCATTGTGGTTGAGCCAATACATCTGTCAATTACCAAGGACTGCTTATACTTCACAAAGCAATAGGGAATCCTGTCCAAGCCTTATGTTATGACTCTTACAAGCCGAACGGGGTAACCCAGGCCATTCAACTTCCCCAGCATGTTTCTCAATGGAATGGTACAATTGAGGATATCATAGAGGAGTTTTTGTTTCACTTGTACGAGGGGAGTATTTTTTTTAAACACTCCATGAAGGGTGAATGATGTTTGCAACCTGGACAAATGCGAGCAGACCTATTTTGCAAACGTTGTAAACACGCATCTGGAACTCTCTACCACATAATCTTAAATCTTGTCTTTGTACCACAAAATTTAAATCACTTCTCAAAACTTATCTTATGTCACAGGTTTTCAAGGAATAATTTAGTTGTTTTCTTTTGTTTGTTTTTGGTTTACTGCGCCTTGAACACCCAGCAGGGTGGATATGTGCGCATAACAAGTCTTTATTATTATTATTATTATTATTATTATTATTATGAGGTGTTGCTCAAGCTGCAAGGTTTCGTCCAGATCATTTTCGCCATGTGCTCATTTACCTGAATGATAGCCGCCTTCTCTACCACCTTGCCGTAGCACATTGGATCCCCATGTCACGAGTTGTCGGCAGTAATCTGGCATTAATGTATACCTTTTTCCCTTTACACAAGTGACTGTGTTTCTAGCCTGCAAATTATACCATTTCGTATTCAATGTGCTGTAGTATTGTATTGGAGGATTAAAATCAGCACATGAGATTATTTTATATTTTAGACGTCTTCAATATTGACTTTGCTTTTATTGTATTTTGGTGAATCTCGTCCCTTTTAAATAGAGGACCGGCCTCCTTCCCGTGTCTCTACCTTAAGGACGCGGTTCGTACCGCGCTGCCACAATGAAATGAGTGGATACTTTACGGAGAATAACACTTCCAGGGTACACTTTTATTCAGCTCTTTAAAGTATGGCTTGGCAACAAGGGTTGTGAGAATAACGCCCCCTCAGTTATCAAATGTAACCCCCATGCAAATGGGATAATATTACTGCCTGTACATGCGAATGAGATCACATGTAGGCCTACACGATACGTGATTCCTATGATGACAATAGGGATAGCATTATCCCATTCGTATGTATAGGCAGTATACAGTATCTGCTCGTTTCAGACCTTTTGTAAGTTGAAATAACATATTATCCCGTTCATTCATGGCACTGAAAATAACATCTGATTGTAAACATATAATAACATAAGACAACAGTTCTTAATTCTCAAGTATGGATCATCAACTACATAAGATTAAGAATTTATTGTGTAATACTAAGAGCCTGAACGCACAAGTCTAAATAGAGTAGGCTAAATCCCATCGTTTATCCTCTGAAGATTCATAATTTATTTATTTTATTTGTATTTATTAAAACATATTTATACAGGATACAACAATCAGCTAAGCAACAAACTGGCAAACATTACAAACGATGGGAAACACCCAAGTGGAATATGGAAATGAAAATTACACAATACAAAAAGAACAAACTACTTAAAATACACCTTCTTTATACATGTTTTTAAAGCTACCAATAGAGGAGGCATTTTTGACATGAGGGGGTTTTTTGTTCCAAGCAGTAGCACCAGCATAACAGAGGGATTGTTTGAAGCATTCAACATTTGGCTAAGGAACCACAACATTGAGAGAATCGGCGTTCATTGTATTGAAGCCGTGCCTATCAAAATACATTTTAATGTTAAAGTCACAAAGACGATCAGGTGCTAGTCCACGAGTACAATTGTACATAATAATAGGATAAGTAAAAATCCCTACTCTGGTGAAAGGTCTGCCAAGAAAGTACTCTAATGATGTCTTCACCTCGAGAGTTGACATAATCAAAATCATCAGCAACAATCTAAAGCAGCTCTTTTTGCAGTCTGAGAAGGGCCTTTTTGTTGTTAAAAGAAAAATTCCCAGACAGAACTAGCGTAGTCAAAACATGGTTGAATGGTTGTTTTGTACAGAGTGTTGAGTAACCGTTTTTGGTGTGTCTAAGTCTACTGAGAGAGTGAACCTTAAAAGCAGCCGATTCACGTACATTTCTGTTATGCGAATCCCAGGTGAGATTCCCAGGTGAGATTTACATCAACTTCAACCCCAATTACCTAACTCTTTCCACCTGTTCGAGAGGGGTGTCCTTAATAATAAAAAAAAACATTCAAGTTATCTTTATTAGTACGAGAACTTTTTAAAAGTATGGTTTTAGTCTTTTCTGGATTAATGCGAAGACGGTTACATTCATACCATGCACTGATACTATCATTATTAGATTGCAACACTTCGTTAATATCAGTATTATTCTTCCCTGTTGTACAAATGACCACATCATCAGCAAAAATATTACAGGTAAATTTGGAATTAATAGTTTGAGCGATGTTATTAATGAAGATTAAGAAAAGGATAGGCCCAAGAACGCTACCTTGAGGCACAGGAACGAAGGTCAATTTGTACGAGCACTTGGGATTCTTCCAATCTAAAGGTGTTTTAATGAAAGGATCGGCTATTTCTTTACCAATACCAGTGACAAAATCATGAATTTCAGTGGAATTAAGAACAGGATGTGTGCCATTAATATACTTACTAATACCAGTAACTTTATGTATTTCTTTCCATAACTTTTTTGGATCTTTAATGTACTTGGCTGACACCTGGTCATAATACTCACGTTTAGCCTTCCTGATCAATAAAGTGACAAGATTTCTAGCTTTTCTGTACTCGATCAAGATGTCAGAACAGTCATCACGAATTGACCGAGACTTTAACAATTCTCTTTTGTACATGAGCAAAACAATATCAGAGGACATCCAAGGAAAATATATATATTTAACTCTAGTTGTTCTAAGTGGGGCATGGTTGTCACAGATTTGACTAAACTCGTTACGCCAAGTAGTCCATAAACTTTCATCATCTGAATAGTTACCCTGACACTTTTAAAAAACCAGAGAACTTTTAACATCTTACAAAAAAGCATCTTTAATTGAAAAGTTTATAATCTCTAAACTTAATAGTTTTATGTTTGACAACCTTAATCAACATCAATACAAGTGTACACCACGTAGTGGTCACTATAAAGTGTTAGCTTAGCCACATCGCACAGTTTATGTTTCTCGGGTATAGAACTTATATTAGGATAAGGTCAATACACTTAAATGATTCACTTAATAGATGATTCAACAACCTTGACAACTAAATTATACCAAACTGCAACAGAAAGTACTTCATTATTAACTGTAAATCTTGCACTATATGTCTCTTCTTCAGCTTCATAAGAGTCTGCTGAAAATAATAACTTGGCATACTGAGCTAACACTAGGTGTTCTAAGCATATTCAAGAGAGTTGCTGAATAGAATTAAAGATCGCAAAATCTTTTAGGCCATTACACACCTTTTCCAGGGCCTGACAAACTTTACAGCCTTTCTTGTAGTTTGTAGGTGCGATGGTATTTGGTCTTGGTGGTCCGCTTTCCTTGTTCGCTAAAGTGTTCAGTTGAACCGCGTTCGACAATCTCTATTATGATTCTGTCGCGAAGCAGTTCTTTGAGTAAGAGGGTCCCGGTCCCTTCGGGTTCGGAGTTAGCCTCGGCGTCATTGGCCTCGGCATCATGATTCTCTTCTTCAGATTCCTGAATGGGAAGATCTCCATGCTCCTGGCTTCTTTCTTGACGGTCATCTTCTACCTCCAGGAGAGAGACACTGGAGAGACACTGGACCCCTTCTTCCGGGAGAGACATATAACCGGGGCTGGGACAAATGCTGATGGCATCACCATCGCTATCGGGGGCTTTCCGGGCGTGAGTAGGACTGGAGATGTTGTTATTGTTGCTACCGGTCCCCTTTTGCCGGAGATCCCACTCCCGACCCAAATTTGTCATAGCGAAAGTTGCCGTTTCTGCTCACGTTTCTGTAGAAAAGAATAAACACAAATTGGAAACTTGATTACTCCAAGTTTTATTTTATTTTATTTTAACTGCTTTTGGGCGCACATCCACTGGCATGGTATGGCCCCGTCCAGTATCTCCTGTAGTTGTGTCCCTCTTCTGCTACAAGTGTGATTGGAGGTTCCTCAATGATATTGGGTTCTGGTACACACTGAACTTACATCTCTTACCACGGTGCTACGATTATTACTGTTTGGGCTAGCGTGTTGGCCTCCCACTATTAACGGTGGCTCGTCAAGTGAGACTGGGCCTCACAGCGGGGGGAGCCTCACTACAGGAGTGATTTGTACAGGCAACATTTTTTCGGTGAAATCATTCTTATGAGAATTTAGCAGAACTGTGGCAAAAATTGTAAGATGTCGAAAACCACACTTACCTGGGCTTCGTCTTTCTCTTACTATCGACGTTTTACGTCCGTCTTCTTCGCTTGACAGAATCACTCTGCGCGCCCAGACTGCATGCCGAATAGATCGATCCATTAAGCCCCGCCTCCTTACGAGTTGACCAATCACAGCCGCGAAACCCGATCACCATTAGTGCAAAGATCACCAAACGGCTCAAACGGTGATCAGATTTCGCGGTTGTGATTGGTCAATGAGAAATGGGCGTGGCTTAATGGATCGGTGTATTATTTATATTATTATTATTATTTATTCGACCTCAACAGTACAAGTATTGAGAAACGTGGGGCAATGTTCGGCAGCTCACTTTCGGTAGCCCGCTCGCACCGGATTGGTCACAAGGACCCGCCACTCACGCTGCAATCTCCGCCCTGCTTCTCCGTGTGACCAATCCGGTGCAAGTGGGCTACTGGGAGCGAGCAAATGAGAGCGGGCTTGTGAGACTTCCGGGGAGACTTATACGGATCAATGACGTCACTAGTTCGCAATCAATCAGGAAATCTCCTCATTCCGAAAGTGAGAAATACGGTCGCAAACAAAAGTAGTTTTCGTTGTGCTCCCTGGTTCTGATTGGCCAGTTGCTATTGCATTAAACATGTTACGCCAACAGAGTGTCTGGCAGCTCAACACTCTCTGTAGCCCGGTCTCGGTGGCCCGCTCGCACCGGATTGGTCACAAGAATAAATCACTGACTCATGTGCACTATTTTGGGCACTTTTGTATTATTTGGCAATCAAATCAGTAAATCCCCTTATTCAAAAAGTGAGAAATACGGTCGCAAACAAAGGTGTCTTTGTTGTGCTCCCTGGTTCTGATTGGTTAGTTGCTAAGATAATGCATTAATCATGTTGAACTATGGTGACATAACGTGATATAGCAACTGACCAATCAAAACGCTGAAAATTCAATCACTTGCGGCCGAAATGTGTAAATGTGGCAAAATACTCAGCATACCGCACAAAATTGTCGGCCTCCTCCGTATGTGGACAGTACGAGTGCTCTGGAGATTGAAAGCTACAGTAGACGGGCATCGTGAACGTATTGCGCGTGGGATTATAGGCCTTTTCTGTTAAGCATTAGAAATGAATAACAAGAAGAAGTTTTTATCCTGGCACAGGACCAGAGTACCTAGACCTAAACAAGTGGATAATGGCCGTAAACTCTATGCTTGGTGTGAGCGGTGCACCTTCAAGAGTGCGAGGAAGGACACTCTGAGGAGACACTACCGCCATATTCATGCAGATCACATCCATGAGGTAGATTATGTCCCCTTGGATACTGAAAGGGAGCGGGAACAGCGGCGACGCTTGGCAGGCGGAGGTGGCAACCCAAAAGACACCAGGCAGGTGACAGTAACGAGAGATCTCGAGGATGCTGAAACTTGTGCCGAGTCATGTTCTATTCATCACGAGCACGCCATCACTGAGAAGCAACAACGTGGGGAGAAGCGTCAGGCCCAAAGCGACCAATCAATGGCAATGGATGAGGAACAACTAGCCCACGATGCCATCAGCATTTTTCCCAGCCCCGGGTATATGTCTCGCCTGGACGAAGAGGTCCAGTGTCTCTCTCCTGGAAGTTCTGAGCTAGGATATTGTGAAGGTACTACTTTATGTGCACAGCGCATTGATACACTGTGACCTCACTAGGTCATTCCATGTTCTTGTATAACTGTATCTTGTAAGATTCAGTCACGTCATGTTGTCAGTAATAAAACATTACATTCTACTCCATAATACAAGCCTACCGATATAGTATTATTACATGGTGGCAGCGCAGGATCAGGCAAGTGTCTCATCAAGTTTTTAGCAATAACTGTGTACAGAATTTGATCCGATTGGATAGAGCAAATCCAACGAACGACACTGCTGGACGGACACACTCCGCCATCTTGATATGTGAGTACATGTACATGTATAGCAACGCTACTTACGTCGTGTATCACATACCGTGTAGACTGCATTGAACATTGCAAATACAACTACACGCTGACCGATCTTCGCATATTATTGATACGAACATTATCACTGTATTTTTTGGCGCAATGGCTGATACAATACCTCATCCGAAGATGGACTGGAGCCATTCAGATCGCCCTAAGGCTTACAAAGAGTTTAAGCAGACATCAAATATGTGGTTTCAGGTCAAGAACATTGCACCTGACAAACAGCACAACTACATAATTTTGTGGGCAGGTCGCGAGGGGCTCAGGATTTTTAACACCTGGGGCCTCACAGATGAGCAGCTAGAAGATCCCACAAACATATGGGATAAGTTTTCGAAGCATGTCCAGCCTCATGAGAACTTTAGAATACACAGGCTTGAATTTCAGCGATACAAACAGAGTGATTCAGAGTCTGTTGATGACTTCTATACACGTTGCAAGGCAAAAGCCATGAAATGCCAATTCAAGGAAAATTCCGCACTCGAGGAACGCATCATTGAGGTACTGATTTCAGGTATCAAATACACACAGACGCAGAAAAAATTGCTAGGCAAGGATGACAAGTTGTCTATGCAGGATGCTCTCGACATATGCCGTACCCATGAAGCTAGTGTTAACCATATGGCTCAACTCGGCAACATCGGACACGATGCCAAGGTGGATATGGTAAAACTTCGCGGTCAATGTAAAAACTGCGGGGGCAGTCATCCATACAAGCCGAGAGATAGGTGCCCAGCATACGGCACTACATGCAAAAAATGTGGTAAAACTGGACATTGGCAACAGGTATGCCTCAGTTCTGCTGGCAAAGGACAAAGCCCACAACAACGACGCAAACCACGACCCAGATCGCACAGTCGACCTCGCGGATCATACAGGAGAAGCAACACTCCGAAACCGAATAAACGTCAAAGTGAGGTTCACTACGTTCAGCAACAGGACATGGATGATATATCCAATGACTTTGAGAACATGAGCTTTGAAACAGTCACAATCACACAACAGATCGACGGTATCAACAATACCAACGACAGGCGCGTAGACAATCGCGATGACCAAGTGTTCACGACGCTCAACATCAAGCTCAAACAACGGACAGGCAATCACACGCTCACAGCAAAAGTTGACACGGGTGCACAGGGAAATATCATCCCTCTCCGCTTATTTCGCCGCATGTTCCCCACATTGTTGGACGCAGAAGGATTTCCCAAACCTGGCACTACAACCCCGCAAAAGGGAATCCTCACAGCTTACAATGGCACATGCATACCGCAGCATGGCAGTATAACAATTCCATGCAAATTCAACAGTGGTGAGTGGATAGATGCAGAGTTCTTCATTGCTGACGCGACAGGACCTGCAATTGTTGGACTACCAAGTTCACGCGCACTGAAACTCGTCACGCTGAATTGTGCCATACGTACACCCGCAACGCCTCCGTCAACACCCAACGTCGCAAACTTGGGGCCCATACGTAACAAGGAGGACCTCAAAGCCCAATATCCGGATCGATTCACCGGAATTGGCAAGTTTCCTGGTCAATTTCACATTACGCTGCACGAGGACGCGCAACCTTCCGTACAACCGCCTCGCAAATACCCCATCCAGCTCAAGGATGAAATGAAGGCCGAACTTGACAGGATGTCAGCGTTAAATGTTATTACCAAGGTAATAGAGCCCACAGACTGGGTGTCGGCACTTGCATTCAGCAGGAAAGCCAACGGCCAACTTCGGATCTGCCTCGATCCAAAAGACCTGAATCGAGCCTCCAAGCGCACTTATCACAAAACACCAACGCTTGAAGAGATAACTCATAAGTTTAGTGGTGCACGGGTGTTTAGCAAACTTGACGCACGCCACGGGTACTGGTCCATAGAGTTGGATTCAGAGTCCAGTTACCTGACCACATTCAATTCACCATTCGGACGATATCGCTTCAAAAGACTACCATTTGGACTAAAGATTTCGCAAGATATTTTCCAAGAGAAAATGGATATGATATTGGAGCAATGCCCCGGTACAATCGGCATAGCCGACGACGTTGCAGTGTTTGGACATGATATGAAGGAACACAACAAAAACCTTCATAACCTCATGCACGTAGCTCGCAAATACGGTCTGATCTTCAACTTGGACAAGTGTGACATTAACATTTCAAGCATCAAATTTTTTGGATGCTACTACGACGCTCAGGGAGTACACCCTGACCCCGCGAAAGTAAGTGACATTCACTCGTTACCATCGCCAACCAACGTCAACGAACTCCAACAATTTCTCGGTTTGGTTCAATACATGGCACCATTCATACCGAACCTCGCAGATCATACCGATACCATACGCTCACTGGTACGCAAAGATAGCGATTGGCAATGGTCAGCGTCACACCAGAAAGTTTTCGACAAAGTGAAATCCATGATCAGCACCGAATGTACACTAACGTATTTCAACACTCGGAAACCAACAGTCATCCAAGTTGACGCATCATTAAAAGGGCTCGGTGCAGCTCTTCTACAGGACAACAAACCTGTCGCATTCGCGAGCAAGGCTCTCACCGACGCCGAGAAACGCTACGCGAACATCGAACGTGAATTGCTGGCTGTAGTGTTTGGTTGCACTCGTTTCCATACTTACATATATGGATCAAAGTTCACTGTCGAGTCAGACCACAAACCGTTAGAGAACATACAACACAAAAGCATGGCCAACACTCCGCCACGACTGCAGCGAATGATGCTACGCCTGCAACCATACGACTACAACATAGTCTACCGCCCTGGACGCGAAATGGTACTTGCAGACGCACTATCGAGGCTTGGCCCAACGCGCGGTCCACAGATTGACCTCGATACGACCATATATGCCGTACAGTTCTCTACAGACAAGCTAGCAGAAATACAACGACAGACACAAAGTGACAAAACACTTCGTATTCTCACTGAAACTATCGTCAATGGGTGGCCGAATGACCCAAAACAACTACCCAAGTGCATTCGCCACTACTGGTCCAACCGCGATGAACTGTCAGTTGATGACGGTCTTGTCATCAAGGGAGAACGAATCGTCATCCCTGAGACAATGCAAAACGAAGCATTGCAAAAGATTCACGCCGGGCACCAAGGCATCAACAAATGCCAGCTCAGGGCCAAAACATGCATTTTCTGGCCTGGCATCAACAAAGACATTGAACAATTGGTAAGCGCATGCAGCGCATGCCAACAACACCACAAAAGCCAACCCGCGGAACCACTTATTCCTCACGACATTCCGCAGCGACCGTGGCAAACCGTAGGGACAGACATGTTCCACTTCAACAACGCCGAATACCTGATAGTAGCGGATTACTATTCAAAATGCCCATTTATCAGAAAAGTCAGTGGAAGGTGCACAAGTGCCACAGTCGTACGCCTCACGAAACAGATTTTCAGCGAACAAGGCATCCCCACGAAAGTAATCAGCGACAATGGCCCACACTACAACAGCCATGAATATCGCAAATTCGCTCGTGACTGGGGATTTGACCACGTGACATCAAGCCCCAGATATCCGCAAAGCAATGGTTTTATCGAGAGAGCCATCCAAACTGTCAAAGCAACAATGACAAAAGCCCAACAGTCCGACATGGACATAGATCTCGCTCTGCTTTGCCTACGCACCACTCCGGTGGACAACGTTATTCCCTCACCAGCGGAACTACTATATGGACGCAAACTTAGGAGCAACCTTCCTATCAAAATCCGCAACACGGTACCCCAAAAGGGAGAGATCCATCAACGCCTTGTTGCTCGTCAGACTAGTCAGAAAGATAACCATGACAGGCATGGTGTACGTGCCCTACCCCCTCTCACTGTAGGCCAGCGTGTCAGCGTACAAGATCAACAGTCTGGCAATTGGTTACCCGCTGTCGTGAGAGACAAATGTACAGAGCCACGATCGTACATGGTCGAAACACCCATCGGACAATCACTACGGCGTAACAGGAGACAATTACGCCCACGCGAAACGGAGAAGAAACAAGTCCGCTTCGCCGACACACCCCCAGTTGAGCTTCCTCAACCAACACCCACTCCCAAACAGCAGGAAAACAAACTTTCCCATGGACAAAACAACTCGGAGAAAATAAACAACAACTCTGATCAAACTTATCATACACGCACCGGTCGTGCTGTGATAAAGCCAAAACGGCTTATCGAATCCTAAGGAAGGAAGTCTGAAACTGTGACATTTCAGAAAGACATTGCAAAACTCAGATATTACTATTGATGTTATCACTGTTATTCTGTTGACAAACAAAGTTACTACTGTTGATGTTTATCACTTTTAATTGTTGTTGAACAGTAGTTAGAAACTGTTTTATATTGCATGTTGTAAAAATCTGGAGTCCACTCATCCCCAAACAACTCAAAAGCATGTTTACCGTTCTTGCATATAAGTGACAAAAATTATATCACTGAATCTCGCATATTGAAGTATTTTATACCAGTGTTCCCAATTTGTGTTGATTTTAATATGCCGAAATATTCCTTCATTGAGCAAGTCATTCTATTGTATTAATTCCTCGAAAAGGGAGGATGTGAAGGTACTACTTTATGTGCACAGCGCATTGATACACTGTGACCTCACTAGGTCATTCCATGTTCTTGTATAACTGTATCTTGTAAGATTCAGTCACGTCATGTTGTCAGTAATAAAACATTACATTCTACTCCATAATACAAGCCTACCGATATAGTATTATTACAGATATGTCCCCTTCAGATACTGAAAGGGAGTGGGACTGGGAGTGGGAGTGAGATATTGGACGGGCCCCTACCAGTGGATGTGCGCCCTAATGCAGTTCATGATGAAACAAAACAAATAAAACTTGGAGTAATCACGTTTCCCATTTTTGTTTATTCCTTTCTACAGTTTTCGCTATGACAAGTTTGGGTCGAGACTGGGATTTTCGGCAAAAGGAGACCGACAGCAACAATCCGAATATGTCCAGTACTCATACTGCTCGGAAAGCCACCGACAGCGATGACGATGAATCGTAAAGGAGATTGTGGAACCCGGTTCAACGAACATTTTAACGAACGAGGAAAGCGGACCGCCAAGACCAACTACCGTTGCACCTTCAAACTATAAGAGACGATAACAAATCATTGTACGAAACTGCTATTTTTGCAAGAAGTGCACTGGCGGTTTCCTATTTGGAGAACTGTTCCTTTCGCCGGCCTCTTTGTCCTTGTTTTGCAAAGAGCCAAATCTAAAACCCACGGCAACGGAGCGGCTGCTGGTGATTAGTAGAGAAGAAATTCGCACGATCCACGTGACACTTCTCGAGGTGGTACTGAGAGGCCGCGTCGTCCGAGTACGCGAGGTATCCATTTCCATCGACCATGATATGAGGCAGGCTTGAAAAAGGTCTGACAGTAACGTCACTCGGATTCAAATTTTTGGGGATAACACTAATGAATTTGTCCATAACCTCATAACTTTGAAATCAGTGATTCTCAAAATGCTTTATACATGTACTATCAAAAGCTGGTCCACTTCTAACCAAGTAATACTTTATTGCCATTTTAAGAGTGATTACCAAACGTATACCTTCCAATTAAGCCGTCACCTCTTTTTAATAAAGTTTTTAAGAAGTTGTATTGTTTTTATAAAGTGTACAAAGAGGTACCGGGGCGTGCGTGGTGCTCGAAGCCGTGCCGCCGGAGCCCCGTTCCCCACCAAGTGGCCGGGCAGATTCAGCCACCTACCCAAAGAATGAGTAGGCATGCAGGGCGATGATCTACCAGGGTCGCATAGTGTTGTCAGCTCTGTTGTATAAAGTTTTATGAAGTTGTAATGTTTTGATAAAATGTTTACAGGAGGCGCATGTATAAAGAGGTGCCGGAGAGTGGAGGTTGTACGGATCCAGTTGAGGATTAATAAAAGTTAGAATCTAGTTGTGTAGTCTGTTTGGTTGCACCAATCTTACATCGGGATTCACGTCTGTTTCTTCCGCTTGTCAGAATAACTTGCATTATAAAGAAGTGTTGGTGCAGAAGTCAACGGTTTCTGATGAATCATTTGTAAAGGCTTATGATCACACTCAACTGTGAAATGTTTACCGTAGACTCAGTTATGATATCTTTCGCAGCAGAAAAAACTGCTAGCATTTTAAGCTCAATGTTGGCATATCTAGTTTCAGCATCACTTAGTGCCTCTGAAGCATATGCCACTGGTGCGCCATATTGCATGAACGTAGCACCCAATCCACGAAGGGATGCATCCACTTGTACCAATGTTGGTTTTGGGGATCAAAGTATCGCAAAACAGTGCAGAATCACAAATCTGGTCACAAACTTTCTCAAAACACTGTTGGTGACTGGGTGACCACGGTCTTTCTGTAGTTGCTTTATACGCAAATCGGCAGTGTGACTCTACAAGTTTTGGACGAACGGACTTAAGTAGGTGACCCTACCAAGAAACTCTCTGAGCTTTGTCTTATCAGTTGGGGATGGCATGGCTCTGATCACTTTGACCTTCGTAGGATCAGGGGGAACACCATTTACATCATCATGCCAAAGAAAGGACGTGTGGATCCTAGATGGTGCATTTGCTGCTGTTAAACTTTAAACCAATAGATGGTGAAGATTGCGTCCCCAAAGACGCTAATGTCATCTGCGATTCCAATAACACCATCACATTGCTCTAGTATCTGATCCACGGTGTTAAAATATTATCCTGACTGACATTCGAATCAAAAGGCATACGTCTGTAACAAAAGCTTCGGAATGTACTGTTGAATGTAGTCAATAGGGAACTAGCATCATCAAGGTGAAGTAACCAGTAGCAATGTTTTGCATCAAGCTTTACTGAAAACCTTTGCACCAGCAAGCTTGTGACTGGTTCCATGTACAGTAGGTGTTTTGTGATGGCATCGCCTGATTGATTTGTTAAGATCAGTTGGATCAAAGCAGTATGCGTATTGCTGTCCATTAGCTTTGCGGGAAAAGGCAATGCTACTAACCCAATCAGTGGGCTCAGTTTTACCTTACGAATTACACCCTGTGTCTCCATTCGAGTAAGTTCTGCTTTCAACTCATCACGGATGTGAATGAGGCATTTACGAGGAGCTTGGATGACAGGTTGCACAGAACAATGTGATATGCACCATAAGTCACCGATAGTATCAAATTGTTCAGGGTATTTGGACATGATATCCTGAATGGAAGCGATTGGCTGACAGCGTTGTGTTTCGGCTGGCGAGGTATCAACGGAGCGATTGAGAGCAACAATGTTCAAACGAAGTTCTGTGCGTAGGCCAATGATTGCCTGACCATCCGTTTGTGGAATAAGGCTGTAAGCCACTCTGACTTGCCATTATTTGCATGGGAGATTTAACGTGCAATATTGCTTGATCTGCATCCCATTATATGCCTTGAGAATTGCTGAGGAGGGAGTCAAATGTCACTTGCGTAGAAATCTATTAGAATCAAGTGCAGTAGGGTACATCCTGCGATTCATGCGAACAGGAATGTTATTCGTTTGAGCACCAGTATCAATCTTAGCAAGTTATTGAAACAACGTTCTGTGTCCTGTCTCAGATGGACGTAAGTAGTATAGTGTGAGTAAATGGCACCCCTTTGTGGTGGAGGGTGGTGAATGGTGGAGGATGGAATTTGGAGTGAAACCACCCTCCACTTTCCTTAGTCTGCCGGTGTCATAGGGAAATCTGTCCCCCGAAGATTCTGTCTCCCATATGGGGCTAACGTGGGATGGAGGAGGATGATTTTGGGGTAGCTGCTATGGCTGTAACACTGGTAAGTTTTCCAATCCCGAATGCCTCATGGCGTTTAATAAGAGCACTTAATAAGCGTTTAATAAGCGCCGGTATCCATCACAAGTGATGCTCATGGCGCAAGGAAGGAAACACGTGAATCTAGTGAAAAGCGGCTGTGAAAAAGTGGGTTTTGAGAGCCTCTTTGAACTCATGAGTAGATGACATGTCACGGATATTAAGAGGCAGATTGTTCCAAAGTAGCGGACCAGCATGAGAAAACGCCCTATCCCCCAAGAGTTGTGAGTTTTAGGAACAACCAGTAACGAAGAAGTTCATGATCTAAGACATCTTGAAGGATTGTAACGGGTGATTAATTGACAATTATACTGAGGAGCGGATCCATGTAAAGAATGAAAAACAAGCAAAAGTAATTTATATTCAATGCGATATTGAACAGGGAGCCACATGAAGAGCATTAGTTTAGACTTCACAAAATTCCAAAAAGGTTTTGTATTATTTGATGAAAGGCTGTCACCAACTTCAGAAACATATCGCTTATAGGCACGTTGGATACTTGTAAGGATAAACCTTTTTGGGATACTGAGGTGGTGTGACTGGTTGGATTTCTTATCTAGATGCTAACTGTCTAGGCGCTTGCGATGACTAGTTCGTAGTAGTTGCGTTGGTGTTGAAAAGCGGGGAGATTTTGCTACTGGTTGATATGATACTAATGAAATTTACAAGAAGCACATGGTTGTAGAATGCTCTTCATTGGTGTATTGATTGGGTTTCATTTCTCTGTTTCTTTCTTATACTGAAATACAAGAACATAAAGGAATATGATTAACAAACATGGAATACTTGCATAACTCAGTAAACTAGAAAATATCACAATCTTCATAATGTGCAACCCATAGTGAAACAATCCCTTATTGATTATTTCAAATGGAGAGATTGAGTGGTTGAAAGGTCCTGGTTCATGGAGATATTTAACACGTAACATACTTCCTTGCCCAACCTTGTTGGGCTGTAAAGGCTCTCTTTTAACATCGGTCTCATAACACTCACCATTACAGCCCACCATCCATACATGTCTCAAACGCGAAGTTTTAAAAGTACGAGCAAGTCGTACCTCTTTGATCGAAAAATTCTCCCACTTATAAACATCCCATACTACTCTAACCTACTTCACTTTGTTCCCTACATCTGAGGAATTTTTATGATATATTCCAGGGCTTACTAAACGATGCTTTTGTCCAGATTTGATGATTTGAAAATGGCAAACAAAGGTTGTGTACAAAAATTACATTGAAGCTCGTCGTGCCTTGGGGGCCGCCATCTTACTTATGATTCACTGCCTGTTGATCGTGAGAAAGTCAGGGCGCCCGGCTGATCTGCCAAGTCATAAACATGCATAAGGTGACGTCGCGCGCTAACTTATGTCGCTCACCAATGAACATGCAACATGTGAAGCTACATGCAGCGTCACAGGTTATAAGTTGCATTAGATGGCCAAGTCTCAAGCTACAGAACCGCGCGATGTCACCTCATACATATGTGTTCTAACCCAAATGACTGTGTTGCCAAAGTCTTGCCTCCAATTGGTAACTCAGATCACTCGATTGTCTCTGTTTCCGTCTCATATTCTTCTCCAACAACTACATTTCAGCCTTTTCATCGTACTGTATTTCAGTTTGGAAAGGCTGACTGGGATGGTTTTCGATGTTTTCTCGCAGATGTGCCGTGGTCGTGGATTGTAAGTCTTGGTCCTGATTTGGCGGCAGATGAGTTATCCCAATGGATTAACCTTGGTATGGAGATTTACATCCCCTCACGTACCTACCAGATCAAGGCCCATTCTCAACCTTGGTACACTCCAGCCTGTGCTGCAGCAATTGCCCATCGTAACCATTTTTTTTAAAGAAGTATCATCTTTTAGGAACTTTGGACAGTAAGCGTCTTTTCCATGAAGCTCGAAATCGATGTAAGAAAGTTTTAGAGGATGCTAAGAAGCAATATGCCAACTCTGTTGCTAGTTCTATTTCATCACAGCGGCTTGGTTCAAGGGACTTTTGGCGAATTGCCAACAGTGTACTGAACCGCAACAAGTCCTCCATTCCTCCTCTTTTTCATGGACCCGAAATTCTTACTTCTCCACAAGATAAGGCAAACCTTTTTGCTGACAACTTTGCATCTAACTCCACACTCAATGATGAGGGGCATCCACTTCCTGCCTTTCCATCTCGTACAGCCACTGTTGTATCTGAACCTTTTATCACTCCAAAGAAGATTGCCCGGATTATTAATTCCTTGGATGCCTCCAAAGCTACTGGCCCTCATGGAATCCCTGTAATTGTTTTGAAAATGTGTTCCTCTGAACTTTCACCCATTCTTGCCAAGCTGTTCAATATGTGCTTGGCAGTCTCTGTGTTTCCTTCATCCTGGAAAGTGGCATCCGTTGTCCCTGTCTTTAAGGGTGCTGGTGAGCGTTCTGAAGCTACTATATTATCGTCCTATTAGTCTGCTTCCCATAATAAGTAAGATCTTTGAATGCTTCGTCAATCAACAGCTCCTTGGATACCTGGAGGACAATGACCTTCTAACTGACTGCCAGTTTGGGTTTCGCCATTCCCGCTCAACCGGTGACCTGCTTTCCCTAATTACCGATCATTTTAGTAGGGCTTTAGATCGCAGGGGTGAGGCTCGTGTTGTAGCATTGGACATCTCCAAGGCCTTCGACAAAGTATGGCATACTGGCCTGCTCCACAAGCTTCAGTCATATGGTGTGTCAGGAAGAATGCTATCTATAATCTCTGCTTTCCTTTCCAATCGCAAGTTGAAGGTTGCCCTTGAGGGTCAATCTTCTCCTACCTGTTCTATCAATTCCGGTTTTCCGCAAGGCTCAGTACTTGGTCCCACTCTCTTTCTTGTTTACATTAATGATCTGCCCGATGAAGTTTTGTCTCAGCTCGCCATGTATGCTGATGATTCAACTCTCTTCTGTGTTTCCCCTAACTCTTCCAACACTTCTCGCTGTGAGGTTGGTGTCTCACTAAACACCGACTTAGAGAATGTTCTAAAGTGGGGGAATGATTGGCTAGTAACCTTCAATGCAAAGAAAACTAAACTTCTGTCTCTGTCTCGCTCAAGAGATGTTACATTTCCATCTATTCATATGGGTCCATTGACTTTGCCTGAGGTAGCAGATTTTCGCCTTCTTGGACTGGACATCTCCACCAACGCCAGTTGGGAAAGGTATATCTCAGGCATTGCAAAGAGTGCTTCCATGCGAGTTGGCTGTCTTTACCGAGCTCGGAAGTTATTACCTTCTGATGCTACTCTCTACCTGTATAAGACAACTATACGTCCCCTATTGGAGTACTGTTGTCACATCTGGGCCGGAGCTTCTGCCTGTTATTTATCTTTACTAGATAGGGTGCAGAAGCGTATTGTTAATCTTGTTGGTGAAGTGTTGGGATCAACGTTACAACCTCTTTCCCACCGTAGGTCTGTAGCCAGCCTGTGTCTTTTCTACAGATATTTTCATGGTAAATGTGCCACCAGTGTGTCCGACCTAGTTCCTCCTGTCAGAGTGTTTGAGCGTGAAACCAGACTTTCTGCTTCTTCTCACCCATACACTCTTAATTTGCTGAGATGTAGAACAAAGAGCCATTCCAACAGCTTTATTCCACGTACTGCATCTCTTTGGAACTCCTTGCCTGGTGCATGTTTCCCTCCATCCTACAATCTAGACTGTTTTAAGAGGAATATCAATTCCTACCTCCAGCTCTCCTGAGTTCTTTTCATGTTTCATAATTTTCCTCTTATAGCCCCTTACCAAGAGTGGCTTTTAGCCTTGTTTGGGGCGAACTTGCATAAAAAAAATTAACAAAATAAAATACAAAAAAATGACTTGGCAGACCGGCTGGGTGCCCTGACTTTCTCACGATCAACGGGCAGTGAATCATAAGTAAGATGGCGGCCCCAAGGCACGACGAACTTCAATGTAATTTTTGTACACAATTTTGTTTGCACATTTCAGTATAAGAAAGAAACAGAGAAATGAAACCCAATCAATAAACCAATGAAGAGCATTCTACCCAAGGACGATTGTTATTTGAGGACGACATTTTATTTGGATTGTACTTTATCCATGGCTGCTGATAAGATTTCCTTGAATTCAGCTCACAGATCTTCAATAGATGTATTTCTGAGTTTCTCCTGTGTAAGCGATTCACTAAATTGGTTGGGAAAAACCCTGACAACCCGTCTACATTCGCTTTATGAAACATGTAGACTTTTCTTTTCACTGGTCTGCTGCGGAAGGGCTTTATCAGTGTTTCAACTGAGACAATGTAGTGGTCACTAATACCAGCGAGGATGCTAACTTGTTGAACAAGCGCTGGCATGCTGGTAAAGCAAAGGTCAAGCATTTTTTGTCCACGAGTTGGTTCCTTCACAACTTGGTGGTAAAAATGCTTACTTTCAGCGATCTCAATCATTTGCTTACTGGGACATGGGTACCTTCCACCAGGTTTGAACGTATTTATAGTCCAATCTACTGATTATAGGTTAAAATCACCCATTCATATGAATTTGTCGCGCACAATTTTGTATCAGTGAATCCCCATACAAAATGAATGCTCACACAAACGGCGGGAGGCGCTAGGCGCGCGCGCGCCACACATAACTGGGTCAATACCACAAGGTCAATACCATTGTGCAGACGGGGGAAATTATAGACTTGACTCAAGTCACAATCCCGTGCAAGGCCCTTCCTTGCCTCATCGTCAGAAAACTATTGTTTTGCGCTCTGCGCTTTTCCCTCCCCCACCCTGTTCCGCGCGCGGGACAGGGACTTGACGATCCCGCAGTTGCCTGGTATGTAAATTTATTTACTTACGATTATGCAAAGTTAAAGCGCGTTACTTGTTGTCCAATCAAACGCGTTCAAAAAGAAGACTCGTTGATTTTGTTATTTGCGGGGGGGGGGGGCGAAGTACTTTGTCGAGGATCGAAATGCATTAATATATATACAAAACTACAAATTTATTTGAATTCAAGTTAATATTACGTATACATTGGGATTGGTATTGTTTGCAAATACATACTTTAAATAGTTGACAAATGCAATTCAGCGACTTAAAACACCCACCCCCCTCTTCCGCCCGCCAGCCATTCTGGAGATGCTTACGTCCGTAGATACATGTCACAGAGTAAGATAAACGTCACAGAGTAAGATGAATACTAAATGAAAGGGACGGCACTTCCACGCTCCCATTGGTTTTGTACATCTCCCCATTCGGGGAGATTTTTCTATTCAATGCGTGGAGTAGGAAACGACCCCGTCAAGTCCCTTGATCGCCACCACAATAGCTACATTTTGTCGGTGAGGGCGCACTGGTATTATATGTCTGTACTGTGGCTGCATGCTGGCGTGTTACATGTGTGTTAGGGACCTCGCACGAGAAAGGGACTTGAATCAAGTCTAGGGAAATTAATGCAATTTGGGTCATCTGAGGGTGAAAGTATTACAAGGAAACTAATTCTGAACATTAACACGTTTACGTTTCCATTCATTTAATAACAATAAATTCATTATCAAACGTGATAGTACACAATGCTACTAAACTAGTCTTATTTATGCTGGTAATTTAGGCCCGTAACCAGAAACGATCAGTTTTGTGCTCTTGATTTTCGTGTTCATTGTATGCAAGTCATACCCAAAGGGCGCAATGGAATGGCCCAACCGATTTGGGCCGTGGCACTTTCCAAGCCAAGTTTTGATTGGACAAGAAATATTTAACGTCTATATGCCGGTGGTTAACATTGACCAATCGTGATGATTTTTTCAACAGTAATAGTGACGGGTTGTTGCTTCATTATTTCGCAAGAACGAAGCGCATCGCTGCCGGGGTTGCCGAGTTACGAGAACAACACAAACAAATCCATGGAAGAGATTTCCCGGGAAATTGAGTGTGCCACGCGGGAGTATACACGGGGGGAAACGACTCTCTTTTATATTTTGGCTAAATGCCGAGGTAAAATATAAAATACAAAACGTGAAATTTATATAATTAAATAATAGAGAAATCAAACTGTCAGAGGGACCACGAACGAACATTTTAGCTCAAGTGGTTGATCTGTTTTGATACGAACTGTTTCAAAATATGGCCCAATTCTAAACATTTCCCAGGTCGCGCTGTGTTTACCGACGTATGTTTTTGCATAATGCGGTAGCTTATCCAAAGAACACTGTAAACCATCCATATAGTCATGATCGGTATCTTGAGACCTGTAAAAGGTCCCAATAAAGATTGGTTTTGGTCTGTTTTATAATGTATACTGCACCAAACAAGTTCACAGTTACTATCACCAACAAGCTTTGGCTCTGCTTTGGCAACTAATGATGCGCAAACAGCGATGAAAACACCGCCCCGGCTTTTCCTGTGCTCCTGTCTTTGCGAAATCCTTGAAACTGAGAGGAGAAAATTTCACCAGTTTTCTATAGTTGCTAGAAATAATGGAAGCTTGGCACAGACGCTCTGGCAATTGATGTTAAGAAAGCGTATCGGGTGTTTTGGTTGCTCAGATTTTCTAGGTTTTGATTTTTTGGCAGCTTCAGGCTTAGGTGGGACATAATCGTATGTTTCGCTGTAAGGTGTTGAAAATTCCGAAGAGCCGGAACTGGAACTGGAGCTATCTGGTGCATTGTCGGAGTCAACAATTTAGGCACGTCAAACATAGATGATGAAAGTCATGGCGATGCCCAGTTAAACTGACTACAACACCCTTCAAAATATGGGTCCTCATTGCGTTGGTTATAGTAATGTACTCAATCATCACAATGCATTCTCTGTGGTACAATGACAACAATGATCGCATTCAATAGCATCATCTTCCCAGTCAACAAACACGTTGCACAATGAGCAAGTACTTTTGTCAAGTTCTACAGCTGGTCCAGGGTTTAGTTGAATGTCCCCGGACATAAGTAAAATCAGCATAGTTTGAGTGATTAAACCAACTGGCTTGTTCCTATTTTCCATATGTCCATATTTTCGAAACAAATTGACCCCAAAGGGCCTGGCATGTAAAGAAGCATGGAACAGACCCACCGGGCTGCAATCCACAAAATGTGAAGTAAGCTTGAAGATTGTTGTATTTCCGAACCTCTCATATCCAACATGGCTGAGGTTTTCCCTCTGATAAACAGCTTTACTTGTATAAGCAAGGCAAGAGTAGAGGTAAATGTATGCAATGTACATGTACGGCCGGTAGCCCGCGCAATTTAAATGGATGACACCAGTCTGACGCAGTTCACTACACTTTGTCACAAATACTAAAAACAATAGTGTCAAGGTGTCAAAACACACATCCACAATAATCTAGAACACCTAAACGATGAACTGACAAGGAAAAAAGGAAAAAAGGAAAAAGCCGCGAAACAAAAGATTAAAAAGCTATTTAAAAAAATCCCGGAGGATTGGAGAACTGCTTGCAACCGCTGCCGCAACCTATGACCTATATAACAATTGTATGTCACTCGCAAACAGTTTGCTTCAATTTGTCGAACCTTGCAGATCCTAATGATTATTCCGCATTGGTCAATATCTTATTTATTTTATTTTTATTTATTTATTTATTTTAAATCTTCGGACAAAAGTACATCATACCTAATAAAATCCAAGTTACACAAAAATAAACAAAATACAAAATGTGAAGCAAACGTGACTAAAGGAGACAGGATAAAAAGACAAATAGAGCCACAAGCAAAGCAAAACAACTTTATTAAAAGGAGATTAAAAGCACTAATGAGCAAAAATCAAAGACAGTTAAAATATTCTCTCATTTTGGATCTAAAAACATGGAAAGGTTCAGTGATGAGACTGTTCCTCGTTTCAGGAACAATTAAGATTTTTTTTTAAATGGAAAACGAACCATGCCGTTGTTTTTTAATTTATCTGTACGAGCTATGATAAAATGTTAAGTACATCAAGATGTCTGGAATTAACTGTAAGTGACTTTAAAAAGTTACCCATGAAGTTATTAGATGGTTGGACAAGTAGTTTTGAAATAAAAGACATATTTATATGTAGCCCTGGGTTCACCTTCAAAAGTAGCGGGAACCGAAAATAATTTACAACTCCCTTTTTGAAATAAAAACAAAGTTAGAGAATTTGAGATATGATGCACAAAAACAGAAACTCTGGTTTATTTAAACAATAAATCACTAATCAAAAGAAATGCAGAATATAAACTTTACAATTAACAGGATCCTGAAATATTTAAATAATACAAAAATGATCTCAGATGGAAAAGGGCGCCAAATAAAATTAAATCTCTGTTAGACGCGTAGTCCGGATCCAGTCCTCTGGCGGTAGATCATCCTTCAGTGGACGAGGATCGTATAGAAGTAAGTGTTGGTGCACCCGACATCAAAGGTTAGATTTAAATAAAATCTGATACTTGCGGGTTTCCGTAGGGTTGGTCTCAGACGTACTGGATGGTAGACTTGGTTCCAAGTCTGTGCTCGTGGTTTTTAGTCTACCTGATAGCCAATACATTATTGCCTGAAATAGCGCCCTCTTGTGGATTAACCTCCGTCTTTATCCTACGATCACAGACTTGGGAACATTGTTTATCGGTTTGTACACACCCTATGGCGAATTAGTCCAATATTGGATGGAACACTCTGATTGGTCAGAATCTCAATTCAAATTCAATTCAAATCAACATTTATTTCATACTACTCTTCTCGAAATATAACATATGTACAGAAGAATACATAGATAAGCAAAATAATAAGCACAGAAGATCAGGGTAAGAGTTAATCTATGTATACCAAAATAAATGAGCGTATGAGACTGTCAGATTAAGCCAAGGCAACAAGTTTTAAAAAAGCCATTGTTACACCTCTGAAAAAGAAATCAACCCTAGATGCTGATGACTTGAAGAACTATCGTCCGGTCTCAAACTTGAAATTTGTTTCAAAGATACTTGAAAAAGTTGTAGCCTCACGCCTGACATCATATTTGACAGAAAATAATCTTTTTGAACGCCATCAGTCAGCTTATAGAAAATACCACGGAACCGAGCCTGCATTATTGAAGGTCCAAAATGATCTATTGCAGTCCATGGACAGTCATCAAGGGGTCATCCTGGTATTATTAGACTTGTCTTCTGCTTTTGACACTATAGATCACAATATACTGTTATTTCGTCTCCGTTCCATGGGAATTAAGGGTAATGCATTAAAATGGATTTCATCTTACTTACAGAGCAGAACACAGTCTGTCAATATAAACGGAACACTCTCAGAGACTACTCCACTCCTTTCTGGCGTTCCGCAAGGATCTGTCCTCGGCCCACAATTTTTCACCATCTACGCTTCTCCAATTTCTACAATTGCACAAAAACATGGTGTACATTTGCATATGTATGCAGATGATACACAGTTGTATTTTCCTTTTAATGTGAACAGTATTTCTGATCAACTGTCAGCAAAAGCTCGCATGGAATCTTGTATTCTGGAAATCAAATCTTGGATGCACGCAAACAAGTTGAAATTAAACGACTCGAAAACAGAGCTCATAATCCTATCATCAAAACATCAACGTGCTAAAATTCAGTTGGATCAAATACAAGTCGCCCACACTCAGATTAAAGCCTCAACGTCTGTCCGGAACCTTGGAGTCATGTTTGATAACACCTTATCAATGGATTCACATGTAAAGAAAGTCTGCCAATCTGTCTATGCCCAAATTAGAAACGTTAAAAGTATACGAAAAGTGCTTTCAGATGATGCTGCCTCAATAGTCGTACATGCCTTGATCACATCCCGGTTGGACAACGGTAATTCATTGCTTTATGGTATAACACAGTGTCTCCTGCAGAGGCTACAACATGCTCAGAATGCAGCTGCACGTGTTCTTTCCAGGGGAAGGAAATTTGACCATATCACTCCAACACTTATAGCATTGCATTGGTTACCCATAAAACAAAGAATTAATTACAAAATCCTACTGTTGACTTGGAAAGCACTTCATGGTCTAGCCCCAGTGTATATAAGTGACATGTTGAGTACACACCATCCTCGACCCAATCTGAGATCATCAAACAAACTACTGTTGAACATTCCTAGATCTCATTCTTCATCAGGTGATAGAAGCTTTGGTTCATGTGCACCAAAGCTATGGAATGATCTCCCCTATCAACTTCGAACACTTGACTCCTTACAGACCTTCAAAAGCCAGCTTAAGACTCATCTCTTCGAATCTGCTTACATTTAGTCCATTGCACTTGTCATCTCCACATGAGACTCTGTTATTATTTCTTTTGTCTTAAACTTCTCCTTCACTTTGCTAAGCGCCTCGGAATAGGCAACTAGATTGATGGCGCTCTACAAATGCCTGATATTATTATTATTAAGGCTTGTAGAAGACAGCCTAGCTAGACAGACAAACTACAAACGTGGAGACATGACAAACAGGTGACGCAAAACAAAACAAAACAAAAAACAAACACAAAAAGGCTAGGATGCAATAAAATAAACATGTCTAGACTAGCAGGGCTAAGTAAATGGGCGATGATAGGAGCTGGGCTGAAAAATAGTAGAGAGTTGACAATAGAAGAAAGCTATGCCACATAATGGGAGAGGAGAAATCTTTGGTAATGATACTTGAATCGACCCACAGACGGCAATTTTCTAATTTCTTCATGAATACAGTTACATAGGTGCGGCCCATAGACACGAAGAGTGTTGCTAGAGTATAGTGTGCGAGTGAAAGGAATATAGAGATTACAAGACCTGGTAGAATAATCATGTATTTCACGGACGAGTCTAGATTAAGAAGAAAAGGTGGTGGGAAGGAGATTATTAGTGAGTTTATACATGAAGATCCCGATATGAAGTTTATTGATGTCATTAACAGTGAGAGTGTTTAGTTGTCTGAAGAGAGGAGCAGAGGGTTCTCGAGGATGAGAGAAAGTACATACACGAATTGCTCTTCTTTGAATGGTAGACAGAGATTCATGTTTGCTATTGTTGGTGCGTGCCCACACAATGTTGCAGTAGTTTATATAGGGGAGTACAAGGGAGTTATAAAGTAAGATCAGGGAGGTTGAGGGTAGAAAGGAACGAAGCTTGGAAATTACACCAACATTGCGGGAAGTAATTTTTGAGATGGAAGTGATGTGTTCTGTCCAAGAAAGACTTTCATCGATGAAAACACCTAGAAACTTGGAAGAGGAGACTCTGTTGATGGAGATGTTGTCGATTTTTAGTGGGGGGAGAATATTGATTCATGAGAACTGCGTGACTTGCTAAAGTAAATGAAGTTTGTTTTAGTGTGGTTCAAAGAAAGTTTATTTGCTTGGAACCAAGACGAAGCAGAGATGAGTTCAGCATTGAGAGTGTCAATCAGAGAAGTGATACTTGAGCTAGAATGAAAAATAGTTGTGTCGTCAGCAAACAGGGTAAATTTGAGGAGGGAAGAAGAGTGAAGGAATAGATCCTTGGGGAACACCGTGTTTGATGTGAAGGCGGTTAGAATCACAGTTAGCAACATAAGTGTACTGGTATCTGTCTGAAAGATAATCAGTAATCCAATGGAGCGGAGCACCCCTGACACCATAATGGTCAAGTTTAGAAAGGAGTATTTCATGATTGATGGTGTCGAAAACTTTCGAAAGATCTATGAAAACACCGATGGCACATAATTTGTTTGTGAGCGCATTAGTAATGTTGTCGACAAGTTCAATAAGAGCCATATCGGTTGAATGGTTAGATCTGAAGCCAAATTGCTTGTCGGAGAGGATTTGGAAATGAGTTGTGAAGTTCGAAAGACGGTTGTAGAAAAGTCGTTCTAAAATTTTGGGGAAACAAGGTAAGATGGAGATAGGCCTGTAGTTATTGATGTTGCTTTTCTCACCACATTTGAAAATAGGAATAATCTTGGCGACCTTGAGGCTTAAAGGAACAGATGCAGTAAGAAAAGAGAGATTAAATATATAGCTGAGCGTTTCAGCAATGCATGGAAGAACATGTTTAACTACAGTAGAGCTGATACCGTCGAAACCACAACTATATCCATTCTTCAGGCCGTTACCAACCTTGATGATTTCTTGACTGTTAGTTGGAGTGAGAAAGAACGAAGAAGAATTGGGATTGTGCAGGGAATCGGAGAAGTGAGTGCTACACTGTAAAAACGGCGTTTAGAATCTAAACACATTTCTAAACGCCTCGCTTGTACCCACTTTTTTCACACGTTTAGCCCTCAACATGTTTAGATTTGGCGTTTCTGATGACATGTTTACCCCGAGACACATTTAGCCTGTGATACGTTTAGATTGAATGTGTTTAGGGTTCATAGTGAGTGCTAAACATGTTTAGAATCCAACACGTTTCAGAGAATAAGCTTAATTTTTAAACACCTGAAGAAAAGAAAAGAGAAATGTTGCAACATTCGCCTGCCTGCTTACTGAAACATAACGCTCAAGCTACGCTCGGCATGAGAATCGATAAATCATCATCATCTCAACGGTCATCGAGATGATTTTCATAGAGATGATTTTCATCGAGATGATTTTCATCGAGATGATTTGAGGAGCAATGATGCCATAATTTCAGTCATACTGAAAACGGTCATTTTGAATTCTCAGAATCCGTTCCAATTATATACATTTTGGGCTTTACTTTCTACCCATGGTGTGAATCTTTGAAGTGCTGGCCAATATGATACAACAAAAATTTGCTTCAATTGAATTACACACATTAAAGTGTAAACTACTGCGCAGGAAAGGCTGTTATACCTACAATGGTTTTGAATAAACACCAAGGTCTATATTTGTGCATATTTAATGAAACCCCGCCCATTTCATTCTAAACAAACTGATGAATTTAAACACATACAAAACATGTTTACAAGCAAACATGTTTAGAAATATGTTTGTAAGCTAAATTGGTATCCCTTTAACATGTCAAAAAGCTAAACGTGTTGCGATCAATGCAGGTTTGAACTGTTTTGAACATTCAAATACACCAGAATGTGTGTTCATCATTTTAGTACGTTTGCTACCTGAGCAATTTTACTTGCCATGAGGGGCTAAACGTGTGGAGCATTTTTGATACCTTTGTAAAGTTACGTATTACCAAAATGCGAATTATTTTAAACCCTTTTAATTATGTGTTTATGCCATATAGCAAAAACGCTCTCCAAGGAAGGCCTATATGCCTACGTGGAAGCCTATCATGACTAGCTGCTTAGCTTTTTCATACCAATAGCAAACGTATTCAATGATGTAAACACATTCTGGTGTATTCAAATGTTCAAACCAGTTCAAAACACGTTTAGCTTTTGACATGTTAAAGAGATAGCATTTAGCTTCAAACATATTTCTGAACGTGTTTGCGTGTAAACATGTTTTGTATGTGTTTAAATTCAAAACTGCATTTCAAACAAGCACAACAAATCTCAACCCGTTTAGCTTTTTGACATGTTAAAGAGGTAGCCATTTAGCTTCAAACATATTTCTAAACATGTTTGCGTGTAAACATGTTTTGATTGTGTTTAAATTCAAAACTTCACTTAAAACAAGCACAACAAATCTCAACACGTTTAGCTTTTTGACATGTTAAGGAGATACCCATTTAGCTTACAAACATATTTCTAAACATGTTTGCGTGTAAACATGTTTTGTATGTGTTTAAAATCAAAACTTCACTTAAAACAAGCATAACAAATCTCAACACGTTTAGCTTTTTGACATGTTAAGGAGATACCCATTTAGCTTTCAAGCATATTTCTAAACATGTTTGCGTGTAAACATGTTGTGTGTGTGTTTAAACGCTAAGCGCCGTTTTTACAGTGTAGTGGGAGGTATTTTGTTAGCAAGAGAGGAACCGATATCCGTAAAGTACTTGTTGAAAGAGTTGGCGATCTCAGTCGGGTTAGAGAGAAAAGTGTCACCGTCAATGAAATTGTCTGGGAAAAACATTACATTTTTTTTTCTTCTTACCAAGGATACCATTTATTTATTTCCAGAGATTTTTCATGTTGCCTTTAGTACGTTTCATTTTGTCAGCATAGTAGTTCTTCTTGGCAGAGCGGATGGTTGTGGTAAGGATGTTGCGATACGTTTGATAATGACGCTCGTTTTGTTCGGATGGATTGCGCAAGAAGCGTCGGTGTAGTCTGTTCTTATAAAGACAAGAATTAATTATTGTTTGAGTGATCCAAGGCTGGTTTTTGGTGCCTTTACCAACAGTCTTAAGAGTGAGAGGGAAATTTCGATTGTAGGAAGAGGAGAAAATAGTAAGAAAAGTATTATAAGCAGAATCTGAGTTTTTGGAATCATAAACTTCGCTCCAGTCAGTATTGCTAAGATCGTTGTTGAAGGAGTTGAGCGAGGCAGGATTAACATGAGCTTCGGTTAGTTTCAGTACTCTCGAAGCAAGATGTTGTAAATTGAAAAAGAGGATAGTGGTCAGAAATATCAGAGTAAAGAATTCCAGAAGAGGTATTGATGTCAGAGTTGGTTAGGATATTGTCAATTAGGGTGGCCGTGTGAGGAGTGATGCGGGTGGGTTTTGTGATTAATGGGCGAAATCCATAGGAGTACAGTATTCACAAAGTCGTCTGTGGGTCGATGACCTGCACAATTGAGTAAATTGAGGTTGAAATCACCCATTATGTAACAAAGCTTACCCTCCTTTGTTAGCTTGTCTAAGCAGGAGTCAAATGCAACATTAAAGGTGTCAAATGTAGTGCCAGGAACCCTGTAGACAATTCCCACAACCAGATTACAGCCATTGTCTCGCTTAATCTCAACAAAGACAGTTTCAAAGTCGTCCGTTGTGGGCAAAAGATCTTCACGGACATGAAAGTTCAGCGAACTGCTAATAAACATGGCTGCCCCTCCACCAGGCTTGGTCGAACGGGATGAATGAACTATATGATAATCGTTCATATGCACATAGGATGGAGGGACTTCTTTGAACCATGTTTCTGTGAATCCATAAATAGCAAAGGAATGGTTCAAAGTAGCCAGGTAATCCTGAATGTTGAAGAAGTGTCTACACAGGCTCCTGAAATTCATGTAAAACAAAGAAAATACACATTTAGTTGGCGTATTAAGATTATTGAAATCAGTACACTCATAATAATTACAAAGGTTATCATCAGGTTCATTAAAATCATCGACAAAATGAGAGCTACAATTAACGTCAGTAAACATAACAAAGGACAACAAAACAAACAAAAAACAATAACAAAACAAAAAACCAGAGACAAATAAAGACAAAATTCAAGTATCAAGCAAGCTTAGTGGACGAGTACTAAGATCACGAAAGCTGCTGACATTAGGTGTGAACACAGCATATATGAGCTTATGAAGAAAGAAAAAAATGTAATAATAACAATGGGATGGATGGGCAATATACTGATATGCATAAGCGGTGAAACAAAATAATAAAATAAATTAAAATAAACCAGTTCAAAGTTCAGAAGGTCATTTGGCACATCATTGCAAAGCAAATCAACTGTGGGGTTGTATTGTATAATGATGGGATGAAGATGATAAGATGACGATGAGGCTGGTTAGAATGGATGCAAGCAAATAAATTGATGTTAGCTATTTTCCATAAGTTAGCGGCAACACTCAGCAAGGGATCCATTGGAGTCACGCCACTTACCAGCGACAAATCTGTATCGCTTGCCCTCTTGATAGGCCTTGTTGACTTGGGATGACCATCGCCGCTTCTCTTGCAGATCTTGTCGCGTGAGATCCTCAACACAGAAGAACGGGAAATCAGCAAGAACCTGTCGCTGGCACCGGAGGACTTTAATCTTATCTTGATAAGAATTAAATTTCACAAGGAGGTGTTGAGTGCGGCCAGGAGTCTTCGGGCCATCTCGGTGAGCACGCTCTAGCTTGATATTAGGCATGTTGAATTTGTCCTCCAGCAACTTGTTAGCAATAGACAGACAATCTTCTTTGTTTTCCTGGGGCAGACCGATAATTCTGACGTTATTGCGTCTGCTGAATGGCTCCAATTTGTTCAGTTTTTCTGAGTGGTCTGCCAGTTGATTCTCTGATCTTTCGACCAATGCTACCATCTTTTCTAGCTCCTTAACTCGACTCTCCAGATCATTGATTCGCTTTGACTCAAATTCCAAAGCATTGTTAAAGCTTTCTTCGAGCTTGTTGATGCGTCTATTGTGTTCCTCTTGGCCCTTTCGTATCTCAATCAAAGCGTCTTTAACGAATTGTTGAAAGTTTGTGTCGGTGCCAGTGGTGGGTATGGGGCTGCTGCAGCGTTGGCCCGGGCTACTCACAGGGCTATGTAAGGCCGATTGAGGCGAAAATGTCGGTGGTAAAGGTTCCGAAGTTGTTACTGTTTTCTTCCGGCTGGTAGGCATGTTTGGATGACGAAAAGTTGTCTGAGTAGATCTTGGATGTATATTCAATAGATTAAGTCAAGATTTGATGGTGAGAGGAGCAAGGAGCGTGAAATTTCCGAAGAAATTTGGAGAGCTCGTAAGGTGCTGGTGCTGGTGTTCACTCAGCCATGTTATTTAATCTCAGAAGCCGTCAATAAAATGCACATTCAAACTAGACCGTTTATACCACGGGATACAGTACAGAAATACAACATTGATGCACATGTAACTAATCTGCCTCTGCTCAGTGATTCAACTTGCAGTTTAGAAACAAAAAACCCAAAGTGATTCTAGTTTTAAATTCAAAATAAATAAAAAACGATGGGAAAATCAAACATTTGATGAGAAATTCCTCAAGCTAAACCAATTTCACTACACATCATGTGAAAAGGATAACTTTCATACAGGGGAATTATTCCTCCATGTAGCATATGAAAATAGTATAATTTGTCTCATTAAGACAAGTTCGGTAACTCGAGCTAAAGTACGCCAGAAACTTTATCACAAGACAACAAATTGTGTCTTTAAGATGGCTTTCATAAATGCAGCACGTACAAAACACATACAAATAAAAGTACACTCAGGTACAAAACTAAAATCTGTTTCACTGCAAAACTTTATCATCAGGACAACAAGTTATGTCCTTAAGTTTAGGCAGGTTAACCGCAATTCACTTACATAATAAAATCATACAAAAAATGTAATAGACTTAATATAATTCTTGGTAATATTTAGAACCAGTCCAAAGCATGAAGACTGCACAAATAGCATAACTTACCACAATACATCAGCTGAGACAGCTGGTGGTTAATGTCATGACTATTTTATCAGTTCTTATCAAACACAAAATACAATATAAAGAGAGAGCTAGGTCTCTCCTCAAGAAATCAAAAGTTGTAACAAATCTTTCAGAGACTTCAAATTGATAAAATGAACAAATGTAAAATACTGTCTCTGAACTCAATAATCAGAAATAAACTTAATTTTAAAGAAACCTTGCTAAACTCATCAATTTCAAGTTATTAACAAATACAATTTAAACTCACCTAAAATAGAGAGCCAACATTCATCAAAGAATAAGTTGTCTTCAAAGTTGCAGATATGAAAGGTGCTTGAAGAAATTGATGTGACAAGCACTTGAAGAAAGAGTTTGTGCGGAGACACATCCAACTGGAACGATGGCAAATGGTGGAGTGCTTGGTCTGACCAGAATTTTGGGCCAAGCCAGCACTCCGACCATGCCTCAGCTAAGGTCAGCTGTTCATTTTCATTGGATAGTTTGAAAATTAACACTCATGGCTCTAAAGTTGATTGGTCCATTTGAGACAGAGGGAGTGAAGGAAAGATAAATCTTTACGACTTCACAGCTTGGGTTTGTGGTCATGGGTTTAGGAAAAGGTACTGGTTAATCCCAGATATAGACAAAAAGGTGTATCTCCACATCTTCCAAGAAGGTAGAGGTTAAAAGCATGGTTGAATGGAGAGTAGGTGAAGATCAAAGAACAGGAGTTAAAACACCAGCTGAATAGCCTGGCGCCAGCTGAATACGGGCTGGTAACCACAAGTAAACAAAGGGTCGCCATGGCTAGAGAAAAAAGCACAGCCATTCCTATTGAAAATGCACATGTGAAATAAACACATAAGCAATGAAATAGGAAATCAGAAAATACATAATGCAATAGCTTTTGAAATTGCACATGTGAAATTTACACATGAGCAAAGAAATAGGAAATCAAAAATACATATAAAACATATTTTTGCAAATCAAAATATACTCGTAACCTAAGACCACATTTGGGTCAGGGTTACATTTATGTAGAGAGTTGGGTTCTTTTACACATTAAAGTCACCTTTAAATGACACATCCCTTTAATATTATTGTAAATGCAGCATGGCGTATTACCGCCACAATTATGTTCATACGCCGAGACAAAGTAGTCTATCAATTGCTAAGTCATTTTTATCCGAGCAGGCTATAAGTTGCTCGACGAACAAATATGGTTTATTTATAATTAAGTGTTTAGATAGCTGAACAACAGGTGCTCATATTCTTTGTAATATCTCATCCCCGTTGCTATTGTAAAAAGGCGTAGGAAATATAAACGTATGAAAAAGGGCTTAGGAGAAATCAAGGGCTGCTCTGTGGTTCTTCGTTTTGACAGGAAGGGTCCTTTTAGAAAGAATTATTCCATTGGTTTGCTCCCATTTTCATGTTTACATAGCTCTTCTAGCTCGTTGCAGTTGATTACTTATTTATTGAAGAACAAGCTTGGGTGAGTTTTAGGATTCAAATAATTATTGCAATTGTTAAACATTCAATGCAAACCTGTCGAACTTTTCATTTGGTAATGATGGCGATGTGGTATTGGGCTATAGTGTTGACTAATACGTGAGTGTACAGCATGGCCGGCGGGTTGTGTATACTGAGACCGTTGTGTGCACACACGCGTTGTGTTGCCATGTAGGCTGTTTATTGCGTGTGGTGGACTACACACCGGCTAATTATGGCTAAAAGTGTTTTGAACCATCATGCGTACTGTGGCGGGACACCCTCGAGTCAGCGACTAGGCCGATGAAGACCAGACACAACCCAGGGTGATTATCCTACCCCAATAATATTTATTAACCTTATGCAAGGGTGAGCGGCTACCCAGACAAAAGGGGGGATAATAACGAACGGCGGCTATGCCTAGGGGCAGTTCGTTTGGTGGAAGTTTACCACCGATTGAGAATGATATTCCTAATAGCTAGAATCAGAGCAATCACCCGAAACCTCAATAAACCTCACACGGATACTAGGTCTCCAATAACAGTAACAATGGTTTTATTCCTCATAAACGTTCAATGAATCACTCAACAATAATAGTAATTACACAACCAGGTAAAGATAATAAACCTCACCTAAATGTAATAAACCTCAGTAATACAACCAAGTATAGTAAGCAGCATAAACCTCAGTACAACCTCAGTCAGCCCAGCGCTAAGAATCAGCCTTGCCAAACACAGGTATACCTCACACTGTATTATGCTAATAACCCTCACAGACTGGCAAGTCTGCACAATTGAAACTTCATGCGGATTACAATAACCCTCTCTAAAGAACTCGTCAGCGCTACGTCTCTAATAACCCTCCGGGTAGCCCGCACAGTGGTCGCAACTGAATCGTACCTCAGCCGTTCTACACCAACGTGTATTCAACGGCATACAACTCACACAACCTTCCAATGCTTCAGCCTTCCCCCGATAAAGGTTACACAATTCACGCTCTACAACTCCGAGCCTTACATTAACATAAAGTTTACTTATACAGTAAAACCCACCTCGCTATATCTCTCTCGCTGAACGTAGAAACACAACGGGTCACACAGCTCAACCACCAGCTAAAGATAACGCACACAGTAGCAGTGGGAACACGCAATTTGGTCTCAGCACAGTGCCAACGCACAGTTCACGGTCACAGAACTAGAACACTAACAGTACTAGAGCAACAGACTACATCAAAAACACTAGACCAACTAAGTGGACCAAAGACCAAAGAGAGCCCAATAAGTGCGGGAAACCCAGCGCTGCTCGCTTATAAGAACCCGCTAGCACCCCCCGCAAAGCACAATGCGCACTGCGTCTTTTGGTGCACTAAACTTCACCAAGTCTACCCCCTGTTCCGTCACACAGGACCCAGCTAAGCTTGGATCGCCCCGGTCCAATCAGCTTAACAATAATACAAGGAACAGTGGTACTTAAACATAAAAACCTTCAAATAAATCTACCATACTAGGTAACGTCTCAAAACAACTTATACAATGAAAAACATGTGAGGTTTACTATAAACCTCACAACTACTTTTTATACAATAATCAAAGTTCTCCCACGAGGTTTACCTACAACCTCTCGCACTCTAACATGACATGTTTTTAAATACAACAAAAGTAACCTTCATGAGGTTTATTTACAACCTCATGTACTTACATGGAATATGGCTTTATACCATGAAAAATGTGAATCTCACCTCAGTGAGGTTTATGGAAGTTTATACAAGAAAACACAGTTTTATTTTAGTCAAAGAAAGTAACCCTCATACCCATTGAGGTTTACTGATGCTAAATTTATACAATGAAAATGAGGTGTATTTGGCTTCCTTTAAATACAACATGCAGTCTTTTTACATATAAATCTTTGGTGGATGAAAACACGTTATAAACCCTTACAGAATACAAAAATATATAAGAAATGGCAAGGTATAACATGCAGTTTAGATAGAAAAATGGCATAGAATTTGGCAAGAATCACTTATAAATTTAAGAATTTTACACTGATTGAAAGACCTGATTGTTTGATTACTTGTTAAACTTAGTGATGCTATTTACACGTCGAGTTGGCTTCACTCTCCAGTGCAGGCTATCTCGATAGAGGTACTCCTCCACCCGCGCCGTCTTTATCACTAGCTCTGGGGGGGGGGGGTTCCTCCTCTGCGTTGTCTGCTGGCTCATCGTCATCGGGGACCGCGTCTCTGTCCTGGGTCTCCAGCGATGGCATGGACTCTGCGTCGCTGCATGCTTCTAATTGTCCTTGAACCTCAGAGGACGTCTGTGCTCCCTCCGGGGGTACCTAGTAGGGACCTCCCTCTGGTTCTCAGTCGCACAACCTTCCATCTCATTCGAGTCGTTCGGCCCAACCTCTGTTCCCTTGACTGACTCACTACCAACTTCGTCTCTATTCTCAGTCAACTCACAAACCTCAACTGTGGTCTCTCTCTCAGTCACCGGGACCTCTACTGGCTGTTTAGGCCAGTAAGCCCAGACTTCCAAGGGTTCGCCATTATAAGGCTTAAGTCGGTCCCCATGGACGACGAAAGCCTTACTCCCTTTTTCCCTCTGAACCCTGTAAGTCACATCAGAGAGCTTTCTCACAATTAAGAACGGCCCCTCCCAACGGAGTTGCAACTTCGGGCATTTGCCCTTCCTCCTCAATTTATTGAAGAGCCAGGCAAATTGACCCTCTTGCAAGGCTCCACCATGGGCCTTCCTGTCATAGTTTTTCTTCTGGCGTCTTGCACTCTGCTTGAGGCACTCTCGAGCCCGACCATGTGCCTCTTGCAGCTGCCGCCTTAGTTTCCCCGCATACTCGGTTCGCACAGTGTCCTCGGCGGGAGGACACTCTACCATCAAGTCGACTGGCAGCCGGACTTCTCGCCCCAACATCATCATGTTGGGGCTCTCCCCAGTGGACTCTTGGGGAGTACACCTGTATGCGAAAGTCGCAAACGGGAGACACTCGTCCCAGTCTCGTTGTTGTCTCTTTGGTTCTATCATGGTGGCAACCATATTGATCAACGTCTTGTTGAAACGTTCCACCATTCCATCGGACTTGGGGTTATATGCCGTAGTCCGAGTCTTTGAGATGCCGAGGACTCGGCACATCTCACCAAAAACTGCGGACTCAAAATTGGTCCCTTGGTCGGAATGCAGTTCCAACGGCACCCCAAACCGACATACAAATTCTGCCACCAATTTGTCAGCCACCGTCTCAGCCTTTGCATCTGGCAGAGGGTACGCCTCCATCCATTTGGAACAGTAATCCCCGACTACCATAATCCAAACATTGCCACTGTCACTTCGTGGCAGTGGACCCAGCAAGTCCAGAGCCACTCGTTCAAGTGGCTCGCCAACCCTGTACTGCTGTAACGGGGAAATGCGCCTCTTAGCCGGCGATTTCCTCCTCCCGCACAAATCGCATTTCCGGAGAAATGACCTCACATCGGCAACCATCCCAGGCCAGTAATACCTCAGCTTCACCTTGGCCAAAGTCTTGGTAAGGCCCAGGTGTCCACTGGCCCTACCACCGTGAAGTTCTTGGAGAACCATCTCCATCATCTCTCTCGGGAGAACCAGACGCCAACGGACTGATGTTCCATCGTCTGACTCCCACCTCCTGTACAGGAGATTATTTCGCACCTCAAGTTGATCCCACAGGGACCACAGTGTCTTGTGCGCCGAGGAGGTACTCGACACAGTCTCCCAAACTGGTCGACTGTTCGACTCCTCTTTCGTCCTGACAATCCAACTCAAACTTGGGTCATCAAGTTGGGCTTTCCGGACTGCCTCCATAGGCATCTGAGGCTGGGCAAGGATGCCCCGTACCAACGCCTCCGGAGTGCCGGAACCCGCCACAACTTCTGCAGGCAACTTGGGACCTTCCGCATCATTATCATCCCTGCCACACTGTTTACAGACTTTGCGGGACAACCCGTCTGCATTTCCATGCTTACGGCCCGGCCTGTGTACGATTGTCATGTCATACTCTGAAATCACTTCAAGCCACCTGGCCAACTGACCCTCCGGGTTCTTAAAGTTCAGCAACCACCTCAGAGCAGCGTGGTCAGTGCGAACTGTCACCCTTTGTCCATACAAGTACTGTTTAAACTGTTTCAGGTACACAACCACAGCCAACAGTTCTCGCCGGGTCACACAATAGTTTCTCTCGGCCCGACTCAGTTTACGGCTAGCATAAGCTAGGACTTTCTCCTCACCATCATGAATCTGGGACAGCACGGCCCCTATTCCATCTCCGCTAGCATCAGTGTCTAAAATGTAGTCACTTCCTACAAGGGGATACGCCAACACTGGGGCAGTTTGCAACCTGTGCTTAAGTTCATCGAACGCCTGCTGACAGGCATCGGTCCATATGAACTCCCGTGACTTTTCAGTCAAAGCATGTAGCACTGACGCTACCTCTGCAAACCCCTTCACAAACTTTCGATAATAGGAAGCGAGGCCCAAAAAGCTTCGAACTTCCTTGACACATTTCGGTACGGGCCAATCTGCTACTGCTTGAACCTTTGCAGGATCTGTAGCTACACCCGCGGGTGACACAATATGGCCCAAATAACCGACCGACCTCTGAAAAAGGAAGCACTTGCTTGGCTTTAGTTTCAGGCCGGCTTGGCGCAACCGGGAGAGAACGACTCGCAGTCGCTCAATCTCCTCTCGCACGGTTTTGCCAAACACAATGACATCATCGAGGTATATCAGCAGGATGTCCCACTGAAGTCCGCCCATCACTTTTTCCATCAACCTCTCGAACGTAGCCGGTGCGTTGCAGAGGCCAAAGGGCATGCACTTCCAGCGGTATAAACCGTTACGCACTACAAAGGTTGATTTCTGGCTAGCCTCCTCATCCAAGGCTACCTGCCAGTATCCGGACGCTAAATCAAGCGTGGAAAACCATTCTGCACCTGACAATGCATCAAGTGTTTCATCGATTCGAGGGACGGGATACGCATCCTTGATGGTAACCGCATTTAAACCTCGATAATCGACACAAAATCGCCGTGTTCCATCCTTCTTTTTGACCAGAACTACATTAGCAGCCCAGGGGCTATCTGAAGGCTCTATAACCCCTCTCTGCTTAAGTTCTTTGACTTGTCTCAATATTTCCTCCTGGTTGCACAAGGGGTGGCGTCTAGGCCGTTCCTTAACAGGTCTGGCATCACCAGTATGAATGTGATGCTCAACCACATTGGTTTTCCCTATATCGTGCTCACCAGCGGAAAATACATCCTGGTACTCTGTCAAACAGGACTTCACCTCGGCATGGTACTCCTCACTGAGGTTTAACCTGCTCCGTTCATATAAGTCATGTAAGTGCTTAGGCAGTAAGGCATCAACCTCACTAGCACTGCCCCGACTCAACTGAACCACTGCATCAACCTCAACGGCTTCCACAGTCCCAACCGTTGTACCCTTCCGCACCACTCGTGCCTCATCACCGGGGTTAAGGATTCGAAGCGGCAATACCTCACCCTGAGGTTTAACCAATGATCTGGCTAAAACTAAACCTCTTTGGGCCAATTCGCCTCCACCCTCAACAGGCTCAATGATGGCAGACAGGAGTGGAATCTGGCCAGTATGAACAACCGTCCCAGGCACCACGGCCTCATGTCCGGATGGTATTTCGGTTGTTTCTGCGACAACTACTCTGCCAACAAATGGCTCCCCTGCACCACTTGTGCACTTCACTCGTTCTCCATTCAACCTCAATTCTAGGCTCTGGAAATCTAAGTTACCACGGGTTGGCAACAAGAAATCCATTCCAAGTATCCCCGTACACTTGATATCCGCAAAAATTGCCTTGACCTGGTGGACAGTTTTACCCACTTGTACTTCCACCCAGGAAACGCCCATCACAGCAAGCGGACTGCCATCCACCTGCCGAATGTTTGTCCCCTCTTTGGTAAGCACTGGCCTCTGTTCTTTGGCAATTTCATGGTACACCGAACAACTAATGATCGTGTCGGTCGAACCCGAATCGACCAAAAACCGGCACTTAGTGCCTCTCACCACTCCTTGTACAAACAAACCAAATCTAGGCCGAAGGACAGAAAGGGATTGAGTAGCCACTGGCTCTCCTTCCTCTGCCCCTCGCCTCTTTTTGGCTATATCTAGTTCTTCTTCTCTCCCTCGCTTGGACCCTTGGGTACATCCAGCCTTTCCGCGGGCCCATCGGTCGGCTGGTTGGCGTTTCCCTGACGCCCATACCTTTTGCGAGGCTGGGTGCACTCCCTCAGGAAATGCCCCAGCTCTCCACAATTGAAACACCTCACGCCCTGGGTATTTCTCATCTCGGGCCTCTGTGGTAACCCTTGAGGTTTATCTGCCCCTCTGTTCCACACTGGGATTTTCTTGGTCAATTCGGACAATAATTCAACAACCCTGTCCATTTTCTTGACCTGCTCCTCAACACTGCCCTCCAATCCTTGGAGACGATGCTCAGTGCCAGAGTCAAGGGCCCTTGCAAACTTTGCAGGCCTTCTTTCTTCCCTTCTTTGGCTTTCAACCTTTTCGATGCTTTCGGTTTCGAGAGCAGCCTGTATTGCTTCGTCCAATGACTTTGGTCGAGCCCGATAAATTCCTTCTCTGACCGCTTGACTGTCAACCGCATCAATGAAATGGTTCTTTCCGAGGCGCTCTCGTGCCTCTTCGGAAATTTCAGGGTAAGCCTTCACGGTCAAGTCTCGGACCGCCTGACCCAACTCTTGAAGAGTTTCTTTCGCACTTTGTCTCCGGTGTCGGAGCTCTACCAAATAATTTTCGGCCTGTTGACCAGGGCCGAATCTCCGCTCCAAGAGCTTTACCAGTTCACTATAAGTAAACTTCTTTTTGGCTCCATCACCAAGGATCCGGAGCGCATCAGCCTGAAGGCTTGCGGCCAAAAACTCGGCTGCCTGCTCCTCACTCCACTGATTAACCTTTTTACAGGCCTCAAAGTGTCTGTGGTAATCATTCCACAACACCTTACCATTGTACCTGTCGGGGGTTATCGTAGGGCGGCGTGCCCTTTCATCATGATGTTTATCTTGAGGTTTATCTTGAGGTTTATCTTGAGGTTTACTCAAAACCTCATCACCCACCAACCTCTTTTCTCTCTCAAGTGGCCATGGACCCATGAGGTTTGTATCAACCTCACTTCTCAACTGACTACTTCTCTCCACAGTAGGACGAGACAAAAAGCTCAAAACCTCACTGTGCAAACCTCGTTGCCCGGCATCATCAACCTCAGTGCTAATAAATGGGTTTGTACTCGGACTAGGCTCTGAGAATGGAGTAGACCTCAATTGAGGTGTTCTACCAACCTGCCTTGTCCCCCTTTCAAGCAACTCAGGCGACATGCCAACATCGGCAACTTGCCTTGCCTTTAACGAGGCATACCCAGAGGTTTCCTCAGGCAAATTGAAAAACACATCAGAGTCAACCTCATCAGTGCCTTTTGGCTTTGCCTTCTTTTTCAGTGTCTCAACCTCAGCGGCGAGACGCTCTCTCTCCAATTTTAACCACTCATTCTCCATTCTGGAGCGACACAGTTCTTCTCGAAGAGGAGCCCGGTCAACCTTCCTTGAGGTGACACCATCTGACTCTCTTCTACTCATACTGAGGGTTACTCTTTCCCCAGTAACCTCAAACTCACGTTTCACAGAAATAAACCTTTTACACCAAAATTACAAAGTACAATTGCTCTTAAATCACCAAGGAAATCAAACTCAAAATCCCACTTCTGACACCATTTGTGGCGGGACACCCTCGAGTCAGCGACTAGGCCGATGAAGACCAGACACAACCCAGGGTGATTATCCTACCCCAATAATATTTATTAACCTTATGCAAGGGTGAGCGGCTACCCAGACAAAAGGGGGGATAATAACGAACGGCGGCTATGCCTAGGGGCAGTTCGTTTGGTGGAAGTTTACCACCGATTGAGAATGATATTCCTAATAGCTAGAATCAGAGCAATCACCCGAAACCTCAATAAACCTCACACGGATACTAGGTCTCCAATAACAGTAACAATGGTTTTATTCCTCATAAACGTTCAATGAATCACTCAACAATAATAGTAATTACACAACCAGGTAAAGATAATAAACCTCACCTAAATGTAATAAACCTCAGTAATACAACCAAGTATAGTAAGCAGCATAAACCTCAGTACAACCTCAGTCAGCCCAGCGCTAAGAATCAGCCTTGCCAAACACAGGTATACCTCACACTGTATTATGCTAATAACCCTCACAGACTGGCAAGTCTGCACAATTGAAACTTCATGCGGATTACAATAACCCTCTCTAAAGAACTCGTCAGCGCTACGTCTCTAATAACCCTCCGGGTAGCCCGCACAGTGGTCGCAACTGAATCGTACCTCAGCCGTTCTACACCAACGTGTATTCAACGGCATACAACTCACACAACCTTCCAATGCTTCAGCCTTCCCCCGATAAAGGTTACACAATTCACGCTCTACAACTCCGAGCCTTACATTAACATAAAGTTTACTTATACAGTAAAACCCACCTCGCTATATCTCTCTCGCTGAACGTAGAAACACAACGGGTCACACAGCTCAACCACCAGCTAAAGATAACGCACACAGTAGCAGTGGGAACACGCAATTTGGTCTCAGCACAGTGCCAACGCACAGTTCACGGTCACAGAACTAGAACACTAACAGTACTAGAGCAACAGACTACATCAAAAACACTAGACCAACTAAGTGGACCAAAGACCAAAGAGAGCCCAATAAGTGCGGGAAACCCAGCGCTGCTCGCTTATAAGAACCCGCTAGCACCCCCCGCAAAGCACAATGCGCACTGCGTCTTTTGGTGCACTAAACTTCACCAAGTCTACCCCCTGTTCCGTCACAGTACTGATCTTTCGGCACAGAGGATTTGTGTTTATCGTTGAAGATTTTCATAGCATTTTGTGTGTATGTAAATTAGTTGCATTTCATATTTTGTATTGCCCATTAGCTCAAGTGACTGCCGACTCTGATCAGTGGTAGACCATTTTGATCTTCAGTAATCCCTTAACCATAGTCACTCTGATGTGCCAGGGTAAGATTTTCTAATTTTCTTGCCGTAATAAACTAAACACACTAATAAAACAAGCCAAGGCGAAATATTATCAAGATAAATTTGACAATGCAAAAAATGATGTAAAAAAGACATGGAAGATTATTAAACTCATTCTTAATAATAAAACTGGTAATCGTAAACCTGAAATGAAGCTCAACCACGAGGGTAGACAAGTAAACGATCCTAATGAGATAGTTAACATATTTAATGATTATTTTACTAACATTGGCCCCTCATTAAATAATAAAATTCCCCAAACTGAAATTCCATACAGAGAATTTTTGAAAGGTAACTCTCCCGAATCACTCTACTTTTTTCCTACCGATCAAAATGAGATCTGTGATATTGCTAAATCGTTTAAGAACGGCAAGAGTGCAGGATATGACGATGCATGTCCAGATGTTCTTAAATCCGTTATTTCCCAAGTTAGTCGCCCATTATGTCATGTTTTTAATTTGTCCCTATCTAAGGGTATTTTTCCCGATAAACTTAAAACGGCAAAAGTGACTCCTATATTTAAAACGGGAGATCGCTGTGAAACAGGCAACTACAGGCCTATATCTGTTTTATCGTGCTTTTCAAAATTACTTGAAAAACTAGTTTATATTAGAACATCTTCTTTTGTATCTAAATTTGACATCCTGTATAACGGTCAGTATGGATTTAGGAGTAAATATTCTACTGACATGGCCGTAATGGACATGATCCATAAGATAACTAAAGGTTTTGAGAATAAATGTATATCTATTGGTGTCTTTTTAGATTTATCTAAGGCATTTGATACTATTAATCATGATATTTTAATACATAAGCTTAATTTCTATGGTATAAGAGGGACTCCATTAAACTGGTTTTGTAGTTATCTCTCCAACAGGAATCAATATACTAAACTAGACTCGTGTTTCTCTTCTATGAATACAATTACATGTGGAGTACCGCAGGGATCTCTTCTTGGCCCATTGCTCTTCTCATTATATATAAATGATATTTGCCAAGCTTCGAAATTATTCTCTTTTATTCTTTTTGCTGATGACACTAACATATTCTACTCGAGTAATAACACTGACTTAGAAACTATTGTTAGTCTTGTTAATATTGAATTAGCCAAGGTGTCAATTTGGCTTCAGTCTAATAGGCTGTCACTTAATTCACAAAAATGTACATTTATGGTCTTTCGAAATAGAAAAAAGAAGTTGAGTACATCCAATTGTCAAGTTAAAATTAATAACGAGCCTATACTGCAAGTGTCACATACTAAATTCCTTGGTGTCTATATTGATGAATGTCTTTCTTGGAAATTCCATATAAAGGAATTAGAAAACAAAATTTCCAAAAATATAGGCATCATGAGTAGATTAAAGTACACTCTTCCATCAAGCATTTTGCGTACTTTGTACTGTTCATTAATTCTTTCTTACCTTTCTTATTGTAACGTTATTTGGGCTAACACGTACAAGTCAAATCTTGATAGATTGAATAAACTGCAGAAAAGGGCAATTCGTATTGTATCTAAGGTCCACTTTAACGAACATACCACTCCTTTATTTAAGAAATATAACCTTTTGTCTCTTAACAATATCAATGTCTTTCAACAAGACGTTTTTATGTATAAATTTATAAATAACCAACTTCCTGAATCGCTACATAACCTGTTTCAACGTAACAGATCTATACATAATTATAATACTAGGACTGCATCCAAAATACACATACCTCTTGCTAGAACAACTCTTTCTCAACATACTATTTTTTTCTCTGGACCCAAAAATTGGAATTATCTATCATCTTCTGTAACTAATTGCCCTTCAATCAATACGTTCAAATGTAAATTGAAATCATTCCTACTCAACTCTCAGAGAACTTAATTTATTGTCATCTGTTAAGTCATTTTAGCCAATAATAATCCGTTTTGCTTAAATATCAAGTCCATACTTAATATGTTTAACCGATCCATGTATTATTTAATTATGTGATCACGACTAAATATTGTAATCAGTGTTTTTGTCTTATCTTGTCCTGTTCTGTAAGGCACATCCGCCACAAGCTTTTGCTTTCTAGGATGATGCCTCCACACTTGTTTTAATGTACATGTATTATTTGTTTGTTTGTTTATTAATTTCCACTCAAGTAAACAATGAGTCATAAATCAACGGCTTTGAAGAAAATAATACATATTGAGCGGAGGGCCATCTAGAAACCCATAGGGCTTGTATCGATGACCCTATGTAAGTGCCAATGGGAAAGTGGGTGTATTCATGCAAGACTATAGAAATAGGGAATTTTGAATTATTTATTTATTTGTTGATTGCTTTTCGAAGAAAGCGAAAAGAATAACAGTGAAAAGGATACATGGGATGAACATGAAGAACACAGGGCCGACGACCCCCACTCAACCATTGGAAAATACAGGGTAAAGTTACAAACAATTAACATTTAAGCACACAAAAGAAAACACAGAAGGACTTACAACAAGGACAAATTCACAGAACAATACAATGTAACTTTGTCTGGACTGGAATGGGAGAGAGCATACGAATTAACATTCATTTAATAATTGGGATCGAGGGTGTCTGGAGACATACTAAAGGCGGTTCCATTCTTAAAGATTACTGGGATTAAACACCTAGAGACACGACAATCATTTATATTTGCCAATGAGGAATTTTTTGACAGAATGCTTAAAGATATGAAGAGAGGCAATGCTAGTGATGTTTGGAGGGAGGTTATTCCAAATTTGTGGACCCATGAACAAAACAGAACGTTGAGCAAAGGAAGTGCGGAGCCTGGGGATGTGAATCTTATTGGCTGAACGAGTATTATAAGAATGGATTTGACTACGGTATTTAAAGTTCTCCGAAATGGACGGAGGGAGGGAGTTTTTGGTATGTTTAAACATGAAAAGAGAAACGTGGTATGTATAGATGTCATTCAACTTTAGTAAAGTAAGAGAATGAAACAGTGGTTGGGTATGTTCTCTGAAAGATGAATTTGTAAGAATACGAACAAGTCGTTTCTGAAGGTATATTAAGCGATTTAGACTGGATGAGGGAGCTGAGGCCCAAACAATGTTACAATAAATGTAATAAGGCTGAGCTAGTGTCAAATAAAGTGTTCTTAGTGAGTTTCTTGATATGTAATGTTTGACCCTGTTTAGAACACCTGTAACACGTGATATTTTTAAGGAAATGTAATTGATGTGGTCAATCCAATTTAGTTTTTCATCCACCACTACTCCTAGAAATTTAGTTGAACAAACCTGCTTCAAGGGTATGTCATTAATATAAACGTGATTGTTTTCGTTATGTATTTTTGCGCCAAAAATAATATAGTTAGTTTTGTTTAAGTTTAGAGAGAGCTTGTTACACTTAAACCAATCTGTTAATTTAATCATTTCGGTGTTCACAATTTCAAAAAGTTCTTGCAAGTTTTCATGATTATAGAAAATATTTGTGTCATCAGCAAATAAAAGAAAAGAAACTTTATGAGAGGATTCGGTAATGTCGTTAACATAGAGGATGAATAAAAGAGGTCCGAGAATTGTTCCTTGGGGAACACCACAAGAGAGTTGGGATAACTCTGATTTTACATGAGAGAAAAGAACGAACTGATCACGATTTTTCAAATAGCTACGAAACCATTCCAAGGCCACACCCCTTATACCATAATGACGTAACTTGGAAAGTAAAATATCATGGTTTAATGTATCAAACGCTTTTGACAGGTCTAAAAAAATACCAAGAGTATGATTTTTCTTATCAACAGAAGAGGAAATTTTGTTATGAAGTTCAATCAAGGCCATGTCTGTGGAGTATTTAGGGCGAAAACCAAATTACATAGAAAGGTGTAGAGATAACTGCTAATGTACGGTATGTTATTTGTTGCAGGGTTTTGTTATTCTTTATAATACTTGTGAGTCAAGATACAGTAAAGTATTAAAGAGCCAATTTAAAGAACATCAAGTGTTGTCATCATCTCATCCTTTATTGTGAAGGGTCGAATCTCACACTCTCACTTCACGGAGGGTGGAGTCATCACATTTATAATCCCTTCTATTTGTTAGATTCATGAGTCGCAGTGTTCTGATTACGGTCCTTAAGATTGTTCCTGAAAACCCTGTTTCAAGATGGCTGGACTAGCTGTTCGCTGTGTTGATTCCAGTTGTGATGTGTGTTTCTTACTTTTTTTAAACCACTATACCGGAGAACAAAAATCTAAGATGGGTAAAACCAAAGTCTTGTACATGTGATGTGAAACACTAGAGGTCGACCAACCCACACTCACACGAATGAGGCCAATCGTCTGAGTGTTACACTTCAAAACAGTGTCCCTCACTTGCTTGTCCCAGGATAAGTTACTTTGAAAGGTGATGCCAACAAGTTTTATCGAACTCTAATATGCTCCAGTGAGGAGCCATCAAGATCATACACAGGATTCTTCAGTCGCTTCCAGGTGATACTTTTGTCACTGAGTGCTTGTAAAACACGAGTTTTGCAAAGGTCTTTATTATGTTCCCATTGGGAGGGGGGGTGTTTTCCGAAACGGTGCACCCGAATTTTACCAAGTGTCACGACGTCAGTCTCCGACCGTGAAAGCATGCGTGTCACAAACTTTTTGATTTATGGGTTTTTTCTCAGACGAGAGGGGAACGATTTTTTAAATTGTTACGTTGAGACCCTGTCTGGGCACAAAGGAAGGTGGGCGGTTTTACGTTTCATTCGTTCATTCGCTCATCCAAGTCAACATTTATTTCATACACGCTTCTCCATGTACAGAATCATACAGGGCCTAGATAAGCGAAATATGCACAGCATGTGGGGGAGAGAGTTAATGTATACCCATCGTGGAGGAAGGAATAGAGTATGTGTCAGATTAAGCCAATAAGTGGATTTTGAAGGGGCGAGAGTGGTTAAGAATAAATATGAACAATAGAAATAGTTAAATCATATGGAGGTAGGATCATGTATCAAATTATCATTCGATCAGTAGGAAAAGCGGCCGTTAGCTTTTTACACTCGCCACTACTTAAACCCATTGTTGTCCTCAACAATGTTAAAAAGTACAAAAATGAAAACTACAATGAATTTACAGCAAAATAAAACTTAACAACTATACAAAAATCAAGGCCAAAAATAACTAAGTCGTGCCATCTGTATGATATCCCGAAACCCCTTAATCAGGTGCGGATACAGGGGGGGCATGGGGGGCGCACGCCCCCCCCCCCTTTTGCTTAAGAAGAAAAAAAAAAAAAAAAAAAAAAAAGGAAAATGAGGGAGAGACAAAGCTACTAATAATCCGTACCTCGTACACTTTGTTTCATTTGTGGACCACTATTAATTCACTGACTGATGAGGAATTACACGTGAATCTGTGTGTGTGGACATCGTGTTTTTCTCACACACTGAACATAAGCGCGAAACACCTGCAAATGCCTGGCGCGGGGTCCGGGGGCGTGAAGATCATACACTACCGCAGCGTGAGTCGACCATGCCACCTGGTGTGTGCACATTGTGCATAGAAGTTTCTGGCTGGAGGTCAGCACGCGCGCGCGCTAAATACAATGTGACTTTTACAATACGAACATCGGAAACTAGTTTTAAGAAAGAAAAAAAAGTATAGCCCCATGAATAGGGCCAATACACTTAGTATCCTTGACTCTAGCACCATTGCATTCCTATTTTTGTGCCCGATTTAATTTTTAATCCAGTTATGAAACTTACTGATCGAATGCTACTGTACTTGTAGAAAGCCCTAATTCTTAATTGTTTTTTTAATAACATCACAGATCTTTTGGGAAAATTTTTTGCTTTTCGAATCGCGAGTGTGATTTTTTCCCACATAATATTAACTTGCGCGAAAACCATTGTCAGGTTCCCTCAACAAACCACAACAGCTTATACGATCAACTGCTGATATTTAATGGGGACCAGACTGATTCACTCAGCGCGCCATCAAGGTTTTGTGAAATACCCGTCTGCGCAAAAGGTATTATGCTCAGCGCGTTATGTAAATCAGTCTGGTCCCCATTAGATCGTATAAATGTTGTGAAATTGTTCAGGGAACCCAACTAGTATGGTTCTCGCGCAAGTTGTTAATACGTGATCAAAAAGTTCACTCTCGCGACCCGAAAGGCAATCAATTTTCCCCAAAAATCCGTGATGTTTAAAAAAAAAAGTTTAGCATTAGGGCTTTCCACAAGTAGGCTATACAGTAGCATTCGATTGGTAAGTTTTATAACCGGGATTAAAAAATACATCGGGCACAAAAATAGGATTGCAATGGTGCTAGGGCCAATTGGCAAGAACGAAGTGGATTGGCCCCTATGGAGACATAGTGAAGACATAGCATCGTCATGGTGTCTCACTCTGTTCAGAAAATAACATATTTTTTTCGTGTTCAAGAAAGAGGGTTAATATCTGTTGTGCTTCTTTCAAACTGGTAATTATCAATAGTTCAGATAAAACATCAATGTTTTTTCCCCCCTGAATAAGTATTAATTGTAGCCTGCATTTTGATTTTTATAACTCAGGATGGCTGATTCAAATCAATGACTCCCAACTCGAAAATAAAGTTTTAATAATGATCTTGCTAAAACAAAAGTGGTCAGATATATTGCATGAGGTCGCACCACAGAGCATCTAGAATCCTAACTGTTTCAGTTAAGCGGGCCCCGGAACCGGCCCATGCCGTATAAGGGCTTCGCGTTACGCTCTCGAAGCAGCCACAAATTGCATTCACCATTTGCCGCTTGGTAAATTTTCACGCCCCCCCCCCCCCCCCGTTTGGAAAATCCTGGATCCGCCCCTGTTAATGTTGAATGAAATTTGCAGATTACGTAATACCTGCCATCTTATTGACTTTGGCAAAACATCTAGGTACTCGGGCTCTACCCTGCCTTGCCGATAGCACAAGGTACCACCTCTCATCTCTAGGCTATCCCAAGAACGTAACAGCCTCTTAACTGCTCCTGGTTCCTTATCCATATGATGAGGGCTAGGCTTTTGACTAGAGGACTTCATTTTTGCTACCCTTATGATGTCCTCGTCTCCCAGTTGAGCTGTTTGTACATCCTGAGAGGTAGTAGATTGGGGTGATTTTCCCACTTCTGGAGTTGGCTCTTTCTGCTTCTTAAACAATGAAGGGCTATAATATATAGTAAACTGTTGTTGGTGTGGACTTGCCATTAAACTGTCGCCATTGCCTCTGGCAACTTCGGGATACTGTACTGCACCCAGAAGAACTACTCCTCTGGCGCTGATGGCCGTCCATTTGCATCTGCAAACTCATCATCAGTTCTCCTTGTTGTCGCTGCCGAACAACAATCTCTCCAAGGAGACCCTTCATCGTTACAAGCAGGCCCAAATTACTGGGTTCCTCCATCAGATGGGATGTTCCCTCCTCCGATGATGGGTCAAACCCACACATCTGAAGCGTGGTCAAAACGGGCTTGATTTCTGGTTGGAGGATGCCCTCATCCCAACCGAATCCTGGGGGTGGGGATACGTATGGTGTACCATCATCCCATTGAAAACCAGGGGGAGGAGAGATATATGGTGTCCCATCGGGCAAAATGATTGGACTCGGCCCTTCAACCATAGTGAAATAAATGTACCAGTCCCTTGTCAAATTGTCACGGGTTAGAATAACGTTCAGGTCATCGTTGTTCATGGGTATTTTTGAAAGACTGTAAAGATTTTCAACAACACCACTTGGCCCATTTTTGTGCACATTATTCAGAAATGATAATTATTCTTGTCGGCTGAAAGCAACACAGACTGACTGAATGCAGAAATATTTTGTATCTGGGTGTTTTTGTGATCTGTCCCGTATTACCCCAGTTGTTATTTTATTGGGGAATCGAGCCAATTTGTCAACAACGTCTTGAATTATGAGCGGTAGGGGTATATGGGATATTGTAATTGTTTAAAACAGAACTGTAAACAGATTTTGTTTTATACCCAAATGTGTAAATATTTGTTGAATAGGCCTAATATAATTTTTTTTAAACACTTTTTTTTTAAACATACATATCAAACTTAACACTGACAGTTTTCGGAAAGGTCATGCAACTTTTGTCCCATCTTGCCCCAATTTGACCCGATTTTACCCACATTAGCATTCAATATTTAACTTTAAAATTTCTTTCATCCGTCATTGATACAGTGCATGCGTCCCATCTTGCCCCAAATAATGAGGGGAAACGGGATACTAAAATATTTTTTATAAGGTGAAGTTTCAGTGTCTAAGAATTGTGAAAAACTCTTGAAATTTCATTAAAAGGTGAATATATATATAACCTTTAGCCTAGTATTAGTAAGCCCCCGTGACAGTTTAAGGTAAAATTTTATATTTATTACCTGAAAACTGATTATCTGTCCCATCTTACCCCAGTCTACCCTAGCAAACAGGAACTGTGTCAAAAGGGCATGACGTTAGAGGTCGTGGTTCTTTATTTGAATTACTTCACCAAACAGATATATATTCTGACCATGGATGGATGTCAATTGTAACAGCCTGGCTGGTTGCATATAACCACCGACGAAAAAACACTCAAATTCTGTACAATCCAATGTTTCCTCTGAAACACCGTAAAATGAGTAGCGCAATTAGCAGCCGGTCACAAAAGCAAACCTGCAGAGAATCCCCGACAAAATGAAAAATCACCAATTAAACGATTTTCACTAAAACATAATTTGCTGAAAGTAATTTAAATAAACAGGATGATAGATCTGATGAGTTTGTAGACAACTACGACATCGTGAGAAACTAATAGTGTAGTAAACATTTGGTAAACCATTCCTGAGAAAGGCCCTATATATAAAGCCGAGCGTTCTCACACATCAGCCTCTCGATCGAATGTTCGACAACGAAAATGAAGCAAACATGCCATTCAAGAGCACTATGTTGAGGGCTAGAGTTAAAGGCACTGTACACGTTTGGTTATTACTCAAAATATATATTACCATAACAAATTACTTGGTAACGAGCAACGGAGAGCTGTTGATATAGTATAAAACATTGTGAGAAACGACTCCCTCTGAAGTAACGTAGTTTTTGAGAAAGGGGTAATGTCTCACTAAAATAATAAAAGACTTCTGGCCAGAAGCCTGTATTTCATTCAGGTTGACGTATTAGCCCGTAAGATACTTATTTGTATAAGAACCATTTTTAATGAACACTTGTTTCACGCAATCATTGTACGTTTGTTAAACCAAATCGGTAACTGAAGTGGTTGATAGTTTTATCATTAAATCACTTTGATTCTGTGATCTTTACATCAGTGTCACCTTGTTTGATTTCTTTGTTGCATCTGAGGAAATTCAGGCTTTTTGAGTGATTTATATTCACGGATAGTTTGGAGTTTTTTGGATCGTAACAAACTGGCCAATCAGAACCAGGGAACACAACGAAAACAACTTTTGTTTGCGATGCAGGATACCGACTCTATTCGAAGCCAATACATCAATTCTTCAATTAAATTAAAAGTTTGATTAGTCACGTTAAAAAGTACATGAAATTCCTTTTCCCCGTGTGAAAAGTGTATATAAAAATAAAAATGATAAAATAGAATTAGCTGTTGCAAACTGCTTACCAATCAAAAGGATCTGTGGTATAAATGCAGAAAAAAAAGTACATGAAATTCCTTTTCCCCGTGTGAAAAGTGTATATAAAAATAAAAATGATAAAATAGAATTAGCTGTTGCAAACTGCTTACCAATCAAAAGGATCTGTGGTATAAATGCAGAAAAAAAAGTTAGTGGCCTGACGTTTCGACCCTAGCAGAGTCTTTCTCGAAGGCTACCCTAGCCTTCGAGAAAGACTCTGCTAGGGTCGAAACGTCAGGCCACTAACTTATGTTTAAAAAAAAATAAAAAATAAAATTAAAAAAACACACACACATTAGGACACACCACTCAATAATAACAATAATAGGTGTTTAAAATGATTACAGATCAAACACAGAGAGAATACAGTGCCACAATAAAAACCCACAACACACATTAGCAATGTAAAAATACAGGCTACATACACAAGTTCACCTCCACTTTCTAAGTTAAAAACTCTCTCCTGTGATTTATGATAAACATTCGAGTTGCACTGGGTAAAAAGGAAAACTTATGGCGGTTTGTCCGCAAAATTATGCGATCGTAAAATAATTATGCGATCGTAAAATAAATTAAAAGGGTTTACACATATCCGTTACCTCAAGTAAGTTATGATAACTTCTTAGTTCGATTTTGTTTCAGGTGATTTTTCACTGAGGCACATTTACACCAATTGAGTTTGTAGTAAAAGAAATTAATAACCAGGAATGCATACTTTCTGATACATGCCGTATGGTGCAGCCGACAGGGACTAGACTACGGGTGCGACAGGGACTAGACTACGGGTGATCTATCGCTGGGGGAATGTGTCGTGAACGTACCTCGCGTGGGTGTACGCCGTCCATATACCTACCCGGCGAAAAGTGCGACTGGCTGATTAGTCCGGCAGCCAAAAGGCACTTTTTACCTGAACCTTGCAGCGGAGGATATAACAGGTTTGATTGATCAATGTTCAGTAGACCTTGTACAAACAGAATCTGCATGAGGACACACTGTGAAGTCTGGGCAATTCGAGATATAGGCGGAATATACAACGCACAAAATGTAGTAAAATCCATTAAAATAAATACGAGCAGTTTGGGCCATGACAAGATTTGTCGAAGAAGCAATATTTTGTTTTTTCGAAGAACTACAAGCTGACACACGATAAACGCCGGACTCCCGAAACATATTAAAAATGTGGGGTGCAAATAATGTAAGATGTATTTTTTCAAGACTTGCTCGACCGTCCCCCCTACTTTTCAGTAGCGATCGACGCCCTTGGGTCGCTGTCTTTCGATGACAAAAATGTCCATACTTTACCCTCGTTCTCACCACATACTTCAAAGGGTTTAACATTTAAGAGTAATTTTATTTTTAAGTACAATGACATAAATTTTGAAAATACTTGTCAGGATAAACAAAATAGACTTTTGAGAATCAGTACACAGACCTGGCCTTTCGACCGGGCAGATCGACCGAGCCGTTCGGCCGTGCCGTTCAAAAGACCGTGCAGGCGTGTAGCCGGGCCGTTCGACCAGGCAGTGCGGTCGGGCAGTTCCGTTCGGCCGGGCCGTGCTCCGTATTCTGATTATTTTCCATTTGCAGTAAGTGAATGTTTGACAGAATTTGGTTAACTTCTGGTCCTTGCTTTATATGAAAAAGCCTTCAAGTATTATAGTTGCGATAATCGTAAAACCCTTCCACACCCATTCCCCGACGGTCGCACACCGGAGGCAACACAGCTACAAAATATCCGTAATTACAATTTCGACAATTTTTGCCAGACAAGTCACCAGATTTGGAAAATTTGTACCACTTTCAAATATTATGACACACATGCGGATATTTTGTACATGTGTTGTCTAGTAATCCTCCGGTCTGCGACCGTCCCCGTCCGGAGGAAGGTGGAGGGTTACAATTATCACAACTATCAAGTAAAGACAATTTGGCGGGTTGTGCTCCGTATTTTTGATTATTTCCCATTATCGCAAAGTGAATGTTTGACAAAATTACGTTTAATTCTGGTCCTTGCTACATTAGCCTGCATATTATTATATATATATATATATATCTTAAATTTTGAAGTCTTGATTAGCGCTCTTCACCGGTTTGTTTTTTAAGACATAATTTCTCGTAATAATGAGGTTTGTTCATGTTTCCAGTAGCTAGACTCGAGATAATGGAAATACTAGATTTTATGTTCATCGGCAGTACATTTATTACCCGTAAGTGCGGGCGAATGGACAGATCATGTGTTGGTCCAAGCTTTGATAATAAATATTATTTAAAATTTAAATTTTCTACCAGCAGACATTCATTATTTATTTTGTGGAGTTGTTTCCCATTTTGAAGTATTTTTATGTAACTGAATATAACTTACATCCAGGGATTCTACAAACTAAGTGATATATAATCTGATGGTAAGCTTAGTCAGGGTTTTATCAACTTCAATGATGATGTGGGCCATTCAGTGGTCTCAAACAAAATAAAAATTTTCAATAAAGATTATAATAACAATCTTGGTATCATACAATCATGTACATGTACTACGTCAGAGCATTTCATTACTGATCTTTACTACACTAACTATGGGCATGTGGCCTTAACCCTGGCCCTCAACAAAGTAAAAGTACAGTGCTCTTGAACGGCATTATTGTCAGATACTGCGTGTTATTATTATCATAACAGTGTTTGTCTGTCTTTAATTAAACGCATATGTTATTGCCTTAAAAAATAACTGGAATTAGTCATGTAAAAATTGTTAGGTTTTTCAAAAAAATATTTATTAGTGATCGAGCAGTTCACAAATTGTGGAAGAAAAGGGTAAACGAAAAATTTGCGATCGTATTTCTCATCTTTGGAATTCCCAATGATGTAAGGGGATTTTCCCCAATTGATTGCGAAACATAAACCGGCCATTCTGTTATCTTACGTTATTTAGTGCAGACGTTGCGCAATCATACATAAAATAATTGACTGGATTATAATGGTGAAATGTAAACACTTTTCTCACAAAGAACCCCTAAAATATCACAAACAATGAAGGTCACATGGGTTATTCGAGAAACGCCCAATGCGAACGTTACAAAGGCACTTCACAGCACAAAGGCCTTGTAGAATTACTACGAAAAGGTAAAACTACAACAGCAAAACATTCCCAACTTGTAATGTAAACAAAGAATGGTATTGCTCCATGGGGGCCCATCAGGCAGGGGTAATTTGATAAGCATAACATATTCAGATGGGGACTTAGATAAACCCAAGTGGTATGAAAAATGAGATTAAACTGGGATCTTTCTTGAAATGTATATTCGTAAAATAGTTTCAAATTGGTTAATTTGTACGATAACAAGTTACAACTGCAGTACAGTCCGTAGACTAAATTTAATAAGTAAAGTTCAGAGTAAAAGTTTCAATAGAAACAGTACAAAATGTATACATAAACTAATAATGCATATTGTTATAAATAATGGAAGTCAAATAGTGCCAGGGTTAAAGAGGTGAGCCCTTGTTTTACAAGCCCCGTGAATATTTGTTGGTAACCTTAATATCTGTCGACTGCCACATAAATATCTGGCGGCCGCCACAAGTACTGTAATTATCTGTCGGCCGCCACTTATAATATCGCAGCTGCCACATACAATTCCCATATTTATGATAGACTTATGTGCAAACAGGGATTCTTCGATATGCCAGCCAATCTTACATCCAAAGTTGTGTCTTTTTAGATTACGAATGAGAACAATAAGATCTCAATAAATTCAATTCGGTGAATGGCTACATCGAGCACAATTTGAGCGCAAACATGACGGCGGCTGAGTCTACCGGTGTTGCGTCAGATCTGTTGACGTCTACTACTACTATTGCCGAGCCACTACCTATCCAAGGTAAACCCAATGTTTACTAACTGTTGTTTAGTTATGAACATAATAGTAAACTGGACTTACATTTTTGTTGCATAACAAAAACGAGGTGTTCGGCATGATATTAAAATGTTGGTCGTAATACATCCCAGCTGTCGTATTCGTAATTTTAAAAAAGCCACCACTTGTCAAGTAATGGACAAAATATATGATAAGTACTGTACACGAAGTAAATTGCGACGTTTTTTGTAAACGATGATATTTACATAAATCTTACAATTTTCATCGCCGTGTCTGAGAGACATACTCAGCGGGCCTTGAGCGCCTTCGGCATGCAGGCATGGTCACGTCGATCAACGTGCCGTCGGTCTCGATGTTTGATGAGAAGCGAACCAATTTCGAATTTTTTCAGATTGATTTTAAGTCAGTTATTAAACGTCATACATATTACTAAATCAGGTGGACATCTCAGTGAGAACTCGTCTTCTGTTCTTTGTGCAGTTTATTCGCAAGGCATCTAAACAAGACAAGGGGAGACTACAAACAAAATTTTTATTTTTTTTTTTTTTTGCGTGGCTTCTCTTTTTTCAGCAACCCTGTGTGAGCTACCACTAGTGCACCAACTAAGTTCACTAATCATTTGTCCTTGCTTTTGTACATGATGTAAATTTATTTAAGCTTTCTTCGGTTTTTTTTTAAGGTATGATATTTGCAATACAAGTCTTTTTATTCCAACTTGCACTTTGTTTTATTGCATTTATATTAGTACATTTTGGTCTTGAGTTGTCCCAACTGGGTTGCCGTACTCTGTTTTAAAATAAATATTTTGGTATCTGCGCAGATGTCAAAATTTAGTTTTTAGCTTGACCGTTTACGTTCAGGTAATAGGCCTAAGACATTTCAATAGACAGTAAAGCCTGGTTATTTTGATAAACTTATAATTTTGAGTCTCTTTTCAGTAACCGATGGGACCCGGTTGAACAAGACAAAAGAATTTGGTACAATTAAAATATTATGTTACCTTATACTTTTTTATTTTTCAAATTTCAGGTGTAGCACTCTCTGTGACCTACCGTTGTTTCAAGTTAAAGTTTTGGAGGATTCCACGAGGCAGTACTTGACGGGAAACTCGAACAGTAATTAACATCCTGGTGATGTTGTTACCAGGCCAGATTTATGTGTGTTGGTGTATTATGGTGTCCTGTCCAAGAATGCTGCAGCCAGAGTTGCAGTCTATCTGTCACTTCGCTAAACATGGATGAATTCTGCGTTCTTGTGAAAGTACCATGACAGTTCTTTGCTGTTGTATCATCATATGGACACCGTATTCAGCTGGAACTTTCACATGTGACTTTATTGTATATTTCTTTATAATTTTGCCTAGAAATAAGCCTTACATAGACAAAAACCAATCTATGAGCCTACTTTTTATTTAGGTCATTTGTTATTTATATGTTGTAAACAAGTACCGTTGGGTACTGCCTAATTTGTTGTTTATTACAGGTATTGTAGGGGATATGTACAGCCAACAAAAATAGTCACAAAAACATTAATTGATCTTTTGTGTTATTAACCTTTTACTTGAAATAACAAGCCTGTGGAAATATTTGTGAGTCAGAAGAAAATAGTGAGAAACCATGCTCATTATTTTGGGTTCTAACAACCGAAGTCAGCTATAGTGCGTTTGTTTTAAGGTTTTCTTGATTATGACTTAATATTTCACAGAAAAGGGTTCCAGTGTGAACTGCAGAACATTTTTAATTCTGTATAATGACTTTAAAATAAAGAAAAAGCACATTCATTGTTGATTTAAGATAAAGAAAAAGCCATGTTCATTGCTTTACGTGGTTTATTAAGGTCTCCGAATTGCCAGGGCGTCCTTGAAGTTGCTTTTAATTATACTTAGCATTAATATTTGAATGCTCAATTAAATTAATTTGTACTGGTTTACATGGGTATGTGTGTGTGAGCAATTCATGCAGCTGGAAGAAAAAACTTAAAATAAATAATGTTTCAATAAACAAGAAAACAAATGTTACCGTGTTGTCATTAATGGTGGTAAACAATTATTGAAATAAAATTAACTGACCATCCATAGGTTCCCTCGAGAGAAGGGTAAAACAAAACTATCTATAATTTGTTTATTATTTTTGTAATTATTTTTTATTATGGGCTTGGGCGGTGGGTGGAATGCACCAAACATTTTGTGAGCCAGATGAGAGAAAGCCAAAGTGAAAAATTGTAACATTTATGGTTTTTCCTTCTCAATAATCCAGATGACCGGTGTAAAAGTTTTTCAAACAAAACAAACGAAACCTTTTATTCTAAACAACGACGAAATAATTTATAGCAACGCCTCGTGTGTTTTCACAAGATAGTCGGGCACCTCAATGTTTACCCAACACCGCATTCAGTTCGAAGTAAGGCATGTAAGGAGCAAGACCATTTTGCCTAGCGTTTTCTTACGCAGCAGCTGATCTGATTGGTTACATAGCAAGACAGCGCAATCAGTTTGGTTCACCCCTCCATGATATGACCAATCAAGTTAGCTAGGGCTCTCATTTACAAACGAGATATGACGGACATTTCGATTCTGAACGGTATAAAAACTATAGGCCTAACGCAGACGAAGACGGATTCTTTAAGTGTTCTTGACTGTTTCGCGAATCCTTAGAAATAAAGAATACAGCAAAATACTAGATCAATAGTGTAGCTAGCGTTACATTTGTAAAATTCTCTCCAAATCCGTTAACTAGCAAATGACTTTTCCTGAGACCCTTTATTTCTGCACACGGAGGCCTATGTTTTTGGTCTCATATTTCTTTATTTTGATCACAGAAAAATATGTAATAGTTTTTTTAGGTATAGTTCCCCGAAATGAATTTTTGAAACCGTGTCCTCCAAGCTCACACTAGGCCTATTAATGCAAAACCGTGGAGATGCAGCAAATTTTCTAACCCCTGCGCGCACACACACTGACTGGGGATTAGACTTGATTTCAAGTCTGAGATTGCGGTTATTTCTCTGCATCAGCCACACAAAATTACCCCCTGCAGAATGGCTATCACGCGGTCTAACTCGCAATCTCAGACTTGACCCCCTTGTGTATACGGGATATTCATAACTGACATTTACATAACAACACTATGCCAGAGAGATGGCCAATCAGGAGACCACAAAACTCCTGTTGGTTGTGTCTATTCCCATCAGGTTATAATCACTTCAGCATTTTCTGTCAAATCGATAGAGTCATTGTTTTTTTGTTTTTTTATAGTGCTTTGTACGTATGCTATTTCTAATTTATACATAAAATAATACTAGATGTATTCTTAAAATATTGAAAAATAAACATATTAACAAATAACCTGATTCCTACTAGACGAAAAGCTGTACGTTCCCTTTATTTGAATGGAATCGTCTAATAATTTTCCCAACGTTTTTTATTTATTTTGAATTTAAAAACTAGAATCACTTTGGGTTTTTGGTTTCCAAACTGCAAGTTGAATCACTGAGCAGAGGCAGATTAGTTACATGTGATTCAATGTTGTATTTCTGTACTATATCTCGTGGTATAAACGGTCTAGTTTGAATGTGCATTTTATTGACGGCTTCTGAGATTCTGACCAATCAGAGTGTTCCGTCCACTTTTGGACAAATTCGCCATAGGTAGGGTGTGTACAAACCGAAAAACAATGTTCCCAAGTCTGTGATCGTAGGTTAAAGACGGAGGTAAATCCACAAGAGGGCGCTATTTCAGGCAATTATGTGTTGGCTATCAGGTAGACTAAAAACCACGAGCACAGACTTGGAACCAAGTACACACGTACACAGGTACGACGAATAGAGCTCATTATTTATGCGGCTGACCCTTCGGTGGCCTTTCAGTAGTCAACCGCAAACGGCCACCTCCTCTACAAATGCAAAGCCTGATTAGGAACGAGAATTTCAAAGGCCGTCTACGCTGAAACGCATGAGGGCGATATTCAAATATCTATTCAGGGAAATTTGCAAGCCCGGCTGGACCGTGCCTGAATATTCTACTGATTTCATGCAAATATGTAATCGGTTTTTCACTATTTTCTCGTGACCCAGATAGCCGATCGATCTCAAACTTATACAGGTTTGTCAGTTTATGTATATGGTGGATTACATAAAGATATTACACTGCCAGCGACTATTTTTTTAGCAAAAACCAATTCTGTAATGTTCCTTAACCCTTAACCCTTAACCCTTAACCCTTAACCCTTAACCCTTGTGGTTCATGCGCCGACCGGTCGCTAGCGACCGGTTTAAATCTCTTCAGGAAAACAGTTGTAAAACGAAAAATAAAGATTGCACGGTCACACTGTTTTCAGAATGGGAAAGACGACTCTTGAGGGGCGCTAATGTGAACTGTTTTTTTGGGGGGTCGCCATTTGCAAAAACCGAGTAAATTTTCGTCAAAGTTTTGCGGCTTATGCCCCAAAAAATTCACGTTTTTGAGAGCTGTTTTCGGTCTCGCGCAATGATTGAAATGTTGGATGACTTGCCAGACAATTTTTCTTAAGAAAAAGTAAAAACATACTCTGATATGGAGGGAGAAGACGAAGTGTTTGGCCATACTTCTTACGATGCTTTTTGTCGACGAGATCATGGAGACGCCGCGTTTCGGGACTCGGTTCACCGCGGACGATTTATTTAGTAAGTAAATCATTTTTAGGGGAAACTGTTCTTCCGTTTTCAAAACATTTTGATAAATACCCTGCGCAATGAAATTCATAGTATTCCATATTTCACAATACGAATTACAAACTTGTTTTTATTTATTTGTTTTTTTTTACTTTTTAGTACACATGCTTTATTATTTATAACTTTCTTCCTCCATGTATTGTTTTATATAATAACTGGACAGAATTTTTAGTCGTATGATTTGTGAATTCATGTGAACCAAACCGATTTGCTCATCCTGTCCCCAATCCTGATTCTACAAATACAATTACATTTTTTGTTTACACTTTTGTGTGCAGGTTCAAAGTGACTCTGTCATGTCTGTCTGATGAAGATGCCAATGCCCAGGCCTCTTCCTTGGAAAGTGATGATGAGCTGAATATTATGTGTCAAATTATCCAAGATCTCCGATCGCTTTGACATGAAAACTAAAAATACACTACTTTCCTGGTAATCCAATCGGTTGCTATGGCAACAGTATATTATTTTGCTGGAAACTACACACAATGCATGTAGAAATAACATGTTTTTGTGCTTGGGTATAAAATGTTAAGCTTTTGAGGTATGACTTGGTACATGTAATAATAAACTGATCATGTGATTTACAAGTGGTATAAAATTGAAAAGAATTTGTGGACTTCTTTATTGACTTATCATAATTATTGGCAAAAAAATATAATATTTAGTAAAATTTCAATTCTTACCAACAAGAAAACCCACCACAGGGTTACTAATTTATTCTAAATACATTCTTGGGGTCACTACTGTTGTTAGAAGTAAACAATTGGGTCATATCAAATCATTTATAAAGAAGGAACTGACAAAAATATTATAAAAACGTTTTTTTCATGAGAAAATTGGTTGTTATGGTTTCCAAATTGGGATATAATACATATTTTTCATCTTTTTCTGAAAGGCCGGGTCAAATACTACAAAAAAATCCATTGGAGTGGTTGGGTACCTTCATTAGTTTTTGTGCTGTCTATAGTTAAACAATTAATGCGTCCATAAGACCAATTTATCACTAAAATAAATGGTGCATGGTTCATACAATCATGGAGATAGAATCGAGAGGAGTTAATGCAAAATTATATGACTTTCAACTTCCAGACTACAACGAATCCTTTCAGAGCGGCCTTGCGAATAAACGAATTCGCATGCAGAGTGGTTTTTTTTAAGCAACACGCCCGAGCGTAAACGAAAACATTTTGTTTGCGATCGTATTGATCACTTTCTGAATTCCCAATGATGTAAGGGGTTCTCCCAATATTATTGATTGCGCAGTCTGCGAATTAATCTAGTGACGTCATTGATCCAGAAGTCTCCCCGCCAGTCTCCCAAGCCCGCTCTCGTTAGCTAGCTCTCGGTAGCACGCTCACACCGGATTGGTCACACGGAGAAGCAGGGCGGAGATAGCAGAGCGTGAGTGGCGGGCTCTTTGTGACCAATCCGGTGCGAGCGGGCCACCGAGACCGGGCTACAGAGAGTGAGCTGCCAGACACTCATGTATAATGCAATAGCAACTGGCCAATCAGAAACAGGGAGCACAACGAAAACAACTTTTGTTTGCGATGCAGGATACCGACTCTATTCGAAGCCAATACATCAATTCTTCAATTAAATTAAAAGTTTGATTAGTCACGTTAAAAAGTACATGAAATTCCTTTTCCTCGTGTGAAAAGTGTATTTAAAAATAAAAATGATAAAATAGAATTAGCTGTTGCAAACTGCTTACCAACCAAAAGGACCTGTGGTATAAATGCAGAAATATAAGTTAGTGGCCTGACGTTTCGACCCTAGCAGAGTCAATAATAACAATAATAGGTGTTTAAAATGATTACAGATCAAACACAGAGCGGAGACAGTGCCACAATAAAAACCCACAACAGACTTTAGCAATGTAAAAATACAGGCTACATACACAAGTTCACCTCCACTTCCTAAGTTAAAAACTCTCTCCTGTGACTTATGATAAACATTCGAGTTGCACTGGGTATAAAAGAAAACTTATGGCGGTTTGTCCGCAAAATTATGCGATTGTAAAACTCCTCATGAAATAAATTAAAAGGTTTTACACATAGTCGTTCCCTCAAGTAAGTTATAATAACTTCTTAGTTCGATTTTGTTTCAGGTGATTTTTCACTGAGGCACATTTACACCAAATGAGTTTGTAGTAAAAGAAAAATAACCAGGAATGCATACTTTCTGATACTCATGCCGTATGGTGCAGCCGACAGGGACTAGACTACGGGTGCAGCAGGATGATCTATCGCTGGGGGAATGTGTCGTGAACGTACCTCACGTGGGTGTACGCCGTCCATACCTACCCGGCGAAAAGTGCGACTGGCTGATTAGTCCGGCAGCCAAAAGGCACTTTTTACCTGAACCTTGCAGCGGAGGATATATAACAGGTTTTGATTGATCCATGTTCAGTAGACCTTGTACAAACAGAATCTGCATGATGACACACTGTGAAGTTTGGGCAATTCGAGATATAGGCGGAATATTCCTCCAATTTTATAATCCAGAATAGTCATGATATCAGGTGGAATCTGCAAAAAAACATTATAATATATCCAACAAAACATGGTTCACCCCTTTGGTTCACCCCTTTAGATAGTACTACGGTATGGCACGGCTCACATGCACACTGGACTGCTCTACGGACTGCTCTACGGAACGCGGCACCCAGCAAGTTATACACGGTCTATGGAGGGATTCAGAAGTAGGATCGGAGACAGCAAGGTGACTTTGAGGTAATTTTCTCTAACTTTAATCTCTGTTTACTAATCCTTAATAGGCCTACTTGGTCACCCACATTTCAATTTAAACTTCACTGGTCGCTGTCTTTCGATAACAAAAATGTCCATACTTTACCCTCGTTCTCACCACTTACTTCAAAGGGTTTAACATTTAAGAGTAATTTCACTTAAGTACAATGACATAAATTTTGAAAATACTTGTCAGGATAAACAAAATAGACTTTTAAGAATCAGTACACAGATCGGGCCTTTCGACCGGGCAGATCGACCGAGCCGTTCGGCCGTGCCGTTCAAAAGACCGTGCAGGCGTGCAGCCGGGCCGTTCGACCAGGCAGTGCGGTCGGGCCGTTCCGTTCGGACGGGCCGTGCTCCGTATTCTGATTATTTTCAATTTGCACTAAGTGAATGTTTGACAGAATTTGGTTAACTTCTGGTCCTTGCTTTATATGAAAAAGCCTTCAAGTAATTAGTTGCGATAATCGTAAAATCCTTCCACACCCATTCCCCGACGGTCGCACACCGGAGGGTTACGAGGCAACACAGCTACAAAATATCCGTAATTACAATTTCGACAATTTTTGCCAGACAAGTCACCAGAATTGCAAAATTGTGACCACTTTCAAATATTATGACACGCATGCGGATATTTTGTACATGTGTTGTCTAGTAATCCTCCGGTCTGCGACCGTCCCCGTCCGGAGGAAGGTGGAGGGTTACGATTATCACAACTATCAAGTAAAGACAATTAATTTGGCGGGTCGTGCTCCGTATTTTTGATTATTTCCCATTATCGCAAAGTGAATGTTTGACAAAATTAAGTTTAATTCTGGTCCTTGCTCTATTAGCCTGCATATTATTATATGTATGGTATATAGGTATATATATATATATATATCTTAAATTTTGAAGTCTTGATTAGCGCTCTTCACCGGTGTGTTCTATGCGGTTTTGTTTTTAAAGACATAATTTCTCGTAATAATGAGGTTTGTTCATGTTTCCAGTAGCTAGACTCGAGATAATGGAAATACTAGATTTTGTGTTCATCGGCAGTACATTTATTACCCGTAAGTGCGGGCGAATGGACAGATCATGCAGCGCAGCATGGAGGGTGTTGGTCCAAGCTTTGATAATAAATATGATTTAAAATTTAAATTTTCTACAACAGCAGACATTCATTATTTATTTTGCTGGAGTTGTTTCCCATTTTGAAGTATTCTAATGTAACTGAATATAACTTATATCCAGGGATTCTACAAACTAAAGTGATATATAATCTGATGGTAAGCTTAGTCAGGGTTTTTTCAACTTCAATGATGATGTGGGCCATTCAGTGGTCTCAAACAAAATAAAAATGTTCAATAAAGATTATAATAATAATCTTGGTATCATACAATCATGTACTACATCAGAGCATTTCGTTACTGATCTTTACTACACTAACTATGGGCATGTGGCCTTAACCCTGGCCCTCAACAAAGTAAAAGTACAGTGCTCTTGAACGGCACTATTGTCAGATACTGCGTGTTTATATTATTATCATAACAGTGTTTTTTCTGTCTTTAATTAAACGCATATGTTATTGCCTTAAAAATTAACTGGAATTAGTCATGTAAAAATTGTTAGCCTTTTCAAAATAAGATTTATTTGTGATCGAGCAGTTCACAAATTGTGGGAGAAAAGGGTAAACGAAAAATTTGCGATCGTATTTCTCATCTTTGGAATTCCCAATGATGTAAGGGGATTTTCCCTGATTTATTGCGAAATATAAACCGGCCATTCTGTTATGTGACGTTATTTAGTACAGACGTTGCGCAATCATACATGAAATAATTGACTGGATTATAAATGGTGAAATGTAAACACTTTTCCCTCACAGAACCCCTAAAATATCACAAACAATAAAGGTCACATGGGTTATTCGAGAAACGCCCAATGCGAACGTTACAAAGGCACTTCACAGCACAAAGGCCTTGTAGAATTAATACGAAAAGGTAAAACATACAACAGCAAAACATTCCCAACTTGTAATGTAAACAAAGAATGGTATTGCTCCATGGGGGCCCAGGCAGGGGTAATTTGATAAGCATAACATATTCAGATGGGGACTTAGATAAACCCAAGCGGTGTGAAAAATAAGATTAAACTGGGATCTTTCTTGAAATGTATATTCGTAAAATAGTTTCAAATTGGTTAATTTGTACGATAACAAGTTACAACTGCAATACAGTCCATAGACTAAATTTAATACGTAAAGTTCAGAGTAAAAGTTTCAATAGAAACAGTACAAATTGTATACATGAACTAATAATGCATATTGTTATAAATAATGGAAGTCGAATAGTGCCAGGGGTTAAAGAGGTGAGCCCTTTTTTTACAAGCCCCGTGAATATTTGTTGGTAACCTTAATATCTGGCGACTGCCACATAAATATCTGGCGGCCGCCACAAGTATCATAATTATCTGTCGGTCGCCACTTATAATATCGCAGCTGCCACATACAATTTTAGAAAAATTATCTGAAACCAAATATAGAGTAAGGATGATCGCATCTTATAGAAACAACTAAACAAATTAGTCCGATTTATTTTAAGTATGGATACTAGATACTTGATCAAACAGAAGTAAACAAACTGGGCATGTTAAGCGTTAATGACCGTGTTACACAATTCAAACTAAATCATGTTTACAAACAAATTCATGACATGGCACCAGACTACCTCTATCAAAAATTCAGGAAGGTTTCAGATATGCAAAATTATTCAACAAGGGGAAGTTCCACCAAATTTATTGTTCCAAAAATAAAAGGGACAGAGTGCAATACATTTATTTATACTGGTATTCATGAATGGAACTAACTTCCTACTAGCATCAAATGTTCTAACACGTATTGTCAATTTAAAAGGGCAGTGAAACAACATGTCTCCTCTCAATCAATTTTATAACAATTTTGTACCTTTTTGATTTCCATGGTTCATTTGTTAATTTTTTCCAGTGCAATTTTTTGTTTTGTATTTGATTGTTTGTCTTCGTGTGTTTTTTAAGGACCCCGATGCAAATAAGCCGTTTTCATAATCAGCTTTTTGGGCTATCCTTGGCTTTTAATCAGTCTCATTGTTATGTATTTTCTCTGTATGCTTGATTTTAATGCCGAATAAAATAATAATAATAATAATAAATAATAATAACAACAGCATCTAAAAAAGAAGGAAAAAATCCATAGAAGCGACAAGCCACGTAGAAAAACATTAATTATAATAATTCCCATATTTATGATAGACTTATGTGCAAACAGGGATTCTTCGATATGCCAGCCAATCTTACATCCAAAATTGTGTCTTTTTAGATTACGAATGAGAACAATAAGATCTCATTAAATTCAATTCGGTGAATGGCTACATCGAGCACAATTTGAGCGCAAACATGACGGCGGCTGAGTCTACCGGTGTTGCGTCAGATCTGTTGACGTCTACTACTACTATTGCCGAGCCACTACCTATCCAAGGTAAACCCAATGTTTACTAACTGTTGTTTAGTTATGAACATAATAGTAAACAAATACGCGACGTTTGCGGTTTTTCATGTAACTTCGGGGAGTTGTTTCAAATTTGCCCAATGCATTTTCTTTGGTGCTATTTACCATCGGAAAATAATAGGAGGTAAAGGAAGCCTGTGTATAATATAAGGAACATTCCTTTATACTCAATATTTCAGCAATGGATGGAAGAGAAAAGCCAATAACCCAATTGTATAACAATAAATTAAGGAGAAAACTTAAACGTGCAAATAGTTTTATTTTATTTTATATTTTTATCAAAATTGTGGATCAATAACAAATAATTACATCAACAGGTGATTTGACCCACTGCCCCCTCCCCCCAAACTGGCTGTACGTGACTGACATGATTTCAATTCAAACCAATGGCTACGAACACACCAACATTTAGCATGTTTGTCTCTGTGTTGTGTTAACAATGATTTAAGACATTGAGTTCAGAGTGTCTTAATTCTGCCTCTCTGTCAACAACTTGCACAATGCACAATTTCTTTAGAGATGACAGAATAATTGTTGTGTGTATGATGACTCTCATCGCAATCATTGAAGGTGCCAACGAAGTTTACAAATTAAAATATGCCTGTGATAATTATCAATAATGAGGTTGCATGCTCCCTTGAACGCAAACTGCATGCGGTCGACTTGATTGAAGAAATCTTTCTATAGTATATGCTCAGGGTTAATAAGAAATTTGTATATGTTTTAAATCATTTACACAGCCAGTACGTCATCAATTGCACTTAATAGCAAAAGACGGCTGAGCGAACACGACGAAATGATTCCAGCTAAGCGTCAAGCTATTAATAACGAAAAACACGACACCGACAAGAACATCCAGAAGAAGTATCTTGGTGAGTAAGAATTGCCATTACAAAAAGCCCGGTCATCAAGGTGAAGCAAATCTGTATCTTGAAACTGGATGCTAATTATTGCTTCTTTGTTCTATGCCTTTCCATTACGTTTTTTTCTTAGTGCAAAATCACCGTCGGTTGCAGAAAAAACCCGCACCATTGACATTTGTACCTCCTATGTGCCCCCTTACACGGAGGGCAGGGGTACCCCCCCACCCCATTGATGTCTGTGCCTCCTGTGTGCCCCCTTGCACCTAGGTTACGTGTACCCAACCCCATTGATGTTTGGGCTCCCTTGCACGGAGGGCACGTGCAGCCCGCCCCAATTGAAGGTTGTGCCTCCTGTGTTTCCCCTTGCACGGGAGGGCACGTGCAACCCGCCGCAATTGATGTCTGTGCCTCCTGTGTTCCCCCTTGCACGGAAGGCACGTGCAGCCCGCCCCAAATGATGTTTGTGCCTCCTGTGTGCCCCCTTGCACGGAAGGCACGTGCAGCCCGCCCCAATTGATGTTTGTGCCTCCTGTGTGCCCCCTTGCACGGAAGGCACGTGCAGCCCGCCCCATTGATGTTTGTGCCTCCTATGTGCCCCCTTACACGGAGGGCACGTGCATTCCACCCTCATTGATGTTCGTGTCTCATGTGACCCCTTTTGAATCCTGTATTATTTAGATAAAAAATAACTAGACTGAAATTTTACGTTGATGAGTTTTTATGTAGTAATTTTATTGTTTTTTTAGGCCAGAAGTGAACCCTCGAAATAATGGTGCTCCCTTTGTGCCACTATAAGTTTTTCCAAATGAAATCGCTTTACACACGATAATTACAATGACAGACATTGTTATTTAGCCACTACAAATAATTTATGAACATTGAGCTATATAGAATCTGTTGCGAGATAGAAGCTGTATATTTTTGTAGACCTACAAAACAGCGATTAATAATGTGCTTCTATTCTTCACACATTTCTTTCGTTGAATCAAAGTAAAACATTGAGCTTTATAGAATCTATTGTGAGATAGAAGCTGTATAGACCTACAAAACAGCAAATAATGTATGCTTCGATTCTTCACACATTTCTTTCGTTGAATCAAAGTAAAAGATGATCTCTCCTCAATCACCAGTTGTATTAAGAATTCTAAGAATAATCATTAGTGATGGACTTTTTGATAAGTATTCATCAACGGTGATGATCACTATCTGCTAGTAAAACAATTACGCATGCAGAAGTGGGTCGGTCTCACATCATAATTTGCGTTATATTTTGAGGTTTTAACAAGTGTATCTCGAAGTCGTGCACCCGATAACTTTGACGTAGTAAACGTTTTAGAATGATTTTACACGGTTTTACATGACCATGAGAACGTCAATGGTTTTTTAAAACTTTATCGATGATTGATTGTGTTCAGGAGAACATGCTGTTCCTATATCTTCAATGATATCACCTCCAAAGGAAATGCTGCTGCGCCGTGTCTGCTCCAAGCACAAGGAAAAGATCAAGGAGGGCCTTAAGAAGACACATAAGTGCATCACAGTGATTCCAGTACTTCTAATTGAAGACAAGTTCGACAAGGACAGTGCGGACACACGTTACTACACCCTGGGGGGTAATCATCTTGTGACTGCTATGAAGGAACTCAAAGACGATTATGGGTTCCAGTACTTCAACTCCATCAGGGCCAATATATACAAAGGGTTAAACAGAACAGAGGCACTCCGGGTTTCCTCGCTGCACAACGAGGGGACGCACCTCACACGTCAGAGGACACTAAAGGACAATGTAAAGGTGTGTAGACGGGAGCTCTATACCCTTGCCAACCTTGATGAATGTATCGATGAGCCGCCACCCTCAAAAAAACAATGGAGAGAGCAGTGCGCAGTTGTCCTGGGAAAGACAAACCCATCTTGTAAAAAGGTACGTTTATAGAAACATCGAGAAGGGCGTACAAACATGACAATAAGAAAAACATTGTTCAGGTTTGAGTTGTGCAGGCCTGTTGAATCGTTCTTGAAGAGCAAGGGCAAGAAGTGTGTTTTTTGTTTGTTTTTGGCACTTGTATGAGGAAATTGCAAATTTGGTTATGACCCCATGTATCAGGATGTATACAAAACAATTATGGTGATGGTTTTGAAGGATGTCTTGTTCTAGTCGAGAACTTTAAAGGGTCTGTACACGTTTGGTAATGACTCTGAAAATCAATGGCAATAAAAACTTACATGGTAAGAAGTACAGCAGCTTTGGGTAGTATAATTAATTTCGAGAAACTTTTCACTTCGGAGTACTACGGTTATGGAAAAATATATCACTTTTTATGCCCCAAAATTTGAATCTGAGAAGCGTTATGGCCATAACGCTTCTCAGACTGTATATTCCCATGGAGAATATTCTTCCTGCTTGGAAATATTCGCTCAGGTTTTTCGGTGATATCTCAAAAACGCGACCACCTTTTGAAGTGAAATTTTCACATGTTAGTTTTATTGTATATACCTACATTAATATAGGATTAAGACAATCAGTACGCTCCAATTACCAAACGTATACAGCATCTTTAAAATGCGTGTAACTTTGAGATTTGTATGATAGGCCTATAGTATCAAAGGTGTCATTCTCTAAGTCTATCAAATGGTTATTTTACCTAAATATCTTTACAGGAGCGTAACACACTCGAGCCGACCTTTCAAATGGCTCTCTACTCGAGAAGATGCTTCAATAAACTCATGAAGATCTTCAAGATCAATGAGAAGACCAAACGTTCCTGCCCCAAACAAACGGTAGGTTATGACTGAGAAGACTGATATTACATAGTGGTATGTATGTAAATCAAATGTACGGTCCATCAGTTTGCTTTTTATCACTGGCAGTGACAATCGTCATTCCTTTGAATGTTTCTAGGCTATGCTTACTCCTTCCGTAAATAGGTTTAATCTACACGCGATTAACCTGTGATAGTTCTATACATTCAGGTTTTGTCACGCTTTCAAAATATAAATTACAAAATTATATAAAAAATAATTGAGTATGCTACCGAAATTGTTTTCCCAAACCACACTAAAAATAATTAAAGTCAAGCTTGTCTGACTTTGAAGAACATAGTAAAAAGAAAAAAATTAACATTTTCAGAACACACCTTAACTAAAATTTAAAACGGGGGTCTTCAAATTCCATTTTCTTAACTTTGACAATATTTCTAACAGAACTATTTCTGTGGGAGACATGTATGGCATTTCATAATCATTTAGCAGTCAGACTGATACGAAGATAGATGAATACAATCTAAATTATTGGTGATTATGAGTTTGTGTTCACGCTTTAAAAAAATATGTCTTATTATATAGGTCTTCATGAAACTTCAGGGGCTGCAAGAGAGTTCGAAATTCGAACTTCTCTCTGATGTTGTCAGCGAAAAACATACACTTCAAGAAATGGGGAGGAAAGCCGAAGAACAGAAGAAATTGCAGGTGGTTAAAAATAAACTTGTGAAAAAGCTGGGTGTGTCTTCTTGGGAGGAAGCAGTGAAGGAATTCCCCAAGTATACAACGAAGAAGGCACTTCAGCCACTTACAGGTATAAGGGTCCTCATCATTGCGGGGAAAGTGCTTGTAATGGTTTGACATTTTGATCTTTGTGAATTGTTTTTTGTGGGAAGTTTCAACCTAGTAGTAACGTATTTATTTATGCAGTCTCGTGTGCATGGAAACTAATCAATCAGGAAAGCATTTGCGATAAATAGTTGATTTATTTCAGTCAGCAAAGACCAAAAAGGGGGCTTTATGAACACTTTCATTTTTAATTTTTAATTTCAAGTTAACTATGTATAACAAAGATGAGCTTTAACGCTTTGTACATATCCGAGAGCCAGTTTGCAACTGCATTATTTATTCTCATGTAATTTTATTTAGAGTTCGCAATTAGAACATTGTCTGTTAATCATGAAGAAGTGACACAGCCTTTTCAAAAAATATATCAGACCACAGTGTGACGTTAGCATGGTGTATGTTAAACTCGTTCTCATTGTATGAAAGGGGTATGACGGTGATTGAAATGCCACTTAACGCACTGTTGACCGATCCAAATTATTTCCAAGTTCATTCTCCAAAAATGGAAGAGTTGCAGATTATCACGATGCAATATTCAAGTCTCGGGTTGTAATGTACTTCATCATGCCCAGTGTATCGTGGCACAAGTTTTAACCAAAAGTAGCATTTCCAACTACTAAAAGTATGTTATTACTTTCGCAGAATGCTCCTTCAAACAAGGAACTCCTCAGCTATTCAAGGAATTCATAAATAATGCCCTAGAATGGCGTTCAAAAGGGTCCATAGAATCAGATGACACGAAACCGCCACTAGATGTAACGAACTCCGGGAAATCTACGGTTGTCCCATGCAAAGGGTTTGATGATGGAGCAGTCTTGATAATTGCTGACATGGAGGTGGGTGTGACAATTAGCGATGCAAAACAATTTCAAAAGGACGTAGTCATGTTTTGTAATTGAGGTCTGTCTACACTGTGATCCCAGACACAATCAGACCTATTGTTCAATTGTTTTGTTTTTTAGAATAGTGCAGACTGCTTTGACAAGTTGCAAAACATAACGAAGGTGCATGGACGGGAAGGGTGCACGGTTGCAATCCAAGTATCCACTGGGACTGTATCCACTCTCAAGGCACTCCTTGTAAAGAACGGATTTCATGAGCTGGCGAGTTCTTACAAATTTTGCTCCGGGAGGAAAGGTAAGGTTAATTTGTCGGTAACAATTTACACAGGATTAATGTTTACTTGGTAAAAACAAATTGTGTAATACCTTGATCTTCGGGACTCTCGACCGACAATTATGGCATTATTTGTCGCAACAAAAATTACGACGCAGTCGAATTATCATGAAACAAGCTAAAAACCCTCCAGAGGCTGGTACAAATCAATGTTGCCATCTCGTACAGCTTTGAAGTTTTTTATTTGCAGCCTTTACAACGAAAGACAATTCATTAATTCGTTAAAATTGCTGACAATTGCGGAAATTTTCGAAAGGTGTAGGTTTATCAGCAGAGTATTCAGAATTGTATTCACATTTCATTGCAGATCCGAGTATTGGTCAAATGAAGTTGGTTATCACAGCTACGATGAAAACAACTTCAAGAGAAAATTGTACGGACATCCTTGTGACTGATGAAGACTTGATGACTCACACTATTAGGAAATACAGCGCAGACGGAGATTGGATAGTCGATACAACAGAAAACGGTGGGAAAGATTTCAACAAGTGTTAGCCTTTATATTGCATTCAGAGAGTTTGTTCTGTATAAGGATATAAGGTGTTTTTTACCCTTAAACCATCGGAGCTGGGAGGGTGGTGCTCACTCTACGACTGCTCAACTTATGGGAAAAATACTGAACATTTTGAAATCTCAGTAGACTTGTACAATGTATATACAATTGTTTATTTGCAAAGAATTTACCTATTGTTTCCCTCTTGATCTGCTTGTCCTTGGAAATAAAAAGTTGTAGACACTAATTTCCAATCAATAGTTGACACTTCGGACGAAATCATTTTGAGGGATACTTAGTACCATCCTAAGGCTTTTGGATAAAAAGTACACATTTTTCGCGTCATCAAAAGAAAAGTTACAACCTCTTGAGGCTAGGATTGGCAAAGCTGACAGGTGTTATTACTTTAAAGTGATGCAACATACACATAAAAAAAACAAGCCTGTTATTGTTTTTGTTCAATCCGTCGTCTGAATGAGCAGGCAAAAATGATGAACAAACTTGCCCTCATTCCAGGATGTGAATAGTCTCTTTGATTTTATAGTTGCAATTGAAATCAAAATGTTTGTCAAATGCTACTTTCTTAATTTTTGCTGTTCAGACATAAAAAGTAAATACAAATCCTGTATTGTGTAAGTTGTTATTCCAAAGAAATCAATAAGTCATCCACTTGATTGTAGTCCTGGTATTTTGGTTATCGGCACATCCATTCAACCACCCACAACCCCTACTCTGGCCCAAAAACCATTGGTTTGTAAAGAGCTTCACTGCATGCTGCATTTTTATAGATACAATGTTTTCAATGCAATGTATACTTATTGCAATTTTATTATTTATACACAATTTCCAGACAAAGTACGAGCACTGAGTAGTAAACTCCAAAGAAAGTGTGGTAAAATAAGCCTACTCCTCGGGGGTAAATACGTCTCCCCTTCAATGATGGCTACACTGCCAGAGAGAGACTCGTCCAACGAGGACTCGTCCAACGAGGACTCGTCCAACGAGAACTCGTCCAACGAGGACTCGTCCAACGAGAACTCGTCCAACGAGGACTCGTCCAACGAGGACTCGTCTAACGATTGACTCGTCCAACGATGACGACACTGGCCTTCAAGCTGTGTCTGACTTAGAGTAGAGGACATCCCTTTCACCGAGTTTTATAAAGAAAAACACAATGTGATATCAATAGTTGTGCAGACTCCAATCTAACGCTGTGACGTTGAGCTCGAACGACTTCAAAGTCTTCCCCATGACTTCAAAGTATGGATTGATGCACATATACTTACTTTAAAATCATTTCCATAAATTATGAGTCTGTGAATACGCCTATATATTTCTTATATTTTCTGCGGGATAAACAAAGCGAAACTCAGATTCAAACCTTTAATGCGTTAAGAGCCCAATTTTTACGCAAACCCTTGAAAGCGCCATTAGATCCTACCACACATTCTAGGGTAATTTATAAGTATTGCATGTGTTGTTCCCAACATATTTTACATCTTAGTGACTTCTTTACATGCCCAGCTATTGTCTAAAATCATTTGAGTCCATTAGTTAACCATTAATTGATTTATTACCCCCAAATTAGCTGAACTTCCTAATTAGGAAACGGCTTTACGACGAGGAGCAAAAGGGCCAATATTTACTACAACACATCTAATTACATATTTTTAAAATAATAATGTGAATTTCCCACAATTTGTTACATCTAAGTGACTTCTTTATATACCCACTTATTGTCAAAGAACATTTGAGTCCTTTAGTTACCCAGTAATTGATTTATAACCCTAATTAGCTAAGCTTTTAGGGGCATGTGGAAATACCCCGACTTTACGCCAAGGATCGAAAGGGCAAATATTTACAACCACAAGATCAAGATTTTTTTTATATATATTTTTTTTCTTAAAACAAAATAATAATAATAATCTGGGGCCCTCTTAGATATTTGGAATGGTCCATTCTATGATATAAAGGAATCTGACACCCCCAGTCATTACACATTGGAGATTGGTGATTATGTGTTACCATCAAAATGCCCTAAAGCTAAGTAGAGGGTGTTTTGAACGAGCATTGTTTGCTGATGACGACCTTTCCCCGAAAATTCACCCGAATTTTGCTTTTGTTTCCCGATGAACGTGACCATATATTTTGTCACTAAGTTTTCAACTTGTTAGTTCCGTTTATAATTGTTTTAGAACGCAAAGTGTGGATGCAGTTTTAATCACATATTACGAGAAATCAATTCCCGAGAATGCATATTTAAAGCGGCAAAATTTAATTAATATTTAGTCCAGAAGAAACAAAAAACTATGGCGCTAATATTTCATGATGAGCGGTACTTTAAAATACCACACTTGTGTTGTTTGTGGCTTAACATTGGTGATTATAGATCATCAATACCTTTGTTCACAGAGTAGTGACCTTGTACATGCTATTGCATTTCCTGAAAGGCAAGATACTACACAGGCCATATGGGAAAATTTACTTTTTGTGTCATAATTTTCAGTTAAACTCAAGAGTTACAAAAGCAACAGCTGTACAGCTTTGGAGATGTCCCCCCTTTCTTCATATCAACATTTGAGAAAAATCAGAGTGCAATCTCCATGAATAAAACATAAGATTTATTGTGTACAAACTGTGCCTGCAGGAAGTCCAGGCTCTGTGGCTCTTTTGTAAACATGTGATGTCACAGGTCACATGGTCTATAAATGTATCGCAAAGTAGTGCTGAATCTCTTGAGTCATTGATGGTGGCGAATAAATCAAGTTTACCTCTAAACGGGACTAGCATTCATCGGTTGCAATATAAACGTGGGTGCCTACCTACTGTAGGGCCCGTAGAACGCGTGAAGTGGTTAGCACTTCAGCAATGGCGAAACCCATAGATATGATGAATCGCAAAAATCACAATAAAGAAAATTGTGAGCTATGGCAAGCTTAATGATATTTACCAGACATACATATAGGGCAACTTGCACGTAGCCAAGTTCACAAACGCGCCTTTCCACAAATCAAACAGATTTTTCTTTTAATAGAGATCAAATTTACAAACTAGCTTGTCATCTTTTTGACTCTGAGAACAAAATATAAATTTGCTTTTTTACGGCGTCTCTCCCCCACTCGCAGATGAACATGTTATTATGTCCGTAAGGTAAAGCTTGCATTTAATAAACATGGTTATTGTATTGTACTGCGTAAAATTTAATGATGTTAAGTAAAATAATGTGCATGTTTTGTAAATGTATGTGCTGCAGTATTGGCAATTACTCATTAAAGTAATTGGGAACAAATTAAAAGCTGAACAGAATTTGTTGTTATTATTTTCTTTCTTTTGTTATTGAAATATGCTAATTCATTTACTTGCACAGTACGAATTTCACGTTTTAATTAGTGTTGCCATTAAATGAATGATTGAAATTTAAGTTGCAATGATGAATTATGCCATACTTGAATCTGAACCAATATTTGGGATAATATTATCCCTACTTGCATTCCTGTATTAGTGCAGTACAAATAGGGATAATATTATCCCAACTGCCTGTATAGCCTGACCAGCTGACGTCACACTTCGAGGCTTGTGAGTAACGCCGAATGTACCTTTGACCTCGCATTCATGCACACACAGCATGGTAGCAGACGATCGAACACAGCTGCTGGTGCAGCTGAAAAACTACGTCACTTTTTAGCAGACCAATCATAACACAGAAGTGGAAAGCTTACGTCATTGCACGTTTAGCCAATGAAATCATTGTACCCAATGAAACCGTTGGGCCTGTAAAACCAGTGCCTGTGGGGACCAGTCTACTGACTGTACGGAAATGAATGGTTACTTCATGGAGAATAACACTTCCAGAGTACACTTTTATTCAAATCTCTTTGGCTTGGCAACAAGGGTTGTGAGAGTAGCACCATGTATTGTTGAAATTGAATAATGACGTCACTGCCCAAGTTTATTGAAATAGCACGGCATGTAGTCTGGGCGCGCAGAGTGATTCTGGCAAGCGAAGAAGACGGACATAAAACGTCACTAGAAATAGAAAGACGAAGCCCAGGTAAGTGGTTTTCGACATCTTACAATTAATTAATTTTTTATATATTAAAAGTCACTGATATGTTCAAAAAACCGAAATTTGTCATTTCTTGCCACAGTTCTGCTAAATTCTCATAAGAATAACTTATGTACAAGTCGCCCATTTTTTTTAGGCTCCCCCACTTTGTGACCCAGTCTAACTTGACGAGCCACCGTAATTAATTACCTTTGTCCGGCCGTTATGTGTTCTTAAGCAACATTTTGATTATCAGGGGGTTAATCCTCATTTTAATCCAAAAACGGTACTTGTGTGTGACATGTTAATTAAACTCAAAACTGTTTATCTTTCAACAAGGTCACGTGACCCGAGTTGGACTCGGGGGAACTAAAGAATTGCCATTCCAGCACAACCCCACAACAGACAATGAATTGGTATTATCAAACCTTTTGGGCTTAACTTATAATTTAAATGTCACCAGGCTCTCAGTCAAGTGGGAGGCCAACACGATAACCCAGGCAGGAATAAAATAATAATAACACGATGCTTATATAGCGCTATTCCGAAAAAGGCATGATCATAGCGCTTTACAATATGAAAACCTTAAGAAAATATACACAACAATTGTGAAAACAACAAAAGTAAGCAATCATGAATAAACATCATTGTGGTTGAGCCAATACATCTGTCAATTACCAAGGACTGCTTATACTTCACAAAGCAATAGGGAATCCTGTCCAAGCCTTATGTTATGACTCTTACAAGCCGAACGGGGTAACCCAGGCCATTCAACTTCCCCAGCATGTTTCTCAATGGAATGGTACAATTGAGGATATCATAGAGGAGTTTTTGTTTCACTTGTACGAGGGGAGTATTTTTTTTAAACACTCCATGAAGGGTGAATGATGTTTGCAACCTGGACAAATGCGAGCAGACCTATTTTGCAAACGTTGTAAACACGCATCTGGAACTCTCTACCACATAATCTTAAATCTTGTCTTTGTACCACAAAATTTAAATCACTTCTCAAAACTTATCTTATGTCACAGGTTTTCAAGGAATAATTTAGTTGTTTTCTTTTGTTTGTTTTTGGTTTACTGCGCCTTGAACACCCAGCAGGGTGGATATGTGCGCATAACAAGTCTTTATTATTATTATTATTATTATTATGAGGTGTTGCTCAAGCTGCAAGGTTTCGTCCAGATCATTTTCGCCATGTGCTCATTTACCTGAATGATAGCCGCCTTCTCTACCACCTTGCCGTAGCACATTGGATCCCCATGTCACGAGTTGTCGGCAGTAATCTGGCATTAATGTATACCTTTTTCCCTTTACACAAGTGACTGTGTTTCTAGCCTGCAAATTATACCATTTCGTATTCAATGTGCTGTAGTATTGTATTGGAGGATTAAAATCAGCACATGAGATTATTTTATATTTTAGACGTCTTCAATATTGACTTTGCTTTTATTGTATTTTGGTGAATCTCGTCCCTTTTAAATAGAGGACCGGCCTCCTTCCCGTGTCTCTACCTTAAGGACGCGGTTCGTACCGCGCTGCCACAATGAAATGAGTGGATACTTTACGGAGAATAACACTTCCAGGGTACACTTTTATTCAGCTCTTTAAAGTATGGCTTGGCAACAAGGGTTGTGAGAATAACGCCCCCTCAGTTATCAAATGTAACCCCCATGCAAATGGGATAATATTACTGCCTGTACATGCGAATGAGATCACATGTAGGCCTACACGATACGTGATTCCTATGATGACAATAGGGATAGCATTATCCCATTCGTATGTATAGGCAGTATACAGTATCTGCTCGTTTCAGACCTTTTGTAAGTTGAAATAACATATTATCCCGTTCATTCATGGCACTGAAAATAACATCTGATTGTAAACATATAATAACATAAGACAACAGTTCTTAATTCTCAAGTATGGATCATCAACTACATAAGATTAATAATTTATTGTGTAATACTAAGAGCCTGAACGCACAAGTCTAAATAGAGTAGGCTAAATCCCATCGTTTATCCTCTGAAGATTCATAATTTATTTATTTTATTTGTATTTATTAAAACATATTTATACAGGATACAACAATCAGCTAAGCAACAAACTGGCAAACATTACAAACGATGGGAAACACCCAAGTGGAATATGGAAATGAAAATTACACAATACAAAAAGAACAAACTACTTAAAATACACCTTCTTTATACATGTTTTTAAAGCTACCAATAGAGGAGGCATTTTTGACATGAGTGGGTTTTTTGTTCCAAGCAGTAGCACCAGCATAACAGAGGGATTGTTTGAAGCATTCAACATTTGGCTAAGGAACCACAACATTGAGAGAATCGGCGTTCATTGTATTGAAGCCGTGCCTATCAAAATACATTTTAATGTTAAAGTCACAAAGACGATCAGGTGCTAGTCCATGAGTACAATTGTACATAATAATAGGATAAGTAAAAATCCCTACTCTGGTGAAAGGTCTGCCAAGAAAGTACTCTAATGATGTCTTCACCTCGAGAGTTGACATAATCAAAATCATCAGCAACAATCTAAAGCAGCTCTTTTTGCAGTCTGAGAAGGGCCTTTTTGTTGTTAAAAGAAAAATTCCCAGACAGAACTAGCGTAGTCAAAACATGGTTGAATGGTTGTTTTGTACAGAGTGTTGAGTAACCGTTTTTGGTGTGTCTAAGTCTACTGAGAGAGTGAACCTTAAAAGCAGCCGATTCACGTACATTTCTGTTATGCGAATCCCAGGTGAGATTCCCAGGTGAGATTTACATCAACTTCAACCCCAATTACCTAACTCTTTCCACCTGTTCGAGAGGGGTGTCCTTAATAATAAAAAAAACATTCAAGTTATCTTTATTAGTACGAGAACTTTTTAAAAGTATGGTTTTAGTCTTTTCTGGATTAATGCGAAGACGGTTACATTCATACCATGCACTGATACTATCATTATTAGATTGCAACACTTCGTTAATATCAGTATTATTCTTCCCTGTTGTACAAATGACCACATCATCAGCAAAAATATTACAGGTAAATTTGGAATTAATAGTTTGAGCGATGTTATTAATGAAGATTAAGAAAAGGATAGGCCCAAGAACGCTACCTTGAGGCACAGGAACGAAGGTCAATTTGTACGAGCACTTGGGATTCTTCCAATCTAAAGGTGTTTTAATGAAAGGATCGGCTATTTCTTTACCAATACCAGTGACAAAATCATGAATTTCAGTGGAATTAAGAACAGGATGTGTGCCATTAATATACTTACTAATACCAGTAACTTTATGTATTTCTTTCCATAACTTTTTTGGATCTTTAATGTACTTGGCTGACACCTGGTCATAATACTCACGTTTAGCCTTCCTGATCAATAAAGTGACAAGATTTCTAGCTTTTCTGTACTCGATCAAGATGTCAGAACAGTCATCACGAATTGACCGAGACTTTAACAATTCTCTTTTGTACATGAGCAAAACAATATCAGAGGACATCCAAGGAAAATATATATATTTAACTCTAGTTGTTCTAAGTGGGGCATGGTTGTCACAGATTTGACTAAACTCGTTACGCCAAGTAGTCCATAAACTTTCATCATCTGAATAGTTACCCTGACACTTTTAAAAAACCAGAGAACTTTTAACATCTTACAAAAAAGCATCTTTAATTGAAAAGTTTATAATCTCTAAACTTAATAGTTTTATGTTTGACAACCTTAATCAACATCAATACAAGTGTACACCACGTAGTGGTCACTATAAAGTGTTAGCTTAGCCACATCGCACAGTTTATGTTTCTCGGGTATAGAACTTATATTAGGATAAGGTCAATACACTTAAATGATTCACTTAATAGATGATTCAACAACCTTGACAACTAAATTATACCAAACTGCAACAGAAAGTACTTCATTATTAACTGTAAATCTTGCACTATATGTCTCTTCTTCAGCTTCATAAGAGTCTGCTGAAAATAATAACTTGGCATACTGAGCTAACACTAGGTGTTCTAAGCATATTCAAGAGAGTTGCTGAATAGAATTAAAGATCGCAAAATCTTTTAGGCCATTACACACCTTTTCCAGGGCCTGACAAACTTTACAGCCTTTCTTGTAGTTTGTAGGTGCGATGGTATTTGGTCTTGGTGGTCCGCTTTCCTTGTTCGCTAAAGTGTTCAGTTGAACCGCGTTCGACAATCTCTATTATGATTCTGTCGCGAAGCAGTTCTTTGAGTAAGAGGGTCCCGGTCCCTTCGGGTTCGGAGTTAGCCTCGGCGTCATTGGCCTCGGCATCATGATTCTCTTCTTCAGATTCCTGAATGGGAAGATCTCCATGCTCCTGGCTTCTTTCTTGACGGTCATCTTCTACCTCCAGGAGAGAGACACTGGAGAGACACTGGACCCCTTCTTCCGGGAGAGACATATAACCGGGGCTGGGACAAATGCTGATGGCATCACCATCGCTATCGGGGGCTTTCCGGGCGTGAGTAGGACTGGAGATGTTGTTATTGTTGCTACCGGTCCCCTTTTGCCGGAGATCCCACTCCCGACCCAAATTTGTCATAGCGAAAGTTGCCGTTTCTGCTCACGTTTCTGTAGAAAAGAATAAACACAAATTGGAAACTTGATTACTCCAAGTTTTATTTTATTTTATTTTAACTGCTTTTGGGCGCACATCCACTGGCATGGTATGGCCCCGTCCAGTATCTCCTGTAGTTGTGTCCCTCTTCTGCTACAAGTGTGATTGGAGGTTCCTCAATGATATTGGGTTCTGGTACACACTGAACTTACATCTCTTACCACGGTGCTACGATTATTACTGTTTGGGCTAGCGTGTTGGCCTCCCACTATTAACGGTGGCTCGTCAAGTGAGACTGGGCCTCACAGCGGGGGGAGCCTCACTACAGGAGTGATTTGTACAGGCAACATTTTTTCGGTGAAATCATTCTTATGAGAATTTAGCAGAACTGTGGCAAAAATTGTAAGATGTCGAAAACCACACTTACCTGGTCTTCGTCTTTCTCTTACTATCGACGTTTTACGTCCGTCTTCTTCGCTTGACAGAATCACTCTGCGCGCCCAGACTGCATGCCGAATAGATCGATCCATTAAGCCCCGCCTCCTTACGAGTTGACCAATCACAGCCGCGAAACCCGATCACCATTAGTGCAAAGATCACCAAACGGCTCAAACGGTGATCAGATTTCGCGGTTGTGATTGGTCAATGAGAAATGGGCGTGGCTTAATGGATCGGTGTATTATTTATATTATTATTATTATTTATTCGACCTCAACAGTACAAGTATTGAGAAACGTGGGGCAATGTTCGGCAGCTCACTTTCGGTAGCCCGCTCGCACCGGATTGGTCACAAGGACCCGCCACTCACGCTGCAATCTCCGCCCTGCTTCTCCGTGTGACCAATCCGGTGCAAGTGGGCTACTGGGAGCGAGCAAATGAGAGCGGGCTTGTGAGACTTCCGGGGAGACTTATACGGATCAATGACGTCACTAGTTCGCAATCAATCAGGAAATCTCCTCATTCCGAAAGTGAGAAATACGGTCGCAAACAAAAGTAGTTTTCGTTGTGCTCCCTGGTTCTGATTGGCCAGTTGCTATTGCATTAAACATGTTACGCCAACAGAGTGTCTGGCAGCTCAACACTCTCTGTAGCCCGGTCTCGGTGGCCCGCTCGCACCGGATTGGTCACAAGAATAAATCACTGACTCATGTGCACTATTTTGGGCACTTTTGTATTATTTGGCAATCAAATCAGTAAATCCCCTTATTCAAAAAGTGAGAAATACGGTCGCAAACAAAGGTGTCTTTGTTGTGCTCCCTGGTTCTGATTGGTTAGTTGCTAAGATAATGCATTAATCATGTTGAACTATGGTGACATAACGTGATATAGCAACTGACCAATCAAAACGCTGAAAATTCAATCACTTGCGGCCGAAATGTGTAAATGTGGCAAAATACTCAGCATACCGCACAAAATTGTCGGCCTCCTCCGTATGTGGACAGTACGAGTGCTCTGGAGATTGAAAGCTACAGTAGACGGGCATCGTGAACGTATTGCGCGTGGGATTATAGGCCTTTTCTGTTAAGCATTAGAAATGAATAACAAGAAGAAGTTTTTATCCTGGCACAGGACCAGAGTACCTAGACCTAAACAAGTGGATAATGGCCGTAAACTATATGCTTGGTGTGAGCGGTGCACCTTCAAGAGTGCGAGGAAGGACACTCTGAGGAGACACTACCGCCATATTCATGCAGATCACATCCATGAGGTAGATTATGTCCCCTTGGATACTGAAAGGGAGCGGGAACAGCGGCGACGCTTGGCAGGCGGAGGTGGCAACCCAAAAGACACCAGGCAGGTGACAGTAACGAGAGATCTCGAGGATGCTGAAACTTGTGCCGAGTCATGTTCTATTCATCACGAGCACGCCATCACTGAGAAGCAACAACGTGGGGAGAAGCGTCAGACCCAAAGCGACCAATCAATGGCAATGGATGAGGAACAACTAGCCCACGATGCCATCAGCATTTTTCCCAGCCCCGGGTATATGTCTCGCCTGGACGAAGAGGTCCAGTGTCTCTCTCCTGGAAGTTCTGAGCTAGGATATTGTGAAGGTACTACTTTATGTGCACAGCGCATTGATACACTGTGACCTCACTAGGTCATTCCATGTTCTTGTATAACTGTATCTTGTAAGATTCAGTCACGTCATGTTGTCAGTAATAAAACATTACATTCTACTCCATAATACAAGCCTACCGATATAGTATTATTACATGGTGGCAGCGCAGGATCAGGCAAGTGTCTCATCAAGTTTTTAGCAATAACTGTGTACAGAATTTGATCCGATTGGATAGAGCAAATCCAACGAACGACACTGCTGGACGGACACACTCCGCCATCTTGATATGTGAGTACATGTACATGTATAGCAACGCTACTTACGTCGTGTATCACATACCGTGTAGACTGCATTGAACATTGCAAATACAACTACACGCTGACCGATCTTCGCATATTATTGATACGAACATTATCACTGTATTTTTTGGCGCAATGGCTGATACAATACCTCATCCGAAGATGGACTGGAGCCATTCAGATCGCCCTAAGGCTTACAAAGAGTTTAAGCAGACATCAAATATGTGGTTTCAGGTCAAGAACATTGCACCTGACAAACAGCACAACTACATAATTTTGTGGGCAGGTCGCGAGGGGCTCAGGATTTTTAACACCTGGGGCCTCACAGATGAGCAGCTAGAAGATCCCACAAACATATGGGATAAGTTTTCGAAGCATGTCCAGCCTCATGAGAACTTTAGAATACACAGGCTTGAATTTCAGCGATACAAACAGAGTGATTCAGAGTCTGTTGATGACTTCTATACACGTTGCAAGGCAAAAGCCATGAAATGCCAATTCAAGGAAAATTCCGCACTCGAGGAACGCATCATTGAGGTACTGATTTCAGGTATCAAATACACACAGACGCAGAAAAAATTGCTAGGCAAGGATGACAAGTTGTCTATGCAGGATGCTCTCGACATATGCCGTACCCATGAAGCTAGTGTTAACCATATGGCTCAACTCGGCAACATCGGACACGATGCCAAGGTGGATATGGTAAAACTTCGCGGTCAATGTAAAAACTGCGGGGGCAGTCATCCATACAAGCCGAGAGATAGGTGCCCAGCATACGGCACTACATGCAAAAAATGTGGTAAAACTGGACATTGGCAACAGGTATGCCTCAGTTCTGCTGGCAAAGGACAAAGCCCACAACAACGACGCAAACCACGACCCAGATCGCACAGTCGACCTCGCGGATCATACAGGAGAAGCAACACTCCGAAACCGAATAAACGTCAAAGTGAGGTTCACTACGTTCAGCAACAGGACATGGATGATATATCCAATGACTTTGAGAACATGAGCTTTGAAACAGTCACAATCACACAACAGATCGACGGTATCAACAATACCAACGACAGGCGCGTAGACAATCGCGATGACCAAGTGTTCACGACGCTCAACATCAAGCTCAAACAACGGACAGGCAATCACACGCTCACAGCAAAAGTTGACACGGGTGCACAGGGAAATATCATCCCTCTCCGCTTATTTCGCCGCATGTTCCCCACATTGTTGGACGCAGAAGGATTTCCCAAACCTGGCACTACAACCCCGCAAAAGGGAATCCTCACAGCTTACAATGGCACATGCATACCGCAGCATGGCAGTATAACAATTCCATGCAAATTCAACAGTGGTGAGTGGATAGATGCAGAGTTCTTCATTGCTGACGCGACAGGACCTGCAATTGTTGGACTACCAAGTTCACGCGCACTGAAACTCGTCACGCTGAATTGTGCCATACGTACACCCGCAACGCCTCCGTCAACACCCAACGTCGCAAACTTGGGGCCCATACGTAACAAGGAGGACCTCAAAGCCCAATATCCGGATCGATTCACCGGAATTGGCAAGTTTCCTGGTCAATTTCACATTACGCTGCACGAGGACGCGCAACCTTCCGTACAACCGCCTCGCAAATACCCCATCCAGCTCAAGGATGAAATGAAGGCCGAACTTGACAGGATGTCAGCGTTAAATGTTATTACCAAGGTAATAGAGCCCACAGACTGGGTGTCGGCACTTGCATTCAGCAGGAAAGCCAACGGCCAACTTCGGATCTGCCTCGATCCAAAAGACCTGAATCGAGCCTCCAAGCGCACTTATCACAAAACACCAACGCTTGAAGAGATAACTCATAAGTTTAGTGGTGCACGGGTGTTTAGCAAACTTGACGCACGCCACGGGTACTGGTCCATAGAGTTGGATTCAGAGTCCAGTTACCTGACCACATTCAATTCACCATTCGGACGATATCGCTTCAAAAGACTACCATTTGGACTAAAGATTTCGCAAGATATTTTCCAAGAGAAAATGGATATGATATTGGAGCAATGCCCCGGTACAATCGGCATAGCCGACGACGTTGCAGTGTTTGGACATGATATGAAGGAACACAACAAAAACCTTCATAACCTCATGCACGTAGCTCGCAAATACGGTCTGATCTTCAACTTGGACAAGTGTGACATTAACATTTCAAGCATCAAATTTTTTGGATGCTACTACGACGCTCAGGGAGTACACCCTGACCCCGCGAAAGTAAGTGACATTCACTCGTTACCATCGCCAACCAACGTCAACGAACTCCAACAATTTCTCGGTTTGGTTCAATACATGGCACCATTCATACCGAACCTCGCAGATCATACCGATACCATACGCTCACTGGTACGCAAAGATAGCGATTGGCAATGGTCAGCGTCACACCAGAAAGTTTTCGACAAAGTGAAATCCATGATCAGCACCGAATGTACACTAACGTATTTCAACACTCGGAAACCAACAGTCATCCAAGTTGACGCATCATTAAAAGGGCTCGGTGCAGCTCTTCTACAGGACAACAAACCTGTCGCATTCGCGAGCAAGGCTCTCACCGACGCCGAGAAACGCTACGCGAACATCGAACGTGAATTGCTGGCTGTAGTGTTTGGTTGCACTCGTTTCCATACTTACATATATGGATCAAAGTTCACTGTCGAGTCAGACCACAAACCGTTAGAGAACATACAACACAAAAGCATGGCCAACACTCCGCCACGACTGCAGCGAATGATGCTACGCCTGCAACCATACGACTACAACATAGTCTACCGCCCTGGACGCGAAATGGTACTTGCAGACGCACTATCGAGGCTTGGCCCAACGCGCGGTCCACAGATTGACCTCGATACGACCATATATGCCGTACAGTTCTCTACAGACAAGTTAGCAGAAATACAACGACAGACACAAAGTGACAAAACACTTCGTATTCTCACTGAAACTATCGTCAATGGGTGGCCGAATGACCCAAAACAACTACCCAAGTGCATTCGCCACTACTGGTCCAACCGCGATGAACTGTCAGTTGATGACGGTCTTGTCATCAAGGGAGAACGAATCGTCATCCCTGAGACAATGCAAAACGAAGCATTGCAAAAGATTCACGCCGGGCACCAAGGCATCAACAAATGCCAGCTCAGGGCCAAAACATGCATTTTCTGGCCTGGCATCAACAAAGACATTGAACAATTGGTAAGCGCATGCAGCGCATGCCAACAACACCACAAAAGCCAACCCGCGGAACCACTTATTCCTCACGACATTCCGCAGCGACCGTGGCAAACCGTAGGGACAGACATGTTCCACTTCAACAACGCCGAATACCTGATAGTAGCGGATTACTATTCAAAATGCCCATTTATCAGAAAAGTCAGTGGAAGGTGCACAAGTGCCACAGTCGTACGCCTCACGAAACAGATTTTCAGCGAACAAGGCATCCCCACGAAAGTAATCAGCGACAATGGCCCACACTACAACAGCCATGAATATCGCAAATTCGCTCGTGACTGGGGATTTGACCACGTGACATCAAGCCCCAGATATCCGCAAAGCAATGGTTTTATCGAGAGAGCCATCCAAACTGTCAAAGCAACAATGACAAAAGCCCAACAGTCCGACATGGACATAGATCTCGCTCTGCTTTGCCTACGCACCACTCCGGTGGACAACGTTATTCCCTCACCAGCGGAACTACTATATGGACGCAAACTTAGGAGCAACCTTCCTATCAAAATCCGCAACACGGTACCCCAAAAGGGAGAGATCCATCAACGCCTTGTTGCTCGTCAGACTAGTCAGAAAGATAACCATGACAGGCATGGTGTACGTGCCCTACCCCCTCTCACTGTAGGCCAGCGTGTCAGCGTACAAGATCAACAGTCTGGCAATTGGTTACCCGCTGTCGTGAGAGACAAATGTACAGAGCCACGATCGTACATGGTCGAAACACCCATCGGACAATCACTACGGCGTAACAGGAGAGAATTACGCCCACGCGAAACGGAGAAGAAACAAGTCCGCTTCGCCGACACACCCCCAGTTGAGCTTCCTCAACCAACACCCACTCCCAAACAGCAGGAAAACAAACTTTCCCATGGACAAAACAACTCGGAGAAAATAAACAACAACTCTGATCAAACTTATCATACACGCACCGGTCGTGCTGTGATAAAGCCAAAACGGCTTATCGAATCCTAAGGAAGGAAGTCTGAAACTGTGACATTTCAGAAAGACATTGCAAAACTCAGATATTACTATTGATGTTATCACTGTTATTCTGTTGACAAACAAAGTTACTACTGTTGATGTTTATCACTTTTAATTGTTGTTGAACAGTAGTTAGAAACTGTTTTATATTGCATGTTGTAAAAATCTGGAGTCCACTCATCCCCAAACAACTCAAAAGCATGTTTACCGTTCTTGCATATAAGTGACAAAAATTATATCACTGAATCTCGCATATTGAAGTATTTTATACCAGTGTTCCCAATTTGTGTTGATTTTAATATGCCGAAATATTCCTTCATTGAGCAAGTCATTCTATTGTATTAATTCCTCGAAAAGGGAGGATGTGAAGGTACTACTTTATGTGCACAGCGCATTGATACACTGTGACCTCACTAGGTCATTCCATGTTCTTGTATAACTGTATCTTGTAAGATTCAGTCACGTCATGTTGTCAGTAATAAAACATTACATTCTACTCCATAATACAAGCCTACCGATATAGTATTATTACAGATATGTCCCCTTCAGATACTGAAAGGGAGTGGGACTGGGAGTGGGAGTGAGATATTGGACGGGCCCCTACCAGTGGATGTGCGCCCTAATGCAGTTCATGATGAAACAAAACAAATAAAACTTGGAGTAATCACGTTTCCCATTTTTGTTTATTCCTTTCTACAGTTTTCGCTATGACAAGTTTGGGTCGAGACTGGGATTTTCGGCAAAAGGAGACCGACAGCAACAATCCGAATATGTCCAGTACTCATACTGCTCGGAAAGCCACCGACAGCGATGACGATGAATCGTAAAGGAGATTGTGGAACCCGGTTCAACGAACATTTTAACGAACGAGGAAAGCGGACCGCCAAGACCAACTACCGTTGCACCTTCAAACTATAAGAGACGATAACAAATCATTGTACGAAACTGCTATTTTTGCAAGAAGTGCACTGGCGGTTTCCTATTTGGAGAACTGTTCCTTTCGCCGGCCTCTTTGTCCTTGTTTTGCAAAGAGCCAAATCTAAAACCCACGGCAACGGAGCGGCTGCTGGTGATTAGTAGAGAAGAAATTCGCACGATCCACGTGACACTTCTCGAGGTGGTACTGAGAGGCCGCGTCGTCCGAGTACGCGAGGTATCCATTTCCATCGACCATGATATGAGGCAGGCTTGAAAAAGGTCTGACAGTAACGTCACTCGGATTCAAATTTTTGGGGATAACACTAATGAATTTGTCCATAACCTCATAACTTTGAAATCAGTGATTCTCAAAATGCTTTATACATGTACTATCAAAAGCTGGTCCACTTCTAACCAAGTAATACTTTATTGCCATTTTAAGAGTGATTACCAAACGTATACCTTCCAATTAAGCCGTCACCTCTTTTTAATAAAGTTTTTAAGAAGTTGTATTGTTTTTATAAAGTGTACAAAGAGGTACCGGGGCGTGCGTGGTGCTCGAAGCCGTGCCGCCGGAGCCCCGTTCCCCACCAAGTGGCCGGGCAGATTCAGCCACCTACCCAAAGAATGAGTAGGCATGCAGGGCGATGATCTACCAGGGTCGCATAGTGTTGTCAGCTCTGTTGTATAAAGTTTTATGAAGTTGTAATGTTTTGATAAAATGTTTACAGGAGGCGCATGTATAAAGAGGTGCCGGAGAGTGGAGGTTGTACGGATCCAGTTGAGGATTAATAAAAGTTAGAATCTAGTTGTGTAGTCTGTTTGGTTGCACCAATCTTACATCGGGATTCACGTCTGTTTCTTCCGCTTGTCAGAATAACTTGCATTATAAAGAAGTGTTGGTGCAGAAGTCAACGGTTTCTGATGAATCATTTGTAAAGGCTTATGATCACACTCAACTGTGAAATGTTTACCGTAGACTCAGTTATGATATCTTTCGCAGCAGAAAAAACTGCTAGCATTTTAAGCTCAATGTTGGCATATCTAGTTTCAGCATCACTTAGTGCCTCTGAAGCATATGCCACTGGTGCGCCATATTGCATGAACGTAGCACCCAATCCACGAAGGGATGCATCCACTTGTACCAATGTTGGTTTTGGGGGATCAAAGTATCGCAAAACAGTGCAGAATCACAAATCTGGTCACAAACTTTCTCAAAACACTGTTGGTGACTGGGTGACCACGGTCTTTCTGTAGTTGCTTTATACGCAAATCGGCAGTGTGACTCTACAAGTTTTGGACGAACGGACTTAAGTAGGTGACCCTACCAAGAAACTCTCTGAGCTTTGTCTTATCAGTTGGGGATGGCATGGCTCTGATCACTTTGACCTTCGTAGGATCAGGGGGAACACCATTTACATCATCATGCCAAAGAAAGGACGTGTGGATCCTAGATGGTGCATTTGCTGCTGTTAAACTTTAAACCAATAGATGGTGAAGATTGCGTCCCCAAAGACGCTAATGTCATCTGCGATTCCAATAACACCATCACATTGCTCTAGTATCTGATCCACGGTGTTAAAATATTATCCTGACTGACATTCGAATCAAAAGGCATACGTCTGTAACAAAAGCTTCGGAATGTACTGTTGAATGTAGTCAATAGGGAACTAGCATCATCAAGGTGAAGTAACCAGTAGCAATGTTTTGCATCAAGCTTTACTGAAAACCTTTGCACCAGCAAGCTTGTGACTGGTTCCATGTACAGTAGGTGTTTTGTGATGGCATCGCCTGATTGATTTGTTAAGATCAGTTGGATCAAAGCAGTATGCGTATTGCTGTCCATTAGCTTTGCGGGAAAAGGCAATGCTACTAACCCAATCAGTGGGCTCAGTTTTACCTTACGAATTACACCCTGTGTCTCCATTCGAGTAAGTTCTGCTTTCAACTCATCACGGATGTGAATGAGGCATTTACGAGGAGCTTGGATGACAGGTTGCACAGAACAATGTGATATGCACCATAAGTCACCGATAGTATCAAATTGTTCAGGGTATTTGGACATGATATCCTGAATGGAAGCGATTGGCTGACAGCGTTGTGTTTCGGCTGGCGAGGTATCAACGGAGCGATTGAGAGCAACAATGTTCAAACGAAGTTCTGTGCGTAGGCCAATGATTGCCTGACCATCCGTTTGTGGAATAAGGCTGTAAGCCACTCTGACTTGCCATTATTTGCATGGGAGATTTAACGTGCAATATTGCTTGATCTGCATCCCATTATATGCCTTGAGAATTGCTGAGGAGGGAGTCAAATGTCACTTGCGTAGAAATCTATTAGAATCAAGTGCAGTAGGGTACATCCTGCGATTCATGCGAACAGGAATGTTATTCGTTTGAGCACCAGTATCAATCTTAGCAAGTTATTGAAACAACGTTCTGTGTCCTGTCTCAGATGGACGTAAGTAGTATAGTGTGAGTAAATGGCACCCCTTTGTGGTGGAGGGTGGTGAATGGTGGAGGATGGAATTTGGAGTGAAACCACCCTCCACTTTCCTTAGTCTGCCGGTGTCATAGGGAAATCTGTCCCCCGAAGATTCTGTCTCCCATATGGGGCTAACGTGGGATGGAGGAGGATGATTTTGGGGTAGCTGCTATGGCTGTAACACTGGTAAGTTTTCCAATCCCGAATGCCTCATGGCGTTTAATAAGAGCACTTATAATGCGCCGGTATCCATCACAAGTGATGCTCATGGCGCAAGGAAGGAAACACGTGAATCTAGTGAAAAGCGGCTGTGAAAAAGTGGGTTTTGAGAGCCTCTTTGAACTCATGAGTAGATGATATGTCACGGATATTAAGAGGCAGATTGTTCCAAAGTAGCGGACCAGCATGAGAAAACGCCCTATCCCCCAAGAGTTGTGAGTTTTAGGAACAACCAGTAACGAAGAAGTTGATGATCTAAGACATCTTGAAGGATTGTAACGGGTGATTAATTGACAATTATACTGAGGAGCGGATCCATGTAAAGAATGAAAAACAAGCAAAAGTAATTTATATTCAATGCGATATTGAACAGGGAGCCACATGAAGAGCATTAGTTTAGACTTCACAAAATTCCAAAAAGGTTTTGTATTATTTGATGAAAGGCTGTCACCAACTTCAGAAACATATCGCTTATAGGCACGTTGGATACTTGTAAGGATAAACCTTTTTGGGATACTGAGGTGGTGTGACTGGTTGGATTTCTTATCTAGATGCTAACTGTCTAGGCGCTTGCGATGACTAGTTCGTAGTAGTTGCGTTGGTGTTGAAAAGCGGGGAGATTTTGCTACTGGTTGATATGATACTAATGAAATTTACAAGAAGCACATGGTTGTAGAATGCTCTTCATTGGTGTATTGATTGGGTTTCATTTCTCTGTTTCTTTCTTATACTGAAATACAAGAACATAAAGGAATATGATTAACAAACATGGAATACTTGCATAACTCAGTAAACTAGAAAATATCACAATCTTCATAATGTGCAACCCATAGTGAAACAATCCCTTATTGATTATTTCAAATGGAGAGATTGAGTGGTTGAAAGGTCCTGGTTCATGGAGATATTTAACACGTAACATACTTCCTTGCCCAACCTTGTTGGGCTGTAAAGGCTCTCTTTTAACATCGGTCTCATAACACTCACCATTACAGCCCACCATCCATACATGTCTCAAACGCGAAGTTTTAAAAGTACGAGCAAGTCGTACCTCTTTGATCGAAAAATTCTCCCACTTATAAACATCCCATACTACTCTAACCTACTTCACTTTGTTCCCTACATCTGAGGAATTTTTATGATATATTCCAGGGCTTACTAAACGATGCTTTTGTCCAGATTTGATGATTTGAAAATGGCAAACAAAGGTTGTGTACAAAAATTACATTGAAGCTCGTCGTGCCTTGGGGGCCGCCATCTTACTTATGATTCACTGCCTGTTGATCGTGAGAAAGTCAGGGCGCCCGGCTGATCTGCCAAGTCATAAACATGCATAAGGTGACGTCGCGCGCTAACTTATGTCGCTCACCAATGAACATGCAACATGTGAAGCTACATGCAGCGTCACAGGTTATAAGTTGCATTAGATGGCCAAGTCTCAAGCTACAGAACCGCGCGATGTCACCTCATACATATGTGTTCTAACCCAAATGACTGTGTTGCCAAAGTCTTGCCTCCAATTGGTAACTCAGATCACTCGATTGTCTCTGTTTCCGTCTCATATTCTTCTCCAACAACTACATTTCAGCCTTTTCATCGTACTGTATTTCAGTTTGGAAAGGCTGACTGGGATGGTTTTCGATGTTTTCTCGCAGATGTGCCGTGGTCGTGGATTGTAAGTCTTGGTCCTGATTTGGCGGCAGATGAGTTATCCCAATGGATTAACCTTGGTATGGAGATTTACATCCCCTCACGTACCTACCAGATCAAGGCCCATTCTCAACCTTGGTACACTCCAGCCTGTGCTGCAGCAATTGCCCATCGTAACCATTTTTTTTAAAGAAGTATCATCTTTTAGGAACTTTGGACAGTAAGCGTCTTTTCCATGAAGCTCGAAATCGATGTAAGAAAGTTTTAGAGGATGCTAAGAAGCAATATGCCAACTCTGTTGCTAGTTCTATTTCATCACAGCGGCTTGGTTCAAGGGACTTTTGGCGAATTGCCAACAGTGTACTGAACCGCAACAAGTCCTCCATTCCTCCTCTTTTTCATGGACCCGAAATTCTTACTTCTCCACAAGATAAGGCAAACCTTTTTGCTGACAACTTTGCATCTAACTCCACACTCAATGATGAGGGGCATCCACTTCCTGCCTTTCCATCTCGTACAGCCACTGTTGTATCTGAACCTTTTATCACTCCAAAGAAGATTGCCCGGATTATTAATTCCTTGGATGCCTCCAAAGCTACTGGCCCTCATGGAATCCCTGTAATTGTTTTGAAAATGTGTTCCTCTGAACTTTCACCCATTCTTGCCAAGCTGTTCAATATGTGCTTGGCAGTCTCTGTGTTTCCTTCATCCTGGAAAGTGGCATCCGTTGTCCCTGTCTTTAAGGGTGCTGGTGAGCGTTCTGAAGCTACTATATTATCGTCCTATTAGTCTGCTTCCCATAATAAGTAAGATCTTTGAATGCTTCGTCAATCAACAGCTCCTTGGATACCTGGAGGACAATGACCTTCTAACTGACTGCCAGTTTGGGTTTCGCCATTCCCGCTCAACCGGTGACCTGCTTTCCCTAATTACCGATCATTTTAGTAGGGCTTTAGATCGCAGGGGTGAGGCTCGTGTTGTAGCATTGGACATCTCCAAGGCCTTCGACAAAGTATGGCATACTGGCCTGCTCCACAAGCTTCAGTCATATGGTGTGTCAGGAAGAATGCTATCTATAATCTCTGCTTTCCTTTCCAATCGCAAGTTGAAGGTTGCCCTTGAGGGTCAATCTTCTCCTACCTGTTCTATCAATTCCGGTGTTCCGCAAGGCTCAGTACTTGGTCCCACTCTCTTTCTTGTTTACATTAATGATCTGCCCGATGAAGTTTTGTCTCAGCTCGCCATGTATGCTGATGATTCAACTCTCTTCTGTGTTTCCCCTAACTCTTCCAACACTTCTCGCTGTGAGGTTGGTGTCTCACTAAACACCGACTTAGAGAATGTTCTAAAGTGGGGGAATGATTGGCTAGTAACCTTCAATGCAAAGAAAACTAAACTTCTGTCTCTGTCTCGCTCAAGAGATGTTACATTTCCATCTATTCATATGGGTCCATTGACTTTGCCTGAGGTAGCAGATTTTCGCCTTCTTGGACTGGACATCTCCACCAACGCCAGTTGGGAAAGGTATATCTCAGGCATTGCAAAGAGTGCTTCCATGCGAGTTGGCTGTCTTTACCGAGCTCGGAAGTTATTACCTTCTGATGCTACTCTCTACCTGTATAAGACAACTATACGTCCCCTATTGGAGTACTGTTGTCACATCTGGGCCGGAGCTTCTGCCTGTTATTTATCTTTACTAGATAGGGTGCAGAAGCGTATTGTTAATCTTGTTGGTGAAGTGTTGGGATCAACGTTACAACCTCTTTCCCACCGTAGGTCTGTAGCCAGCCTGTGTCTTTTCTACAGATATTTTCATGGTAAATGTGCCACCAGTGTGTCCGACCTAGTTCCTCCTGTCAGAGTGTTTGAGCGTGAAACCAGACTTTCTGCTTCTTCTCACCCATACACTCTTAATTTGCTGAGATGTAGAACAAAGAGCCATTCCAACAGCTTTATTCCACGTACTGCATCTCTTTGGAACTCCTTGCCTGGTGCATGTTTCCCTCCATCCTACAATCTAGACTGTTTTAAGAGGAATATCAATTCCTACCTCCAGCTCTCCTGAGTTCTTTTCATGTTTCATAATTTTCCTCTTATAGCCCCTTACCAAGAGTGGCTTTTAGCCTTGTTTGGGGCGAACTTGCATAAAAAAAAATAAAAAAATAAAATACAAACAAATGACTTGGCAGACCGGCTGGGTGCCCTGACTTTCTCACGATCAACGGGCAGTGAATCATAAGTAAGATGGCGGCCCCAATGCACGACGAACTTCAATGTAATTTTTGTACACAATTTTGTTTGCACATTTCAGTATAAGAAAGAAACAGAGAAATGAAACCCAATCAATAAACCAATGAAGAGCATTCTACCCAAGGACGATTGTTATTTGAGGACGACATTTTATTTGGATTGTACTTTATCCATGGCTGCTGATAAGATTTCCTTGAATTCAGCTCACAGATCTTCAATAGATGTATTTCTGAGTTTCTCCTGTGTAAGCGATTCACTAAATTGGTTGGGAAAAACCCTGACAACCCGTCTACATTCGCTTTATGAAACATGTAGACTTTTCTTTTCACTGGTCTGCTGCGGAAGGGCTTTATCAGTGTTTCAACTGAGACAATGTAGTGGTCACTAATACCAGCGAGGATGCTAACTTGTTGAACAAGCGCTGGCATGCTGGTAAAGCAAAGGTCAAGCATTTTTTGTCCACGAGTTGGTTCCTTCACAACTTGGTGGTAAAAATGCTTACTTTCAGCGATCTCAATCATTTGCTTACTGGGACATGGGTACCTTCCACCAGGTTTGAACGTATTTATAGTCCAATCTACTGATTATAGGTTAAAATCACCCATTCATATGAATTTGTCGCGCACAATTTTGTATCAGTGAATCCCCATACAAAATGAATGCTCACACAAACGGCGGGAGGCGCTAGGCGCGCGCGCGCCACACATAACTGGGTCAATACCACAAGGTCAATACCATTGTGCAGACGGGGGAAATTATAGACTTGACTCAAGTCACAATCCCGTGCAAGGCCCTTCCTTGCCTCATCGTCAGAAAACTATTGTTTTGCGCTCTGCGCTTTTCCCTCCCCCACCCTGTTCCGCGCGCGGGACAGGGACTTGACGATCCCGCAGTTGCCTGGTATGTAAATTTATTTACTTACGATTATGCAAAGTTAAAGCGCGTTACTTGTTGTCCAATCAAACGCGTTCAAAAAGAAGACTCGTTGATTTTGTTATTTGCGGGGGGGGGGGGAAGTACTTTGTCGAGGATCGAAATGCATTAATATATATACAAAACTACAAATTTATTTGAATTCAAGTTAATATTACGTATACATTGGGATTGGTATTGTTTGCAAATACATACTTTAAATAGTTGACAAATGCAATTCAGCGACTTAAAACACCCACCCCCCTCTTCCGCCCGCCAGCCATTCTGGAGATGCTTACGTCCGTAGATACATGTCACAGAGTAAGATAAACGTCACAGAGTAAGATGAATACTAAATGAAAGGGACGGCACTTCCACGCTCCCATTGGTTTTGTACATCTCCCCATTCGGGGAGATTTTTCTATTCAATGCGTGGAGTAGGAAACGACCCCGTCAAGTCCCTTGATCGCCACCACAATAGCTACATTTTGTCGGTGAGGGCGCACTGGTATTATATGTCTGTACTGTGGCTGCATGCTGGCGTGTTACATGTGTGTTAGGGACCTCGCACGAGAAAGGGACTTGAATCAAGTCTAGGGAAATTAATGCAATTTGGGTCATCTGAGGGTGAAAGTATTACAAGGAAACTAATTCTGAACATTAACACGTTTACGTTTCCATTCATTTAATAACAATAAATTCATTATCAAACGTGATAGTACACAATGCTACTAAACTAGTCTTATTTATGCTGGTAATTTAGGCCCGTAACCAGAAACGATCAGTTTTGTGCTCTTGATTTTCGTGTTCATTGTATGCAAGTCATACCCAAAGGGCGCAATGGAATGGCCCAACCGATTTGGGCCGTGGCACTTTCCAAGCCAAGTTTTGATTGGACAAGAAATATTTAACGTCTATATGCCGGTGGTTAACATTGACCAATCGTGATGATTTTTTCAACAGTAATAGTGACGGGTTGTTGCTTCATTATTTCGCAAGAACGAAGCGCATCGCTGCCGGGGTTGCCGAGTTACGAGAACAACACAAACAAATCCATGGAAGAGATTTCCCGGGAAATTGAGTGTGCCACGCGGGAGTATACACGGGGGGAAACGACTCTCTTTTATATTTTGGCTAAATGCCGAGGTAAAATATAAAATACAAAACGTGAAATTTATATAATTAAATAATAGAGAAATCAAACTGTCAGAGGGACCACGAACGAACATTTTAGCTCAAGTGGTTGATCTGTTTTGATACGAACTGTTTCAAAATATGGCCCAATTCTAAACATTTCCCAGGTCGCGCTGTGTTTACCGACGTATGTTTTTGCATAATGCGGTAGCTTATCCAAAGAACACTGTAAACCATCCATATAGTCATGATCGGTATCTTGAGACCTGTAAAAGGTCCCAATAAAGATTGGTTTTGGTCTGTTTTATAATGTATACTGCACCAAACAAGTTCACAGTTACTATCACCAACAAGCTTTGGCTCTGCTTTGGCAACTAATGATGCGCAAACAGCGATGAAAACACCGCCCCGGCTTTTCCTGTGCTCCTGTCTTTGCGAAATCCTTGAAACTGAGAGGAGAAAATTTCACCAGTTTTCTATAGTTGCTAGAAATAATGGAAGCTTGGCACAGACGCTCTGGCAATTGATGTTAAGAAAGCGTATCGGGTGTTTTGGTTGCTCAGATTTTCTAGGTTTTGATTTTTTGGCAGCTTCAGGCTTAGGTGGGACATAATCGTATGTTTCGCTGTAAGGTGTTGAAAATTCCGAAGAGCCGGAACTGGAACTGGAGCTATCTGGTGCATTGTCGGAGTCAACAATTTAGGCACGTCAAACATAGATGATGAAAGTCATGGCGATGCCCAGTTAAACTGACTACAACACCCTTCAAAATATGGGTCCTCATTGCGTTGGTTATAGTAATGTACTCAATCATCACAATGCATTCTCTGTGGTACAATGACAACAATGATCGCATTCAATAGCATCATCTTCCCAGTCAACAAACACGTTGCACAATGAGCAAGTACTTTTGTCAAGTTCTACAGCTGGTCCAGGGTTTAGTTGAATGTCCCCGGACATAAGTAAAATCAGCATAGTTTGAGTGATTAAACCAACTGGCTTGTTCCTATTTTCCATATGTCCATATTTTCGAAACAAATTGACCCCAAAGGGCCTGGCATGTAAAGAAGCATGGAACAGACCCACCGGGCTGCAATCCACAAAATGTGAAGTAAGCTTGAAGATTGTTGTATTTCCGAACCTCTCATATCCAACATGGCTGAGGTTTTCCCTCTGATAAACAGCTTTACTTGTATAAGCAAGGCAAGAGTAGAGGTAAATGTATGCAATGTACATGTACGGCCGGTAGCCCGCGCAATTTAAATGGATGACACCAGTCTGACGCAGTTCACTACACTTTGTCACAAATACTAAAAACAATAGTGTCAAGGTGTCAAAACACACATCCACAATAATCTAGAACACCTAAACGATGAACTGACAAGGAAAAAAGGAAAAAAGGAAAAAGCCGCGAAACAAAAGATTAAAAAGCTATTTAAAAAAATCCCGGAGGATTGGAGAACTGCTTGCAACCGCTGCCGCAACCTATGACCTATATAACAATTGTATGTCACTCGCAAACAGTTTGCTTCAATTTGTCGAACCTTGCAGATCCTAATGATTATTTCGCATTGGTCAATATCTTATTTATTTTATTTTTATTAATTTTTTTATTTTAAATCTTCGGACAAAAGTACATCATACCTAATAAAATCCAAGTTACACAAAAATAAACAAAATACAAAATGTGAAGCAAACGTGACTAAAGGAGACAGGATAAAAAGACAAATAGAGCCACAAGCAAAGCAAAACAACTTTATTAAAAGGAGATTAAAAGCACTAATGAGCAAAAATCAAAGACAGTTAAAATATTCTCTCATTTTGGATCTAAAAACATGGAAAGGTTCAGTGATGAGACTGTTCCTCGTTTCAGGAACAATTAAGATTTTTTTTTAAATGGAAAACGAACCATGCCGTTGTTTTTTAATTTATCTGTACGAGCTATGATAAAATGTTAAGTACATCAAGATGTCTGGAATTAACTGTAAGTGACTTTAAAAAGTTACCCATGAAGTTATTAGATGGTTGGACAAGTAGTTTTGAAATAAAAGACATATTTATATGTAGCCCTGGGTTCACCTTCAAAAGTAGCGGGAACCGAAAATAATTTACAACTCCCTTTTTGAAATAAAAACAAAGTTAGAGAATTTGAGATATGATGCACACAAACAGAAACTCTGGTTTATTTAAACAATAAATCACTAATCAAAAGAAATGCAGAATATAAACTTTACAATTAACAGGATCCTGAAATATTTAAATAATACAAAAATGATCTCAGATGGAAAAGGGCGCCAAATAAAATTAAATCTCTGTTAGACGCGTAGTCCGGATCCAGTCCTCTGGCGGTAGATCATCCTTCAGTGGACGAGGATCGTATAGAAGTAAGTGTTGGTGCACCCGACATCAAAGGTTAGATTTAAATAAAATCTGATACTTGCGGGTTTCCGTAGGGTTGGTCTCAGACGTACTGGATGGTAGACTTGGTTCCAAGTCTGTGCTCGTGGTTTTTAGTCTACCTGATAGCCAATACATTATTGCCTGAAATAGCGCCCTCTTGTGGATTAACCTCCGTCTTTATCCTACGATCACAGACTTGGGAACATTGTTTATCGGTTTGTACACACCCTATGGCGAATTAGTCCAATATTGGATGGAACACTCTGATTGGTCAGAATCTCAATTCAAATTCAATTCAAATCAACATTTATTTCATACTACTCTTCTCGAAATATAACATATGTACAGAAGAATACATAGATAAGCAAAATAATAAGCACAGAAGATCAGGGTAAGAGTTAATCTATGTATACCAAAATAAATGAGCGTATGAGACTGTCAGATTAAGCCAAGGCAACAAGTTTTAAAAAAGCCATTGTTACACCTCTGAAAAAGAAATCAACCCTAGATGCTGATGACTTGAAGAACTATCGTCCGGTCTCAAACTTGAAATTTGTTTCAAAGATACTTGAAAAAGTTGTAGCCTCACGCCTGACATCATATTTGACAGAAAATAATCTTTTTGAACGCCATCAGTCAGCTTATAGAAAATACCACGGAACCGAGCCTGCATTATTGAAGGTCCAAAATGATCTATTGCAGTCCATGGACAGTCATCAAGGGGTCATCCTGGTATTATTAGACTTGTCTTCTGCTTTTGACACTATAGATCACAATATACTGTTATTTCGTCTCCGTTCCATGGGAATTAAGGGTAATGCATTAAAATGGATTTCATCTTACTTACAGAGCAGAACACAGTCTGTCAATATAAACGGAACACTCTCAGAGACTACTCCACTCCTTTCTGGCGTTCCGCAAGGATCTGTCCTCGGCCCACAATTTTTCACCATCTACGCTTCTCCAATTTCTACAATTGCACAAAAACATGGTGTACATTTGCATATGTATGCAGATGATACACAGTTGTATTTTCCTTTTAATGTGAACAGTATTTCTGATCAACTGTCAGCAAAAGCTCGCATGGAATCTTGTATTCTGGAAATCAAATCTTGGATGCACGCAAACAAGTTGAAATTAAACGACTCGAAAACAGAGCTCATAATCCTATCATCAAAACATCAACGTGCTAAAATTCAGTTGGATCAAATACAAGTCGCCCACACTCAGATTAAAGCCTCAACGTCTGTCCGGAACCTTGGAGTCATGTTTGATAACACCTTATCAATGGATTCACATGTAAAGAAAGTCTGCCAATCTGTCTATGGTCACGTGCAATAATGATCTTAGACCAATTGCGTTAACCTCGGTGGCAATGAAGTTATGTGAGCGTTTTGTTCTGAATTATTTGAAACCACTGATTGCTGACTTTGTGGATCCTTTGCAATTTGCATACACTAAGGGACGTAATACTGAGGAAGCTATATTGTTTTGTTTAGATAAACTGTATTCTCACTTAGAACGCAGTAAGTTTGGAAACTCTGCTCGTATTATGTATTTTGATTTTTCTTCGGCTTTCAATACAATGCAGCCCCACATTCTGGCCCAGAAACTGCTTGATATGTCAGTTGTTCCTCATACTGTTGTCAGATTCATTTTGAATTATCTTACTTGCCGTTCACAATTTGTTCGCCTCAGTAATTCCATCCATTCTGATGTTATTGTTTCTAATACCGGAGCTCCTCAGGGTACTGTTTTAGCACCGTTTTTGTTTACTGTGTATACAGCAGATATTCGCTCTACTGACGTGAGTTGCCCTCTAGTGAAATATGCAGATGATACCGCCCTTATTGGTCTGATACAAAAAAATAATAATGCCATTTACATGGATCAAATAGGTCGGTTTGTGGATTACTGCAAACTTAACTTTCTAGCATTGAATCTAACAAAGACGAAAGAAATGTTGGTTGACTTCCGCAAATCTCACAAGGTGGTGCCGGATCCAGTAATAATTGATGGATATGAAATTGAACGTGTTGACGAGTATAAATATCTTGGAGTTGTTTTTGATGACAGGTTAGAGTGGAGCAATCATGTGAGTCATATAGGGAAACGATTGAACTCTAGAATGTACTGTCTGAGGAAACTGAATACGTTTGATGTCAGGAAGGAAATCAAGATCACATTTTATAACTCGGTTATTTGTAGTGTGTGGACCTACTGTTTGTTATGTTGGGCTGGAAATATTGATAAGAAAGTGAAAAAAGTCATTGACGACACCATCAAGCGAGCTAGTAGGATAATCGGGGAGTGTTTGCCATCAGTGGATACGGTCTACAATCAACGTCTGCGTGGAAAACTACAACTGGTGTGGGGAGATGCTGGCCATCCTCTCCACAGCCAGTTTGAGGGTAACATTATTCCGCGCAGTGGTAGACTGAGACCAGTGGAGGCACACACAAACCGATATCCTTCATTTTTCACAGGCAGGGCCATTAAATTTCATAATGATGTTTTTAAAAGATAATTATTACTAACAGTTACATTCTGTCATGAGCTTTAACCCTGACTCTTATTTGGGGAACGGGTTTTTGCAATTTTTCACAGGTTCATTTTTATGCTTTTATGTTTGTGTTTTTTATCTGTGCAATTGTAATGTTTGTTTATAATTGTGTAATTTTCTGTGTATTGCTTTGTATTTTTAATATTGTTTTTGTGAGAGACGACATCATGTAATTTCCAGTTTTTGGATTTAATAAAGTTCTATCTATCTATCTATCTATGCCCAAATTAGAAACGTTAAAAGTATACGAAAAGTGCTTTCAGATGATGCTGCCTCAATAGTCGTACATGCCTTGATCACATCCCGGTTGGACAACGGTAATTCATTGCTTTATGGTATAACACAGTGTCTCCTGCAGAGGCTACAACATGCTCAGAATGCAGCTGCACGTGTTCTTTCCAGGGGAAGGAAATTTGACCATATCACTCCAACACTTATAGCATTGCATTGGTTACCCATAAAACAAAGAATTAATTACAAAATCCTACTGTTGACTTGGAAAGCACTTCATGGTCTAGCCCCAGTGTATATAAGTGACATGTTGAGTACACACCATCCTCGACCCAATCTGAGATCATCAAACAAACTACTGTTGAACATTCCTAGATCTCATTCTTCATCAGGTGATAGAAGCTTTGGTTCATGTGCACCAAAGCTATGGAATGATCTCCCCTATCAACTTCGAACACTTGACTCCTTACAGACCTTCAAAAGCCAGCTTAAGACTCATCTCTTCGAATCTGCTTACATTTAGTCCATTGCACTTGTCATCTCCACATGAGACTCTGTTATTATTTCTTTTGTCTTAAACTTCTCCTTCACTTTGCTAAGCGCCTCGGAATAGGCAACTAGATTGATGGCGCTCTACAAATGCCTGATATTATTATTATTAAGGCTTGTAGAAGACAGCCTAGCTAGACAGACAAACTACAAACGTGGAGACATGACAAACAGGTGACGCAAAACAAAACAAAACAAAAAACAAACACAAAAAGGCTAGGATGCAATAAAATAAACATGTCTAGACTAGCAGGGCTAAGTAAATGGGCGATGATAGGAGCTGGGCTGAAAAATAGTAGAGAGTTGACAATAGAAGAAAGCTATGCCACATAATGGGAGAGGAGAAATCTTTGGTAATGATACTTGAATCGACCCACAGACGGCAATTTTCTAATTTCTTCATGAATACAGTTACATAGGTGCGGCCCATAGACACGAAGAGTGTTGCTAGAGTATAGTGTGCGAGTGAAAGGAATATAGAGATTACAAGACCTGGTAGAATAATCATGTATTTCACGGACGAGTCTAGATTAAGAAGAAAAGGTGGTGGGAAGGAGATTATTAGTGAGTTTATACATGAAGATCCCGATATGAAGTTTATTGATGTCATTAACAGTGAGAGTGTTTAGTTGTCTGAAGAGAGGAGCAGAGGGTTCTCGAGGATGAGAGAAAGTACATACACGAATTGCTCTTCTTTGAATGGTAGACAGAGATTCATGTTTGCTATTGTTGGTGCGTGCCCACACAATGTTGCAGTAGTTTATATAGGGGAGTACAAGGGAGTTATAAAGTAAGATCAGGGAGGTTGAGGGTAGAAAGGAACGAAGCTTGGAAATTACACCAACATTGCGGGAAGTAATTTTTGAGATGGAAGTGATGTGTTCTGTCCAAGAAAGACTTTCATCGATGAAAACACCTAGAAACTTGGAAGAGGAGACTCTGTTGATGGAGATGTTGTCGATTTTTAGTGGGGGGAGAATATTGATTCATGAGAACTGCGTGACTTGCTAAAGTAAATGAAGTTTGTTTTAGTGTGGTTCAAAGAAAGTTTATTTGCTTGGAACCAAGACGAAGCAGAGATGAGTTCAGCATTGAGAGTGTCAATCAGAGAAGTGATACTTGAGCTAGAATGAAAAATAGTTGTGTCGTCAGCAAACAGGGTAAATTTGAGGAGGGAAGAAGAGTGAAGGAATAGATCCTTGGGGAACACCGTGTTTGATGTGAAGGCGGTTAGAATCACAGTTAGCAACATAAGTGTACTGGTATCTGTCTGAAAGATAATCAGTAATCCAATGGAGCGGAGCACCCCTGACACCATAATGGTCAAGTTTAGAAAGGAGTATTTCATGATTGATGGTGTCGAAAACTTTCGAAAGATCTATGAAAACACCGATGGCACATAATTTGTTTGTGAGCGCATTAGTAATGTTGTCGACAAGTTCAATAAGAGCCATATCGGTTGAATGGTTAGATCTGAAGCCAAATTGCTTGTCGGAGAGGATTTGGAAATGAGTTGTGAAGTTCGAAAGACGGTTGTAGAAAAGTCGTTCTAAAATTTTGGGGAAACAAGGTAAGATGGAGATAGGCCTGTAGTTATTGATGTTGCTTTTCTCACCACATTTGAAAATAGGAATAATCTTGGCGACCTTGAGGCTTAAAGGAACAGATGCAGTAAGAAAAGAGAGATTAAATATATAGCTGAGCGTTTCAGCAATGCATGGAAGAACATGTTTAACTACAGTAGTGCTGATACCGTCGAAACCACAACTATATCCATTCTTCAGGCCGTTACCAACCTTGATGATTTCTTGACTGTTAGTTGGAGTGAGAAAGAACGAAGAAGAATTGGGATTGTGCAGGGAATCGGAGAAGTGAGTGCTAGTGGGAGGTATTTTGTTAGCAAGAGAGGAACCGATATCCGTAAAGTACTTGTTGAAAGAGTTGGCGATCTCAGTCGGGTTAGAGAGAAAAGTGTCACCGTCAATGAAATTGTCTGGGAAAAACATTAAATTTTTTTTTCTTCTTACCAAGGATACCATTTATTTATTTCCAGAGATTTTTCATGTTGCCTTTAGTACGTTTCATTTTGTCAGCATAGTAGTTCTTCTTGGCAGAGCGGATGGTTGTGGTAAGGATGTTGCGATACGTTTGATAATGACGCTTGTTTTGTTCGGATGGATTGCGCAAGAAGCGTCGGTGTAGTCTGTTCTTATAAAGACAAGAATTAATTATTGTTTGAGTGATCCAAGGCTGGTTTTTGGTGCCTTTACCAACAGTCTTAAGAGTGAGAGGGAAATTTCGATTGTAGGAAGAGGAGAAAATAGTAAGAAAAGTATTATAAGCAGAATCTGAGTTTTTGGAATCATAAACTTCGCTCCAGTCAGTATTGCTAAGATCGTTGTTGAAGGAGTTGAGCGAGGCAGGATTAACATGAGCTTCGGTTAGTTTCAGTACTCTCGAAGCAAGATGTTGTAAATTGAAAAAGAGGATAGTGGTCAGAAATATCAGAGTAAAGAATTCCAGAAGAGGTATTGATGTCAGAGTTGGTTAGGATATTGTCAATTAGGGTGGCCGTGTGAGGAGTGATGCGGGTGGGTTTTGTGATTAATGGGCGAAATCCATAGGAGTACAGTATTCACAAAGTCGTCTGTGGGTCGATGACCTGCACAATTGAGTAAATTGAGGTTGAAATCACCCATTATGTAACAAAGCTTACCCTCCTTTGTTAGCTTGTCTAAGCAGGAGTCAAATGCAACATTAAAGGTGTCAAATGTAGTGCCAGGAACCCTGTAGACAATTCCCACAACCAGATTACAGCCATTGTCTCGCTTAATCTCAATAAAGACAGTTTCAAAGTCGTCCGTTGTGGGCAAAAGATCTTCACGGACATGAAAGTTCAGCGAACTGCTAATAAACATGGCTGCCCCTCCACCAGGCTTGGTCGAACGGGATGAATGAACTATATGATAATCGTTCAAATGCACATAGGATGGAGGGACTTCTTTGAACCATGTTTCTGTGAATCCATAAATAGCAAAGGAATGGTTCAAAGTAGCCAGGTAATCCTGAATGTTGAAGAAGTGTCTACACAGGCTCCTGAAATTCATGTAAAACAAAGAAAATACACATTTAGTTGGCGTATTAAGATTATTGAAATCAGTACACTCATAATAATTACAAAGGTTATCATCAGGTTCATTAAAATCATCGACAAAATGAGAGCTACAATTAACGTCAGTAAACATAACAAAGGACAACAAAACAAACAAAAAACAATAACAAAACAAAAAACCAGAGACAAATAAAGACAAAATTCAAGTATCAAGCAAGCTTAGTGGACGAGTACTAAGATCACGAAAGCTGCTGACATTAGGTGTGAACACAGCATATATGAGCTTATGAAGAAAGAAAAAAATGTAATAATAACAATGGGATGGATGGGCAATATACTGATATGCATAAGCGGTGAAACAAAATAATAAAATAAATTAAAATAAACCAGTTCAAAGTTCAGAAGGTCATTTGGCACATCATTGCAAAGCAAATCAACTGTGGGGTTGTATTGTATAATGATGGGATGAAGATGATAAGATGACGATGAGGCTGGTTAGAATGGATGCAAGCAAATAAATTGATGTTAGCTATTTTCCATAAGTTAGCGGCAACACTCAGCAAGGGATCCATTGGAGTCACGCCACTTACCAGCGACAAATCTGTATCGCTTGCCCTCTTGATAGGCCTTGTTGACTTGGGATGACCATCGCCGCTTCTCTTGCAGATCTTGTCGCGTGAGATCCTCAACACAGAAGAACGGGAAATCAGCAAGAACCTGTCGCTGGCACCGGAGGACTTTAATCTTATCTTGATAAGAATTAAATTTCACAAGGAGGTGTTGAGTGCGGCCAGGAGTCTTCGGGCCATCTCGGTGAGCACGCTCTAGCTTGATATTAGGCATGTTGAATTTGTCCTCCAGCAACTTGTTAGCAATAGACAGACAATCTTCTTTGTTTTCCTGGGGCAGACCGATAATTCTGACGTTATTGTGTCTGCTGAATGGCTCCAATTTGTTCAGTTTTTCTGAGTGGTCTGCCAGTTGATTCTCTGATCTTTCGACCAATGCTACCATCTTTTCTAGCTCCTTAACTCGACTCTCCAGATCATTGATTCGCTTTGACTCAAATTCCAAAGCATTGTTAAAGCTTTCTTCGAGCTTGTCGATGCGTCTATTGTGTTCCTCTTGGCCCTTTCGTATCTCAATCAAAGCGTCTTTAACGAATTGTTGAAAGTTTGTGTCGGTGCCAGTGGTGGGTATGGGGCTGCTGCAGCGTTGGCCCGGGCTACTCACAGGGCTATGTAAGGCCGATTGAGGCGAAAATGTCGGTGGTAAAGGTTCCGAAGTTGTTACCGTTTTCTTCCGGCTGGTAGGCATGTTTGGATGACGAAAAGTTGTCTGAGTGGATCTTGGATGTATACTATGTCTCAATAGATTAAGTCAAGATTTGATGGTGAGAGGAGCAAGGAGCGTGAAATTTCCGAAGAAATTTGGAGAGCTCGTAAGGTGCTGGTGCTGGTGTTCACTCAGCCATGTTATTTAATCTCAGAAGCCGTCAATAAAATGCACATTCAAACTTGACCGTTTATACCACGGGATACAGTACAGAAATACAACATTGATGCACATGTAACTAATCTGCCTCTGCTCAGTGATTCAACTTGCAGTTTAGAAACAAAAAACCCAAAGTGATTCTAGTTTTAAATTCAAAATAAATAAAAAACGATGGGAAAATCAAACATTTGATGAGAAATTCCTCAAGCTAAACCAATTTCACTACACATCATGTGAAAAGGATAACTTTCATACAGGGGAATTATTCCTCCATGTAGCATATGAAAATAGTATAATTTGTCTCATTAAGACAAGCTCGGTAACTCGAGCTAAAGTACGCCAGAAACTTTATCACAAGACAACAAATTGTGTCTTTAAGATGGCTTTCATAAATGCAGCACGTACAAAACACATACAAATAAAAGTACACTCAGGTACAAAACTAAAATCTGTTTCACTGCAAAACTTTATCATCAGGACAACAAGTTATGTCCTTAAGTTTAGGCAGGTTAACCCTATCAGTACCACGGGCGACAAATGGCACATATTTGGGGTCATTCTTCCCGACCAGGGCTCCATATGGCACCTTGTCAAATGTATTGTTTAACGACCAGTGGCGCTTATTGGTCCCCACCCATAATGCTTATTTGAGAAAGTAACAAGGGCGCCCTCTATTGGCGAATTCGTTAATCCCATTTTTATTTATAGCGTCCCCACGCGGACCTGTTGGCGCGCATTCATTCAAACGAACAAGTGGCTGCAACATTATGGACGGCGATAGAAATGCAGAAATTTTGGCCGAGATATTTGCAGACAGCGACTCGGAAGGAGGGGAGATCGACTCGGAAGGAGGGGAGATCGACTCGGAAGGGGAGATCGACTCGGAAGGGGAGATCGACACGCAGGATGGTGGTGAATCAACCTCCAGCGAATCGGCGAGCGAGGTGGAGCAGGTAAGCCCGATGTTGTTAGGGAGTAGGTCATGACCCTGCATGCAGTTAGAGGGCAGGAATAACTTGGGCATAAATTTGTCCAAAAGTACCCCTTTTTACATTGGCTTTTAATTAGATTTAGGACAATGGCTCTTAAAGGTACATTGAACAATAAAAAGGCGTTTCTGCGGGCGTTCTGAATGATTAAGTTTGTCACTTAAAGTTATGATGTGTCGACTCGGACAACAATGAATACAAAAATACCATCAACGATGGGCCACCATTGGCGGCCATGTTGGATGTAAAGATTTATCCCATAATGGTTTGCGGAAGGGCACCCTCTGTTGGTGCAACGCAATGAATTAACCCTCGGTTAAGATACCAGCGCTATATAAGTTTTATTATTATTATTTGCGATAAGGACTATTACACTAAAAAGCACAAAAACAAAGGGAAAGTTAATTACAACAATTTGACATGGCAACTGCATGCACACCCCTCCCCCACTTCCTTCCCCTTCCCCCACCCCTTTCCCTTCTCACCCCTTCCCCCACCCCTTTCCCTTCTCACCCCTTCCCCCTCCCCCACCCCTTGCCCTATATTTGTGGAACGAGAAGGTTTTTATTTAGATTTTCATCAATCTGGGTCCTCAAATAACTCTGCATATAGCACACTTTACGTAAAGTTATAGATCTACAGCGCCCTCATGCATTTTGCCTCTTTCCTCTTTCCTACTGCAGGAAAACGCTAAATCTACACGGAAGAAACCAGACTTCAGATCGGGTTGGAAAGAGATCGGTCGTCTCAACAGGAAGCCGATGCAATTCACCGGAGATGCCGGCCCCACCAGTGATTTTACAGGACTTTCTGCAACACAGGTATTCCAGTTGTTCTTTTGCAGTACGGTTTGGGATATGCTTGTAGACGAAACAAACCGCTACGCAGAACAAACTGCTTCACAAACGTCCTGGACCCCCACTCACTTAAATGAAATGATGGCATTTGTCGCACTCCTGCTTGCTATGGGTATCAACAAGTCACCTCAGTACAGCATGTACTGGTCAACATCTGAAGTTCTACTCACGCCATTGTATCCATCCATTATGTCCAGAAATAGATTTAGTTCCATTATGAGATTTTTTCACCTGTCTGACAACCAGTTGCCTCAACCAGCCTCTGGATGTGACAAGCTTAAGAAAGTTAGGCCTTTGATGGATGTCATCCTCCCCAAATTTCGCAACCTGTATTACCCTGGACAGAACTTATCTCCTGATGAGAGTATGATCAAATTTAAGGGACGACTCGGGTTTCTACAGTACATGCCCAGAAAACCGGTCAAATGGGGAATGAAGGCATTCTCTTTGAATGAGTCGGAGACTGGTTACACGTGCTCTTGGGTATTGTACACAGGAGCTGCTCCCAAGGAGACGAAGACTTCACAAAGGCCACCTGTAAATACCGAATCATCCCCAGCAAAATGCCATCCCTCTGACCTAACCATCCCAGGAGAAGTCGTCCTTGAACTTGTAAATGGATTTGAACATAAAGGACATGTAATTTATTGTGATAATTACTTTAACAGGCCAGCTCTGGTATCAAAAATGGACAACCTAGGATTTGGATGTAGTGGTCCTGTGCGTTATACGGCACGTGGCATACCTCGTGCAGCACACCCAAAGACAAATGGAATGAAAAAGGGAGATGACCCCAAATTTTATGAGAAGGCTGGTCAGTTATGCATTGTTTGGCGTGATAACAAAAATGTAGTATTCCTAACAAATGTAGGCGATTGCCAAGTAATAAGCAAAAAAATTCGGTGTAAGAAAAGCGAAAGTGGATTGCGTGAAATTGCTAAGCCAAAATCTATAGATTACTACAACAAATTCATGGGAGGAACAGATCTCGCTAATCAAATTTGTCAGTACTACACGCATACACACAGAAGTTTGAAATGGTGGAAACGGGTGTTTTTTTGTTTGTTGAACATATGTATGCTCAATGCTACGGTAATTTTCAACAGCATACCAACAAATAAGCATGTCAGTAATCTTGACTTCCGTATTCAAGTTATAGACGGCTTGCTCACGGGTTGGGAGCGTTCTACAATGCTGCGTTGTAGACGATCCAATGCGAATAACTTTCCTGTTGGGATGATAGAGAAAATGCATTATCCTGGCAAAAACCCTTCCGGAAGAAAACGTGACTGCATCGTTTGTAGTAACCGTCGATTACACAAGAGAAAACAAACGAGGATGATTTGCAAACAATGTACATATCCAATGTGCGTCGTTCCTTGCTTTGAGAATTACCATACATTGCACTTGGTTTAAATTTATGGCATAAAGAAATATGTAGCTCCATATTTTTAGGCATTTTTAACAATAGCCCCCTGCCCCCCCCCCGCCCCCCCCCCCTATTCAATGTTGCCGCCAAAAATGTGTTCGTGTGTCCGCAATCCAAGGCAACTTTGAAAGAGGGGGGAGGGGGGGGAGGGGGTGGTCGTTTGTCAAAACTTTTGTGTGGTTCATTTGTATTTAATGTCCTTCAATAAATAGTTCAGTGACATAAAATGATTTAGATTTGGTCGTTTGTCAACACTTTTTTGTCGTTCATTTGGATTTAATGTCCTTCAATAAATAGTTCAGTGACATAAAATGATTTAGATTTGGTGGTATGCTATAATGCTATTTTATTTACTGACACCATGCAGGATTAGACTGTATGCCTGTACAGTGCATACAATACACATGAAAAATCACTCACTGCACATTGGGGGCGCTCTTCATTAAAATCCACACAAATTCGTTGGTGCAGAAGCATTGTGAGGGGTAACACACTGCTGGTATGCAAGGTCCTACTGTGAAATATTTGCTGGTAATGATAGGGTTAACCGCAATTCACTAACATAATAAAATCATACAAAAAATGTAATAGACTTAATATAATTCTTGGTAATATTTCGAACCAGTCCAAAGCATGAAGACTGCACAAATAGCATAACTTACCACAATACATCAGCTGAGACAGCTGGTGGTTAATGTCATGACTATTTTATCAGTTCTTATCAAACACAAAATACAATATAAAGAGACAGCTAGGTCTCTCCTCAAGAAATCAAAAGTTGTAACAAATCTTTCAGAGACTTCAAATTGATAAAATGAACAAATGTAAAATACTGTCTCTGAACTCAATAATCAGAAATAAACTTAATTTTAAAGAAACCTTGCTAAACTCATCAATTTCAAGTTATTAACAAATACAATTTAAACTCACCTAAAATAGAGAGCCAACATTCATCAAAGAATAAGTTGTCTTCAAAGTTGCAGATATGAAAGGTGCTTGAAGAAATTGATGTGACAAGCACTTGAAGAAAGAGTTTGTGCGGAGACACATCCAACTGGAACGATGGCAAATGGTGGAGTGCTTGGTCTGACCAGAATTTTGGGCCAAGCCAGCACTCCGACCATGCCTCAGCTAAGGTCAGCTGTTCATTTTCATTGGATAGTTTGAAAATTAACACTCATGGCTCTAAAGTTGATTGGTCCATTTGAGACAGAGGGAGTGAAGGAAAGATAAATCTTTACGACTTCACAGCTTGGGTTTGTGGTCATGGGTTTAGGAAAAGGTACTGGTTAATCCCAGATATAGACAAAAAGGTGTATCTCCACATCTTCCAAGAAGGTAGAGGTTAAAAGCATGGTTGAATGGAGAGTAGGTGAAGATCAAAGAACAGGAGTTAAAACACCAGCTGAATAGCCTGGCGCCAGCTGAATACGGGCTGGTAACCACAAGTAAACAAAGGGTCGCCATGGCTAGAGAAAAAAGCACAGCCATTCCTATTGAAAATGCACATGTGAAATAAACACATAAGCAATGAAATAGGAAATCAGAAAATACATAATGCAATAGCTTTTGAAATTGCACATGTGGAATTTACACATGAGCAAAGAAATAGGAAATCAAAAATACATATAAAACATATTTTTGCAAATCAAAATATACTCGTAACCTAAGACCACATTTGGGTCAGGGTTACATTTATGTAGAGAGTTGGGTTCTTTTACACATTAAAGTCACCTTTAAATGACACATCCCTTTAATATTATTGTAAATGCAGCATGGCGTATTACCGCCACAATTATGTTCATACGCCGAGACAAAGTAGTCTATCAATTGCTAAGTCATTTTTATCCGAGCAGGCTATAAGTTGCTCGACGAACAAATATGGTTTATTTATAATTAAGTGTTTAGATAGCTGAACAACAGGTGCTCATATTCTTTGTAATATCTCATCCCCGTTGCTATTGTAAAAAGGCGTAGGAAATATAAACGTATGAAAAAGGGCTTAGGAGAAATCAAGGGCTGCTCTGTGGTTCTTCGTTTTGACAGGAAGGGTCCTTTTAGAAAGAATTATTCCATTGGTTTGCTCCCATTTTCATGTTTATATAGCTCTTCTAGCTCGTTGCAGTTGATTACTTATTTATTGAAGAACAAGCTTGGGTGAGTTTTAGGATTCAAATAATTATTGCAATTGTTAAACATTCAATGCAAACCTGTCGAACTTTTCATTTGGTAATGATGGCGATGTGGTATTGGGCTATAGTGTTGACTAATACGTGAGTGTACAGCATGGCCGGCGGGTTGTGTATACTGAGACCGTTGTGTGCACACACGCGTTGTGTTGCCATGTAGGCTGTTTATTGCGTGTGGTGGACTACACACCGGCTAATTATGGCTAAAAGTGTTTTGAACCATCATGCGTACTGATCTTTCGGCACAGAGGATTTGTGTTTATCGTTGAAGATTTTCATAGCATTTTTGTGTATGTAAATTAGTTGCATTTCATATTTTGTATTGCCCATTAGCTCAAGTGACTGCCGACTCTGATCAGTGGTAGACCATTTTGATCTTCAGTAATCCCTTAACCATAGTCACTCTGATGTGCCAGGGTAAGATTTTCTAATTTTCTTGCCGTAATAAACTAAACACACTAATAAAACAAGCCAAGGCGAAATATTATCAAGATAAATTTGACAATGCAAAAAATGATGTAAAAAAGACATGGAAGATTATTAAACTCATTCTTAATAATAAAACTGGTAATCGTAAACCTGAAATGAAGCTCAACCACGAGGGTAGACAAGTAAACGATCCTAATGAGATAGTTAACATATTTAATGATTATTTTACTAACATTGGCCCCTCATTAAATAATAAAATTCCCCAAACTGAAATTCCATACAGAGAATTTTTGAAAGGTAACTCTCCCGAATCACTCTACTTTTTTCCTACCGATCAAAATGAGATCTGTGATATTGCTAAATCGTTTAAGAACGGCAAGAGTGCAGGATATGACGATGCATGTCCAGATGTTCTTAAATCCGTTATTTCCCAAGTTAGTCGCCCATTATGTCATGTTTTTAATTTGTCCCTATCTAAGGGTATTTTTCCCGATAAACTTAAAACGGCAAAAGTGACTCCTATATTTAAAACGGGAGATCGCTGTGAAACAGGCAACTACAGGCCTATATCTGTTTTATCGTGCTTTTCAAAATTACTTGAAAAACTAGTTTATATTAGAACATCTTCTTTTGTATCTAAATTTGACATCCTGTATAACGGTCAGTATGGATTTAGGAGTAAATATTCTGCTGACATGGCCGTAATGGACATGATCCATAAGATAACTAAAGGTTTTGAGAATAAATGTATATCTATTGGTGTCTTTTTAGATTTATCTAAGGCATTTGATACTATTAATCATGATATTTTAATACATAAGCTTAATTTCTATGGTATAAGAGGGACTCCATTAAACTGGTTTTGTAGTTATCTCTCCAACAGGAATCAATATACTAAACTAGACTCGTGTTTCTCTTCTATGAATACAATTACATGTGGAGTACCGCAGGGATCTCTTCTTGGCCCATTGCTCTTCTCATTATATATAAATGATATTTGCCAAGCTTCGAAATTATTCTCTTTTATTCTTTTTGCTGATGACACTAACATATTCTACTCGAGTAATAACACTGACTTAGAAACTATTGTTAGTCTTGTTAATATTGAATTAGCCAAGGTGTCAATTTGGCTTCAGTCTAATAGGCTGTCACTTAATTCACAAAAATGTACATTTATGGTCTTTCGAAATAGAAAAAAGAAGTTGAGTACATCCAATTGTCAAGTTAAAATTAATAACGAGCCTATACTGCAAGTGTCACATACTAAATTCCTTGGTGTCTATATTGATGAATGTCTTTCTTGGAAATTCCATATAAAGGAATTAGAAAACAAAATTTCCAAAAATATAGGCATCATGAGTAGATTAAAGTACACTCTTCCATCAAGCATTTTGCGTACTTTGTACTGTTCATTAATTCTTTCTTACCTTTCTTATTGTAACGTTATTTGGGCTAACACGTACAAGTCAAATCTTGATAGATTGAATAAACTGCAGAAAAGGGCAATTCGTATTGTATCTAAGGTCCACTTTAACGAACATACCACTCCTTTATTTAAGAAATATAACCTTTTGTCTCTTAACAATATCAATGTCTTTCAACAAGACGTTTTTATGTATAAATTTATAAATAACCAACTTCCTGAATCGCTACATAACCTGTTTCAACGTAACAGATCTATACATAATTATAATACTAGGACTGCATCCAAAATACACATACCTCTTGCTAGAACAACTCTTTCTCAACATACTATTTTTTTCTCTGGACCCAAAAATTGGAATTATCTATCATCTTCTGTAACTAATTGCCCTTCAATCAATACGTTCAAATGTAAATTGAAATCATTCCTACTCAACTCACAGAGAACTTAATTTATTGTCATCTGTTAAGTCATTTTAGCCAATAATAATCCGTTTTGCTTAAATATCAAGTCCATACTTAATATGTTTAACCGATCCATGTATTATTTAATTATGTGATCACGACTAAATATTGTAATCAGTGTTTTTGTCTTATCTTGTCCTGTTCTGTAAGGCACATCCGCCACAAGCTTTTGCTTTCTAGGATGATGCCTCCACACTTGTTTTAATGTACATGTATTATTTAATGTAATTAAGAGTAAGATTGTGGAAATAAATGTTCTATTGAATTGAATTGAATTGAATTGAATTGAATTGAATTGAATTGAATTGAATTGAATTGAGATAAGTTTAGGTGTTATTGAAGATTAAAGTGTGAAATACATAGAAAGGTGTAGAGATAACTGCTAATGTACGGTATGTTATTTGTTGCAGGGTTTTGTTATTCTTTATAATACTTGTGAGTCAAGATACAGTAAAGTATTAAAGAGCCAATTTAAAGAACATCAAGTGTTGTCATCATCTCATCCTTTATTGTGAAGGGTCGAATCTCACACTCTCACTTCACGGAGGGTGGAGTCATCACATTTATAATCCCTTCTATTTGTTAGATTCATGAGTCGCAGTGTTCTGATTACGGTCCTTAAGATTGTTCCTGAAAACCCTGTTTCAAGATGGCTGGACTAGCTGTTCGCTGTGTTGATTCCAGTTGTGATGTGTGTTTCTTACTTTTTTTAAACCACTATACCGGAGAACAAAAATCTAAGATGGGTAAAACCAAAGTCTTGTACATGTGATGTGAAACACTAGAGGTCGACCCACCCACACTCACACGAATGAGGCCAATCGTCTGAGTGTTACACTTCAAAACAGTGTCCCTCACTTGCTTGTCCCAGGATAAGTTACTTTGAAAGGTGATGCCAACAAGTTTTATCGAACTCTAATATGCTCCAGTGAGGAGCCATCAAGATCATACACAGGATTCTTCAGTCGCTTCCAGGTGATACTTTTGTCACTGAGTGCTTGTAAAACACGAGTTTTGCAAAGGTCTTTATTATGTTCCCATTGGGAGGGGGGGGGGGGGGTGTTTTCCGAAACGGTGCACCCGAATTTTACCAAGTGTCACGACGTCAGTCTCCGACCGTGAAAGCATGCGTGTCACAAACTTTTTGATTTATGGGTTTTTTCTCAGACGAGAGGGGAACGATTTTTTAAATTGTTACGTTGAGACCCTGTCTGGGCACAAAGGAAGGTGGGCGGTTTTACGTTTCATTCGTTCATTCGCTCATCCAAGTCAACATTTATTTCATACACGCTTCTCCATGTACAGAATCATACAGGGCCTAGATAAGCGAAATATGCACAGCATGTGGGGGAGAGAGTTAATGTATACCCATCGTGGAGGAAGGAATAGAGTATGTGTCAGATTAAGCCAATAAGTGGATTTTGAAGGGGCGAGAGTGGTTAAGAATAAATATGAACAATAGAAATAGTTAAATCATATGGAGGTAGGATCATGTATCAAATTATCATTCGATCAGTAGGAAAAGCGGCCGTTAGCTTTTTACACTCGCCACTACTTAAACCCATTGTTGTCCTCAACAATGTTAAAAAGTACAAAAATGAAAACTACAATGAATTTACAGCAAAATAAAACTTAACAACTATACAAAAATCAAGGCCAAAAATAACTAAGTCGTGCCATCTGTATGATATCCCGAAACCCCTTAATCAGGTGCGGATACAGGGGGGGCATGGGGGGCGCACGCCCCCCCCCCCTTTTGCTTGAGAAAAAAAAATAATAAAAAACGTCAAGGGGAAAAATGAGGGAGAGACAAAGTTAATGGACATAGGCCCTACCTATTTTTGTTCTTCAAAAAAGCTACTAATAATCCGTACCTCGTACACTTTGTTTCATTTGTGGACCACTATTAATTCACTGACTGATGAGGAATTACACGTGAATCTGTGTGTGTGGACATCGTGTTTTTCTCACACACTGAACATAAGCGCGAAACACCTGCAAATGCCTGGCGCGGGGTCCGGGGGGCGTGAAGATCATACACTACCGCAGCGTGAGTCGACCTAGACTTGATTCAAGTCCCTTTCTCGTGCGAGGTTCCTAACGTAACGCGCCAGCATGCAGCCACAGAATACCAGTGCGCCCTCACCGACAAAATGTAGTTATTTATGCGGTGGCGATCAAGGGACTTGACGGGGTCGTTTCCTACTCCACGCATTTGAATAGAAAAATCTCCCCAATTAATGGGGAGATGTACAAATCCAATGGGAGCGTGGAAGTGCCGCCCCTTTCATTTAGTATTCATCTTGCTCTGTGACGTTTGTATCATGTATCTATGGACGTAAGCATCTCCAGAATGGCTGCCGGGCGGAAGAGGGGGGTGGGTGTTTTAAGTCGCTAAATTGCATTTGTCAACAATTCAAAGTATGCATTTGCAAACAATACCAATCCCAATGTATACGTAATATTAACTTGAATTCAAATAAATTTGTAGTTTTTATATATATTCATGCATTTCGATCCTCGACAAAGTACTTTACCACCCCCGCAAATAAAAAAAATCAACGAGTCTTCTTTTTGAACGCGTTTGATTGGACAACAAGTAATGCGCCATAACTTTGCATATTCGTAAGTGAATAAATTTACATATCAGGCAACTGCGGGTTCGTCAAGTCCCTGTCCCGCGCGCGGAACAGGTTGGGGAATGCAGAGCGCAAAATAATAGTTTTCTGACGATGAGGCAAGGAAGGGCCTTGCACGGGATTGGGACTTGAGTCAAGTCTAGAGTCGACCATGCCACCTGGTGTGTGCACATTGTGCATAGAAGTTTCTGGCTGGAGGTCAGCACGCGCGCGCGCTAAATACAATGTGACTTTTACAATACGAACATCGGAAACTAGTTTTAAGAAGAAAAAAAAGGTATAGCCCCATGAATAGGGCCAATACACTTAGTATCCTTGACTCTAGCACCATTGCATTTCTATTTTTGTGCCCGATTTAATTTTTAATCCAGTTATGAAACTTACTGATCGAATGCTACTGTACTTGTAGAAAGCCCTAATTCTTAATTGTTTTTTTAATAACATCACAGATCTTTTGGGAAAATTGTTTGCTTTTCGAATCGTGAGTGTGATTTTTTCCCACATAATATTAACTTGCGCGAAAACCATTGTCAGGTTCCCTCAACAAACCACAACAGCTTATACGATCAACTGCTGATATTTAATGGGGACCAGACTGATTCACTCAGCGCGCCATCAAGGTTTTGTGAAATACCCGTCTGCGCAAAAGGTATTATGCTCAGCGCGTTATGTAAATCAGTCTGGTCCCCATTAGATCGTATAAATGTTGTGAAATTGTTCAGGGAACCCAACTAGTATGGTTCTCGCGCAAGTTGTTAATACGTGATCAAAAAGTTCACTCTCGCGACCCGAAAGGCAATCAATTTTCCCCCAAAATCCGTGATGTTTTAAAAAAAAAGTTTAGCATTAGGGCTTTCTACAAGTAGGCTATACAGTAGCATTCGATTGGTAAGTTTTATAACCGGGATTAAAAATTACATCGGGCACAAAAATAGGATTGCAATGGTGCTAGGGCCAATTGGCAAGAACGAAGTGGATCGGGTGATTGGCCCTATGGGGCTAGTGAAGACATAGCATCGTCATGGTGTCTCACTCTGTTCAGAAAATCACATATTTTTTTCGTATTCAAGAAAGACGGTTAATATCTGTTGTGCTTCTTTCAAACTGGTAATTATCAATAGTTCAGATAAAACATCGATGTTTTTTTCCCCCTGAATAAGTATTAATTGTAGCCTGCATTTTGATTTTTATAACTCAGGATGGCTGATTCAAATCAATGACTCCCAACTCGAAAATAAAGTTTTAATAATGATCTTGCTAAAACAAAAGTGGTCAGATATATTGCATGAGGTCGCACCACAGAGCATCTAGAATCCTAACTGTTTGAGAGCATTTAAGCGGGCCCCGGAACCGGCCCATGCCGTAAGGGCTTCGCGTTACGCGCTCGAAGCAGCCACAAATTGCATTCACCATTTGCCGCTTGGTAAATTTTCACGCCCCCCCCCCCCCCCCCCCCCCCCGTTTGGAAAATCCTGGATCCGCCCCTGTTAATGTTGAATGAAATTTGCAGATTACGTAAAACCTGCCATCTTATTGACTTTGGCAAAACATCTAGGTACTCGGGCTCTACCCTGCCTTGCCGATAGCACAAGGTACCTCCTCTCATCTCTAGGCTATCCCATCAACGTAACAGCCTCTTAACTGCTCCTGGTTCCTTATCCATCTGATGAGGGCTAGGCTTTTGACTAGAGGTCTTCATTTTTGCTACCCTTGTGATGTCCTCGTCTCCCAGTTGAGCTGTTTGTACATCCTGAGAGGTAGTAGATTGGGGTGATTTTCTCACTTCTGGAGTTGGCTCTTTCTGCTTCTTAAACAATGAAGGGCTATAGTAAACTGTTGTTGGTGTGGACTTGCCATTAAACTGTCGCCATTGCCTCTGGCAACTTCGGGATACTGTACTGCACCCAGCAGAACTACTCCTCTGGCGCTGATGGCCGTCCATTTGCATCTGCAAACTCATCAACAGTTCTCCTTGCTGTCGCTGCCGAACAACAATCTTTCCAAGGAGACCCTTCATCGTTACAAGCAGGCCCAAATTACTGGGTTCCTCCATCAGATGGGATGTTCCCTCCTCCGATGATGGGTCAAACCCACACATCTGAAGCGTGGTCAAAACGGGCTTGATTTCTGGTTGGAGGATGCCCTCATCCCAACCGAATCCTGGGGGTGGGAATATGTATGGTGTACCATCATCCCATTGAAAACCAGGGGGAGGAGAGATATATGGTGTCCCATCGGGCAAAATAATTGGACTCGGCCCTTCAACCATAGTGAAATAATGTACCAGTCCCTTGTCAAATTGTCACGGGTTAGAATAACGTTCAGGTCATCGTTGTTCATGGGTATTTTTGAAAGACTGTAAAGATTTTGAACAACACCACTTGGCCCATTTTTGTGCGCATTATTCAGAAATGATATTCTTGTCGGCTGAAAGCAACACAGACTGACTGAATGCAGAAATATTTTATATCTGGGTGTTTTTGTGATCTGTCCCGTATTACCCCAGTTGTTATTTTATTGGGGGTATCGAGCCAATTTGTCAACAACGTCTTGAATTATGAGCGGTAGGGGTATATGGGATATTGTAATTGTTTATTATTATTATTATTATTATTATTTATTCGACCTCAACAGTACAAGTACAGAAAATACAGTACAATGCAATAACGGAGGGGAAAAAAACCCAAAACAGAAACGACAAAGCAACAAAACATAATGAAAAACAACATAAATAAATTAATGACAAACAAATAAATAAATCAATCAATCAATCAATCAATCAGTCAATAAATTAAAAAGGAATTAAACCAATAAATAAATAAATAAATAAATAAATAAACAAACAAACAAACAAAATAATATAAAATAAAATAAAATAAAATAAAATAAAATAAAATAAAATAAAATAAAATAAAATAAATAAATAAATAAACAAATAAATAAATAACTGAACAAATAAACAAATAAGTAAATAAATAAGTAAAACAAATATATAAAAAATTCTGATGACGTGAGGGCAAATAGAGAGAACAATGAAAATGAGCCTATGAGGGGAGCATGCACGTATAAGAAGTTAATCTGAGGAAGGACACAAGAAAACTACTCGACAAAAGGACCAAACAATACTATGTGGGTCAGGGACAACAAAAGTAAACTAAATTACTGATGCTCGGAAGCATGTTGTCCCACACATAGTAAAACAGGAAAACTGGAGACAATAAACTTGACAATAAGAGGGAAGGGGAGAAGATCAAGTTCCCACACACGCATGCTCCCGGGTCAAACCGGAGGGATTAAAACAGAACTGTAAACAGATTTTGTTTTATACCCAAATGTGTAAATATTTGTTGAATAGGCCTAATATAATTTTGTTTAAACACTTTTTTTTAAACATACATATCAAACTTAACACTGACAGTTTTCGGAAAGGTCATGCAACTTTTGTCCCATCTTGCCCCAATTTGACCCGATTTGACCCACATTAGCATTCAATATTTAACTTAAAAATTTCTTTCATCCGTCATTGATACAGTGCATGCGTCCCATCTTGCCCCAAATAATGGGGGGGGGGGGGAAACGGGACACTAACATATTTTTCATAAAGTGAAGTTTCAGTGTCTAAGAACTGTCAAAAACTCCTGAAATTTCATTAAAAGGTGAAAATATATATAACCTTTAGCCTAGTATTAGTAAGCCCACGTGACATTTTAAGGTAACATTTTTTATTTATTACCTGAAAACTGATTATCTGTCCCATCTTAACCCAGTCTACCCTAGCAAACAGGAACTGTGTCAAAAGGGCATGACGTTAGAGGTCGTGGTTCTTTATTTGAATTACTTCACCAAACAGATATATTATATTCTGACCATGGATGGATGTCAATTGTAACAGCCTGGCTGGTTGCATATAACCACTGGCGAAAAAACCACTCAAATTCTCTATACAATCAAATGTTTCCTCTGAAACACCGTAAAATGAGTAGCGCAATTAGCAGCCGGTCACAAAAGCAAACCTGCAAAGAATCCCCGACAAAATGAAAAATCACCATAACGATTTTCACCAAAAACATAATTTGCTGAAACTAATTTAAATAAACAGGATGGTAGATCTGATGAGTTTGTAGACAACTACGACATCGTGAGAAACTAATAGTGTAGTAAACATTTGGTAAACCATTCCTGAGAAAGGCCCTATATATAAAGCCGAGCGTTCTCACACATCAGCCTCTCGATCGAATGTTCGACAATGAAAATGAAGCAAACATGCCATTCAAGAGCACTAACTTTGTTGAGGGCTAGAGTTAAAGGCACTGTACACGTTTGGTTATTACTCAAAATATATATTACCATAAAAAATTACTTGGTAACGAGCAACGGAGAGCTGTTGATATAGTATAAAACATTGTGAGAAACGACTCCCTCTGAAGTAACGTAGTTTTTGAGAAAGGGGTAATGTCTCACTAAAATAATAAAAGACTTCTGGCCAGAAGCCTGTATTTCATCCAGGTTGACGTATTAGCCCGTAAGATACTTATTTGTATAAGAACCATTTTTAATGTACACTTGTTTCACGTAATCATTGTACGTTTGTTAAACCAAATCGGTAACTGAAGTGGTTGATAGTTTTATCATTAAATCACTTTGATTCTGTGTTCTTTATACATCAGTGTCACCTTGTTTGGTTTCTTTGTTGCATCTGAGAAAATTCAGGCAATTTTGAGTGATTTATATTCACGGATAGTTTGGAGTTTTTTTGGATCGTAACAAATTGGGGGCCTGTCCGGGAAATCGAACAAAAATAAGCCGTGCTATATTTCTGTGTACAATTGTCAAACAAGGTTGCACCTTTTTATCGTTGATAGTCTGTAGCGTTGTATAAAATGGTTAGTGAGTTTGATGCACAAGCTTTCGTTGATTCTGAAGACTTGTCAATCGATAAGTTGCAACAGTTAACAAAAGACGAGTTGCACGAAGTTGCCAAACACGTTCATGTAGAAATTTCTAGAAGTGCCAAAAAGGCAAAACTAGTGAACGTTCTAGCGGGAAGACTGAACTTAGAGTTGTTTCAGTCTCCGCAAACTTTTGATCGAGGAATTGAGCTTGAAAAGGAAAGGCTCAGACTTGAGTTCGAGGAGAGAGAAAAAGAAAGAGAACTACGAAAGCTTGAACTCGAAGTCAAAGAAAAAGATAAAGAAAGAGAACTACGAAAACTTGAACTCGAAGTCAAGGAAAAAGAAAAGGAACGAGAATTTGAACTGCGTAAGCTTGAACTAGAAGTGGGTCCAAAGAAAGGCAATGAGAGAACTCCAATTGACTTTGATCTATGGAAAAACGTGAGATTGGTGCCAAAATTCAACGAACGTGATGTTGATGCGTATTTTCTGTCATTTGAGAAGATTGCCAAAAAACTTAGCTGGCCTGAGAAATATTGGCCTTTGCTCCTGCAGAGCACTTTTGTGGGTAAGGCTCAGAAAGTCTATGCCACATTTTCAGAGGACCAATGTAGTAAATATTCTACGGTTAAGGCATCCATTTTAAATGCGTATGAGTTGGTTCCTGAGGCTTATAGACAGACATTTCGAAAACTGACTAGATCGAATGGCCAGACCTTTGTTGAATTCGATAGAGAGAAGGAAATTGTTTTTGATCGATGGTATCAGTCTCTCAAATTTGAGAACATTTTTTAGGAGTTAAAAGAAGTTGTCCTCATGGAATAATTCAAAAACAGTGTCCCTCTGAGTATCAAAACCCATTTGGAAGAACACAAGATCATCAAATTAAAGGAAGCTGCAGTGGTAGCTGATGATTATGAATTAACTCATAAAATGAGTATGGGCAAAACTAATTTCCAGTCAAAGGGTTTTTACAAAAACACTGATAAGGGTAAATCAGGTTCCGAGGCGCAGTCTCGCACTGAAAGTCCGTATTCATCGGATAGAAAGCCTTCATCACCGAGTGGAGCCAAGGACGACCACTCTTTTCCTCCGTGTGATTACTGCCATAAGAAGGGTCACTCGAAGGCGAGATGTTTCAAGTTCATCGCTGACGAGCGAGGGCGGTCTGAAAAGCCTGTCGCTTTTGTCCGTAAGGACACTCTACTTCGTAGGAAGTCCGGTGAGGCCGCTGGCAACCGTGTTTCTTCTTCGAAGGTATCTGATGAAATCAACGAAGTTGATGAAATCTACAAAAATGTTGTTTATTGTGGTGCTGTGTCGTGTGTGTCTGATGTAGCCGACAGTCCAGTTGTTATCCTAAGGGATACAGGCGCGTCACAGTCGCTGATGCTGGAGGATGTGTTGTCATTGTCTCCAGACAGTTCGCTAAATGCGAAAATGTTGATTCAAGGTATTGGCGGTAATTTTATGCCTGTCCCGTTGCATAGGGTAAACTTGAAATGTGATTTGTTCACTGGCCCTGTGGATGTTGGAGTTGTTCCTAGTCTACCGATGAAAGGTGTCGGATTTTTTCTATGTAATGACGTTGCGGGAGGTAAAGTGTCGGCATCCCTTATTGTCTCTGGTGAACCTGTGGAGGAGCCAGAAATTCATGCTTTGGAGGAAGAGTTTCCAGGAATCTTCCCCGAATGTACAGTGACGAGATCTCAGATGAGACAGACGGTAAAGGAGGTAGCAGAGTCAGTGCCTATTGAGGAGGACTCTGGTGTTTGGCTGGCTGAAACCTTTTTCAGTGATTGTTATGAGACCCTAGTACATGTACTGTACATGTAATTATGTGTATACAACGCACGCTGTCAAATCATTCTCTGTGTGTAAGTTCGTTGACCCTAGTGGGCGGCGCTAATCCGTTGTGGAACGATCTAGAATGATCTATGAGGTTAGTTCTAGTACTTTCTAGAAAAACATCACAAATCCTTTATATACGGAAAGGACACAAATATTCAGACTGGTGGAAGTACGACTTCTGTGATTGTTTTTCAACTCGTTGGAGGAGCTTGTGATAGAGTTCGCATTTGACCGAGTGCAGTTTTAAAGAGCTTATATTGGATTCCGGAAAAGACATTTTCGAACGTAATCTACAGTTCGGTATTTTGGGGTCTTCTTCCCCATATTTTGTGGCTAGTGTCAGATTGTGTACCCGTTGCTGCTTCGTCTTCTTCTGGACACTTTATCGGAGTGAGTTTACCCCGTGATAGCTCGTCATAGTCGCATCGGCAAAGAACTGATTTATCGCCCCTGGAGTTGATCGTTTTAGAGCCAGTGTATGTGATCCTCGCTGTATCTGCTGTTGCTGTGATCCTCGCCTGTATTTCATCCAGGTTGACGTATTAGCCCGTAAGAGACTTATTTTGTATAAGAACCATTTTAATGTACACTTGTTTCACGCAATCATTGTACGTTTGTTAAACCAAATCGGTAACTGAAGTGGTTGATAGTTTTATCATTAAATCACTTTGATTCTGTGATCTTTACATCAGTGTCACCTTGTTTGATTTCTTTGTTGCATCTGAGGAAATTCAGGCTTTTTGAGTGATTTATATTCACGGATAGTTTGGAGTTTTTTGGATCGTAACATGATTTAGAAGAAGAGGAGGGAGTGTCTCAAGATGCTAAGTTTAGCCGATCCTCGATGATAGAGCAGCAAAAAGCGGACCCAGATTTGAGGAAGATTACCCAGACAGCGTGTTCTGAGGAAGAGGCTCAAGGGGTTCCGGAATGCTACTATGTCAAGTCTGACGTGTTAATGAGGAAATGGAGACCTACCCATCGAGACCAGCTGATGAAGAATGGCGTATTGTTCATCAAATTGTTGTTCCTCCATGTTACCGTGATGAGGTCTTGAGAATTGCTCACGAAATTCCGGTTGCGGGTCATCTTGGTATCAGAAAAACTCAAGCTAGAGTCATGGCTCAAGCTTTTATTGGCCTAAGCTACATCAAGATGTGGTGAAATTCTGCAAGACGTGCCATACGTGTCAGATGGTAGGAAAGCCACAGCCATCAATCAAGCCTGGACCGATGATACCGATTCCTGCATTTGAGGAGCCATTTACGAGAGTCCTGGTGGATTGTGTGGGTCCTCTACCGCGGACGAAGTCCGGGCGTCAGTATTTGTTGACCATCATGGATTTGTCAACCAAATTTCCAGAGGCCATTCCACTGAGAAAGAAACAGCCAAAGTTGTTGTTGAGGCTCTTATGCAGTTTTTCACAAGATATGGTTTACCAAAAGAAGTGCAGTCTGATCAGGGGTCTAACTTCATGTCGGGTGTGTTTCAGGAAGTTCTGCGTGAGTTGGAATCAAGCAGTTAAAATCTTCTGCATATCATCCGCAGTCTCAAGGAGCTCTAGAGAGGTACCACCAAACCCTCAAGAATATGATAAGGGCTTACTGCGAGGATTTCCCAGAAGATTGGGACAAAGGAGTTCCCTTTCTGTTGTTTGCAACCAGGGACTCGCCGAACGAGTCAACTGGTTTTACTCCGTTTGAGTTGGTCTTCGGTCATGAGGTAAGGGGGCCTTTGAAACTCATTAAGGAGCGGTTTTTATCAGAGGATGAGGAGACTAATCTGCTCGACTATGTGTCGAATTTTAAGGAGAGGTTGTCTAAGGCATGTTCTGTGGCACAAGAACATCTGAAAGTGTCTCAACGGGTCATGAAGACAAGAGCAGACAAGAAATCTGAAGTCCGCATTTTTAAACCCGGCGAAAAAGTGCTAGTGCTGTTGCCTCTGCCTGGCGATCCCCTTAAAGCGAAGTTTAGTGGGCCCTACTGTGTCAAAAAGAAACTCAATGATGTTAATACGTAATCAGTACCCCAGACCGAAGAAAGAGCCAAAGAGTTTGTCATGTTAACATGCTCAAGAAGTATTATGAGCGTGATAAATCTAGCCAATCAGTGGGGTTAGCTGTCATTGAATCAAAACTTGACGATGACAATTCATGCAATGAAGACTTTGAGACAAAAACGTCTGAACCCACTTGTGTTTTTGGAGAAATTCAAAACCAAGAACCAGAGGTTATTCTGGTGGAGTTTGATTTTGCAACCATATCCACTCAAGATTGTTCATATCGCTGGGAAGAGCAATGTAATTGCGGATGCTCTGTCCAGAGTTTAGAATAATGTACAAAAACACAATTGGTATTTATTTCTGATGTGCTAAACCAGTAACAGTGTTTGTAAGATTATTGCTGTTAGCAGGTTATTGTAAAATGTCTAAGTCAGACGTAACTAAACTATTTATGTTAACCTTTCTTTTTGAAACGAAAAATTCCTTGTGTAAATTTTCTTATTTTTATGGGGGGCGATGTTGGAGGAGCTTGTGATAGAGTTCGCATTTGACCGAGTACGTGCAGTTAAAGAGCTTAATTAAATCCCGGAAAAGACATTTTCGAACGTAATCTACAGTTCGGTATTTTGGGGTCTTCTTCCCCATATGTTGTTGCTGGTGTCAGATTGTGTACCCGTTGCTGCTTCGTCTTCTTCTGGACACTTTATCGGAGTGAGTTTAGCCCGTGATAGCTCATAGTCACATCGGCAAAGAACTGATTTATCCGCCCCTGGAGTTGATCGTTTTAGAGCCACTGTATGTGATCCTCGATGTATCTTCTGCTGCTGTGATCATCGCCTGTATTTCAACCAGGTTGACGTATTAGCCCGTAAGAGACTTATTTTGTATAAGAACCATTTTTAATGTACACTTGTTTCTGTAACAAGCTAGGGAAAATTACTCCTATTCTGCCTATACCATTTATGTGATTTTTTTGGGGTAGTCCAAACATACGAGGCACCATTGATTGAACCCCTGGTTGGTATGTAACATGAGGTATTTGGGTTAATGAGTGTTCTGGGTTTTGTGTAGCGCCGTATAAAACCAAAGGAATGTTGTTCTGAGGTGGAGATTTGCGTTGTGGGTGCTGATGAGAGTACTGTTTTTGGTGGGTGTGGACCGGCGGACGGATAAGCCAGTGTTGAGGCAGTCGAGTCAACCCGTAGCTCGGGTAGTGGTCCGGCGGGTGTTTGAGGCCCTCCAGCAACGCAAATCCTCCCGGGATTCTCGGACCTGAGGATAAGCGGTGTCGAAGCCAAAGGCATTGAGTTCCCGTGACGTTACCTTACTGTGGGTCGAACCGTCCTGGGGTGTGGTCGGGGTCACCGCAACGTCCAGTGGGCAGACTCGGGTGGGTCTACCTATATGGTGACGGTGGGATGCCGGTTTACTTTTCTACTGGGTTTTCCGCAAGTTGACAGAGTCTACGCAACGAACTGCTACACACAAGTTTATGTCAGCTCGTTGATGATCGTTAACTATTTCATGAATACTTGTTTTATATTAAAGATTTGATTGTATACTTATTTGTATTAAATCAATGTGTTGGACTTTGAGAAGAAATCGGAGCTTGTGAAACTATATAAGATTGTTTGGAGCAATACGAATGGGTATTTCTATTAAATTATTTATATCTTTGGATTTCTATATATGTTGTCTTTGCTTTCCTCTCTTTTGTTTGAGCTGTCTGTCGGTATTGGTCTGAGTGGAGTGGCGCAAGGGTCTGCTCTGTGACATTGGGGGCTTGTCCGGGAAGGATCGATTTATCGGTTTCTAGCCACAGACCAATGTTGGCTTATTGCTCTTACATTGATTGGATTGCGGGATAGCAGAAGGGAACTGTTGAGAAGTAGTTTGCGCTCTTAACAATCTTTAAGTTGTATCCACTGTCGGCTTAAAATATAAAAGAAGTGAAAATGGATTTTCAAAGCATTGTAGCCCTTGGGAAAGATATGGGTATAGAGGGACAAGACTTGTTAGCTTTTGCAGAAGAAAGGGAAAGAAGGAAGAGCAAAAGGCACAAATTTCATTTGAGAGAGACGAACGCCAAAGGGAAAGAGAGCATTTAAGGGAAATGAAAGAAGTTGAACTAAAACTCATCCAAGAACAGAAAGCTCAAGAATTGCTACTTGAGACATCAGGATTGGCAAATTCAACTATGCACAATGGGCCAAAAGCCAAAAATGCCAAAGTTACCATATTTTAATGAACAAAAAGATGACATGGATGCGTACTTGAGGCGTTTTGAGCGTTTTGCATTTGCCATGGGTTGGCCCAATTCAGACTGGTCAATGTCACTTAGTGCATTGCTAACCGGTAAGGCTCTTGAGGTTTACTCTCGTCTATCAGTAGAGCAGGCGAATGATTATGAACAAGTCAAAACCTCGTTGTTGCACAGATTCCAACTTACGGAAGAAGGTTTTAGATTGAAGTTCAGGAATACTAAACCAGAACCGAATGAAAGATATTTACAGTTCGCAGATAGATTACATTCCTATTTGGTCCGTTGGATGGATTTGGGTAAAACACCTAAGACCTTTGAGTCACTAGAAGACCTGGTAATTCGTGAACAAATGTTAATTGTGTGTGACAAAGATCTTGGACTATTCTTGAAAGAAAGAAACCCAAAGTCGGTCGATGAAATGGCAAAGATGGCTGATCTTTATGTAGAGGCTCATAAAGGTGACATTCTGATAAACAAAGCAAAGAAAGAATTCAACAAAATGAAAACACCCACAAGTGAAGAGAAAAGTAGACCGGGGCAAAACCCCAACCAAAAAGCAAAAAGCTTTGAAAGGGAGGTCAAGAGATGTTTTGTGTGTGGAAAAAAATGGGCATTTTGCGCGACAATGTCAAGACCGCCGAGACAAGAATTCATTTAGGTCGCAAAAAGGTGCGGCACTAGAAGTGAAACTAGAAGAAACTGAGCCCAGAGTTGCAGCATGCGTTGAGGCTCGGACAGCTGCAAACCAAAATGAGGCACACCAAAGAGCACAAGTTGCAAACTTTGTATGTTGTCACAATTTACCTGTAGTCAGTGCTGTATGTATGACACGTAACAAAATGCCAGTAACAAATGGATAAAGAGAAGGTTGATGTGCTAAGGGATAGCGGGTGCAGCACAGTAGTGGTGAAAAGGAGATTAGTTAACAGAGACCAAATGTTGGGGGTCGATGAAAATGGTGTAATGCTAGATGGAACAGTCCGTTCTTATCCTGTTGCCCAAATTAATGTTGATACACCGTACTTTGTAGGGTCTGTAAAGGCACTCTGCTTGGAGAGTCCCCTCTATGAGTTGGTTTTAGGAAATGTTGAAGGAGTCCGTGAGCCGGGTAATCCAGACTCTAACTGGGAGCCTAATTCAAAACTCGGGCTAAACATTGACTTTGTCAATCAAAATCAATCTGTTGCGGCAGTAGAAACGAGGGCCCAGAAAATCAAGGGTCAAAAACCTTTCCAACCACTAAAGGTTCAACAAGGCTCAGGCATATCCGCAACAAGGGACGAAGTTGAAAATGCTCAAAGGACTGATTCAACTCTAGGAAAGGTGTGGGACTTGGCAAAGAAGGGACAAATGAAAACCACTGGTGTTGGTAACGAAAGTCGATACTTAGTTAAAAATAACTTGCTTTATCGAGAGTACAAATCCCCAAGTTTTGATCATGGGAAATCTGTAACACAACTGGTAGTTCCAAAAGTATTAAGGGAACGGGTGCTAGAATTGGCACACGATTCACCTATGTCTGGTCATATGAGGGTTAAGAAAACCTTAGATAGAGCTCTGGCACATTTCTATTGGCCTGGAATTAATGGTGATGTACAAAGACACTGCATTTCTTGTGATATCTGCCAGCGCACCGTGACGAAGGGTAGCGTTGGGCCAGTTTCACTTGGGCAGATGCCTTTAATCGGTACTCCATTTCGAAGAGTAGCTGTCGATTTGTTAGGACCGATTGATCCCGTCACCGATAAGGGCAATAGATATATTCTTACGCTCGTAGATTATGCCACTCGTAGATTTATGCATCTTTTATTGATGAACATAACATTATTTCTGAGTCGCAATTTGGATTCAGAAAAAATCGCTCAACTGAAATGGCGACATCGTATGTTATTAGTAAATTATGTAATGCGATTGATCATAATAATTTCTCTATAGGTATCTTTTTGGACTTATCAAAAGCTTTTGATACTGTAAATCACGACATTCTTATCAGAAAATTAGAGCATTATGGAGTGCGAGGAACAGCCCTTGACCTACTAAAAAATTACTTATGCAACAGAAAACAATATGTATCATTTGACTCTGAAAATTCTACCAGGCGTGACATAACGTGTGGCGTACCCCAGGGTTCTGTGTTGGGTCCTTTACTATTTATTCTTTATATTAATGATATGTGTAATACTTCAGACAAATTAACGTTTTGTTTATTTGCTGATGATACAAGCTTAGTGTATACTCACAATAATGTTGATGATGCTATTCGAAACCTCAATATGGAACTTGCAAAACTCAGTACGTGGCTCTTAGCAAACAAACTATGTATTAATGTACTCAAATCAAATTATATGATTTTTTGTGCAAACCAATTCAAGTACACACAATCTGTTCCACTGATTTTGAAAAAGAACAACATTTCTGGGTATAACTATTGATGAAAACCTTTCTTGGAAAAATCATATTGATGAAGTAGCTACAAAAATATCAAAGAATATTGGCATAATGAATCGCCTAAAATATTACCTGCCGAACAGGATTTTATTAACATTGTATAATTCACTCGTTCTGCCATACCTAAATTACTCAATCTTGACCTGGGGCAGTTTTTCTAAATGTAATAAATTACTTACCTTACAAAAACGAGTGGTTCGTGTAATTTCGAATGCTGGTTACCGTGACCATTCAGGTCCATTATTTGCAGAATTAAACATACTTCAATGTAATGACTTATACCACCTTAATTTGGGTAAATTCATGTATAAATGTATGCATAACCTACTTCCTCCCTGTTTTAATTCTTGTTTTACTTTAACGTCAAATATTCATGCATATAATACTCGAAGTAGCGCTAAGGGTAAGTTGTTCGTTCAATTTAATAGAACTTCAATGTCTAAAAACAGTGTTGTCCATCGAGGCATCTCATACTGGAATAGTTTAGATGACTCTCTTAAATCTTCAACCTCCCTATCTGTGTTTGTTAATAACCTAAGAGCTCAGTTCCTTGACTCTTATTCATAAACTAATAAGGTGTAACTTGTAAGTTGTGTTGGCCTTGTCTCACACTGTCTTGTCTGTTTCATTTGTCCATTGTCCTGGTACGGTTCCTTGGTTGTATGTTTGTCTGTCCATAGGTTAGGGCACAAAAGCATTTTGCTTAACCTTACACCTAAATGTTGTCATTAATTTGCTGATTATTATTGAATCATTGTGTACTAAATAATAAATCATATCTCATGCTAATGTATTACTTGTGTAATTTCAACATAAATGTGCATTATTGTAATCAATGACAGCATTGAAATAAATGTTACTGAATGAATGTATCCAGAAGCAGTAGCACTTCCGCGTATTGAAACAGAACGCGTGGCAGAGGCACTTGTGGAAATGTTTACGCGCATGGGTGTACCGCAAGAAATATTGAGTGATAGAGGCAGTCAATTCACTTCACAAATGATGAAGGAGGTGGGGCGTCTCTTATCTATGAAATAATTAACGACGACCCCGTACCACCCAATGTGCAATGGGTTAGTTGAAAAGTTCAATGGTACATTGAAAAAAATGCTGAGGAAAACGTGTGTAGAAAAGCCCAAAGACTGGGACCGTTATCTGCCAGCGCTTTTGTTTGCGTATACCGGGAAGTATAATAATAATAATAATAATAAAAGCTTTATTTAATGATGGTAACCATGTCACCTAAAAAGATGATTTTCAATGGGCCATCCCTAAAAAGTACAATCAGAAAATAAGATAAAAAAATACAAGAAAACAATACAAAGATTGATAAAAATGCAAAGAACAAACTTAAAAAGGCAAGCAATGGTAACACCACACCCCAGTCAGAACAAAGTAAAACCTAGTTTAAAAAACAGAACTATAAATATATAAAAAGCACACAAGTACATAATAAGCATTGGAGTTCAAGTGGATCGCCATACCTAAGCAATGACTACGCTTACCCCCGCCCACCCATCGCTCTCCCAGCATAAACAGCATATCACACTGTTCACACAAAAAGAACAACGGGCAAACAGGAGCAAACGCAAAAAAAAAAAAACACACAGTCAACAATCAGAGCAGCGACCCACCAGAGCACACTACAAATTCATTGCTAGATTGAACTGATGGCAATTATACAAGTCATGTTTAAGATGCTGCATTAAAGTATGTTTAAAGGTGACAGGGTTTGTGATAGCTTTCAACTGTACATCCAACCTACTCCAAAGACTGGCTCCTCTATATTTGAATGACCTCTGACCAGTAGCCAGTGTAAATCTGGGAACATACAAATCATTGACTTGATTACTTCTAGTGTTATATTTGTGAACATCACTCATTGGCTTGAACAAATCTTTCAGGTAAAGTGGAGCAGTACCATGAACAATGTTATGCATTTGAACAATCTCAAAATAGATAATTCTACGGTTTATTGGTAGCCAATCGAGTTGCTTAAAAAGTTGCACGGTGGAGCTTGATATGTAACAATTTACATCTAAGATACTTCTAGCAAAACGCTTCATTATCATATGGATTTTACACAGGAGATCCTTTCTACAGTTACCCCAAACAATACAGCCATAATCAATAAGTGGTTGAACTAAACCTGCATAATACTCCTTTCTGGCTTTCAGTGGGAGAAGATACTTAATTTTGTTTAAAATATGAAGTCTGCTTCTGAGCTTAGCACACAGTTTTTCTACATGTGTATCCCAGGAAAGATAATTGTCAAAATGGACGCCTAACAATTTATGTGATTGTACAGCAGTTATTTGGAGATCCTGTCCTCCAATGGAGAACTGATCAACAGCAGACCGAACCTTTGAGCGATTACCAATTAACATACACTGAGTTTTGTCAATGGAAGTGCCACAGGAGAGTCAAAATTTCTCTCACTTCGAACTTATGTTTGGTAGAACTGTTAGAGGCCCTCTGGCAATTCTTAAGGAGTTATGGACAGGTGTAAAGAATGAGGAAGATGTCAATTTGACATATGAATATGTGGTCGATTTACGAGATCGTTTAGAGTCAACTTGTGATCTTGCTCGGCAGGAACTTGCCAAAGCTTCCAAAAGACACAAGCAGTATTACGATACTAGAACTAGAGATCGTACATTTGCAGTAGGGGATAAGGTACTAATGTTACTCCCCACTGATAACAACAAACTCAAAATGCAGTGGAAAGGTCCATTTGTTGTAGTCAAGAAAGTAGCCAAACATGACTATCGTATTATTGTGAAGGGTAAAGAGAAAACGTTTCATGCCAACTTGCTTAAGAAGTATGTAAGTAGAAATGAAACCAATGATCATGGTAATACCGACGTAGTACATGCCACTGCAGGCTTAGTCCGTGCTTCAGCGAGCATTGTACAAGAGGAGGAACTGATGCAAATTGTTCTTCCCCCTGTAGAACAAACGCAGAGTCATAAAGACGTAACAATATGTGATGACCGATCAAAAATAGAGCAAGAAGAAATTCGTGGTTTAATGCATGAGTATGCCGATGTACTTAATGACCTACCTGGTCGTACTACGCTATTGGAACATACGGTTAAGTTGACTAGTACTAATCCAGTTCGTAGTAAGGCATATCCATATTCAATGCAACAAACTATCAAAGATGAGATTGGTGCCATGATGAAAATGGGAATAATTGAAAAGTCAGAGTCACCCTATGCCTCACCAATTGTAATTGTTAGAAAGTCGGATGGTGGTAATCGATTCTGTATAGATTACAGGATGCTCAATAAGATAACAGTGTTCGACCCTGAGCCAATTCCGAATATTGAAGAAGTCGTGAATAAAGTAGGAAGTGCCAAGTACTTTACTAAACTTGATCTGACCAAGGGATATTGGCAAATTCCCCTTGCGGAACATGACAAGGACAAAAGTGCGTTTATAACTGCACAAGGGTTATACCAATTTAATGTGTTGCCTTTCGGAATGGTAAATGCTCCAGCCGTATTCACCCGCATGATGCGAAAAATAAAATTGTTAGAGGGTGAGGGCAATGTGGTTCATTATATTGATGATGTGTTGATATTTACTCAAACCTGGTCAGAACATGTAGACACACTTACACGAGTGCTAGAAAGGTTACGCAATGCAGGACTCACTGCAAAACCCAGTAAATGTAAGATTGCTTTTGAGTCAATTGAGTTTCTGGGACATGTGCTTAGTAATGGTAGAATTAAACCAAAGCCAGAGTTAGTAAAGCAGGTACTTGAGGCTAAGCGCCCTGAAACGAAGAAGCAAATCCGCTCTTTTATTGGTTTGGCCAATTATTACAGAAAGTTTATCCCTAATTTTGCAGCTATGGCCGCGCCAATTACTGATTTGACAAAGAAAGGGCAGCCAAATAATGTATGTTGGAATAAGTCACAGGAGGATGCGTTCAATACTCTGAAAGAGCGTCTTGTATCCGCGCCAATTCTGCGTTTACCCGATCAGGGCAAGCCATATGTATTGCGCACAGATGCGTCCGATGTGGGATTAGGAGCTGTCCTAATGCAGATAGAGGATGGTGTAAAATTTCCAATCTGCTACGCTAGCAGAAAGCTATTGTCTAGGGAAGCTGCGTATGCGGTAATTGAGCGGGAATGTCTTGCCCTTGTGTGGGCTGTACACTCTAAAAACACCCGGGTCAGATCTGACCCGGAAAGGGTCAGATCTGACCCGGATTCCGGGTCACGAGGGGCCTGACCCATTCCGGGTTGGCATGACCCGGAGTTCCGGGTCAGGATATCTTGACCCGGAAAAGGGTCAATTTTGATTGACCTGGAAATAGGGTTTCCGGGTCAAATAATACCGACCCGGAACTCCGGGTCAAACGTTTTGTGACCCGGAATCTTTGCAAATTTGACCCAGGAGCCGGTTTATTTACATATTGACCCGGAAGCCGGTTTGAATTCATTAACTCTGGGTCAAATCAGCCTGTTCTGTGTAAACTTTGACCCATCCCTTACAAAAATGTCTATTCGTGTGTTTTTTGGGGACATTACCACAGGATTACCACACGCCAGTTACCACAGCATTACCACAAGTCAGGTAAAAAATATGGGTTTTTTTAACTCATTTTACTAAAATATAAGTGCAATTGTATTGCAGTTTCATTTACGTTTTAAACTTAGGAAAAAACTGTAGTTTTATTATAATGGATTGGAAATTGCAACACCACAGGATTAATCTCTTTTTGGAATATTTATCTCGGGCAAGTAGCTAGCCCAAACTCAATGCTGGTCCTGTGAGAAATGCCACCATGCTCCATTTCTAGGTTTCTGTTGATGGTGAATGGTGATGATGATTTAGTCACCTTCCTCAGAGAGAGAAGCACAAAGAACTGTAAAAGAAAAAAATTGGAAAATGTGTGTAAGAAAAATTAAAACATTTGCCAAAACTATGGTTTGCACAACTCTGCGGTCTGCGATGGTACATGCATGGCAGCATATATTAAACTTACCAGTGCCTAGACCCAGTAACTGGGGCGCTGTCCTCCTTTTTTGAAATTTTGACATCATCGGTCGTACTAGCGCCCTGCAGGTTAAAGCTCCGTCGCGACACAGCATTCCCTGATTTGGCATCATTTGACTACGGCAAGCCACAAAACAATGCCTCAGAACGACAAAAATACCCCCCAAAAATAGCTTTAAAAACGCCTTCTGGCTTCTTGATATGTCTAAGATGCAACATCAGGTATTCAAATGTACTCACGATTTTGTTTTGTGCTGCAATTTAACGTTTATGTCAAGTCGATCGGTGAAAATGACGGGCAGGCTCTCATCCTGCCCGAGTCAACTACGATCTGACCTCTGCGACTGCTGCCCCCTCGTGGCCCTCACAGTTTCATCGTCAAGATGCATTCTGGGTAGTAGATTTAATCAATGACTGTTTGCAGCGACACGCCCCGTTGAATACAACACGCACCATCCGAATACATTGCCCACACTGTGTACACTGTGTGCACTCGCTGCAAACAGTCGTTGATTAAATCTACTACCCAGAATGAAACTGTGAGGGCCACGAGGGGGCAGCAGTCGCAGAGGTCAGATCGTAGTTGACTCGGGCAGAATGAGAGCCTGCCCGTCATTTTCACCGATCGACTTGACAAAAACGTAAAATTGAAGCACAAAACAAAATCGTGAGTACATTTAAATACCTGATGTTGCATCTTAGACATATCAAGAAGCCAGTAAGCGTTTTTAAAGCTATTTTGTTGGGTATTTTTGTCGTTCTGAGGCATTTTTTGTGGCTTGCCGTAGTCAAATGATGCCAAATCAGGGAATGCTGTGTCGCGACGGAGCTTTAACCTGGGGCGCTAGTACGACCGATGATGTCAAAAATTATTTTTAAAAAGGAGTATAGCGCCCCAGTTACTGGGTCTAGTGCCAAGCCCAAACCACCATGTGACCATTAAGTTATTGAATATAATACATTTTTAAAGACCCAACTGTTAAGTTTAATTAAACCCAGTCCTGTAGTGTTACCCAAGCATAGCAATCAAAAATTATAAATGTTGCGCTAATCAGTTATTAAGGGGTTTTAGATGACTCCATTACCCCATATAAAACCCATGATTTTCCATCAAGAAGAAATAAACACTCACGTGGTATTTGGTGGACTAGAAAACTACATACCCCAACCTGACAGTAATATGCCAAAAGTACTTGTAGTTGTACATGTGCACTTCTACAAGAAAATAAACTTAAAATCACGTGACGGTTTTCAACAAAACACTTACCAATCATGCTGTAGAGTAGTTCTGCTGATGACATGCGACACAAGGCAAGAACAACGTCCCGATGGATGGAGTGATCCCTGGGCCTGGTGATGCTGATCCCCGATGATTCTTTCTAATCTTGTTCTTGAGTTTTACTGTTTAATTCACATTTGATCAGCATATCAGTTTGACACTATCAGCTTTTAAAATTAAATTGCACTGCAAAAACCTTCGACTTTAAAATGGGAAGCTTTAATAATTTACACTAACATCAACAAGGAAGTCAGTACACTTCAACCGTCGTCCAAGTATTCATTTCAAACTAATTTTAATGACTGATCGATATGGAAGAGAAGGGGGCTCTAACCACAAAGGTGTTCATTTTACATACGCGAAGTCAGGGGTGCTGATCAAAGATCGTGTAGCGCCCTCTAGCGGCAGCAATATGTGATATTTGTCTTAAATAAACTTGCACAGTCCTTTTACTGCTTTGGATATGCAATTATAGGGAAACAGGTCAACTCGTACGCATGCAATTTCGTACGCCTGCCGACCAACTCGTGCGCCTACCAACTCGTACACACACGAACTCGTACACACCCAAACTCGTACACATACAAACTCGTACGCAGGTATACTTATACGTGTATTTCTACGTAAAAAGCATGCTTGACAGCGGGAATTATTAATTCGAAATTAATACGTAATAACACATCAGAATTCAAGGGAAGGTATACGTTTGGTAATACTGAAAAGCAGATTCTGATTATTCTGTGGGTCTAATTCAACGCAGAACTGACGGAAAAACAATGCCTCATTTAGCAAATCTTGGTAAAATTGAACACAGAACACTCCACGATGTCCTGGCATGAACTGAACCAGCACCTCTTGGTCAAAATGAACCCAATTAAATAAGAATTAATGATGACCTGGAGTGTAATGACCTGGATTAAGCGGGTTAACTATTGGCTGACCCCTGCTGTGCATCTCCAGGTTAACGAAGTATGACCCCGCACCGCGTCAAACCTGATGACCCTTTTCCGGGTCCTGTTGACCCGGAAAGGGTCAACAAAAATGGACCCCCACATTTCCGGGTCAAATTCAACCCGGAAAAGGTATGACCTGGCACCGGGTCAAACACGATGACCCGTTTCCGGGTCATGTTGACGCGGAAAGCATTAACAACAATTGACCTGTGTATCTCCGGGTCAAATTTAACCCGGAAAAGAGTTAACGAAGTTTGACCCGGCACCGGGTCAAACACGGTGACCCTTTTCCGGGTTGTGTTGACCCGGAAAGGGTCAACAAAATTTGACCCGGAGGCCGGGTCAAAAATCTGACCCGGGACTTTTTAGAGTGTAGAGAAGTTTCATGTATATTTATACGGTACAGAATTTGTATTAGAAACTGACCATCACCCATTGGTATATCTGGCTGACAGTCGTGTAAATAATAGTAGACTAATGCGATGGGCACTTAGCCTGCAGCCTTATCGATACCTTCTAAAGGCTATCAAAGGTTCAGATAATTTGGGTGCAGATTATCTAAGTAGATGCCCAACCGAGGACATGTAATGTAGTCAGATTTTGTAGATATGTTGCAGTTAATAATTTAGATGGTAATTCATCAGTTGGTGCATTCACTGAATTTGAAAGTAGTAATTTTCTTTAAAAGGGAGTAATTGTAACAAGCTAGGGAAAATTACTCCTATTCTGCCTATACCATTTATGTGATTTTTTTGTAGTCCAAACATACGAGGCACCATTGATTGAACCCCTGGTTGGTATGTAACATGAGGTATTTGGGTTAATGAGTGTTCTGGGTTTTGTGTAGCCCCGTATAAAACCAAAGGAATGTTGTTCTGAGGTGGAGATTTGCGTTGTGGGTGCTGATGAGAGTACTGTTTTTGGTGGGTGTGGACCGGCGGACGGATAAGCCAGTGTTGAGGCTGTCGAGTCAACCCGTAGCTCGGGTAGTGGTCCGGCGGGTGTTTGAGGCCCTCCAGCAACGCAAATCCTCCCGGGATTCTCGGACCTGAGGATAAGCGGTGTCGAAGCCAAAGGCATTGAGTTCCCGTGACGTTACCTTACTGTGGGTCGAACCGTCCTGGGGTGTGGTCGGGGTCACCGCAACGTCCAGTGGGCAGACTCGGGTGGGTCTACCTATATGGTGACGGTGGGATGCCGGTTTACTTTTCTACTGGGTTTTCCGCAAGTTGACAGAGTCTACGCAACGAACTGCTGCACACAAGTTTATGTCAGCTCGTTGATGATCGTTAACTATTTCATGAATACTTGTTTTATATTAAAGATTTGATTGTATACTTATTTGTATTAAATCAATGTGTTGGACTTTGAGAAGAAATCGGGGCTTGTGAAACTATATAAGATTGTTTGGAGCAATACGAATGGGTATTTCTATTAAATTATTTATATCTTTGGATTTCTATATATGTTGTCTTTGCTTTCCTCTCTTTTGTTTGAGCTGTCTGTCGGTATTGGTCTGAGTGGAGTGGCGCAAGGGTCTGCTCTGTGACAGTTTCACGCAATCATTGTACGTTTGTTAAACCAAATCGGTAACTGAAGTGGTTGATAGCTTTATCATTAAATCACTTTGATTATGTGTTCTTTACATCAGTGTCACCTTGTTTGATTTCTTTGTTGCATCTGAGGAAATTCAGGCTTTTTGAGTGATTTATATTCACGGATAGTTTGGAGTTTTTTGGATCGTAACAAACTGGCCAATCAGAACCAGGGAGCACAACGAAAACAACTTTTGTTTGCGATGCAGGATACCGACTCTATTCGAAGCCAATACATCAATTCTTCAATTAAATTAAAAGTTTGATTAGTCACGTTAAAAGGTATACATGAAATTCCTTTTCCCCGTGTGAAAAGTGTATATAAAAATTAAAATGATACAACAGAATTAGCTGTTGCAAACTGCTTACCAACCAAAAGGATCTGTGGTATAAATGCAGAAAAATAAGTTAGTGGCCTGACGTTTCGACCCTAGCAGAGTCTTTCTCGAAGGCTAACCCCCTAGCCTTCGAGAAAGACTCTGCTAGGGTCGAAACGTCAGGCCACTAACTTATGTTTTAAAAATAAAAAATAAATAATAATAAAACCACACACACACCACTCAATAATAACAATAATAGGTGTTTAAAATGATTACAGATCAAACACAGAGAGAATACAGTGCCACAATAAAAACCCACAACACACATTAGCAATGTAAAAATACAGGCTACATACACAAGTTCACCTCCACTTTCTAAGTTAAAAACTCTCTCCTCAAGTAAGTTATAATAACTTCTTAGTTCAATTTTGTTTCAGGTGATTTTTCACTGAGGCACATTTACACCAATTGAGTTTGTAATAAAAGAAATTAATAACCAGGAATGCATACTTTCTGATACATGCCGTATGGTGCAGCCGACAGGGACTAGACTACGGGTGCGACAGGGACTAGACTACGGGTGATCTATCGCTGGGGGAATGTGTCGTGAACGTACCTCGCGTGGGTGTACGCCGTCCATATACCTACCCGGCGAAAAGTGCGACTGGCTGATTATTCCGGCAGCCAAAAGGCACTTTTTACCTGAACCTTGCAGCGGAGGATATAACAGGTTTGATTGATCAATGTTCAGTACACCTTGTACAAACAGAATCTGCATGATGACACACTGTGAAGTCTGGGCAATTCGAGATATAGGCGGAATATACAACGCACAAAATGTAGTAAAATCCATTAAAATAAATAGGAGCAGTTTGGGCCATGACAAGATTTGTCGAAGAAGCAATATTTTGTTTTTTCGAAGAACTACAAGCTGACACACGATAAACGCCGGACTCCCGAAACATATTAAAAATGTGGGGTGTAAATAATGTAAGATGTATTTTTTCAAGACTTGCTCGACCGTCCCCCCTACTTTTCAGTAGCGATCGACGCCCTTGGGTCGCTGTCTTTCGATGTCAAAAATGTCCATACTTTACCCTCGTTCTCGAAACATACTTCAAAGGGTTTAACATTTAAGAGTAATTTTACTTAAGTACAATGACATAAATTTTGAAAATACTTGTCAGGATAAACAAAAGAGACTTTTAAGAATCAGTACACAGACCGGGCCTTTCGACCGGGCAGTGCGGTCGGGCAGTTCCGTTCGGCCGGGCCGTGCTCCGTATTCTGATTATTTTCCATTTGCAGTAAGTGAATGTTTGACAGAATTTGGTTAACTTCTGGTCCTTGCTTTATATGAAAAAGCCTTCAAGTATTATAGTTGCGATAATCGTAAAACCCTTCCTCACCCATTCCCCGACGGTCGCACACCGGAGGGTTACGAGGCAACAATTTCGACAATTTTTGGCAGACAAGTCACCAGATTTGGAAAATTTGTACCACTTTCAAATATTATGACACACATGCGGATATTTTGTACATGTGTTGTCTAGTAATCCTCCGGTCTGCGACCGTCCCCGTCCGGAGGAAGGTGGAGGGTTACGATTATCACAACTATCAAGTAAAGACAATTTGGCGGGTTGTGCTCCGTATTTTTGATTATTTCCCATTATCGCAAAGTGAATGTTTGACAAAATTACGTTTAATTCTGGTCCTTGCTACTTTAGCCTGCATATTATTATATATATATATCTTAAATTTTGAAATCTTGATTAGCGCTCTTCACCGGTTTGTTTTTTAAGACATAATTTCTCGTAATAATGAGGTTTGTTCATGTTTCCAGTAGCTAGACTCGAGATAATGGAAATACTAAATGTTGTGTTCATCGGCAGTACATTTATTACCCGTAAGTGCGGGCGAATGGACAGATCATGTGTTGGTCCAAGCTTTGATAATAAATATTATTTAAAATTTAAATTTTCTACCAGCAGACATTCATTATTTATTTTGTGGAGTTGTTTCCCATTTTGAAGTATTTTTATGTAACTGAATATAACTTACATCCAGGGATTCTACAAACTAAGTGATATATAATCTGATGGTAAGCTTAGTCAGGGTTTTATCAACTTCAATGATGATGTGGGCCATTCAGTGGTCTCAAACAAAATTAAAATGTTCAATAAAGATTATAATAACAATCTTGGTATCATACAATCATGTACTACGTCAGAGCATTTCATTACTGATCTTTACTACACTAACTATGGGCATGTGGCCTTAACCCTGGCCCTCAACAAAGTAAAAGTACAGTGCTCTTGAACGGCACTATTGTCAGATACTGCGTGTTATTATTATCAAAACAGTGTTTTTTCTGTCTATATACGCATATGTTATTGCCTTAAAAAATAACTGGAATTAGTCATGTAAAAATTGTTAGCCTTTTCAAAATAAGATTTATTTGTGATCGAGCAGTTCACAAATTGTGGAAGAAAAGGGTAAACGAAAAATTTGCGATCGTATTTCTCATCTTTGGAATTCCCAATGATGTAAGGGGATTTTCCCCAATTGATTGCGAAACATAAACCGGCCATTCTGTTATGTTACGTTATTTAGTGCAGATGTTGCGCAATCATACATGAAATAATTGACTGGATTTACATGGTGAAATGTAAACACTTTTCTCACACAGAACCCCTAAAATATCACAAACAATAAAGGTCACATGGGTTATTCGAGAAACGCCCATTGCGAACGTTACAAAGGCACTTCACAGCACAGAGGCCTTGTAGAATTACTACGAAAAGGTAAAACTACAACAGCAAAACATTCCCAACTTGTAATGTAAACAAAGAATGGTATTGCTCCATGGGGGCCCATCAGGCAGGGGTAATTTGATAAGCATAACCTATTCAGATGGGGACTTAGATAAACCCAAGTGGAGTGAAAAATGAGATTAAACTGGGATCTTTCTTGAAATGTATATTCGTAAAATAGTTTCAAATTGGTTAATTTGTACGATAACAAGTTACAACTGCAGTACAGTCCGTAGACTAAATTTAGTAAGTAAAGTTCAGAGTAAAAGTTTCAATAAAGATGACATAAATAAATAAAAATAAATAAATAAATAAATAGAAACAGTACAAATTGTATACATAAACCAATAATGCATATTGTTATCAATAATGGAAGTCAAATAGTGCCAGGGTTAAAGAGGTGAGCCCTTGTTTTACAAGCCCCGTGAATATTTGTTGGTAACCTTAATATCTGGCGACTGCCACATAAATATCTGGCGGCCGCCACAAGTACTGTAATTATCTGTCGGCCGCCACTTATAATATCGCAGCTGCCACATACAATTCCCATATTTATGATAGACTTATGTGCAAACAGGGATTCTTCGATATGCCAGCCAATCTTACATCCAAAGTTGTGTCTTTTTAGATTACGAATGAGAACAATAAGATCTCAATAAATTCAATTCGGTGAATGGCTACATCGAGCACAATTTGAGCGCAAACATGACGGCGGCAGATCTGTTGACGTCTACTACTACTATTGCCGATCCACTACCTATCCAAGGTAAACCCAATGTTTACTAACTGTTGTTTAGTTATGAACATAATAGTAAACTGGACTTAAATTTTTGTTGCATAACAAAAACGAGGTGTTCGGCATGATATTAAAATGTTGGTCGTAATACATCCCAGCTGTCATATTCGTAATTTTAAAAAAGCCACCACTTGTCAAGTAATGGACAAAATATATGACAAGTACTGTACACGAAGTAAATTGCGACGTTTTTTGTAAACGATGATATTCCCATGAATTTTACAATTTTCATCGCCGTGTCTGAGAGACATACTCAGCGGGCCTAGAGCGCCTTCGGCAGGCATGGTCACGTCGATCAACGTGCCGTCGGTCTCGATGTTTGATGAGAAGCGAACCAATTTCAATTTTTTTCAGATTGATTTTAAGTCAGTTATTAAACGTCATACATTATTACTAAATCAGGTGGACATCTCAGTGAGAACTCGTCTTCTGTTCTTTGTGCAGTTTATTCGCAAGGCATCTAAACAAGACAAGGGGAGACTATAAAATAAAAAAAATAATAATAATAATTTGGTGTGGCTTCTCTTTTTTCAGCAACCCTGTGTGAGCTACCACTAGTGCACCAACTAAGTTCACTAATCATTTGTCCTTGCTTTTGTACATGATGTAAATTTATTTAAGCTTTCTTCGGGTTTTTTTTTACGGTATGATATTTGCAATACAAGTCTTTTTATTCCAACTTGCACTTTGTTTTATTGCATTTATATTAGTACATTTTGGTCTTGAGTTGTCCCAACTGGGTTGCCGTACTCTGTTTTAAAATATATATTTTGGTATCTGCGCAGATGTCAAAATTTAGTTTTTAGCTTGACCGTTTACGTTCAGGTAATAGGTCTAAGACATTTCAATAGACAGTAAAGCCTGGTTATTTTGATAAACTTATAATTTTGAGTCTCTTTTCAGTAACCGATGGGACCCGGTTGAACAAGACAAAAGAATTTGGTACAATTAAAATATTATGTTACCTTATACTTTTTAATTTTTTCAAATTTCAGGTGTAGCACTCTCTGTGACCTACCGTTGTTTCAAGTTAAAGTTTTGGAGGATTCCACCAGGCAGTACTTGACGGGAAACTCGAACAGTAATTAACATCCTGGTGATGTTGTTACCAGGCCAGATTTAAGTGTGTTGGTGTAATATGGTGTCCTGTCCAAGAATGCTGCAGCCAGAGTTGCAGTCTATCTGTCACTTCGCTAAACATGGATGAATTCTGCGTTCTTGTGAAAGTACCATGACAGTTCTTTGCTGTTGTATCATCATATGGACACCGTATTCAGCTGGAACTTTCACATGTGACTTTATTGTATATTTCTTTATAATTTTGCCTAGAAATAAGCCTTACATAGACAAAAACCAATCTATGAGCCTACTTTTTATTTAGGTCATTTGTTATTTATATGTTGTAAACAAGTACCGTTGGGTACTGCCTAATTTTTTGTTTATTACAGGTATTGTAGGGGATATGTACAGCCAACAAAAATAGTCACAAAAACATTAATTGATCTTTTGTGTTATTAACCTTTTACTTGAAATAACAAGCCTGTGGAAATATTTGTGAGTCAGAAGAAAATAGTGAGAAACCATGCTCATTATTTTGGGTTCTAACAACCGAAGTCAGCTATAGTGCGTTTGTTTTAAGGTTTTCTTGATTATGAATTAATATTTCACAGAAAAAAGGGTTCCAGTGTGAACTGCAGAACATTTTTAATTCTGTATAATGACTTTAAAATGTAAGGAGCAAGACCATTTTGCCTAGCGTTTTCTTACGCAGCAGCTGATCTGATTGGTTACATAGCAAGACAGCGCAATCAGTTTGGTTCACCCCTCCATGATATGACCAATCAAGTTAACTAGGGCTCTCATTTACAAACGAGATTGGACGGACATTTCGATTCTGAACGGTATAAAAACTATAACGCAGACGAAGAGCGCGGATTCTTTAAGTGTTCTTGACTGTTTCGCGAATCCTTAGAAATAAAGAATACAGCAAAATACTAGATCAATAGTGTAGCTAGCGTTACATTTGTAAAATTCTGTCCAAATCCGTTAACTAGCAAATGACTTTTCCGGAGACCCTTTATTTCTGCACACGGAGGCCTATGTTTTTGGTCTCATATTTCTTTATTTTGATCACAGAAAAATATGTAATAGTTTTTTTAGGTACAATGAAACATTTTTGCTTCGTTATAGGCCTATGATGTTTTTGTTCTGTTAAAGTTATTTATGTTCCCGAAATGAATTTTTGAAACCGTGTCCTCAATTCAATTCAATTTATTTCCACTTATTCAATGCAAAATAACGTACAAGATATAACATATGAACGAATACAATAGAGAATAAGTGGGGGAAGTCTCCAAAAAAGCAAGCTTGTAAGGAGGAGACCCCCGAAAACCCTGTATAGTAATTACATGTAGAATAAAGAATGATCTTTAATAAAAACTGGAATAGTCGCACAAGAAACGAGACAGGACCAACACAAACAGGACAACATGCAGAGGCTAACAATAAATGACTTTTAAAAAAAAAGATTTAGCTAAGAGACAATCAAGCATAATCATTAGAACAATGGACAATTTGAATAAACTATGAAAAGTCAAATGTCACCATATTTGTCAAGGAGACTATATTTAAGTTTCTTCTTAAAAACATGAACACCTTTGATCTTTCTAAGATTGTTGGCCAATGAATTCCAAAACCTGGGACCCTGTGATGTCACACAGTTAAGGGATTTAGAAAAACGTACATAAGGAATATGAAAATTATCACAATGCCTCGTATGATGGGAATGAATCCGAGTATTTAAAATAAACATAGTTTTAAACGACTTGGGCAAATCATTCGAAACAAACTGATACATAAATGTACCAAGTTGGAGCAAGTAAATGTCAGAGACTTTGAGAGTTCTGTGATTAGAAAATAATGGATTCGAAGGGGTGCGAAAATCAACACTATCAATAATTCTGAGGGCCCTTTTTTGCAAAACAAAAATTCTGTTCATCAAATAAGCACTGGATTTGCCCCAAGCAAGAATACCATAAGAAATATAGGATAAAACTAGAGAATTATAAATATTATACAATATATATGATGGAAAAAAATGCTTCAATTTGTTGATAATTCCTATATTTCTAGAAATTAGTTTACAGATATAATCAATATGATGATTCCAGGAAAGTTTATCATCAACAAGTATCCCAAGAAATTTCACACAATCAGTACGATTAAGTGACGTATTGTCAAACATAATATCACATGGAATATTAATAGTACTTAAATTACTAAATAACATATACTTGGTTTTATTAACATTAAGGGATAATTTGTTAGCCTTAATCCAATTGGAAATGTGGATGAGCTCTAAATTCACAGTGTTGAAAAGTATGTCAAGATTTGTATGAGAATAGAACAGATTAGAATCATCGGCAAAAAGAATAAAGGACAGATTTGTGGAAGACTTAGGGAAATCATTGATATAAATTGAAAAAAGAAGAGGGCCTAAAATAGACCCTTGAGGTACACCACAAACTAAGGATTTAAGAACAGACTCTTTACCATCAATACTGACAAACTGTTTGCGATTTGAGAGATAATCCCTAAACCACTCCAAGGCAATACCTCTAATACCGTAAAAGGAAAGTTTGGACAAGAGAATGGAATGGTCAATGGTGTCAAATGCCTTGGAGAGGTCCAGGAAAACTCCCAGGGTATGCAAGGACTGTTCACGACCCACTTTGACTTTATCAATTAACTGTAAAATAGCGTGTGTAGTAGAATGCTTTTCCCTAAATCCGAACTGAGAATCTGATAATATGTTATATTTTCCCAAAAAGTTAGACGTACGAATATAAACAGCACGTTCGAGTATTTTAGAAAAAGAAGTAAGAATAGAAATGGGACGATAATTATTAACTAAATGCCGATCACCATTTTTATATATGGGCAAAACCCTAGCAATTTTCATAGAATCGGGGACTATTCCAGTATTTAGAGAAAGATTAATAATGAAGGTTAAAGGTTTCGAAATCACCTGAAAAACATCTTTTATAAGAGGACAATTAATGGAATCGTAGCCGGAACTGTTTTTATTAGGTAAATTTGAAACAATTGAGAAAAGCTCTTGCTCTGTTATTGGGGTGAAAAAAATAGAGTGTGAATTTGGTTCTTGCAGATAATCCTGGAAATGGGAATGACAATTAGGAATTTGGTTAGCGAGTTTGGGCCCAATATTAACAAAGAAATCATTGTAATGTTCGGCAACGAGAAAGGGGTCAGTAATGCTCCGGTTCCTAATATTAATACTCGATAAATGAGAAGAAGAGTTAGTCTTAAGGACACTATTAATAACCTTCCAAGTATTCTTAATATTGTTTTTTTCCTTTTCAAATTGTTGAGAATAATACCTCTGTTTGGCAGAACGCAAAATTGCAGCTCACACTAGGCCTATTAATGCAAAACCGTGGAGATGCAGCAAATTTTCTAACCCCTGCGCGCACACACACTGACTGGGGATTAGACTTGATATCAAGTCTGAGATTGCGGTTATTTCTCTGCATCAGCCACACAAAATTACCCCCTGCAGAATGGCTATCACGCGGTCTAACTCGCAATCTCAGACTTGACCCCTTGTGTATACGGGATATTCATAACTGACATTTACATAACAACACTATGCCAGAGAGATGGCCAATCAGGAGGCCACAAAACTCCTGTTGGTTGTGTCTATTCCCATCAGGTTATAATCACTTCAGCATTTTCTGTCAAATCGATAGAGTCATTGTTTTTTTGTTTTTTTATAGTGCTTTGTACGTATGCTATTTCTAATTTATACATAAAATAATACTAGATGTATTCTTAAAATATTGAAAAATAAACATAACAAATAATCTGATTCCTACTAGACGAAAAGCTGTACGTTCCCTTTACTTGAATGGAATCGTCTAATAATTTTCCCAACGTTTTTTATTTATTTTGAATTTAAAAACTAGAATCACTTTGGGTTTTTGGTTTCCAAACTGCAAGTCGAATCACTGAGCAGAGGCAGATTAGTTACATGTGATTCAATGTTGTATTTCTGTACTATATCCCGTGGTATAAACGGTCCAGTTTGAATGTGCATTTTATGGACGGCTTCTGAGATTCTGACCAATCAGAGTGTTCCGTCCACTTTTGGACAAATTCGCCATAGGTAGGGTGTGTAAAAACCGAAAAACAATGTTCCCAAGTCTGTGATCGTAAGTTAAAGACGGAGATAAGAATCCACAAGAGGGCGCTATTTCAGGCAATTATGTAATGGCTATCAGGTAGACTAAAAACCACGAGCACAGACTTGGAACCAAGTCTAACTGGGGATAGAAAATATAACTCGATGCTGCATGCATGCAACCAACACATGCCCACACGACACAGGTACGACGAATAGAGCTCATTAATTATGCGGCTGACCCTTCGGTGGCCTTTCAGTAGTCAACCGCAAACGGCCACCTCCTCTACAAATGCAAAGCCTGATTAGGAACGAGTATTTCAAAGGCCGTCTACGCTGAAACGCATGAGGGCGATATTCAAATATCTATTCAGGGAAATTTGCAAGCCTGGACCGTGCCTGAATATTCTACTGATTTCATGCAAATATGTAATCGGTTTTTCACTATTTTCTCGTGACCCAGATAGCCGATCGATCTCACACTTCTACAGGTTTGTCAGTTTATGTATATGGTGGATTACATAAAGATATTACACTGCCAGCGACTATTTTTTTAGCAAAAACCAATTCTGTAATGTTCCTTTAAGTTCATATAATCATGGAGATAGAATCGAGAGAAGTTAATGCAAAATTATATGACTTTCAACTTCCAGACTACAACTAATCCTTTCAGAGCGGCCTTGCGAATAAACGAATTCGCATGCAGAGTGGTTTTTTTGAAGCAACACGCCCGAGCGTAAACGAAAACATTTTGTTTGCGATCGTATTTATCACTTTCTGAATTCCCAATGATGTCAGGGGTTCTCCCAATATTATTGATTGCGCAGTCTGCGAATTAATCTAGTGACGTCATTGATCCAGAAGTCTCCCCGCCAGTCTCCCCGCCAGTCTCCCAAGCCCGCTCTCGTTAGCTAGCTCTCGGTAGCACGCTCACACCGGATTGGTCACACGGAGAAGCAGGGCGGAGATAGCAGCGTGAGTGGTGGGCTCTTTGTGACCAATCCGGTGCGAGCGGGCCACCGAGACCGGGCTACAGAGAGTGAGCTGCCAGACACTGATGTTTAATGCAATAGCAACTGGCCAATCAGAACCAGGGAGCACAACGAAAACAACTTTTGTTTGCGATGCAGGATACCGACTCTATTCGAAGCCAATACATCAATTCTTCAATTAAATTAAAAGTTTGATTAGTCACGTTAAAAGGTACATGAAATTCCTTTTCCTCGTGTGAAAAGTGTATTTAAAAATAAAAATGATAAAATAGATTTAGCTGTTGCAAACTGCTTACCAACCAAAAGGACCTGTGGTATAAATGCAGAAATATAAGTTAGTGGCCTGACGTTTCGACCCGAGCAGAGTCTTTCTCGGGCCTTCGAGAAAGACTCTGCTAGGGTCGAAACGTCAGGCCACTAACTTATGTTTTAAAAATAAAAAATAAATAATAATAAAACCACACACACACCACTCAATAATAACAATAATAGGTGTTTAAAATGATTACAGATCAAACACAGAGAGGAGACAGTGCCACAATAAAAACCCACAACAGACATTAGCAATGTAAAAATACAGGCTACATACACAAGTTCACCTCCATTCCTAAGTTAAAAACTCTCTCCTGTGACTTATGATAAACATTCGAGTTGCACTGGGTATAAAAGAAAACTTATGGCGGTTTGTCCGCAAAATTATGCGATTGTAAAACTCCTCATGAAATAAATTAAAAGGGTTTACACATAGTCGTTCCCTCAAGTAAGTTATAATAACTTCTTAGTTCGATTTTGTTTCAGGTGATTTTTCACTGAGGCACATTTACACCAAATGAGTTTGTAGTAAAAGAAAAATAACCAGGAATGCATACTTTCTGATACTCATGCCGTATGGTGCAGCCGACAGGGACTAGACTACGGGTGCAGCAGGATGATCTATCGCTGGGGGAATGTGTCGTGAACGTACCTCACGTGGGTGTACGCCGTCCATACCTACCCGGTGAAAAGTGCGACTGGCTGATTAGTCCGGCAGCCAAAAGGCACTTTTTATCTGAACCTTGCAGCGGAGGATATATAACAGGTTTTGATTGATCCATGTTCAGTAGACCTTGTACAAACATAATCTGCATAATGACACACTGTGAAGTCTGGGCTATTCGAGATATAGGCGGAATATACAACGCACAAAATGTAGTAAAATCCATTATAAATAGGAGCAGTTTGGGCCATGACAAGATTTGTCGAAGAAGCAATATTTTGTTTTTTCGAAGAACTACAAGCTGACACACGATAAACGCCGGACTCCCGAAGCATATTAAAAATGTGGGGTGCAAATAACGTAAGACGTATTTTTTCAAGACTTGCCCTACTTTTCAGTAGCGATCGACGCCCTTGGGTCGCTGTCTTTCGATAACAAAAATGTCCATACTTTACCCTCGTTCTCACCACTTACTTCAAAGGGTTTAACATTTAAGAGTAATTTTACTTAAGTACAATGACATATATTTTGAAAATACTTGTCAGGATAAAAAAAATAGACTTTTAAGAAACAGTACACAGACCGGGCCTTTCGACCGGGCAGATCGACCGAGCCGTTCGGCCGTGCCGTTCAAAAGACCGTGCAGGCGTGCAGCCGGGCCGTTCGACCAGGCAGTGCGGTCGGGCAGTTCCGTTCGGCCGGGCCGTACTCCGTATTCTGATTATTTTCCATTTGCAGTAAGTGAATGTTTGACAGAATTGGGTTAACTTCTGGTCCTTGCTTTATATGAAAAAGCCTTCAAGTATTAGTTGCGATAATCGTAAAACCCTTCCACACCCATTCCCCGACGGTCGCACACCGGAGGGTTACGAGCCAACACAGCTACAAAATATCTGTAATTACAATTTCGAAAAATTTTGCCAGACAAGTCACCAGATTTGGAAAATTTGTACCACTTTCAAATATTATGACACACATGCGGATATTTTGTACATGTGTTGTCTAGTAATCCTCCGGTCTGCGACCGTCCCCGTCCGGTCGGATTATCACAACTATCAAGTAAAGACAATTTGGCGGGTTGTGCTCTTTATTTTTGATTATTTCCCATTATCGCAAAGTGAATGTTTGACAAAATTAGGTTTAATTCTGGTCCTTGCTACATTAGCCTGCATATTATTATATATATATATATCTTAAATTTTGAAGTCTTGATTAGCGCTCTTCACCGGTGTGTTCTATGCGGTTTTGTTTTTTAAGACATAATTTCTCGTAATAATGAGGTTTGTTCATGTTTCCAGTAGCTAGACTCGAGATAATGGAAATACTAGATTTTATGTTCATCGGCAGTACATTTATTACCCGTAAGTGCGGGCGAATGGACAGATCATGTGTTGGTCCAAGCTTTGATAATAAATATTATTTAAAATTTTAATTTTCTACCAGCAGACATTCATTATTTATTTTGTGGAGTTGTTTCCCATTTTGAAGTATTTTTATGTAACTGATTATAACTTACAGCCAGGGATTCTACAAACTAAGTGATATATAATCTGATGGTAAGCTTAGTCAGGGTTTTATCAACTTCAATGATAATGTGGGCCATTCAGTGGTCTCAAACAAAATAAAAATGTTCAATAAAGATTATAATAATAATCTTGGTATCATACAATCATGTACTACGTCAGAGCATTTCATTACTGATCTTTACTACACTAACTATGGGCATGTGGCCTTAACCCTGGCCCTCAACAAAGTAAAAGTACAGTGCTCTTGAACGGCACTATTGTCAGATACTGCGTGTTTATATTATTATCATAACAGTGTTTTTTCGGTCTTTAATTAAACGCATATGTTATTGCCTTAACAAACAATAACTGGAATTAGTCATGTAAAAATTGTTAGCCTTTTCAAAATAAGATTTATTTGTGATCGAGCAGTTCACAAATTGTGGAAGAAAAGGGTAAACGAAAAATTTGCGATCGTATTTCTCATCTTTGGAATTCCCAATGATGTAAGGGGATTTTCCCCAATTGATTGCGAAACATAAACCGGCCATTCTGTTATCTTACGTTATTTAGTGCAGACGTTGCGCAATCATACATGAAATAATTGACTGGATTATAATGGTGAAATGTAAACAATTTTCTCACAAAGAACCCCTAAAGTATCACTATGGAGATAGGATTGAACAGAAGTTTAAATCTGGGAGCGTTAAACAGGTATGGGACGGTATGAAGAAGATGTCCGGTTATGCTAGGAGCAGTGTCAAGGTTATCAATCCGGTGGATGCCACAACTTTTGCCAATGACTTGAACAATTTCTTCATTCGTTTTGAGCAACACGACTTCACATTAGCCAGAAATAATTTATCAGGACATGTTAGAAATTCGGTAACGGAGGAGGATACTATTGAGTTAAATCTCTCTGAAGTTAAAAAATCCCTTAAAAATGTTAAATGTGGCAAGGCAGTTGGGCCAGATGGGATTGGCAGTAAAATTCTAAAAACTTGTTATAGGGAACTTGCCCCAGTTTTTCACTCCTTATTTCAATGGTCTCTGGATATTCAAGTGGTTCCAAAGCTATGGAAATCCTCTGTTGTCATTCCGATATCCAAAATACCCAAACCAGTTGCTATGAACGATTATAGACCCATAGCACTTACTGCGATTCCTATGAAGTGTTTTGAGCAGATTATTAAATGTATGCTTTTGGCACAAACCAAAGATATTATCGACCCATATCAGTTTGCTTATAGAGCAAAACGAGGTGTAGAAGATGCTGTCATTACCTTACTGCACAAAACGTATGCTCATCTTGAAACTACAGCATCTTATGCTAGAGTTCTCTTTTTAGATCCGTCATCTGTGTTTAACACCATACAGGCTCATGTGTTGATGGATAAATTGCATAGCTTGAATGTAAACCCTATACTTAACTTGTGGCTTATGGATTTTTTAACTGGAGTGGTAGACAGCAGAGAGTTCGTTACAGTAATATTTTATCTGACGTCACCGTGTGTAATACTGGTACCCCACAGGGATGTGTTTTATCACCCACATTGTTTACTTTATATTCCAATGATTTTAAATGTACAGACGCACCCTCCTGTTTTGCTGTAAAATATGCCGATGATACTTGTCTTGTTGGATTAATTTCAAACAATAATGTCAGTGCTTATAAGGACAATGTGAATAACTTTGTTACATGGTGCAAAAACAACTACCTTACCCTCAATGCGGCGAAATGTAAGGAAATCATATTGGACTTCAGAAAAAAGAGAAGCAATCACGAGTCATTAAAAATCATGAATGCTGATGTTGATGTCGTGTCTGAATACAAATACCTGGGTGTTTATATTGATGACAAACTGAACTGGAAATTTAATACTGGAAAAATCAGTGCTAAATGCAATCAACGTCTGTATTTTCTTAGGCGCATGAAATCTTTTAATGTGGGTAGGGATATTTTATACTTGTTTTATCAGGCGGTTATTCAATCTGTTTTATCCTTCTGTAGTGTAGTATGGTACAGTGGTTTGTCTTTTGATAACATTAGAAAATTAAATCGTATTATCAAATCTGCTAGCAGGTTGGTTGGTGCTGATGTTAAACAGTTAAATTCCTTGTGCAATAGTGCCATGGAGAAGAAATTCCTAACTATTGTGTCTGAGAATGATCACCCTCTTCACTCTAGTGTTACTTTTAATAGATCGGGTAGAATAAGAAGCACTCGGGTGAATACAAATCGTTTCAGGAATTCCTTTCTCCCATCAGCCATTAGACAGTACAACAACTCTTTTTTTAGATAGGTTTGTAAGGGGGGGGGGGGGGGGCGTGTGGGGATGTATATATATATTTTCTATTTTTCTACTTTTAAACTGCTTTGAATGTTGTTAGTTTTAATTACCTACTTTGATTGTATCTATATGATTGTTTTCTATGTCTGCATTTTGTGGCTATTTTTAATGTGTGTTTTTTATGACTGGGAAAGCACTTTTCATGTTTACATGATGAATGAATAAATCAAATCAAATCAAATCAAATCAAATCACAAACAATGAAGGTCACATGGGTTATTCGAGAAATGCCCAATGCGAACGTTACAAAGGCACTTCACAGCACAAAGGCCTTGTAGAATTACTACGAAAAGGTAAAACTACAACAGCAAAACATTTATTTATTTATTTATTTATTTATTCCTTATCTTTTATCAGGGTAACCCGTTCACAAACAATGCGGTCTCCCACGGGGCCCTGAGTATACACAATTTATAAAAATATAAATACATAAAAACAAGTACCGGTCGGTATTTCTATACAACAAACCAAGTAAAAGAAAATAAGCAAAACAACAACACAAAATGAATCGAAAAGAAAGTAGAAATCGGTGATTAAAACTACAGCACATTATATATTAACCTAACACGTTAGCTTTAAGCAGGGATTTAAAAGAAGCAATTGTAGAGGCAGATCTGGTAGTTTTACTTAAGCTGTTCCAGACAATAATCCCGGTGACAAGTGGACTATGTTTTAAGCACTCAGTTTTATATTTAGGAATGGCAAGTGTGTCATTGTTCGCTTGTCTAGTTGTATAATGATGCACATTAGATACCTTGACGGCATCTTCTGAGAGGTAAAAGGGAGCAAGATTGTTAGTACATTTGTACATGAGCACTGCTCGCAGATACATAAACCGCTTTTGTAAAGGCATCCAGCCTAATGTATTAAATAGGTCACTGGACGGAGTATCATACCCTTTACTTAGAATTAATCTGGCAGCACGCTTTTGTAGTTTGAACAGCTTTTCCGTGTGCATGTGAAACCTTTCGGACCAGATTTGTGAGCAATAATCAAAGTGGGGTAGAATAAATGCATTATAAAGCAATTTGATAGAGCCAGCTGGAATATACGGTCTCACACGGCGAAGCATACCCAACTTAGCTTGTACAGTACTCACAACCTTGTCTATCTGATCAGTCCATTTCAACTCATCGTCAATAATAACTCCAAGACACTTAGTTTTATGGACTCGTTTAAGTACAGTGCCATTTACTTCCACTCTTAAGTCAGTAATGTCGTTAATTTTGACTCTAGATCCTATAATCATCACATTGGTTTTATCGTAGTTTAAGACAAGACGATTTGTATTCAACCAGCAAGAGATCTGCGTCAAAGCAAGTGATAATTTTTGTTGAACTTCAGCAGTCGTTTTGCCACTGACTGTTAGAGTTGTATCATCAGCAAACATGTCAACTACACCATTACTGACTGAGGAAGGCATTGAATTAACATAAATAGAAAACAATAGCGGGCCGAGGATAGAACCTTGTGGTACACCATTAACAACATTCTGAGGTTTAGAAGAAGCTTTGTCTACGTAAACTCTTTGCGTACGACCTGACAAGTAACTTTTAAACCACTTTAAAGTACCCGCTGAACAGCCAAGCGAACTTAATTTAATGAGAAGGATGTCGTGGTTAATTGTGTCAAAGGCTTTTCGCAGGTCTATGAAAGCTACACCAGTTAGATCGCCACCATCAACATTTCTGCTCCACTGGTTGACCAGTTTGGCAAGAATGGTTGTTGTAGAGTGCATTGGACGAAATCCTTATTGATTCGGGTGCATGAGTTTACGTTCATTGATATACTCATACAACTGATTACAGACAGCACGTTCTAAGATCTTACAAACTATTGGCAAGATCGAAATAGGGCGATAGTTTCCTACGTCAGATTTATCGCCAGATTTGAAGATTGGTATTACTTTAGCACTCTTCATTCCTTCAGGAACATACCCATGCTCAATAGACAGATTAATGATTTTTGTCAGCGAATACATGATGGCAGGGGAAGCAATTTTTAACAGGCGACAGCTGATTTGATCATCCCCTGTAGATTTGCTAACATTCACACTATTGATAGTTTTCTCAACGAAAGCAGGTGAAATAGGCCTGAGATTAAACACACACCCATTATTAATAGCTTCCTCAGTGTACATATTATTGCTATCGGGTGTCATGACAGGCAAATCTTTTGTAACGTTGCGAGCACAGTTCACAAAGTAATCATTAAAAACATCGGCAATCTGACCACTCTCGCTTCCCAACTTGTAATGTAAACAAAGAATGGTATTGCTCCATGGGGGCCCATCAGGCATGGGTAATTTGATAAGCATAACATATTCAGATGGGGACTTAGATAAACCCAAGTGGTATGAAAAATGAGATTAAACTGGGATCTTTCTTGAAATGTATATTCGTAAAATAGTTTCAAATTGGTTAATTTGTACGATAACAAGTTACAACTGCAGTACAGTCCGTAGACTAAAATTAATAAGTAAAGTTCAGAGTAAAAGTTTCAATAGAAAAAGTACACATTGTATACATAAACTAATAATGCATATTGTTATCAATAATGGAAGTCAAATAGTGCCAGGGTTAAAGAGGTGAGCCCTTGTTTCACAAGCCCCGTGAATATTTGTTGGTAACCTTAATATCTGTCGACTGCCACATAAATATCTGGCGGCCGCCACAAGTACTGTAATTATCTGTCGGCCGCCACTTATAATATCGCAGCTGCCACATACAATTCCCATATTTATGATAGACTTATGTGCAAACAGGGATTCTTCGATATGCCAGCCAATCTTACATCCAAAGTTGTGTCTTTTTAGATTACGAATGAGAACAATAAGATCTCAATAAATTCAATTCGGTGAATGGCTACATCGAGCACAATTTGAGCGCAAACATGACGGCGGCAGATCTGTTGACGTCTACTACTACTATGGCCGAGCCACTACCTATCCAAGGTAAACCCAATGTTTACTTACTGTTGTTTAGTTATGAACATAATAGTAAACTGGACTTAAATTTTTGTTGCATAACAAAAACGAGGTGTTCGGCATGATATTAAAATGTTGGTCGTAATACATCCCAGCTGTCGTATTCGTAATTTTTAAAAAGCCACCACTTGTCAAGTAATGGACAAAATATATGACAAGTACTGTACACAAAGTAAATTGCGACGTTTTTTGTAAACGATGATATTTACATAAATCTTACAATTTTCATCGCCGTGTCTGAGAGACATACTCAGCGGGCCTAGAGCGCCTTCGGCAGGCATGGTCACGTCGATCAACGTGCCGTCGGTCTCGATGTTTGATGAGAAGCGAACCAATTTCAATTTTTTTCAGATTGATTTTAAGTCAGTTATTAAACGTCATACATTATTTCTAAATCAGGTGGACATCTCAGTGAGAACTCGTCTTCTGTTCTTTGTGCAGTTTATTCGCAAGGCATCTAAACAAGACAAGGGGAGACTATAAACAAACATTTTTTAAAACATTTTTTGGTGTGGCTTTTTTTTTTTCAGCAACCCTGTGTGAGCTACCACTAGTGCACCAACTAAGTTCACTAATCATTTGTCCTTGCTTTTGTACATGATGTAAATTTATTTAAGCTTTCTTCGGTTTTTTTTTAAAGGTATGATATTTGCAATACAAGTCCTTTTATTCCAACTTGCACTTTGTTTTATTGCATTTATATTAGTACATTTTGGTCTTGAGTTGTCCCAACTGGGTTGCCGTACTCTGTTTTAAAATATATATTTTGGTATCTGCGCAGATGTCAAAATTTAGTTTTTAGCTTGACCGTTTACGTTCAGGTAATAGGTCTAAGACATTTCCATAGACAGTAAAGCCTGGTTATTTTGATAAACTTATAATTTTGAGTCTCTTTTCAGTAACCGATGGGACCCGGTTGAACAAGACAAAAGAATTTGGTACCAAAATATTATGTTACCTTATACTTTTTAATTTTTCAAATTTCAGGTGTAGCACTCTCTGTGACCTACCGTTGTTTCAAGTTAAAGTTTTGGAGGATTCCACCAGGCAGTACTTGACGGGAAACTCGAACAGTAATTAACATCCTGGTGATGTTGTTACCAGGCCAGATTTAAGTGTGTTGGTGTAATATGGTGTCCTGTCCAAGAATGCTGCAGCCAGAGTTGCAGTCTATCTGTCACTTCGCTAAACATGGATGAATTCTGCGTTCTTGTGAAAGTACCATGACAGTTCTTTGCTGTTGTATCATCATATGGACACCGTATTCAGCTGGAACTTTCACATGTGACTTTATTGTATATTTCTTTATAATTTTGCCTAGAAATAAGCCTTACATAGACAAAAACCAATCTATGAGCCTACTTTTTATTTAGGTCATTTGTTATTTATATGTTGTAAACATGTACCGTTGGGTACTGCCTAATTTTTGGTTTATTACAGGTATTATAGGGGATATGTACAGCCAACAAAAATAGTCACAAAAACATTAATTGATCTTGTGTTATTAACCTTTTACTTGAAATAACAAGCCTGTGGAAATATTTGTGAGTCAGAAAAAAATAGTGAGAAACCATGCTCATTATTTTGGGTTCTAACAACCGAAGTCAGCTATAGTGCGTTTGTTTTAAGGTTTTCCGATACAGTTTTCTTGATTATGAATTAATATTTCACAGAAAAAAGGGTTCCAGTGTGAACTGCAGAACATTTTTAATTCTGTATAATGACTTTAAAATAAAGAAAAAGCACATTCATTGTTGATTTAAGATAAAGAAAAAGCCATGTTCATTGCTTTACGTGGTTTCAACTTAGATGGTTTATTAAGGTCTCCGAATTGCCAGGGCGTCCTTGAAGTTGCTTTTAATTATACTTAGCATTAATATTTGAATGCTCAATTAAATTAATTTGTACTGGTTTACATGGGTATGTGTGTGAGCAATTCATGCAGCTGGAAGAAAAAACTTAAAATAAATAATGTTTCAATAAACAAGAAAACAAATGTTACCGTGTTGTCATTAATGGTGGTAAATAATTATTGAAATAAAATTAACTGACCATCCATAGGTTCCCTCGAGAGAAGGGTAAAACAAAACTATCTATAATTTGTTTATTATTTTTGTTTATTATTTTTTATTATGGGCTTGGGCGGTGGGTGGAATGCACCAAACAATTTGTGAGCCAGATGAGAGAAAGCCAAAGAGAAAAATTGTAACAATTATGGTTTTTCCTTCTCAATAATCTAGATGACCGGTGTAAAAGTTTTTCAAACAAAACAAACGAAAACTTTTATTCTAAACAACAACGAAATAATTTATAGCAACGCCTCGTGTGTTTTCACAAGATAGTCGGGCACCTCAATGTTTACCCAACACCGCATTCAGTTCGAAGTAAGGCATGTAAGGAGCAAGACCATTTTGCCTAGCGTTTTCTTACGCAGCAGCTGATTATTTTTTTTTATTATTATTATTTTATTTGCCATAACAGTACAAAACAAAATACAAGACAATATACCCCGAGATGGGCAATGGAAAAGTACAAAAGCAAATTCATACTATGATCCGTTGATCTGTTGCCCCACATCTGGGGTACACAATGAAATAAATATAGATTTAAACATATAATATAGTACACGCAATAATAAAAGCAGATAATTATACAAAACCAATAATAAATAAATAATAAATAACTAATTTATAAAACGAAAATAAATGAGTAAAATAACAGTAAAAGTAAAGATAAACAAATAAAGAAGTATGTATATATAAATAAATAAATAAATAAACTTGTAAATAAATAAATAAATAAACTTGTTAATAAATAAAAACGATTTAAATAAAAACGATTTAAAATATTGCACAAGTGAATGGGCTATAGCAGGCTATTAAAAGGGTGGACTAAACCCCAAACAAGTCCCAACACTAGAGCCACACTCCCCTCCCCGGAGAATTATACATGTATAAATAAATAAAAATGAGAACAAATAAAATAGTATAAAATTTACAAGTAAGAAAGAGTAACACAAAAATACGGACAGAAAGCCCTGCCCAAACTGAAGAAAAATAATAAAAACTATTCAAGTTGATTCATGAGATTGGCAGACAGAATATCTAAGTGATTTGAGGAAGCTGTGGAAGGGCAATAGCAGTAGGGAATTACGAATGTTTTCTGGTAAACTAGACCAAAGTCTGGGGAAAAGATGAGAAGCAGACAAATGCAAAGCATCGGTTCTAGCATACAGGTGTTTGAAGGTGAGAACGTCAGGATATCTATGGTTGACAGAAATGATGCCAGCCACATCACAATGAATAAGGTTAAACTTACACTTAATGATAAAATACAAAACAGAAAAATTACGACGAATTGACAGAGACGACCAATTAAGGGACTTAAGTCTATCGGGGTAAGACATCTCACCCATCCTCTGCCCAAGAATAAATCGAGTAGCACGTTTTTGTACCCGTTCAAGGGCATGAGTCTGGAGAGATGTATGAGGGAGCCATGCTGGCATACCATATTCTAAAATAGGGAGAACTAGAGATTTATAAAGACAGAACTTGGCTGAAACAGAAGAATTGAAAGCAATGGTCTTAATGAGGCCCAATGTTCTATTGGCACTTGAAACAACATTCTTGATATGGTTAGTCCAAGAGAGCTGAGCATTCAGAGTGACTCCAAGGTATTTGACAGAGGTTGTGGGTTGCAAGGGAAAACCTGAAAGAGTGTAAACAGGGGGGTTGAGAGAGTGTTTACGGGAAATATGCATGATTTTGGACTTTGTAGGGTTGAACGTCATACCATTGGAGACACTCCAAGTGCTCAGCTCATCAAGGTCATGCTGGAGGGAGCTTACATCTAAACAGGAACGGATTGGACGATAAATTATTACATCATCAGCGAAAAGAACACAATTAGAACTGAGGTTGTAAGATATATCATTGATGAAAAAAATTGAATAACAGAGGCCCAAGAACACTACCTTGAGGAACACCAGAGCTAACTACGGACCATGAGGAGTTCATACCTACAAATGTGACTCTTTGTTGACGATCAACCAGAAAATCTTTAATCCAACTCCAGAGAGAGCCACGGATGTTAAAATTACTAGCAAGTTTACGTACAAGTATATGATGGGGCATACGGTCAAAAGCTTTACTCATATCCAAGAATACTGCATCAATCCTTGGGGACTACGCTTATCTAAAGTGGTAGCCCATGAATGATACACATTCATAAGTTGGGTGACACAAGATTTGTGAGGAACAAAACCTGGCTGCTTATCAGACATTCATAAATACCCCAGACAGTTTCGCTATTCCTATTGGTGGAGAGCACGTCACGTGGGTGTGTTTAAACCGCTGATAAAGACATAGCTGGAGCTGTTTAAGACCGGTTGTTTTCGGATAGCATTTGTGCGGGTTAGCCCACAACCTCGTTCTCGGGGTGATCGATCTCGCCGCGCCATTTTAGTCCATGGATACGAGGATGCATTACTACGCGCACCAATGCATATCCGAAAACTGTCTCATAAAAATGCACCACACGTACAGAGCTCAAGGACGTCGGAAAACATAAGTTTTTACAGAGTTTCCTACTTTATTACGCCTTTTAACCAAAAGGGCATTTATGAATGGGAATAAAAGGGTAGCGACTCGTTCTTAAACGGCCGTTTAAAACCTTGCAGGGTCGTGGCCGTGCGATAAAGGCCCTCGCCTTCGGCTCGGGCCTTTATCGCACGGCCACGACCCTGCCGGTTTTAAACGGCCGTTTAAGAACTCGTCGCTACCCTTTTATTTAGAATTTAAATGATCTTTAACAACATTAGATAACAGTCTCTCCATGATCTTGCTAACGAGAGAAATGAGAGCAATAGGCCTATAGTTACTAAGAAGGGAACGGTCACCAGTTTTAAACACGGGGGTAATATTGGCAAGCTTCCAACCACGGGGAAGGCGTCCACAGGCAATGGAATCATTGAAGATCCTAGAGAGCTGGAGAGATAGTAGAAACTGTGTTACGCAAGAATTTAGCGCTGATTCCATCTAACCCAGGAGCCTTCCCCAGAGGTAAAGAAGATAAGGTACGCTGAATATCATCAACTGAGAAGTTAACACTAGAAGTATGTTTAAAAGACAATGGGGTGGGTGATCGTTTCCTGCTTCGAACAAAGGCCCAAAAACGTTTTTTGTTGTCCTTGGATGAAAACATGTTATTAACAAAGCCTTGCAAGTGCAATATTTTAGCTGATTACGTACAAGTTTATAAGAGTTCCAATCAGCAAAAGATCCAGAGCGCTTAGCCTTGGAAAACAGTTTACGCTTTACTGAGCACAAATGTTTCAGGTCAGCATCAACCCATGGAGAATTGTTCCTTTTCCTTGTCCGCTTTATAGAACCAGGAATGGCGTCTTTGACAGCAGCATTAATCAGGTCCAAAACACCTTCCCAAGAAGAGTCGATGTCATCGTTGTCAACAACAAGATCCCAGGGAGCATATTGGGGGAGAGCGTTGAGATGAGTGATGGAATCAGGATTGTAAGACAAAAACTGTCTAACAACAGAGGGATGCGGGGGAGAAGTATTCAGACGAGTGACGAACTGAACGGCAAGATGATCGCTGGTAACAGGGTTGGGAACAGTCTCAACGGATACGAAGTTTATGCGGAGAACTACTGAAGACCAAATCGATGGTGGACCCAGAAGAAATGGTATCATCACTACATGGGGGACGGGTGATGTCTGTGACAAGCTGAAATAGGTTTAACGAGTCGGCAAATTCATACAAATGAGAGCGGTTCGGAGAGTCGGCTACTGCAGGATTACAGTCAATGTTGAAATCTCCCATGAGAATAATACAGTCAAATTTGGGAAGAAAGTGACCACGGCGTTGAGATCATCCCAAAACGAAGTAGTTGCGCAGGGAGGGCGATATAATGTGCCAAGAAGACATCTTCCACGATGACAGGATAAGGACACCCACAAGAGTTCAAGCTCAGGGGAGTCAAACTCGGCATGGTGGACAGGATGGATGTTTGCTTTGACTGCAGTCAAGATGCCACCACCGCGAGAGGGACGGTCCTTGCGGAAGATCAAGTAGTCGTCAGGGAGTCCCAAGATGGCGTCCGAATCATGCTCCTTGAGCCAAGTCTCTGTGAGTGCCAGGATGTCAGGCGGGGTCGAAGAGGCGATAGACGTGGCAAGATCCAAACCCTTGTTTCGGACACTACGGGCATTAAATAACAGCCCAGATAGGTGACTAGGGGATGCGGTTGGGAGTGATGGAGTGTTATCTGAGATACTTGGAAGTCTTCTAGAGAGCGAAGCTGGATTGTTTGGAATGTCAACTGACGGATGAGAGGAATTTGGCAAATCGGCAAATGCTTCTTGGAGTGAAGTGTCACTGCATGATGAGAATGGCAGTGATGCAGTAAAACAGCTTGGACAGAATGTGCATTTTATTGACGGCTTCTGAGAATCTGACCAATCAGAGTGTTCCGTCCACTTTTGGACAAATTCGCCTTAGGTAGGGTGTGTACAAACCGAAAAACAATGTTCCCAAGTCTGTGATCGTAGGTTAAAGACGGAGGTAAATGCACAAGAGGGCGCTATTTCAGGCAATTATGTATTGGCTATCAGGTAGACTAAAAACCACGAGCACAGACTTGGAACCAAGTCTAACTGGGGATAAAAAATATAACCAACACGCATGCAACCAACACATGCCCACACGTACACAGGTACGACGAATAGAGCTCATTATTTATGCGGCTGACCCTTCGGTGGCCTTTCAGTAGTCAACCGCAAACGGCCACCTCCTCTACAAATGCAAAGCCCGATTAGAAACGAGTATTTCAAAGGCCGTCTACGCTGAAACGCATGAGGGCGATATTCAAATATCTATTCAGGGAAATTTGCAAGCCTGGACCGTGCCTGAATATTCTACTGATTTCATGCAAATATGTAATCGGTTTTTCACTATTTTCTCGTGACCCAGATAGCCGATCGATCTCAAACTTCTACAGGTTTGTCAGTTTATGTATATGGTGGATTACATAAAGATATTACACTGCCATCAGCGACTATTTGTTTAGCAAAAACCAATTCTGTAATGTTCCTTTAAGTTCATATAATCATGGAGATAAAATCGAGAGAAGTTAATGCAAAATTATATGACTTTCAACTTCCAGACTACAACGAATCCTTTCAGAGCGGCCTTGCGAATAAACGAATTCGCATGCAGAGTGGTTTTTTTGAAGCAACACGCCCGAGCGTAAACGAAAACATTTTGTTTGCGATCGTATTTATCACTTTCTGAATTCCCAATGATGTAAGGGGTTCTCCCAATATTATTGATTGCGCAGTCTGCGAATTAATCTAGTGACGTCATTGATCCAGAAGTCTCCCCGCCAGTCTCCCCGCCAGTCTCCCAAGCCCGCTCTCGTTAGCTAGCTCTCGGTAGCACGCTCACACCGGATTGGTCACACGGAGAAGCAGGGCGGAGATAGCAGCGTGAGTGGCGGGCTCTTTGTGACCAATCCGGTGCGAGCGGGCCACCGAGACCGGGCTACAGAGAGTGAGCTGCCAGACACTGATGTTTAATGCAATAGCAACTGGCCAATCAGAACCAGGGAGCACAACGAAAACAACTTTTGTTTGCGATGCAGGATACCGACTCTATTCGAAGCCAATACATCAATTCTTCAATTAAATTAAAAGTTTGATTAGTCACGTTAAAAGGTACATGAAATTCCTTTTCCTCGTGTGAAAAGTGTATTTAAAAATAAAAATGATAAAATAGAATTAGCTGTTGCAAACTGCTTACCAACCAAAAGGACCTGTGGTATAAATGCAGAAATATAAGTTAGTGGCCTGACGTTTCGACCCTAGCAGAGTCTTTCTCGGGCCTTCGAGAAAGACTCTGCTAGGGTCGAAACGTCAGGCCACTAACTTATTTTAAAAAAAACAAAAACAAAAAAACACACACACCACTCAATAATAACAATAATAGGTGTTTAAAATGATTACAGATCAAACACAGAGAGGAGACAGTGCCACAATAAAAACCCACAACAGACATTAGCAATGTAAAAATACAGACTACATACACAAGTTCACCTCCACTTCCTAAGTTAAAAACTCTCTCCTGTGACTTATAATAAACATTCGAGTTGCACTGGGTATAAAAGAAAACTTATGGCGGTTTGTCCGCAAAATTATGCGATTGTAAAACTCCTCATGAAATAAATTAAAAGGTTTTACACATAGTCGTTCCCTCAAGTAAGTTATAATAACTTCTTAGTTCGATTTTGTTTCAGGTGATTTTTCACTGAGGCACATTTACACCAAATGAGTTTGTAGTAAAAGAAAAATAACCAGGAATGCATACTTTCTGATACTCATGCCGTATGGTGCAGCCGACAGGGACTAGACTACGGGTGCAGCAGGATGATCTATCGCTGGGGGAATGTGTCGTGAACGTACCTCACGTGGGTGTACGCCGTCCATACCTACCCGGTGAAAAGTGCGACTGGCTGATTAGTCCGGCAGCCAAAAGGCACTTTTTACCTGAACCTTGCAGCGGAGGATATATAACAGGTTTTGATTGATCCATGTTCAGTAGACCTTGTACAAACAGAATCTGCATGATGACACACTGTGAAGTTTGGGCAATTCGAGATATAGGCGGAATATTCCTCCAATTTTACAATCCAGAATAGTCATGATATCAGGTGGAATCTGCAAAAAAAACATTATATATCCAACAAAACGTGGTTCACCCCTTTGGTTCACCCCTTTAGATAGTAATCATTATACCGGCACGGCTCACATGCACACTGGACTGCTCTACGGAACGCTGCACCCAGCAAGTTATACACGGTCTATGGAGGGATTCAGAAGTAGGATCGGAGACAGCAATGTGACTTTGAGGTAATTTTCTCTAACTTTAATCTCTGTTTACTAATCCTTAATAGGCCTACTTGGTCACCCACATTTCATTTTAAACTTCACTGGTCGCTGTCTTTCGATAACAAAAATGTCCATACTTTACCCTCGTTCTCACCACTTACTTCAAAGGGTTTAACATTTAAGAGTAATTTCACTTAAGTACAATGACATAAATTTTGAAAATACTTGTCAGGATAAACAAAAATAGACTTTTAAGAATCAGTACACAGACCGGGCCTTTCGACCGGGCAGATCGACCGAGCCGTTCGGCCGTGCCGTTCAAAAGACCGTGCAGGCGTGCAGCCGGGCCGTTCGAACAGGCAGTGCGGTCGGGCCGTTCCGTTCGGCCGGGCCGTGCTCCGTATTCTGATTATTTTCCATTTGCACTAAGTGAATGTTTGACAGAATTGGGTTAACTTCTGGTCCTTGCTTTATATGAAAAAGCCTTCAAGTAATTAGTTGCGATAATCGTAAAATCCTTCCACACCCATTCCCCGACGGTCGCACACCGGAGGGTTACGAGGCAACAAAATATCCGTAATTACAATTTCGACAATTTTTGCCAGACAAGTCACCAGATTTGCAAAATTGTGACCACTTTCAAATATTATGACACACATGCGGATATTTTGTACATGTGTTGTCTAGTAATCCTCCGGTCTGCGACCGTCCCCGTCCGGAGGAAGGTGGAGGGTTACGATTATCACAACTATTAAGTAAAGACAATTAATTTGGCGGGTCGTGCTCCGTAATTTTGATTATTTCCCATTATCGCAAAGTGAATGTTTGACAAAATTAGGTTTAATTCTGGTCCTTGCTCTATTAGCCTGCATACTATTATATGTATGGTATATAGGTATATATATATATATATCTTAAATTTTGAAGTCTTGATTAGCGTTCTTCACCGGTTTGTTCTATGCGGTTTTGTTTTTTAAGACATAATTTCTCGTAATAATGAGGTTTGTTCATGTTTCCAGTAGCTAGACTCGAGATAATGGAAATACTAGATTTTGTGTTCATCGGCAGTACATTTATTACCCGTAAGTGCGGGCGAATGGACAGATCATGCAGCGCAGCATGGAGGGTGTTGGTCCAAGCTTTGATAATAAATATTATTTAAAATTTTAATTTTCTACCAGCAGACATTCATTATTTATTTTATGGAGTTGTTTCCCATTTTGAAGTATTTTAATGTAACTGAATAAAACTTACATCCAGGGATTCTACAAACTAAGTGATATATAATCTGATGGTAAGCTTAGGGTTTTATCAACTTCAATGATGATGTGGGCCATTCAGTGGTCTCAAACAAAATAAAAATGTTCAATAGAGATTATAATAATAATCTTGGTATCATACAATCATGTACTACGTCAGAGCAATTCGTTACTGATCTTTACTACACTAACTATGGGCATGTGGCCTTAACCCTGGCCCTCAACAAAGTAAAAGTACAGTGCTCTTGAACGGCATTATTGTCAGATACTGCGTGTTATTATTATCATAACAGTGTTTTTTCTGTCTATATACGCATATGTTATTGCCTTAAAAAATAACTGGAATTAGTCATGTAAAAATTGTTAGCCTTTTCAAAATAAGATTTATTTGTGATCGAGCAGTTCACAAATTGTGGGAAAAAAGGGTAAACGAAAAATTTGCGATCGTATTTCTCATCTTTGGAATTTCGAATGATGTAAGGGGATTTTCCCCAATTGATTGCGAAACATAAACCGGCCATTCTGTTATGTTACGTTATTTAGTGCAGACGTTGCGCAATCATACATGAAATAATTGACTGGATTTACATGGTGAAATGTAAACACTTTTCTCACACAGAATCCCTAAAATATCACAAACAATGAAAGGTCACATGGGTTATTCGAGAAACGCCCAATGCGAACGTTACAAAGGCACTTCACAGCACAGAGGCCTTGTAGAATTACTACGAAAAGGTAAAACTACAACAGCAAAACATTCCCAACTTGTAATGTAAACAAAGAATGGTATTGCTCCATGGGGGCCCATCAGGCAGGGGTAATTTGATAAGCATAACCTATTCAGATGGGGACTTAGATAAACCCAAGTGGAGTGAAAAATGAGATTAAACTGGGATCTTTCTTGAAATGTATATTCGTAAAATAGTTTCAAATTGGTTAATTTGTACGATAACAAGTTACAACTGCAGTACAGTCCGTAGACTAAATTTAATATTAAGTAAAGTTCAGAGTAAAAGTTTCAATAGAAACAGTAAGCTTTCAAAATGTATACATAAACTAATAATGCATATTGTTATAAATAATGGAAGTCGAATAGTGCCAGGGGTTAAAGAGGTGAGCCCTTTTTTTTACAAGCCCCGTGAATATTGTTGGTAACCTTAATATCTGGCGACTGCCACATACATATCTGGCGGCCGCCACAAGTACTGTAATTATCTGTTGGTCACCACTTATAATATCGCAGCTGCCACATACAATTATATAAAAATTATCTGAAACCAAATTATAGAGTAAGGCTGATCGCATCTTATTATACAGCAATCCTTCACCGATCTTGAACTCTTGGTGGCAGCAGATATGCCTCCATTACTGCGGTGTACCTGGGTGGTACTGCGCTGCCTAGCGACTGGTATAAGGTTTGGGCTACACGGCGATCATTATTTTGATCAGTCGCGGGTTACTGGACTTTCACTTTGCAAATCGCTTAAACCCGTCGCTAGGCAGCGCAGTACCACCCAGGTACGGGCGCACCACTAGTCTTGGTGTTTGCTCGGTACACACAGAATCAGTACCAACGTTCGTCGGGTATACACTGTGCACGTTTGTAATGAATAAACATAGAGGGCGCTGTGACTAGTGGTATTTTTCGGCTCACCGACATCTGGATCTCACCAAGGTCTTGGCCATTAATTGCTATTTGGAGGCGTGACCAGACTATGTAAATGACTTATAATTTATGGAGTATTATATCACGTGACTGATTGAAAACGAATTATGCAAACTATTCGCGTGACGACGCGCAACGACGCTAAATCCATGCCATGGCCAAAGGTCAATAAGCTCGAGTACATCATCATGGCCGCTTCCACAAAACTTAGCGAGGCAGACATATTTCAAGCTGAAGAACATGCTTGCAGTCGTTTAGGCTTGAATGTTTTAAAGAAACAACAGTCTGAAGCTCTTGATGCCTACCTCCGCGGGCACGACGTTGTTATTTGCCTTCCTACTGGCTTTGGAAAGAGTGTAATATTCCAAGCAGCGCCAATGTGTTGGGACTTCCTCAACGCCAATGATGTTGGGACTTCCTCAACGCCAATGATGTTCACGATGTCTCACGATGCGTTCCAAAATCTCTGGCTATAGTTGTTGTACCCTTAAAGTCCTTAGCCATGAACCAGTTGGAATGATGTCAGGCGATTGGTCTGGAAGCTGCCACTGCAATTGCAGAGATTACTGATGAGGTTTTGGAAGGTGCTGGACAGGGCAAATACTCTGTATTGTTTGCCAGTCCGGAAGCTTTGCTGAGAGACAAAGGTACAGAGTTTCTGCATCTTCCATCTGTGTACAGTCGGGTATGTGGCCTATTCATCGATGAAAGCCATTGTGTTACCAAATGGTAAGTACAATACCATCCATTACAATACAGAGAAATACCATTACAATACAAATTATAAGTCAACTCAAAGTTGCAAGGAAAGAATATCTAAAACCACCAGCACCACCCTTTCACAATTATTCCTAATCAAACCATTACCATGGCAACAATTATTTATAATATTCTGTATCATGTATGGTACCCGAACCCAAACAAGACGTTATGGACACATGGTAGTAGGTAGTGGTAGTCAAAAGTAGTACAGTACAGCCCCGTAAATAGTGCCAATATGTTGGACTACCTCTGCTTAGTCCCAGGGCAGTGCCACTATAGCCAGTGTAGTGTAGTAAGTATTAAAAAGTAGTTGCGATGATTGTAACCCACTCTACCGACAAGACTAAAGCCCGTCAGTAGAGAGGGTTACGATCATCGGAACTGTTACTATGCCTACAAAGTAAACGTATGTCAAAATTTAATTGTTGACATATTTAAATTGGCCTTGGGCCTAAGACAAAGTTTCCATTCTGTTTGAAGTTTTACACTTGATATGTTTACCTCTGCACATTAATTTTTTGCATAATGTGTACACACGTAAGGCAGACTACAACAATAAAATGCAGCCTTCAAAAAAAATGTGTACATTCCAAATGTACAATTGGATATATACTATGTACATGTATTTGTACCTACTAGTACTAGGACTTGATATCAAATCATAACACTCGACTACTGTATGTGAATGTACAGGTAACTTGCATGTTTTCTAATTGGTATTTTACAGGGGCCAATCTGCAGTGAAAACAGCAGCATTCCGAAAATTGTATGGAAACTTGGGAGAACTTCGAAGCCGCCTCCAAATGGATACACCCTTGATTGCAATGACTGCCACAGCCAGTAGTTCAGTCAGGAAAGCTGTTGCAGACAGTCTCTCACTGAGAGATGTTGTGCTAATTCACACCAGCCCAATTCTGCACAACATGAAACATATTGTGCTGAAAACTAAAAGCACACAAAGTAAAGATGTATTAGGTTGGTTGTGCTCCGAAGTCACAGAGAAAGGCCTCGACACTGAGAGATTGATAATCTATTGCCAGAGTAGAACTACATGCAGTGAGCTCTTCTCCATGTTTAAGTGCAGAGTTCCTGGGGATAAACATGTGTATTTTAACATGTACCACACGGACACAGAACCTGAAGTTCAAGAAGCAATCATTAGGAGCTTTTCCAATCCACATGGGACTGTCAGGGTTTTGTTCGCAACAATTGCTTTTGGATTAGGAGTTGACATCAAGGGGCTTCACCATGTCATAATGTATGGATCACCTACTGATCTTGATGGTTACTTTCAACTAAGCGGTAGAGCTGGAAGAGATGGTGAACAAAGTTACTCTATCCTCATCAAATATCCGTCTGCCAGTGGCATCCCCATCAAGGAAGAGATGAAATCACTCGTGAGTACAGATTCATGCAGGAGAGAACTAATTCACACAGCATTTCCTGGGGTACATCAGACAGCTCCGTGTAACAAGGCACACAACTGCTGTGACAACTGTGCTCTTACATGTTCCTGTGAAGGAGACCATTGCTCTGCACCACCAAAATGTGTTGAACAAAGTATAAAGATTGGAATTTATTCCGGCCCTGAAGGATCTGAAGTCCCCATGAGGTCTGTACCGATTGGAGTACAGGACCAAATAAGGGAGGAGTTACACAGGTTTCACTCGCATATCAAAGGGTCATCTACCACACAGGAGGATGATCACATGTACGCTGGAACAGATATTGTCTGCGGTCTCTCAAGTGTCACCATTGACCAAATTGTGAATGAGCTCACATTTGCATTTTCGTATTCACAATTTTGCCAGAGATGGCAATTTCCCAATCATGAGTTAGCACGACGCATTTGGGAAATCTGCAACACTTTTTCCAATCTAATGCCAGCCGAAACTCACAACATTTTGGGTGATACATCTTCCAGCGGCGGATACAGGGGGGGGCGTGGGGGGCGCACGCCCCCCCTTTTTGCTTGAGAAAAAAAAAAAAAAAAAAAAAAAAAAACCATCAAGGAGAAAAGTGAGAGAGAGACAAAATTAATGACTAAGTATTTTATTTCAAAAAAGCTACTAAAAATCCGTACCTCGTACACTTTGTTTCATTTGTGGACCACTATTATTTCACTGACAGACATTGTCTCACGTGAATCTTGTGTACTGTGTGGAAAAAGAAGCGTGTTTTTCTCACACACTGAACATGCCTGGCGCGGGGATCCGGGGGCGTGAAGATCATTCACCCACATCGTGAGTCGACCATGCATGCCACCTGTGTGTGTGTACATTGTGCAAAGAAGTTTCTGGATGGAAAGTCAGCACTCGCGCGCGCTAAATACAATGTGACTTTTACAATACGAACTTCCGGAAACTAGTGAGGACATAGCCCCATGATTAGGGCCAATCCACTTCGTATCCTTGGCCCAGTGCATCCTTTTTTTCTGTGGTCGATTTAATTTTTAATCCGGGTTATGAAACGTACCGATCGAATGCTACTGTACTTGTAGAAGGCCCTAATGCTGAATTGTTTTTTTTAAACATCACAGATCTTTTGGGAAAATTGTTTGCTTTTCGAGTCGCGAGTGTGATTTTTTCCCCACTTATTAACTTGCGGGAAAACCATTGTTAGGTTCCCTCAACAATCAACAACAGTTAGACGATCAACTGCTGATATTTAATGGGGACCAGACTGATTTAGTCAGCGCGCCGAGCGCAATCAAGGTTTTGTGAAATACGCGTAATGCTGTGCGCATCTTAAGCCCGTCTGGGAAAGATATAGACCTTTCTTTTGTTGATAAACAAAGTGCGCCGGTTGGCATGGACGGCCGAATGTTTGGCAAAACATTCAATCGTGTTAAAAAATGTTGTGACCAAATTCAACATTTTCTGTAAAGATTCATGAACGGAAATACCTTCCATGATTGGTTGATTGTTTCCAACAAATTCAACACTATTTTTGAATATTTTGTGTAACACTGCTACAAACTGTGATGTGGCAATCTGTTTTTGATTTGCAGTTATGGCTTTCCATAGTTTTTCAACCTGGGTTGGCAAAAACTCGGGCTGTGACGTTGCAAAAGAAAGGTCTATACTATGCTCAGCGCGTTATGTAAATCAGTCTGGTCCCCATAGATAGTTTAAATGTTGTGAAATTGTTAAGGGAACCCAACTAGGTTCTCGCGCAAGTTGTTAATACGCGTTATCAAAAAATTCACTCTCGCGACTAGAAAGGCAATCAATTTTCCCCCAAAATCTGTGATGTTTTTAAAAAAATGTTTAGCATTTGGGCTTTCTACAAGTAGGCCTACAGTAGCATTCGATCGGTAAGTTTCATAACCCGGATTAAAAACTACATCGGGCACAAAAATAGGATTGCAATGGTGCTTAGGCCCAATTGGCAAGGATACGAACGAAGTGGATTGGCCCTACTCATGGGGCTAGTGAAGACATAGCATCGTATAATCATGGTGTCTCACTCTGTTTAGAAAATCACAGATTTTTTTCGTATTCAAGAAAGAGGGTAAATATCCGTTGTGTTTCTTTCAAACTAGTCATTATCAATTGTGCAGATAGTACAACGATGTAGGGCTGGGGGAGGGGGCTAGGCCTCTAGTAGGCCTACCCTCACCTTGTCGTACATTAATGTTATTGTTGCTCGATCGCGCTGTCACTGAAGACAAGCACAGCTTGTTATTTTGTGTCACATTCTAATCCTCAAGTATGTGAAAACTAAATGACAAAGAGACCCTATTTGGTTATTTTAAAAATTGCACTATCGTTTAACTCACCAACAGTTTTTCCCCCTGAATAAGTATAAGTTGTAGCCTGCAGTTTGATTTTATAACTCAGGATGGCCGATTCAAATCGATGACTCCCAACTCGAAAATAATGTTTTAATAATGATCTTGCAAAAACAAAATTGGTTTAAGTGGTCAGATATTGCATGAGATCGTACCACAGAGCATCTAAAATCCTGTTTTGCGGGCCCCGGAACCGGCCCATGCCGTTAGGGGTTCGCATTATGCGCTCGAGTCGTAGGCGCCACAAATTGCATTTACCATTTGCTGCTTGGTAAATTTTCACACCCCCCCGTTTGGAAAATCCTGGATCCGCCCCTGTCTTCAAGTGAAAGTGAGAGTGATGACGATGAAGTCTCAGATGAGTATCGGGAACCTGTTATTGTTTATAGTGACAGTGACTGATTTAAAGGCAGCATTCTTTTGGTAATTGTCAAAGACCAGTATCCTCATTTGGTGTATCCCAACATACATAAAATAACCAACCTGTGAAATTGTTACACGCTAATATCAAACTGACACTCAAGAAGTTAACGATGGTGTCCGAGTGAGATTTGTTATCCATGACAATCTGGTAAGAAGTTGAAAGTGCAGGTGTGACTGCTGATGTGTCTGCTGCTGTGACTGCCGATGTGTCTGCCCACTCTTTGACCTTATTGTCAAATCCCTGACCAAAAATGGTTTGCTTGGAAAATACAGTTTGGTACGCTGATGAGAGTCCTCTTGCATGCAAACGTTTGAACCCCTGTTTGCTACAGCCACTCTCTAGAATTGTAAATCCAGTCAGTAACTGGTGTGAGTTCATTGCTTGAGATCTGCAGTTGAAGATTATTGACGCTGCAGTCATTAGATTTGGTGTCAGGGATTCAATGGTTCTGAGCTTGTTTTTGGGAATGTATTTACTTTTTGCTGAGGTTTGCAGTACCTGAAGCAAAGTAGGTGCATGGAGCTCCATTTCTTCTAGTTGATTCATGAAACTGAAGTTTGTCAATCCGTGGAATGATGAATCTCGAAAGCAAGACCTTGTTGCCGGTGCACATATTATTTTGCATTCTTCATCTATCACTTTGAATAAATGCTCTTTTGCACCCTTTAGTTTCAGTACTTCTTTTATTACATCCTCCTCGTTATTGTCATGATAGCAGAAATTGTTGACAGCCATTTTGTTGTTACCATCTTCTTTTCAACTTTGGAGCCATGTCGAAGAATCACCTACAAATTCAAAAAGAAGTGTTGAAGATTAGTTTGAGATTTTGTACAGCTGTGGAAATCCTGTTGAAAAAAAAATACAAACAACTAAACTAAAAAACTAACAAAAACCAAACATATAGCCCCAGAAATGTTATCATACAACAACCAATGACTTGACAAACCACTGGTTCTTATCACAACCATCCTAAAAATCATTAGAAATTTTACCTGCACTGGTTTACATTACAGTACATGTGTACAGAAACACTTCAATTCTTATTTAATTAAATAATTGTTACCGATTACCTTTATAACAATGCATGTTCGTTTACTTCATGAATGATCACAATGCTAACAAAACAGCTCAAAGCACTTTCTTATGAATTAAGAGCTTATCATAATGACCCAATGAAAAATGAACTGTTTATTTTTAATCCTCATTTTTAATTGCAAAGTTTCCCATTCTATACTTAGCCTATATAACTTGGCCTAATTTCAACCAAGCATTTTAATTAGTCCCACTGGGGGTACCATGTTAACAATTTGTACAGAATTGGTTAAATGGAAATACAAAGTACATGTCTCAATTGTAATGCAGCATTTATTGTATTCATATTGGGTGGCCAAAACTGTATTCATATTGGGTGGCCAAAACTTTTCACAGATTTGTATTGTAGGACCATTCATGATAATTTTGTGCACATTCAAGCCTAACACACATGTTTACCTTTTAAATACACTTGTACAAGGTTTAATATATTTGTTTGGCCTTTCCAATAGGGCACATTGCAATTAGTTGGTAGATTATTGCCAAGCCAAGTTTACTTCTAATCTTATCTTACCTCAATGTCTGGAGTCGAAGGTGTGTACACAAGCTTCTTCATGCTGCTGGCTCTTGAGTGAGGACTGCTCGGGAAGTTTATTCTCCTGCAGAACTCTTTTTCTCTGAGGCTGCAACATGGAAATTAACTATGATTTTAAAAAACATGAACAAAAGAAAATAGGTGCTATTCCTAATCCTATGTACTTGTGGAAATAAATTTGTGTTGGCATGTTGGCATAGGTTTTCTTCACCTCCCTTTAGTTGAAAATTCACATGAACTATAGTTTTAATTTAACATAAAAATTAATCAAAAGTGCATCGGCCCAGTTTGTTCATTTTAATCTTACTCAAATGTTCACTTAGGTATGATCGTGACACTTCAATTCTCACCTTTACAGAAGGTGTACCAGGGCTCGATTCTGCTGTCCTTTTCTGCGACATTCTCTTTTTTGGTGAAGAAATTGGGGGTGTCACAGTCGCCATATACTTCCTCTGGATTTCTTCTCTGGTTTGTCGATGCAACTTTACTTTTACAACTTGGCGTTGGCAAATGTTGCATACATACTTTGATTTCACTTGGTCTATGTCCAGTTTTGTAATAAGTGAAATTTCATCTGCTACATTCATGATTGATGGATTAGTTTTCGAAGAGCAATTGAGAGACATATAATGCTTACAGGTAATTAATTCTGTACCGCATAACAAGCACGACCGCACACTCCTGGAAGTGACCATTTTCACGTCTGCTCGATCGCCGTACTACTGCCGAGTAGTTGATGTTCATCGGCAGGCGCAGGCAGGCAGCGCGAACGGCCCGGGCCGATAGTTCACGCTCGCAATATCTCCCCACATAGTACATGTACACTGTTATATAATCGTCGCATGTCGACGTGCATGCAGCTTCATTGAGCTTGTACATGTACTACATACACATATCCACACACTACTTCTTCTTGTGTGAGCTCAACATGATGAATTATTCATAACCAAAGTAAAACGAGATCACTGATTGGCTCCCCCGGAAAGTCGGGGTAGATTTCCAGAAAAACAAAGAAAAAGTTAAGACCCGTCGTTGCAAATGTCCAAGACCTTGGTGGGATCCAGGGAACAAAAATACAAAGCGCCCTCTATGTTTATTCATTACAAACGTGCACAGTGTATACCCGACGAACGTTGTTACTGATTCTGTGTGTGCCGAGCAAACACCATGGTCTTGGAACCAAGACTAGCGCACCACACTAAATAAACTCCCATTGGAACCAATGCTAAATGATAAATATTCAAAAATACTCAAAAAATCATGAAAGTCTCTCAGCCTCTTAAAAACCAATCAAACATATTTTCGGACGACTGAACTTCAGAATTCTTTTCAATTTTTGCCAGGTCAGCCGTTTGGAATTTTTGCTAACTACCCCAGAAGAAAAAAACGCGAAAATGCTTTATCGAGCAGCACTTCTCCACTTACCCGGTCAAATAGGGCCAACTTTAACGCCTAAATTTATCAAGTCTCCTCAAAAGTTGAAGCACAGAACCCCCAGGTTGTGTTAGATTATTATATTTACACAATCTATTAATTGCATGACCCCCAAAACGTTGTAATTAAAAATAAGTTGTGGGTTTACAAATTATGATAAGTAGCTTGGCGCATTAATTCTGGCTTATTTGGTGTGGTGCGCCCGTACCACCGCAATAATGGCGGTATCTGCTGCCACCAAGAGTTCAAGATCGGTGAAGGATTGCTGTATAGAAACAACTAAACAAATTAGTCCGATTTATTTTAAGTATGGATACTAGATACTTGATCAAACAGAATTAAACAAACTGGGCATGTTAAGCGTTAATGACCGTGTTACACAATTCAAACTAAACCATGTTTACAAACAAATTCATGACATGGCACCAGACTACCTCTATCAAAAATTCAGGAAGGTTTCAGATATGCAAAATTATTCAACAAGGGGAAGTTCCACCAATTTTATTGTTCCAAAAATAAAAGGGACAGAGTGCAATACATTTATTTATACTGGTATTCATGAATGGAACTAACTTCGTACTAGCATCAAATGTTCTAACACGTATTGTCAATTTAAAAGGGCAGTGAAACAACATGTCTCCTCTCAATCAAGTTTTTAACAATTTTGTACCTTTTTGATTTCCATGGTTCATTTGTTCATTTTTTCCTGTGCAATTTTTTGTTTTGTATTTGATTGTTTGTCTTCGTGTTTTTTTAAGGACCCCGATGAAAATAAGCCGTTTTATAATCAGCTTTTTGGGCTATACTTGGCTTTTAATCAGTCTCATTGTTATGTATTTTCTCTGTATGCTTGATTTTAATGCCGAATAAAATATAAATAATAATAATAATAAATAATAATAACAACAGCATCTAAAAAAGAAGGAAAAAACCCATAGAAGCGACAAGCCACGTAGAAAAACATTAATTATAATAATTCCCATATTTATGATAGACTTATGTGCAAACAGGGATTCTTCGATATGCCAGCCAATCTTACATCCAAAATTGTGTCTTTTTAGATAACGAATGAGAACAATAAGATCTCAATAAATTCAATTCGGTGAATGGCTACATCGAGCACATTTTGAGCGGAAACATGACGGCGGCTGAGTCTACCGGTGTTGCGTCAGATCTGTTGACGTCTACTACTACTATTGCCGAGCCACTACCTATCCAAGGTAAACCCAATGTTTACTAACTGTTGTTTAGTTATGAACATAATAGTAAACAAATACGCGACGTTTGCGGTTTTTCATGTAACTTCGGGGAGTTGTTTCAAATTTGCCCAATGCATTTTCTTTGGTGCTATTTACCATCGGAAAATAATAGGAGGTAAAAGAAGCCTGTGTATAATATAAGGAACATTCTTTTATACTAAATATTTCAGCAATGGATGGAAGAGAAAAGCCAATAACAATAAATTAAGGAGAAAACTTAAACGTGCAAATTTTTTTTTATTTTTTTTTATTTTTATCAAAATTGTGGATCAATAACAAATAATTACATCAACAGGTGATTTGACCCACTGCCCCCCCAAACTGGCTGTACGTGACTGACATGATTTCAATTCAAACCAATGGCTACGAACACACCAACATTTAGCATGTTTGTCTCTGTGTTGTGTTAACAATGATTTAAGACATTGAGTTCAGAGTGTCTTAATTCTGCCTCTCTGTCAACAACTTGCACAATGCACAATTTCTTTAGAGATGACAGAATAATTGTTGTGTGTATGATGACTCTCATCGCAATCATTGAAGGTGCCAACGAAGTTTACAAATTAAAATATGCCTGTGATAATTATCAATAATGAGGTTGCATGCTCCCTTGAACGCAAACTGCATGCGGTCGACTTGATTGAAGAAATCTTTCTATAGTATGCTCAGTGTTAATAAGAAATTTGCATATGTTTTAAATCATTTACACAGCCAGTACGTCATCAATTGCACTTAATAGCAAAAGACGGCTGAGCGAACACGACGAAATGATCCCAGCTAAGCGTCAAGCTATTAATAACGAAAAACACGACATCGACAAGAACATCCAGAAGAAGTATCTTGGTGAGTAAGAATTGCCATTACAAAAAGCCCGGTCATCAAGGTGAAGCAAATCTGTATCTTGAAACTGGATGCTAATTATTGCTTCTTTGTTCTATGCTTTTCCATTACGTTTTTTTCTCTATGCAAAATCACCGTCGGTTGCAAAAATACCCCGCACCATTGACATTTGTACCTCTTATGTGCCCCCTTACACGGAGGGCAGGGGTACCCACCCCACCCCATTGATGTCTGTGCCTCCTGTGTGCCACCTTGCACCTAGGTTATGTGTACCCAACCCCATTGATGTGTGGGCTCCCTTGCACGGAGGGCACGTGCAGCCCGCCCCAATTGAAGGTTGTGCCTCCTGTGTTCCCCCTTGCACGGAAGGCACGTGCAGCCCGCCCCAAATGATGTTTGTGCCTCCTGTGTGCCCCTTGCACGGAAGGCACGTGCAGCCCGCCCCATTGATGTTTGTGCCTCCTATGTGCCCCCTTATACACGGAGGGCACGTGCATTCTGCCCTCATTGATGTTCGTGTCTCATGTGACCCCTTTTGAAACCTGTATTATTTAGATAAAAATAACTAGACTGAAATTTTACGTTGATGAGTTTTTATGTAGTAATTTTATTGTTTTTTTAGGCCAGAAGTGAACCCTCGAAATAATGGTACTCCCTTTGTGCCACTATAAGTTTTTCCAAATGAAATCGCTTTACACACGATAATTACAATGACAGACATTGTTATTTAGCCACTACAAATAATTTATGAACATTGAGCTATATAGAATCTGTTGCGAGATAGAAGCTGTATATTTTTGTAGACCTACAAAACAGCGATTAATATGTGCTTCTATTCTTCACACATTTCTTTCGTTGAATCAAAGTAAAACATTGAGCTATATAGAATTTGTTGTGAGATAGAAGCTGTATATAGACCTACAAAACGGCGAACAATGTATGCTTCTATTCTTCACACATTTCTTTCGTTTAATCAAAGTTAAACATTGAGCTTTATAGAATCTATTGTGAGATAGAAGCTGTATAGACCTACAAAACAGCGAATAATGTATGCTTCGATTCTTCACACATTTCTTTCGTTGAATCAAAGTAAAAGATGATCTCTCCTCAATCACCAGTTGTATTAAGAATTCTTAGAATAATCATTAGTGATGGACTTTTTGATAAGTATTCATCAACGGTGATGATCACTGTCTGCTAGTAAAACAATTACGCATGCAGAAGTGGGTCGGTCTCACATCATAATTTGCGTTATATTTTGAGGTTTTAACAAGTGTATCTCCAAGTCGTGCACCCAATAACTTTGACGTAGTAAACGTTTTAGAATGATTTTACACGGTTTTACATGACCATGAGAACGTCAATGTTTTTTTATAACTTTATCGATGATTGATTGTGTTCAGAAGAACAAGCTGTTCCTATATCTTCAATGATATCACCTCCAAAGGAAATGCTGCTGCGCCGTGTCTGCTCCAAGCACAAGGACAAGATCAAGGAGGGCCTTAAGAAGACACATAAGTGCATCACAGTGATTCCAGTACTTTTAATTGGAGACAAGTTCGACAAGGACAGTGCGGACACACGTTACTACACCCTGGGGGGTAATCATCTTGTGACTGCTATGAAGGAACTCAAAGACGATTATGGGTTCCAGTGCATCAGGGCCAATATATACAAAGGGTTAAACAGAACAGAGGCACTCCGGGTTTCCTCGCTGCACAACGAGGGGACGCACCTCACACGTCAGAGGACACTAAAGGACAATGTGAAGGTGTGTAGACGGGAGCTGTATACCCTTGCCAACCTAAAGGAATGTATCGATGAGCCGCCACCCTCAACAAAACAATGGAGAGAGCAGTGCGCAGTTGTCCTGGGAAAGACAAACCCATCTTGTAAAAAGGTACGTTTATAGAAACATCGAGAAGGGCGTACAAACATGACAATAAGAAAAACATTGTTCAGGTTTGAGTTGTGCAGGCCTGTTGAATCGTTCTTGAAGAGCAAGGGCAAGAAGTGTGTTTTTTGTTTGTTTTTGACACTTGTATGAGGAAATTGCAAATTTGGTTGTGACCCCATGTATCAGGATGTATACAAAACAATTATGGTGATGGTTTTGAAGGATGTCTTGTTCTAGTCGAGAACTTTAAAGCGTCTGTACACGTTTGGTAATGACTTTGAAAATCAATGGCAATAAAAACTTACATGGTAAGAAGTACAGCAGCTTTGGGTAGTATAATTAATTTCGAGAAACTTTTCACTTCGGAGTACTACGGTTATGGAAAAATATATCACTTTTTATGCCCCAAAATTTGAATCTGAGAAGCGTTATGGCCATAACGCTTCTCAGACTGTATATTCCCATGGAGAATATTCTTCCTGCTTGGAAATATTCGCTCAGGTTTTTCGGTGATATCTCAAAAACGCGACCACCTTTTGAAGTGAAATTTTCACATGTTAGTTTTATTGTATATACCTACATTAATATAGGATTAAGACAATCAGTACGCTCCGATTACCAAACGTATACAGCATCTTTAAAATGCGTGTAACTTTGAGATTTGTATGATAGGCCTAAAGTATCAAAGGTGTCATTCTCTAAGTCTATCAAATGGTTATTTTAGCTAAATATCTTTACAGGAGCGTAACACACTCGAGCCGACCTTTCAAATGGCTCTCTACTCGAGAAGATGCTCCACTAAACTCATGAAGATCTTCAAGATCAATGAGAAGACCAAACGTTCCTGCCCCAAACAAACGGTAGGTTATGACTGAGAAGACTGATATTACATAGTGGTATGTATGTAAATCAAATGTACGGTCCATCAGTTTGCTTTTTATCACTGGCAGTGACAATCGTCATTCCTTTGAATGTTTCTAGGCTATGCTTACTCCTTCCGTAAATAGGTTTAATCTACACGCGATTAACCTGTGATAGTTCTATACATTCAGGTTTTGTCACGCTTTCAAAATATAAATTACAAAATTATATAAAAATAATTGAGTATGCTACCGAAATTGTTTTCCCAAACCACACTAAAAATAATTAAAGTCAAGCTTGTCTGACTTTGAAGAACATAGTAAAAAGAAAAAAATTTACATTTTCAGAACACACCTTAACTAAAATTTAAAACGGGGGTCTTCAAATTCCATTTTCTTAACTTTGACAATATTTCTAACAGAACTATTTCTGTGGGAGACATGTATGGCATTTCATAATCATTTAGCGGTCAGACTGATACGAAGATAGATGAATACAATCTAAATTATTGGTGATTATGAGTTTGTGTTCACGCTTTAAAAAAATATGTCTTATTATATAGGTCTTCATGAAACTTCAGGGGCTGCAAGAGAGTTCGAAATTCGAACTTCTCTCTGATGTTGTCAGCAAAAAACATACACTTCAAGAAATGGGGAAGAAAGCCGAAGAACAGAAGAAATTGCAGGTGGTTAAAAATAAACTTGTGAAAAAGCTGGGTGTGTCTTCTTGGGAGGAAGCAGTGAAGGAATTCCCCAAGTTTACAACGAAGAAGGCACTTCAGCCACTTACAGGTATAAGGGTCCTCATCATTGCGGGGAAAGTGCTTGTAATGGTTTGAAATTTTGATCTTTGTGAATTGTTTTTTGTGGGAAGTTTCAACCTAGTAGCAACGTATTTATTTATGCAGTCTCGTGTGCATGGAAACTAATCAATCAGGAAAGCATTTGCGATAAAGGGGGCTTTATGAACACTTTCATTTTAAATTTTTAATTTCAAGTTAACTATGTATGACAAAGTCGAGCTTTAACGCTTTGTACATATCCGAGAGCCAGTTTGCAACTGCATTATTTATTCTCATGTAATTTTATTTAGAGTTCGCAATTAGAACATTGTCTGTTAATCATGAAGAAGTGACACAGCCTTTTCAAAAAATATATCAGACCACAGTGTGACGTTAGCATGGTGTATGTTAAACTCGTTCTCATTGTATGAAAGGGGTATGACGGTGATTGAAATGCCACTTAACGCACTGTTGACCGATCCAAATTATTTCCAAGTTCATTCTCCAAAAATGGAAGAGTTGCAGATTATCACGATGCAATATTCAAGTCTCGGGTTGTAATGTACTTCATCATGCCCAGTGTATCGTGGCACAAGTTTTAACCAAAAGTAGCATTTCCAACTACTAAAAGTATGCTATTACTTTCGCAGAATGCTCCTTCAAACAAGGAACTCCTCAGCTATTCAAGGAATTCATAAATAATGCCCTAGAATGGCGTTCAAAAGGGTCCATAGAATCAGATGACACGAAACCGCCACTAGATGTAACGAACTCCGGGAAATCTACGGTTGTCCCATGCAAAGGGTTTGATGATGGAGCAGTCTTGATAATTGCTGACATGGAGGTGGGTGTGACAATTAGCGATGCAAAACAATTTCAAAAGGACGTAGTCATGTTTTGTAATTGAGGTCTGTCTACACTGTGATCCCAGACACAATCAGACCTATTGTTCAATTGTTTTGTTTTTTAGAATAGTGCAGACTGCTTTGACAAGTTGCAAAACATAACGAAGGTGCATGGACGGGAAGGGTGCACGGTTGCAATCCAAGTATCCACTGGGACTGTATCCACTGTCAAGGCACTCCTTGTAAAGAACGGATTTCATGAGCTGGCGAGTTCTTACAAATTTTGCTCCGGGAGGAAAGGTAAGGTTAATTTGTCGGTAACAATTTACACAGGATTAATGTTTACTTGGTAAAAACAAATTGTGTAATACCTTGATCTTCGGGACTCTCGACCAACAATTATGGCATTATTTGTCGCAACAAAAATTACGACGCAGTCGAATTATCATGAAACAAGCTAAAAACCCTCCAGAGGCTGGTACAAATCAATGTTGCCATCTCGTACAGCTTTGAAGTTTTTTATTTGCAGCCTTTACAACGAAAGACAATTCATTAATTCGTTAAAATTGCTGACAATTGCGGAAATTTTCGAAAGGTGTAGGTTTATCAGCAGAGTATTCAGAATTGTATTCACATTTCATTGCAGATCCGAGTATTGGTCAAATGAAGTTGGTTATCACAGCTACGATGAAAACAACTTCAAGAGAAAATTGTACGGACATCCTTGTGACTGATGAAGACTTGATGACTCACACTATTAGGAAATACAGCGCAGACGGAGATTGGATAGTCGATACAACAGAAAACGGTGGGAAAGATTTCAACAAGTGTTAGCCTTTATATTGCATTCAGAGAGTTTGTTCTGTATAAGGATATGAGGTGTTTTTTACCCTTAAACCATCGGAGCTGGGAGGGTGGTGCTCACTCTACGACTGCTCAACTTATGGGAAAAATACTGAACATTTTGAAATCTCAGTAGACTTGTACAATGTATATACAATTGTTTATTTGCAAAGAATTTACCTATTGTTTCCCTCTTGATCTGCTTGTCCTTGGAAATAAAAAGTTGTAGACACTAATTTCCAATCAATAGTTGACACTTCGGACGAAATAATTTTGAGGGATACTTAGTACCATCCTAAGGCTTTTGGATAAAAAGTACACATTTTTCGCGTCATCAAAAGAAAAGTTACAACCTCTTGAGGCTAGGATTGGCAAAGCTGACAGGTGTTATTACTTTAAAGTGATGCAACATACACATAAAAAAAACAAGCCTGTTATTGTTTTTGTTCAATCCGTCGTCTGAATGAGCAGGCAAAAATGATGAACAAACTTGCCCTCATTCCAGGATGTGAATAGTCTCTTTGATTTTATAGTTGCAATTGAAATCAAAATGTTTGTCAAATGCTACTTTCTTAATTTTTGCTGTTCAGACATAAAAAGTAAATACAAATCCTGTATTGTGTAAGTTGTTATTCCAAAGAAATCAATAAGTCATCCACTTGATTGTAGTCCTGGTATTTTGGTTATCGGCACATCCATTCAACCACCCACAACCCCTACTCTGGCCCAAAAACCATTGGTTTGTAAAGAGCTTCACTGCATGCTGCATTTTTATAGATACAATGTTTTCAATGCAATGTATACTTATTGCAATTTTATTATTTATACACAATTTCCAGACAAAGTACGAGCACTGAGTAGTAAACTCCAAAGAAAGTGTGGTAAAATAAGCCTACTCCTCGGGGGTAAATACGTCTCCCCTTCAATGATGGCTACACTGCCAGAGAGAGACTCGTCCAACGAGGACTCGTCCAACGAGGACTCGTCCAACGAGAACTCGTCCAACGAGGACTCGTCCAACGAGAACTCGTCCAACGAGGACTCGTCCAACGAGGACTCGTCTAACGATTGACTCGTCCAACGATGACGACACTGGCCTTCAAGCTGTGTCTGACTTAGAGTAGAGGACATCCCTTTCACCGAGTTTTATAAAGAAAAACACAATGTGATATCAATAGTTGTGCAGACTCCAATCTAACGCTGTGACGTTGAGCTCGAACGACTTCAAAGTCTTCCCCATGACTTCAAAGTATGGATTGATGCACATACACTTACTTTAAAATCATTTCCATAAATTATGAGTCTGTGAATACGCCTATATATTTCTTATATTTTCTGCGGGATAAACAAAGCGAAACTCAGATTCAAACCTTTAATGCGTTAAGAGCCCAATTTTTACGCAAACCCTTGAAAGCGCCATTAGATCCTACCACACATTCTAGGGTAATTTATAAGTATTGCATGTGTTGTTCCCAACATATTTTACATCTTAGTGACTTCTTTACATGCCCAGCTATTGTCTAAAATCATTTGAGTCCATTAGTTAACCATTAATTGATTTATTACCCCCAAATTAGCTGAACTTCCTAATTAGGAAACGGCTTTACGACGAGGAGCAAAAGGGCCAATATTTACTACAACACATCTAATTACATATTTTAAAAATAATAATGTGAATTTCCCACAATTTGTTACATCTAAGTGACTTCTTTATATACCCACTTATTGTCAAAGAACATTTGAGTCCTTTAGTTACCCAGTAATTGATTTATAACCCTAATTAGCTAAGCTTTTAGGGGCATGTGGAAATACCCCGACTTTACGCCAAGGATCGAAAGGGCAAATATTTACAACCACAAGATCAAGATTTTTTTTTTATATATTTTTTTTCTTAAAACAAAATAATAATAATAATCTGGGGCCCTCTTAGATATTTGGAATGGTCCATTCTATGATATAAAGGAATCTGACACCCCCAGTCATTACACATTGGAGATTGGTGATTATGTGTTACCATCAAAATGCCCTAAAGCTAAGTAGAGGGTGTTTTGAACGAGCATTGTTTGCTGATGACGACCTTTCCCCGAAAATTCACCCGAATTTTGCTTTTGTTTCCCGATGAACGTGACCATATATTTTGTCACTAAGTTTTCAACTTGTTAGTTCCGTTTATAATTGTTTTAGAACGCAAAGTGTGGATGCAGTTTTAATCACATATTACGAGAAATCAATTCCCGAGAATGCATATTTAAAGCGGCAAAATTTAATTAATATTTAGTCCAGAAGAAACAAAAAACTATGGCGCTAATATTTCATGATGAGCGGTACTTTAAAATACCACACTTGTGTTGTTTGTGGCTTAACATTGGTGATTATAGATCATCAATACCTTTGTTCACAGAGTAGTGACCTTGTACATGCTATTGCATTTCCTGAAAGGCAAGATACTACACAGGCCATATGGGAAAATTTACTTTTTGTGTCATAATTTTCAGTTAAACTCAAGAGTTACAAAAGCAACAGCTGTACAGCTTTGGAGATGTCCCCCCTTTCTTCATATCAACATTTGAGAAAAATCAGAGTGCAATCTCCATGAATAAAACATAAGATTTATTGTGTACAAACTGTGCCTGCAGGAAGTCCAGGCTCTGTGGCTCTTTTGTAAACATGTGATGTCACAGGTCACATGGTCTATAAATGTATCGCAAAGTAGTGCTGAATCTCTTGAGTCATTGATGGTGGCGAATAAATCAAGTTTACCTCTAAACGGGACTAGCATTCATCGGTTGCAATATAAACGTGGGTGCCTACCTACTGTAGGGCCCGTAGAACGCGTGAAGTGGTTAGCACTTCAGCAATGGCGAAACCCATAGATATGATGAATCGCAAAAATCACAATAAAGAAAATTGTGAGCTATGGCAAGCTTAATGATATTTACCAGACATACATATAGGGCAACTTGCACGTAGCCAAGTTCACAAACGCGCCTTTCCACAAATCAAACAGATTTTTCTTTTAATAGAGATCAAATTTACAAACTAGCTTGTCATCTTTTTGACTCTGAGAACAAAATATAAATTTGCTTTTTTACGGCGTCTCTCCCCCACTCGCAGATGAACATGTTATTATGTCCGTAAGGTAAAGCTTGCATTTAATAAACATGGTTATTGTATTGTACTGCGTAAAATTTAATGATGTTAAGTAAAATAATGTGCATGTTTTGTAAATGTATGTGCTGCAGTATTGGCAATTACTCATTAAAGTAATTGGGAACAAATTAAAAGCTGAACAGAATTTTTTGTTATTATTTTCTTTCTTTTGTTATTGAAATATGCTAATTCATTTACTTGCACAGTACGAATTTCACGTTTTAATTAGTGTTGCCATTAAATGAATGATTGAAATTTAAGTTGCAATGATGAATTATGCCATACTTGAATCTGAACCAATATTTGGGATAATATTATCCCTACTTGCATTCCTGTATTAGTGCAGTACAAATAGGGATAATATTATCCCAACTGCCTGTATAGCCTGAACAGCTGACGTCACACTTCGAGGCTTGTGAGTAACGCCGAATGTACCTTTGACCTCGCATTCATGCACACACAGCATGGTAGCAGACGATCAAGCACAGCTGCTGGTGTAGCTGAAAAACTACGTCACTTTTTAGCAGACCAATCATAACACAGAAGTGGAAAGCTTACGTCATTGCACGTTTAGCCAATGAAATCATTGTACCCAATGAAACCGTTGGGCCTGTAAAACCAGTGCCTGTGGGGACCAGTCTACTGACTGTACGGAAATGAATGGTTACTTCATGGAGAATAACACTTCCAGAGTACACTTTTATTCAAATCTCTTTGGCTTGGCAACAAGGGTTGTGAGAGTAGCACCATGTATTGTTGAAATTGAATAATGACGTCACTGCCCAAGTTTATTGAAATAGCACGGCATGTAGTCTGGGCGCGCAGAGTGATTCTGGCAAGCGAAGAAGACGGACATAAAACGTCACTAGAAATAGAAAGACGAAGCCCAGGTAAGTGGTTTTCGACATCTTACAATTAATTTATTTTTTATATATTAAAAGTCACTGATATGTTCAAAAAACCGAAATTTGTCATTTCTTGCCACAGTTCTGCTAAATTCTCATAAGAATAACTTATGTACAAGTCGCCCATTTTTTTTAGGCTCCCCCACTTTGTGACCCAGTCTAACTTGACGAGCCACCGTAATTAATTACCTTTGTCCGGCCGTTATGTGTTCTTAAGCAACATTTTGATTATCAGGGGGTTAATCCTCATTTTAATCCAAAAACGGTACTTGTGTGTGACATGTTAATTAAACTCAAAACTGTTTATCTTTCAACAAGGTCACGTGACCCGAGTTGGACTCGGGGGAACTAAAGAATTGCCATTCCAGCACAACCCCACAACAGACATTGAATTGGTATTATCAAACCTTTTGGGCTTAAATTATAATTTAAATGTCACCAGGCTCTCAGTCAAGTGGGAGGCCAACACGATAACCCAGGCAGGAATAAAATAATAATAACACGATGCTTATATAGCGCTATTCCGAAAAAGGCATGATCATAGCGCTTTACAATATGAAAACCTTAAGAAAATATACACAACAATTGTGAAAACAACAAAAGTAAGCAATCATGAATAAACATCATTGTGGTTGAGCCAATACATCTGTCAATTACCAAGGACTGCTTATACTTCACAAAGCAATAGGGAATGCTGTCCAAGCCTTATGTTATGACTCTTACAAGCCGAACGGGGTAACCCAGGCCATTCAACTTCCCCAGCATGTTTCTCAATGGAATGGTACAATTGAGGATATCATAGAGGAGTTTTTGTTTCACTTGTACGAGGGGAGTATTTTTTTTTAACACTCCATGAAGGGTGAATGATGTTTGCAACCTGGACAAATGCGAGCAGACCTATTTTGCAAACGTTGTAAACACGCATCTGGAACTCTCTACCACATAATCTTAAATCTTGTCTTTGTACCACAAAATTTAAATCACTTCTCAAAACTTATCTTATGTCACAGGTTTTCAAGGAATAATTTAGTTGTTTTCTTTTGTTTGTTTTTGGTTTACTGCGCCTTGAACACCCAGCAGGGTGGATATGTGCGCATAACAAGTCTTTATTATTATTATTATTATTATTATGAGGTGTTGCTCAAGCTGCAAGGTTTCGTCCAGATCATTTTCGCCATGTGCTCATTTACCTGAATGATAGCCGCCTTCTCTACCACCTTGCCGTAGCACATTGGATCCCCATGTCACGAGTTGTCGGCAGTAATCTGGCATTAATGTATACCTTTTTCCCTTTACACAAGTGACTGTGTTTCTAGCCTGCAAATTATACCATTTCGTATTCAATGTGCTGTAGTATTGTATTGGAGGATTAAAATCAGCACATGAGATTATTTTATATTTTAGACGTCTTCAATATTGACTTTGCTTTTATTGTATTTTGGTGAATCTCGTCCCTTTTAAATAGAGGACCGGCCTCCTTCCCGTGTCTCTACCTTAAGGACGCGGTTCGTACCGCGCTGCCACAATGAAATGAGTGGATACTTTACGGAGAATAACACTTCCAGGGTACACTTTTATTCAGCTCTTTAAAGTATGGCTTGGCAACAAGGGTTGTGAGAATAACGCCCCCTCAGTTATCAAATGTAACCCCCATGCAAATGGGATAATATTACTGCCTGTACATGCGAATGAGATCACATGTAGGCCTACACGATACGTGATTCCTATGATGACAATAGGGATAGCATTATCCCATTCGTATGTATAGGCAGTATACAGTATCTGCTCGTTTCAGACCTTTTGTAAGTTGAAATAACATATTATCCCGTTCATTCATGGCACTGAAAATAACATCTGATTGTAAACATAATAATAACATAAGACAACAGTTCTTAATTCTCAAGTATGGATCATCAACTACATAAGATTAAGAATTTATTGTGTAATACTAAGAGCCTGAATGCACAAGTCTAAATCCCATCGTTTATACTCTGAAGATTCATAATTTATTTATTTTATTTGTATTTATTAAAACATATTTATACAGGATACAACAATCAGCTAAGAGGCTGTTTCACATCATGGTCATGTTAAAAAATAAACAAGCAACAAACTAGCAAAAATTACAAACAATGGAAAACACCCTAGTGGAATATGGAAATGAAAAATACACAATACAAAAAAGAACAAACTACTTACAATACATCTTCTTATACATGTTTTTAAAGCTACCAATAGAGGAAGCATTTTTGACATGAGTAGGTTTTTTGTTCCAAGCAGTAGCACCAGCATAACAGAGGGATTGTTTGAAGCATTCAACATTTGGCTAAGGAACAACAACATTGAGAGAATCGGCATTCCAATTGTATTGAAGCCGTGCCTATCAAAATACATTTTAATGTCACAAAGACGATCAGGTGCTAGTCCATGAGTTAAAATGTACATAAATAGGATAATTAAAAATCCCTACTCTAGTGAAAGGTCTGCCAAGAAAGTGCCCAATGATGATGTCTTCACCTCGTGAGTTGACATAATCAAAATCATCAGCAACAATCCAAAGCAGCTCTTTTTGCAGTCTGAGAAGGGCCTTTTTGTTGTTAAAAGAAAAATTCCCAGACAGAACTAGCGTAGTCAAAACATGGTTGAATGGTTGTTTTGTACAGAGTGTTGAGTAACCGTTTTTTAATGGTGTGTCTAAGTCTACTGAGATGGTGAACCTTAAAAGCAGCCGATTCACGTACATTTCTGTTATGCGAATCCCAGGTGAGATTTACATCAACTTCAACCCCAAGTACCTGACTCTTTCCACCTGTTCGAGAGGGGTGTCCTTAATATAAAAAAAACATTCAAATTATCTTTATTAGTACGAGAACTTTTTAAAAGCATGGTTTTAGTCTTTTCTGGATTAATGCGAAGACGGTTACATTCATACCATGCACTGATACTATCAATATTAGATTGCAACACTTCGTTAATATCAGTATTATTCTTCCCTGTTGTACAAATGACCACATCATCAGCAAAAATATTACAGGTAAATTTGGAATTAATAGTTTGAGCGATGTTATTAATGAAGATTAAGAAAAGGATAGGCCCAAGAACGCTACCTTGAGGCACAGGAACGAAGGTCAATTTGTATGAGCACTTGGGATTCTTCCAATCCAAAGGTGTTTTAATGAAAGGATCGGCTATTTCTTTACCAATACCAGTGACAAAATCATTAATTTCAGTGGAATTAAGAACAGGATGTGTGCCATTAATATACTTTCTATATACCAGTAACTTTATGTATTTCTTTCCATAACTTTTTTGGATCTTTATTGTACTTGGCTGACACTGGTCATAATACTCACGTTTAGCCTTCCTGATCAATAAAGTGACAAGATTTCTAGTTTTTCTGTACTCGATCAAGGTGTCAGAACAGTCATCACGAATTGACCGAGACTTTAACAATTCTCTTGTGTACATGAGCAAAACAATATCAGAGGACATCCAAGGAAAATATATATCTTTAACTCTAGTTGTTCTAAGTGGGGCATGGTTGTCACAGATTTTACTAAACTCGTTACGCCAAGTAGTCCATAAACTTTCATCATCTGATTAGTTACCCTGACACTTTTAAAAAACCAGAGAACTTTTAACATCTTACAAAAAAGCATCTTAATTGAAATGTTTACAATCTCTAAACTTAATAGTTTTATGTTTGACAACCTTAATCAACATCAATACAAGTGTACACCACGTAGTGGTCACTATAAAGTGGTATCTTAGCCACATCGCACAGTTTATGTTTCTCGGGTATAGAACTTATATTAGGATAAGGTCAATACACTTAAATGATTCACTTAATAGATGATTCAACAACCTTGACAACTAAATTATACCAAACTGCAACAGAAAGTACTTCATTATTAACTGTAAATCTTGCACTATATGTCTCTTCTTCAGCTTCATAAGAGTCTGCTGAAAATAATAACTTGGCATACTGAGCTAACACTAGGTGTTCTAAGCATATTCAAGAGAGTTGCTGAATAGAATTAAAGATCGCAAAATCTTTTAGGCCATTACACACCTTTTCCAGGGCCTGACAAACTTCACAGCCTTTCTTATAGTTTGTAGGTGCGATGGTATTTGGTCTTGGCGGTCCGCTTTCCTTGTTCTCTAAAGTGTTCAGTTGAACCGCATTCGACAATCTCTAGTATGATTCTGTCGCGAAGCAGTTCTTCGAGTAAGAGGGTCCCGGTCCCTTCGGGTTCGGAGTTAGCCTCGGCGTCATTGGTCTCGGCATCATGTTTCTCTTCTTCAGATTCCGGAATGGGAAGATCTGCATGCTCCTGGCTTCTTTCTTGACGGTCATCTTCTACCTCCGAACTTCCAGGAGAGAGACACTGGACCCCTTCTTCCAGGAGAGACATATAACCGGGGCTGGGACAAATGCTGATGGCATCATCATCGCTATCGGGGGCTTCCCGGGCGTGAGTAGGACTGGAGATGTTGTTATTGTTGCTACCGGTCTCCTTTTGCCGGAGATCCCACTCCCGACCCAAATTTGTCATAGCGAAAGTTGCCGTTTCTGCTCCACGTTTCTGTAGAATAAACACAAATTGGAAACGTGATTACTCCAAGTTTTATTTTATTTTATTTCAACTGCTTTTGGGCGCACATCCACTGGCATGGTATGGCCCCGTCCAGTATCTCCTGTAGTTGTGTCCCTCTTCTGCTACAAGTGTGATTGGAGGTTCCTCAATGATATTGGGTTCTGGTACACACTGAACTTACGTCTCTTACCAGGGTGCTACGATTATTACTGTTTGGGCTAGCGTGTTGGCCTCCCACTATTAACGGTGGCACGTTGAGTGATACTGGGCCGCACGACGGGGGAGACTTACTACAGGGGTGATGACAGGCGGTGGGCCCTGATAGGATTTAAATCGATCGGCGAGTACCACTTGCATCATGCCCGAGGTTTCTGCTGTACACGAAACGTGACGTTTGAGAGCCTCTTCGGGATCAAGTACCCACGATACGGTAACGTTGGTGACAAGCCCCTTTTTACGTTGGGTCATTAAAGTCATAGAAATTCACCTTCGCGATATTCAATCCTTGTGCCTTGTTCATAGGTCCCTTTGGTTTCTGGCGCTCTTCTTCACAATCTGTCTCGCCCAGTCGTGGGTCTCTTGGAGACACGTCCTTAGATTAGTCCCGTAGTCAGTGTCAGGTTTGTCGTCATTGTGTGGCACTGGATAGGCATCCTTAATTGTTGCCTCTAGTCCTTGGTAGACAATACAAATGCGTTTCATACCATCCTTCTTTCTCACCAGGACGACGTTGGAGGACATGGGCTATCAGAGGACTCAATGACTCCCCTCTGCAGCAGATTCTCCACTTGCGAATCAGAAACTGCTTTGGGGAGCACATCCACTGGTAGGGGCCTCGTCCAGTATCTCCTGTAGTTTTGTCTTCCTCTGCTACAAGGGTGATTGGAGGTTCCTCGTTGTTATTGGGTTCTGTGGTGCTATGATTATTACTGTTTGGGCTAGCGTGTTGGCCTCCCACTATTAACGGTGGCTCGTCAAGTGAGACTGGGCCTCACAGCGGGGGGAGCCTCACTACAGGGGTGATTTGTACAGGCAACATTTTGTGTGTGAAATCATTCTTATGAGAATTTAGCAGAACTGTGGCAAAAATTGACAAATTTCGTTGTGTTTTTGGGGTACAGAAGTTTTTTGAATACGATCAGGGATTTTTAACATAAAAAATATTAATTGTAAGATGTCGAAAACCACACTTACCTGGGCTTCGTCTTTCTCTTACTATCGACGTTTTACGTCCGTCTTCTTCGCTTGCCAGAATCACTCTGCGCGCCCAGACTGCATGCCGAATGATTTATGTTGAGAAACGTGGGCAGTGTTCGGCAGCTCACTCTCGGCAGCCCGGTGTCACGATCTCAGCTATCCGGCGTTCTCATTATATCCAGGTGACGTAGCTGTAGTCGCGTCCTCAGTAGTCCGGCGTACTCGGATTTCCAGTTGGCCAAATCGGCGGTTCTGGGTGTTTTTATTTGGATGAAGAATAACTCGACGGGCCCTGCGACAACCCGTGTCAAACTGAGCAGAGGAAAACAGTTCAGGAGTCGACGGGTAATTTTAAAAGTATTTTTTGAATAGTTAGCACTTTATACTACAGGCTTTGTGCTATGGGCGTTTATTTAGTAGGGTACACCCCTATAAACGAATCACGCGCCCATAGCTCTCAGACAGCTGGCAAGAATGGTTTGTTCACAAAATACATTGCCAGTACCCCAACACGACTCAGGACGGCGCTAAAACTGGACTCCTTTCGCTTGCTGTGCGCAGGCATGGCATGACGTAATGTTACCGTATTTGGTCATCCGGACAGCTGAGTACGCAGGATATCGGTCTCGGTAGCCCGCTCGCACCGGATTGGTCACAAAGACCCGCCACTCACGCTGCAATCTCCGCCCTGCTTCTCCGTGTGACCAATTCGGTGCAGATGGGCTACTGGGAGCGAGCAAACGAGAGCGGGCTTGGTTGGGAGACTGGCGTGGAGACTTACGGATCAATGACGTCACTAGAATAAATCACTGACTCATGTGCACTATTTTGGGCACTTTTGTATTATTTGGCAATCAAATCAGAAAATCCCCTCATTCAAAAAGTGAGAAATACGGTCGCAAACAAAGGTGTCTTTGTTGTGCTCCCTGGTTCTGATTGGTTAGTTGCTAATATAATGCATTAATCATGTTGAACTGTGGTGACATAACGTGATATAGCAACTGACCAATCAAAACGCTGAAAATTCAATCACTTGCGGCCGAAATGTGTATAAATGTGGCAAAATACTGAGCATACCGCACAAAATTGTCGGCCTCCTCCGTTTGTGGACAGTACGAGTGCTGAGATTGAAAGGTACAGTAGACGGGCATCGTGAACGTATTGCGCGTGGGATTATGACTTTTTCTTTTAACCATTAGAAATGAATAACAACAAGAAGTTTGCATCCAGGCACAGGACCAGAGTAACCAGACCTAAACAAGTGGATAATGGCCGTAAACTCTATGCTTGGTGTGAGCGGTGCACCTTCAAGAGTGCGAGGAAGGACACTCTGAGGAGACACTACCGCCATATTCATGCAGATCACATCCATGAGGTAGATTATGTCCCCTTGGATACTGAAAGGGAGTGGGAACAGCGGCAACGCTTGGCAGGCGGAGGTGGCAACCCAAAAGACACCAGGCAGGTGACGGTAACGAGAGATCTCGAGGATGCTGAAACTTGTGCCGAGTCATGTTCTATTCATCACGAGCACGCCATCACTGAGAAGCAACAACGTGGGGAGAAGCGTCAAGCCCAAAGCGAACAATCAGTGGCAATGGATGAGGAACAACTAGCCAAACGCAAGGCTACTGAGCAGAATGCCAGCGCTCCTGAAAACACCATCGACTTCTACTATCCAGAGGCATTTGGAGAACTGTCAGAGAGCAGTGACGAGGAGGCGGAGGTTTTGCCACCGCAAAAACAAGCCAAGGCGAAAGCCAACGATGCCATCAGCATTTGTCCCAGCCCAGGTTATATGTCTCTCCTGGAAGAAGAGGTCCAGTGTGTCTCTCCTGGAAGTTCGGAGGTAGGATATGTCCCCTTGGATACTGAAAGGGAGTGGGACTGGGAGTGGAAGTGAGATATGGACGAGCCCCTACCAGTGAATGTGTGCCCCTAAGCAGTTCATGATGAAACAAAACAAATAAAACTTGTCAGCTTTTTGACTCTGACAACAAAATGTAAATATACTTTTTTTACGTCTCTCCTTCACCTGTAGATGAACATATCAAAATGTCCGGCATGTCAAGCTTGCATTTAATAAGCATGGTTATATTGTTACTGTGTTGTACAGGGTTTAAATTTCTTGATGTTTAGTAAATGTGCATGTTTTGTAAATGTATTTGCTGCAGTATTGGCAATTACTCATTTTTTTACGTCTCTCCTTCACCTGTAGATGAACATATCAAAATGTCCGGCATGTCAAGCTTGCATTTAATAAACATGGTTATATTGTTACTGTGTTGTACAGGGTTTAAATTTCTTGATGTTAAGTAAATGTTCATGTTTTGTAAATGTATTTGCTGCAGTATTGGCAATTATTCATTTGTTTACGTCTCTCCTTCACCTGTAGATGAAGGAGACCGGTAGCAACAATAACAACATCTCCAGTCCTACTCACGCCCGGGAAGCCCCCGATAGCGATGATGATGCCATCAGCATTTGTCCCAGCCTAGGTTATATGTCTCTCCTGGAAGAAGAGGTCCAGTGTGTCTCTCCTGGAAGTTCGGAGGTAGGATATGTCCCCTTGGATACTGAAAGGGAGTGGGACTGGGAGTGGAAGTGAGATATGGACGAGCCCCTACCAGTGAATGTGTGCCCCTAAGCAGTTCATGATGAAACAAAACAAATAAAACTTGTCAGCTTTTTGACTCTGACAACAAAATGTAAATATACTTTTTTTACGTCTCTCCTTCACCTGTAGATGAACATATCAAAATGTCCGGCATGTCAAGCTTGCATTTAATAAACATGGTTATATTGTTACTGTGTTGTACAGGGTTTAAATTTCTTGATGTTAAGTAAATGTGCATGTTTTGTAAATGTATTTGCTGCAGTATTGGCAATTACTCATTTTTTTACGTCTCTCCTTCACCTGTAGATGAACATATCAAAATGTCCGGCATGTCAAGCTTGCATTTAATAAACATGGTTATATTGTTACTGTGTTGTACAGGGTTTAAATTTCTTGATGTTAAGTAAATGTGCATGTTTTGTAAATGTATTTGCTGCAGTATTGGCAATTACTCATTTTTTTACGTCTCTCCTTCACCTGTAGATGAACATATCAAAATGTCCGGCATGTCAAGCTTGCATTTAATAAACATGGTTATATTGTTACTGTGTTGTACAGGGTTTAAATTTCTTGATGTTAAGTAAATGTGCATGTTTTGTAAATGTATTTGCTGCAGTATTGGCAATTACTCTTTTTTTTACGTCTCTCCTTCACCTGTAGATGAACATATCAAAATGTCCGGCATGTCAAGCTTGCATTTAATAAACATGGTTATATTGTTACTGTGTTGTACAGGGTTTAAATTTCTTGATGTTAAGTAAATGTGCATGTTTTGTAAATGTATTTGCTGCAGTATTGGCAATTACTCATTTTTTTACGTCTCTCCTTCACCTGTAGATGAACATATCAAAATGTCCGGCATGTCAAGCTTGCATTTAATAAACATGGTTATATTGTTACTGTGTTGTACAGGGTTTAAATTTCTTGATGTTAAGTAAATGTGCATGTTTTGTAAATGTATTTGCTGCAGTATTGGCAATTACTCATTTTTTTACGTCTCTCCTTCACCTGTAGATGAACATATCAAAATGTCCGGCATGTCAAGCTTGCATTTAATAAACATGGTTATATTGTTACTGTGTTGTACAGGGTTTAAATTTCTTGATGTTAAGTAAATGTGCATGTTTTGTAAATGTATTTGCTGCAGTATTGGCAATTACTCATTAAAGTTAATGGGAAAGAAATTAAAAGTGAATCCAATTGAAATGTGGTTTTTTTATGCTAATTCATTTATTTGCACAGCACGAATTTCACGTTTTAATGAGTGTTGCCATTAAATGAATGATTGAAATTTAAGTTGCAATGATGAATTATGCCATACTTGAATCTGAACCAATGTGCGGGATAATATTATCCCTACTTGCATTCCTGTATTAGTGCAGTACAAATTGGGATAATATTATCCCAACTGCCTGTATAGCCTGAACAGCTGACGTCACACTTTGAGGCTCGTGAGTAACGCCGAATGTACCTTTGACCTCGCATTCATGCACACACAGCATGGTAGTAGACGATCAAACACAGCTGCTGGTGTAGCTGAAAAACTACGTCACTTTTTAGCAGACCAATCATAACACAGAAGTGGAAAGCTTACGTCATTGCACGTTTAGCCAATGAAATCGTACCCAATTTTTCAATTCAATTCAATTCAATTCACATTTATTTCCACTACCATATTTCCACAATTACAGAACTGCATTGTAAAATGCAATAATATAAAAAAACAGAATAAGAATTAAGAATAAACTAGTGGGAAAGCGCGTGGAGGCAAGGCCCAAAATAAGCCAGGTAGCTTGTAGCGGCTTGCCTTTACATAACAAATACATAAACTAAGGGTACATGCTTAGGACAATACAAAGACGAAACAAACAGACAGACAGACAGACAGACAGACAGACGAACAAACTACTGGTGAAAACGACAATGACAAAGTATGCAAAAACTTAAAGGAGAAGAACGGTATAGTAACTATGTTACATACTGGGAAATAAGGAACTTTTTATAAGATGTTTTAAACCTAGCCACAGAGGATGAGGCTTTGATAGACTGGTCAACCGAATTCCAAAGACGAGGACCATAGTAACGGAGAGTATTGGATGTGTATGATGTGCGTGCGAATGGGACGTGCATGTTGTTTCTAGATCTAGTGTTGTGGTCATGAATGTCTTTATTATAGGTGAAGTAAGACGTGAAAAGGCGAGGGAGAAGGTTATTAGTGTATTTGTACATGAAGGTACCTGTTTGAGATTTGTTAATATCAGAAAGTGTAAGGGTGTGTAATTTGATAAAAAGAGGTAATGTATGATCACGTGGTTGTGAGAGTGTTGCCAGCCGGATGGCTCTTTTTTGAATGATCATAAGAGAGTGGAGTTTACTGGTGCTAGTGCGTGCCCAAACAATATTACAGTAATTAAGATAAGGAAGAATGAGTGTGTTATAAAGAGAGACCATGGCAACAGAGGGTAGAAAGGAACGTAGCTTAGACATGATGCCAGTATTGCGGGAAGTAATTTTCGAGATGTGGGAAATGTGTTGAGTCCAAGAAAGTTTGTCATCAATGAAATCGTTGGGCCTGTAAAACCAGTTCCTGTGGGGACCAGTCTACTGACTGTACGGAAATGAATGGTTACTTCATGGAGAATAACACTTCCAGAGTACACAGCCCCGGTTATATGTCTCTCCTGGAATAAGAGGTCCAGTGTCTCTCTCCTGGAAGTTCGGAGGTAGGAGATGACCGTCAAGAAAGAAGCCAGAAGCATGCAGATCTTCCCATTACGGAAGCTGACGTATAGAATCATGATTCCGAAGTCAGTGATTCTCAAAATGATTTATACATGTACTATCAAAAGCTGGTGCATTTCTAACCAAGTAAGTTTTTATTGCCATTGATTTTAAGAGTGATTAGCCTACCAAACGTATACCTTCCAATTAAGCCGTCACCTTTTTAAAATAAAGTTTTTAAGAAATTGTATTGTTTTTATATAAAAGTGTTTAGAGGAGGCACATGTATAAAGAGGTGCCGGGGCGTGCGTGGCGCCCGAAGCCATGCCACCGGAGCCCCGTTCCCCACCAAGTGGCCGGGCAGATTCAGCCACCTACCCAAGGAATGAGCAGGCATACACGGCGAGGGTCTACCTGGGTCGCATCTTGTTGTCAGCTCTGTTGTATAACGTTTTATGAAGTTGTAATGTTTTGATAAAATGTTTAGAGGAGGCGCATGTATAAAGAGGTGTCGGAGAGTGGAGGTTGTACGGACCCTGTTGAGGTTTAATGAAAGTTAGAATCTAGTTTTGTAGTCTGTTTGGTTGCACTAATCCTACATACCGGGGATTCACGTCCGTTTGTTCAGATTGTCAGAATAACTTGCAGTATAAAGGAGTGGTGGTGCAGAAGTCAACGGTTTCTGATGAATCATTTGTAAAGGCTTATGATCACACTCAACTGTGAAATGCTTACCGTAGACCCAGGTATGATATCTTTCGCAGCCGAAAAAACTGCTAGCATTTTAAGCTCAATGTTGGCATATCTAGTTTCTGCATCACTTAGTGCCTCTGAAGCATATGCCACTGGGGCGTCATATTGCATGAGCGTAGCAGCCAATCCACGAAGGGATGCATCTACTTGTACCAATGTTGGTTTTGGGGGATCAAAGTATCGCAAAACAGTGCAGAATCACAAATCTGATCACAAACTTTCTCAAAACACTGTTGGTGACTGGGTGACCACGTTCTTTCTGTAGTTGCTTACGCAAATCGGCAGTGTGATGGGGATGGCATGGCTCTGATCACTTTGACCTTCGTAGGATCAGGGGGAACACCATTTACATCATCATGCCAAAGAAAGGACGTGTGGATCCTAGATGGTGCATTTGCTGCTGTTAAACTTTAAACCAATAGATGGTGAAGATTGCGTCCCCAAAGACGCTAATGTCATCTGCGATTCCAATAACACCATCACATTGCTCTATTATCTGATCCACGGTGTTAAAAAATCATCCTGACTGACATTCGAATCAAAAGGCATACGTCTGTAACAAAAGCGTCGGAATGTACTGTTGAATGTGGTCAATAGGGAACTAGCATCATCAAGGTGAAGTAACCAGTAGCAATGTTTTGCATCAAGCTTTACTGAAAACCTTTGCACCAGCAAGCTTGTGACTGGTTCCATGTACAGTAGGTGTTTTATGATGGCATCGCCTGATCGATTTGTTAAGATCAGTTGGATCAAAGCAGTATGCGTATTGCTGTCCATTAGCTTTGCGGGAAAAGGCAACGCTACTAACCCAATCAGTGGGCTCAGTTTTACCTTACGAATTACACCCTGTGTCCCCCATTCGAGTAAGTTCTGCTTTCAACTCATCACGGATGTGAATGGGGCATTTAGGATGAGCATGGATGACAGGTTGCACATCATCACGAAGAACAATGTGATATGCACCATAAGTCACCGATAGTATCAAATTGTTCAGGGTATTTGGACATGATATCCTGAACGGAAGCGATTGGCTGACAGCGTTATGTTTCGGCTGGCGAGGTATCAACGTTGCGATTGAGAGCAACAATGTTCAAACGAAGTTCTGTGCGTAGGCCAATGATTGCCTGACCATCCGTTTGAGGAATAAGGCTGTAAGCCACTCTGACTTGCCATTATTTGCATGGGAGATTTAACGTGCAATATTGCTTGATCTGAATCCCATTATATGCCTTGAGAATTGCTGAGGAGGGAGTCAAATGTCACTTGCGTGGAAATCCATTAGAATCAAGTGCAGTAGGGTACATCCTGCGATTCATGCGAACAAGAATGTTATTCATTTGAGCACCAGTATCAATCTTAGCACGTTATTGAAACAACGTTCTGTGTCCTGTCTCAGATGGACGTAAGTAGTATAGTGTGAGTAAATGGCACCCCTTTGTGGTGGAGGGTGGTGAATGGTGGAGGGTGGAGGTTGGAGGGAGAACCACCCTCCACTTTCCTTAGTCTGCCGGTGTCATAGGGAAATCTGTCCCCCGGAGATTCTGTCCCCCATATGGGGCTAACGTAGGATGGAGGAGGATGATTCAAAAGAGGGCGCTATCAAAAGCAGTTTGTACAGAGTTCTCAATATGGGGGGACAGAATCTCCGGAGGGACAGAATCTCATGCCACACCGGCAGACCATGGACGGTGGGGCTGGTTCTCCCTCCACCCTCCACCATCCACCACCCTCCACCACAAAGGGGTGCCATTTACTCACACTATACTACTGACGTATGTGTACGCTTCATCCCTATCCATGGTACCTGGAGAGATGTATGAGACAATATCAAGGGTGAGTTGGTCGAACAGATCATCTGCGTCACCACTCTGGAAAGCTGTATTGTGCCAGTCTCGCGCATATTTGAAAATTTGTAAATTATTCATATCTTTTTTTTCATGACAAAATCCCTCGCAAAAAGCACCCCTGTTGATTCTGCCGCAACTGAGCGGGGGAGAGGGGGAATATCGCGAGCGGCCCTGCGTTTGAGAAAATCAGCCTGGTAAAAGTTGCTGAGGTCAATTGATGCCAGATGATGCGAAGCTTTGTACAGGATTGTTAGTCGGGCAGCCAGTCTTCTTTCTTGTAAAATTTAAATGATATCAATTCCAGATCTTTTACCATTATGGTAACACTGCTATGTCTGCTGTAATTGAATGCACTTCACAAATATGGCTGCCCGGTTCTGGATTGCTTCCACAGCGTTGATGTAGACTTGTTGACGAGGGTCCCAGATGAACAATATTCTAACTGTGGTGGTTTTATAGGCTGTAGCTTTGACGCTCTGTTGACAGTGGTATGTTTCTACAAAGAAGCCCCAGAGTTTTGTTATAGCTTTGGTGACTGTTTTATTGATGTGGTTGTTCCATGACAATTTGTTGTTGATAGTTACTCCCAGATAAGTGTGATATTCAAGTGCCTGGAGATCGGAATCACCCATTTTGTAGGTTGTAACCAGAGGTGCTTTCTTGTGAGTAATTATGCATTGCGAAGCACTTTTTGTGTTAAATATCATGAGCCATAGGTTTTGCCAGACACAAAGATAATTAATGTCTACTTGTAGAGCAGATGCATCTTCGGAGGAAGTATTTCCTTATACATTATACAATCATCTGCCAGGAGACGCACTGTAGATTTTATAGTCGCTGGCAAGTCATTGATGCACAGGAGAAACATTGCTGGGCTGAGCACAAAGCCCTGATGGGGCACACCAGATGAAACGTGAATTTAATCTGAGCTGACTCCGTCGATTATGACTTGTTGTGTTCGTTTCCCATCCATGTAACAAGAGAATTTGAAAGACCGCTGTGGCGAAGCTTGGCTAACAATCTTTGACGTGGCACAGTATCGAAAGCCTTGCTGAAGTCCAATATTATGCAGTCCATCTGGCCCTTCTGGTCTAGGACTCCAGCAAGGTCTTCGGTAGTTGCAGCCAGCTGAGTTTCGCACGACCTGCCCTTCCGAAACTCATGTTGATTGTCGCAATGAATTCCGTGTGTCTCCCACAAGTCCATGATGGTTTGACAGATAAAATGTTCTAAAAGCTTGCATATGATTGACGTGAGAGGAACTGGAAGGCATTAAATATTAAGGGAACTACATTAGCATGTAACTAATCCTGGGGTAAAACCCCTGTGTCCAAAGATTTTTGGAAGACACATTTTAGAATTGGGGCCAAGCTGGAGGCTTGAGAACACTTGGGGATATCCTGTCTGGTCCAGGAGCCTTATGCGGTTTCAGATTTTCAGCAGTTTTTCTACACCCTCTGTTGTAACTTCAATCTCTTGCAGCTCTGGGGTCTTGCATGGGCCAAGGTCCGGGAAAGTACTGATAATTTCCCGAGTACTGATTGAAACTATCTATTAAGCGCAGCCGATTTTTCTCTTTTGGGGTAGCTGCTATGGCTGTACACTGGTAAGTGTTCCAACCCCGAATGCCTCCTGGCGTTTAGACTTCACACAATTCCAAAAAGGTTTTGTATTATTTGATGAAAGGCTGTCACCAACTTCAGAAACATATCGCTTATAGGCACACGTTGGATACTTGCAAGGATAAACCTTTTTGGGATACTTAGGGGTGTGACTGGTTGATTTCTTATCTAGATGCTAACTGTTCCCAACAAACCCGGTTAGGCGCTTGCGATGACTAGTTCGTTGAAAAGCCGGGGTATAAGCGGGGAGATGTTGCTACTGGTGGATATGATACTAATGAAATTTACAAGAAGCACATGGTTGTAGAATGCTCTTCATTGGTTTATTGATTGGGTTTCATTTCTCTGTTTCTTTCTTATACTGAAATACAAGAACATAAAGGAGTATGATTAACAAACATGGAATACTTGCATAACTCAGTAAACTAGAAAATATCACAATCTTCATAATGTGCATCCCAAAGTGAAACAATCCCATATTGATTACCTCAAATGGAGCGATTGTGTGGTTGAAAGGTCCTGGTTCATGGAGATATTTAACACGTAACATACATCCATACTGCCAATCACATGTTTATCAATAAAAATGTACTCCCAGAAAAAGGTGGAAAATGACACGTTTTATGAGTAAACAACATAAAGTATGATTTTCGTGGATCTAGACTAACCTATGATATAATGAATAAACCTTGTTTTTTGACTTACCCAGTAAAAACAACTTTAATCGGTAAAACCCCGAAAAACTTGGCATTGATTTTAGGGGCACAGCATCACCTCATGGCAATTTCAGCATAAGGCCTTGTCGTATCAAGCCCGCCTTCAAGCGGTGAAAACGCATGCGCCTTGAAAGTTTCTACAATACTCCTGTCAGTGCGACGTAAGGTTTTAAATTTGTCCCACGCTTCAGGTTTTCCGGATCGTTTTGCCTTATTGTAAAGCCTCTGTTTACGGCGTATGGCACGCCTGATGGAGCCATCAACCCAAGGAAGATTGTTATTTGAGGATCTTATCAGCAGCCATGGATAAAGTACAATCCTATTGGATTGTACTTTATCCATGGCTGCTGATAAGATTTCCTTGAATTCAGCTCACAGATCTTCAACAGATGTATTCCTGAGTTTCTCCTGTGTAAGCGATTCACTAAATTGGTTGAAAGACCCTGACAACCCGTCTACATCCGCTTTATGAAACATGTAGAGTGTAGGTCTGCTGCGGAAGGGCTTTATCAGTGTTTCAACTGAGACAATGTGGTGGTCACTTATACCAGCGAGGATGTTAACTTTTTGAACAAGCGCTGGCATGCTGGTAAAGCAAAGGTCAAGAATATTTTGTTCACGAGTTGGTTCCTCCACAGCTTGGTGGTAAAAATGCTACTTTCATCAATCTCAATAATTTTCTTACTGGGACGTGGGTAACTTCCACCAGGTTTGAACGTATTACTAGTCCAATCTACTGATGGTAGGTTAAAATCACCCATTAACCAAATATTTGCATAATGCGGTAGCTTATCCAAAGAACACTGTAAACCATCCATATAGTCATGATCGGTATCTTGAGACCTGTAAAAGGCCCCAATAAAGATTGGTTTGGTCTGTTTTGTATGTATACTGCACCAAACAAGTTCACAGTTACTATCACCAACAAGCGTTGGCTCTGCTTTGGCGACTAATGATGAGCAAACAGCGATGAAAACACCGCCCCGGCTTTTCCTGTGCTCCTGTCTTTGCGAAATCCTTGAAACTGAGTGGAGAAAATTTCACCAGTTTTCTATGGTTGCTAGAAATTATGGAAGCCCATGGCACAGACGCTCTGGCAATTGATGTTAAGAAAGCGTATCGGGTGTTTCGGTTGCTCAGATTTTCTAGGTTTTAGATTTTTTTGCAACTTCAGGTTTAGGTGGGACATAATCATATGTTTCTGTAAGTCTAGATGTGGAAAATTCTGAAGAGCCAGAACTGGAACTGGAGCTATTTGATGCATTGTCGGAGTCAAAATTAGGCACGTCAAACATAGATGATGAAAGTGATGGCGATTCCCAGTTAAACTGACTACAACACCCTTCAATATATGGGTCCTCATTGCGTTGGTTGTATAGTAATGTACTCAATCATCACAATGCATTCTCTGTGGTACCAATGACAACAATGATCGCATTCAATAGCATCATCTTCCCAGTCAACAAACACGTTGCACAATGAGCAAGTACTTTTGTCAAGTTCTACAGCTGGTCCAGGGTTTAGTTGAATGTCCCCGGACATAAGTAAAATCAGCATAGTTTGAGTGATTAAACCAACTGGCTTGTTCCTATTTTCCATATGTCCATATTTTCGAAACAAATTGACCCCAAAGGGCCTGGCATGTAAAGAAGCATGGAACAGACCCACCGGGCTGCAATCCACAAAATGTGAAGTAAGCTTGAAGATTGTTGTATTTCCGAACCTCTCATATCCAACATGGCTGTGGTTTTCCCTCTGATAAACAGCTTTACTTGTATAAGCAAGGCAAGAGTAGCGGTAAATATTGGGTGATACAAAATTCCATTGTTAAGAATCCAGGTGTTGCCGTGCAGTGTGCATGTATGCAATGTACATGTACGGCCGGTAGCCCGCGCAATTAAAATGGATGACACCAGTCTGACGCAGTTGACTACACTTTGTCACAAATACTAAAAACAATACAAAATTTCAAATGAAAAGTTAAAAGTGTCAAAACACACATCCACAATAATCTAGAACACCTAAACGATGAACTGACAAGGAAAAAAAGAAAAAATCCGCGAAACAAAAGGTTAAAAAGCTATTTAAAAATCCCGAAAGATTGGAGAACTGCTTGCAACCGCTGCTGCGACCTATGACCTATATAACAAGTGTATGTCACTCGCAAACAGCTTGCTTCAATTTGTCGAACCTTGCAGATCCTAATGATTATTCCGCATTGGTCAATGTCTAATTTATTTTATTTTTATTTATTTATTTATTTTAAATCTTCGGACAAAAGTAGGCCTACATACACTAAAAATGGTCCGGGTCAAGGAAAAAGTTTATAAAAAACTGTCATCATAGATGTGTCAGACCCAATAAAATCCTCTACTACCAAGTTATACACAAAAAACAAAATACAAAATGTGAAGCAAACGTGACCAAAGGAGACAGGATAAAAAGACAAATAGAGCCACAAGCAAAGCAAAACAAAAAAACTTTATTAAAAGGAGATTAAAAGCACTAATGAGCAAACATCAAAGACAGTTAAAATGTTCTCTCATTTTGGATCTAAAAACATAGAAAGGTTCAGTGATGAGACTGTTCCTCGTTTCAGGAACAATAGATTGTTATGGTCACAAGTTTGTACCATCTGATTTATCTTTGGAATTCCTTTCAGCCACATAATTGCCGAGATGAACATTCCTAGTTTAGCTGTTCCTTTCTGTTGGATTGTTCTCGGCTGGCTGCACTCCTTAGTTCTTTTATTTCTTTAGCAAGTGGTTGCATTTATTTAAATTCTAATGTACGTATATAAGGCATGGTATGCCTATGCTGCGGCCTCCTTCGGCTCAGAGCTCGGGATGGGATGCTGACCGGCCACACCACGGGAATTGACGGCGCTACTACCACTGGCAGTACGACACTTGGGCGTGGTCGTTGGCTATCGGCTCAGATTGACGAGAAGCTCCGCTATGACTGGGACTACCCACTACCCACTACCCACTACCCACTATTATTTTGGCCAAATAATAACATTCATTTATGTGTACCAAGTCGCTTTAATTCATGATTTTCAATTACTGATTGTAAGTTTCCTTGATTCGCCTTTGTTGTTTGTAAATAAATTCATATATTTGTTATTTATGATTATATACAACATCTGGACGTGTTCCCATTTGTTTGTTGCTGGTTTTTTCCCATTAATCTTCATTTAGGTATTCCCATTGTTTGTAAAATCGCTGTGCTGCGAACCACCTCACTTGGTCAAATCCAAATGAGTTGGGCGTACGTAACCGAATTGGGGGCTTGTCCGGGAGAATGAATCTAAATTGATTAGCACTTTGCGCTAGTAATTAACCAGCAATTTTCAAAATGGCTTCTAAGTTTAATGTAGAAGAGTTCGTAAGTGACTTTGAGGGTAATCCCTCTGAGCCCAAGTTAGATAAGTTGAAACGGTCGGAACTGTTCGAGTTAGCTAAGTACTTTAATGTATCAGTAATACTCAGTATGAAGAAGGCAGATCTGAGGGCTGTGCTGGTCGAGTTCTTTTTAGATGAAGGTTACCTTAAGAAAGCAGGTGAACAGTTAGGAACTCCGTCTGTAAGCTCAATTAATTACACCGAAAAGACTGCCATAAAACTAAAGGAACTGGAATTACAGATTCAGAAGGAACAGTTACAGATTCAGAAGGAACAGTTACAGATTCAGAAGGAACAGCGGCTCAAAACCGAAGCCGAATTGGAGTTAGCTAAATTAAAACAAACGAATTTAGCAGGTGGAATTTCAACCCACAGCAAACCTTTCGACCCAAGTAAACACATCCGACTTGTGCCTCCTTTTCAGGATAAAGAAGTAGATAAGTACTTTTCACATTTTGAAAAGGTAGCCGATAGGCTCAGTTGGCCGTCGGACATGCGTACGTTATTACTTCAAAGTGTCCTGACAGGAAAAGCTCAGAAAGTTTATTCAGCTTTACCTGTAGAACATAGTTCAGATTATAATGTAGTTAAAGCTGCTATACTCAAAGCTTATGAACAGGTTCCAGAAGCATACAGGCAGAAATTTAGGGACAAGAGAAAGCATGATAGTCAGAATTACATTGAGTTTTCCCGTGATAAGGAAGATCTCTTTGATAGATGGTGTAATTCTTGTAAAGTTAGTAAAGACTTTGCTAAACTTAGACAGGTCATGCTCTTAGAAGAATTCAAGAGGTGTGTACCTGATAATGTTAAAGCTCATCTCGAGGAGCAACAAGTTAAGGAAGTACACCAAGCAGCAGTTATGGCTGATAATTATGTGTTGACACATGAATCTAATTTCAGTAAAGGGAATAATTTCCCTGGTAAGAGAAGGTTTAGGCCTAATAATTCGCCTCCTCGTAGGAATATGTCTGCAGACAATAATTTCAAACCTAAACCATATTCTCAAACCGACGGTGCGGACACTAGTTATAGTAGGGCAAGTAGTGCAAATAGGTTCACTGTAGTTTGTGACTTCTGTAAGAAAACAGGACACATTAAACCTAACTGTTACACCTACTTAAGGAAAATGGCAAGTGAGAGCAACACTAAGCCAGTAGCCTTTACACATAGTGTATCCCCTTCGAAAATACAGCAACTCGATGAGGTTCTAATCAAAGGTTCTAAGTCTGTAGTTAAAGAAGAATTTTTGCCCTTCGTTACAGAAGGATTTGTTTCCATCAAAATAGATGATGCTTCACCTCAGTACCCAGTTACTATTTTAAGGGACACGGGGGCTTCACAATCTCTGCTGCTTAAAGGAGCAGTACCATTGTGTTCACAGTCCTCATTAGGAGCAAGTATGCTCATAGCTGGTGTAAGTAACGATGTTTTTGAAGTGCCTCTTCATCATGTATTTTTGAAGTCAGATTTAGTTTCGGGACCAATGACAGTAGGGGTGGCTCCCCGTTTACCTCAAGGACTTGAAGGTATAACCCTTCTTCTTGGTAATGACGTTGCTGGTACCAGAGTTGTAGTTGATCCGCTTATGACGGATAGGCCGAGTACAGTAGATAACACAGAAAAACTTGAGAAGGACTTTCCAGGTATTTTCCCTTCGTGTGTCACTACTCGAGCCATGAGTAGGAAAACTGTCCAAACCCCTAGTAGTAATCTTACTGAATGTAAAAGTGATGTAGATTTAGAAGATACATTTATGACTGGGTTGGATAATGATAGTCTTTTCCAAACTGTTGATAGCGAGGTTAAAACCTCTGCGTCTGAATTGAAAGGGCTCTCCCCGGTTGTTCACCGACTTGAGGCCTCAGGTGATCTTTTTCTTGATAGAGAAGAATTAATCATGGAACAAGGGAGAGACCCAGAACTTGTAAGCATAAGTAACCGAGCACTTAGTGAAGACGAAGCTTCGAAAGTACCAGTTTGCTATTTAATTAAAGATGGGATTCTTATGCGTAAGTGGCGCCCCCAAATATCCCTGCCGATTATGAGTGGGAGGTGTTAGAACAGGTTGTTGTCCCTCAACCTTATCGTTCACATATTGTGAGTCTTGCTCATGATTTACCAGTTGCAGGCCATTTAGGCGTAGGTAAAACATGTGATCGTATTCTTAAACATTTCTATTGGCCAAACCTAAGACAGACAGTAGCCAATTTTTGTAAAACATGCCATGTTTGCCAAGTAGTAGGTAAGCCTAACCAAAATCCGTCAAAAGCACCGTTGAGACCGATACCTGCCTTTGGGGAACCATTCAGTAAGGTTATCGTAGATTGCGTTGGTCCTCTGCCAAAAACCAAGAAAGGGTGTGAAAACATACTTACCATCATGTGTTCCTCCACCAGATACCCAGAGGCCATCCCTCTGCGCTCTATCAAGGCAAAACCTGTTGTAGAAGCTTTGACTGCTTTCTTTACCCGTTTTGGTCTCCCTAATATTGTCCAGAGTGATCAGGGATCTAATTTCACATCAAGGGTGTTTAAGGAACAGTTAAGTGCATTAGGTATTAAGCACGTGACATCCAGTGCATACCATCCACAGAGTCAGGGTGCACTAGAACGGTTTCATCAAACCATGAAGTCTATGATTAGAACGTACTGCTTAGATCATAACAGAGATTGGGATGAGGGTCTTCCTTTGTTGCTATTTGCTATTCGAGAGGTAGTTAACGAATCTCTGGGATTTAGTCCCTTCGAACTTGTATTTGGTCACACTGTTAGGGGACCCCTGACACTTGTCAAAGAGAAATGGTTAGATCAGCATTCTACAGAAAATGTACTGAGTCACATCATTCGTTTAAAAGAACGTTTGAAAACAGTTCGGAAGTTAGCCGAAGTCAATCTGAAAACGACTCGGCATGAGATGAAAACCTGGTATGATCAAAAATGAAGAGAACGTAGTTTCACTCCGGGTGACCGAGTTCTTGTTTTGTTACCAGTGTCATGGGCAACCACTTCAAGCAAGATTTATTGGCCCTTACGTAATAGATCGTAAAGTATGCGAATTAGACTATATTGTTTTAACTCCTGATAGACGTAAAACTAATCAACTGTGTCACATAAACATGCTTAAACCTTACCATGTTAGGCAAACAGATGTTTGTGAAAAACGAGAAACGGTAGCAACAGTGTGTACCGAAAAACCCGATGACAGTTCTGACAATGGACATTTCCAAATTCCTGAATGTGGTGTAAGATTGAAGAATTCTCAGACTCTTGCAAACTTAGATGCTAAATTAAGCCATCTAGTTTCAGAACAGCAGAGTGACATGTCTACTCTGATTAGGGAGTACAGTAGTTTATTTCCCGATGTTCCTGGAAGAACAGATGTAATATTTCATGATGTAGATGTTGGGACTGCAAAACCTATCAAACAACACCCATATAGATGTAGTCCAAAGAAACAAACTCATTTTGATAGTGAAATATTCATTACATGCTAGAAAATGATATCATTGAAGAGAGTAATAGCGCATGGAGCTCACCCTGCATTTTAGTGCCTAAGCCAGATTCATCATTCCGTTTTTGCACAGACTTTAGGAAAGTTAATTCTGTCACTAAGTCTGATACGTACCCACTTCCTAGAATAGACGATTGTATTGACAGACTAGGAAAGGCTAAATTTGTGAGTACTTATGATTTATTGAAAGGATACTGGCAGGTTCCACTCACGCCCAGGGCTAAGGAAGTGTCAGCTTTTGCTACTTCACAAGGACTATATCAGTACAAAGTCCTTCCATTCGGTATGAAAAATGCCCCAGCAGTGTTCCAACGTTTGATGAATAATGTAATATCTGGTTTGAAAAACACTAAAGTTTACATTGATGATCTTATTGTGTACAGTGATTCATGGAAAGATCACTTAAGTAATACTCGTGCATTGTTCAAAAGACTATCTGAGGCTAAACTTACTGTAAATCTATCAAAAAGTCAAATAGGTAAAGCAAAAGTCGTTTTTCTTGGTCATGTAATTGGTAACGGGGAAGTTTCGCCTGTCAGTGCGAAAGTTGAAGCGATTGCAAATTTCCCCCAGCCAAAAACAAAGAAAGAACTGATGCGTTTTCTAGGCATGGCGGGTTACTACCGTAAATTTGGTTGTAACTTTTCAGATGTGGCAGTTCCTCTAACTAGCCTGCTAAAAAAATGCGCCAAATTTGCTTGGAATGAGGACTGTACTCAAAGTTTTGAGAGAGTGAAATCCATGCTTGGTAGCGCACCAGTCCTAGCTGCTCCTGACTTCACTAAGCCGTTTAAACTTGCTACTGATGCTAGTGATGTAGGAGTTGGGTCAGTGTTGTTGCAAGAAGATGATGAAAATGTGGATCACCCAGTTTGCTATTTTTCGAAAAAGCTAAATCGGCATCAGCAAAATTATTCCACCATTGAGAAAGAAGCGTTAGCACTTCTTCTTGCTTTACAGCATTTTGAAATTTATCTAGATGCAGCAACACGACCCATTGTAGTATACACTGATCACAACCCACTTGTCTTTGTTCAGAAAATGAAGAACAAGAATCAGAGGTTGTTAAGGTGGAGTCTCGCACTCCAAGAATTTGATGTAGACATTCGCCATGTTAAAGGAAAAGATAACCTAATTGCCGATGTTATTAATTTACAGTGTATTTCATTTCATTAAAACCAAAATGTACAGCTTTTAAAAAGTTGTTTCACATTATTGGGAAAACAGAAATATTGTAACTTCACATCTCAGTGTTTTGAAGAAATGTGTATTTTTCACGACGGTGAAGATAATTTTAGCAATTTATGCTACATACAACCAACCAGGCAATTTACGATTATCAGTGTCTAAAGCATTACTATGTATAACTGACATTAATGTAATTTATAAATATGTCAGTTTAAAAATTATTGATGTTTATCAAGAACCACTTGCTAATATAAAATAATAATATTAAAGTTTTTCCCCTTGATCAAAACTTTTAAGGAGGGAAGATTGTTATGGTCACAAGTTTGTACCATCTGATTTATCTTTGGAATTCCTTTCAGCCACATAATTGCCGAGATGAACATTCCTAGTTTAGCTGTTCCTTTCTGTTGGATTGTTCTCGGCTGGCTGCACTCCTTAGTTCTTTTATTTCTTTAGCAAGTGGTTGCATTTATTTAAATTCTAATGTACGTATATAAGGCATGGTATGCCTATGCTGCGGCCTCCTTCGGCTCAGAGCTCGGGATGGGATGCTGACCGGCCACACCACGGGAATTGACGGCGCTACTACCACTGGCAGTACGACACTTGGGCGTGGTCGTTGGCTATCGGCTCAGATTGACGAGAAGCTCCGCTATGACTGGGACTACCCACTACCCCCTTCGTGTGGCTGTGTGGTTGGCGCCGGACTCCCCATTCCCGAGACCTGAGTTGTTTGAGCGGGCGACATTATTTACGGTATTTAAAGCTATTATTTTGGCCAAATAATAACATTCATTTATGTGTACCAAGTCGCTTTAATTCATGATTTTCAATTACTGATTGTAAGTTTCCTTGATTCGCCTTTGTTGTTTGTAAATAAATTCATATATTTGTTATTTATGATTATATACAACGTCTGGACGTGTTCCCATTTGTTTGTTGCTGGTTTTTTCCCATTAATCTTCATTTAGGTATTCCCATTGTTTGTAAAATCGCTGTGCTGCGAACCACCTCACTTGGTCAAATCCAAATGAGTTGGGCGTACGTAACAAGATCGATCCATTAAGCCCCGCCTCCTTACGAGTTGACCAATCACAGCCGCGAAACCCGATCACCATTAGTGCAAAGATCACCAAACGGCTCAAAGGGTGATCAGATTTCGCGGTTGTGATTGCTCAATGAGAAATGGGCGTGGCTTAATGGATCGGTGTATTAAGATTTTAAAAAAAAATGGAAAACGAACCATGCCGTTGTTTTTTAATTTATCTGTACGAGCTTTACCATGATAAAATGTTAACTGGAATTAACAGTAAGTGACTTTAAAAAGCTACCCATGAAGTTATTAGATGGTTGGACAAGTAGTTTGGAAATAAAAGACATATTTATATAATCCCTTCTATTTGTTAGATTCATAAGTCGCAGTGTTCTGATACGGTCCTTAAGATTGTTCCTGAAAACCCTGTTTCAAGATGGCTGGACTAGCTCTTCGCTGTGTTGATTCCAGTTGTGATGTGTGTTTCTTACTTTTTAAAAACCACTATACCGGAGAACAACAATCTAAGATGGGTAAAACCAAAGTCTTGTACATGTGATGTGAAATACTAGAGGTCGACCCACCCGCACTCACACGAATGAGGCCAATCGTCTGAGTGTTACAATTCAAAACAGTGTCCCTCACTTGCTTGTCCCAGGATAAGTTAGGCCTACCTTGAAAGGTGATGCCAAGAAGTGTTATCGAACTCTAATATGCTCCATTGAGGAGCCATCAAGATCATACACAGGATTCTTCAATCGCTTCCAGGTGATACGAATAGTCTTCTAAAATTATTAACAAACTATTTTCATTACTTATAATTTAAACATATTTTGAGACACACTGATGCGGAATCGTGTTTAAAAAAATTCTTTCGAAACGCCGGGCACACAGGAGTTTCCAGTTTTTCCGAACACTGGAATTACCAAGCTTCCAGTTCCGACCAAGCCTGAAAATCTGTGTTTCAAAAGATCCTCCTTTTCTTCAAAGAAAAAAATCTGGATAATAGGCCTATTTTCAAAATGGCGCACCGGAATTACCAAGGTAGGTCTTCAAGTATTTGTCAGTGCTTGTAAAACACGAGTTTTGCAAAGGTCTTTTTTATGTTCCCATATTTGGGGGGGGGGGGGGGGGGGGTGTTTTCCGAAACGGTGCACCCGAATTTTACCAAGTGTCACACGTCAGTCTCCGACCGTGAAAGCATCCCAGTGGGCAAAATACGTTGAAATAATGTTGAATAATGATTGAATTTGCAAATTGAAATAACGTCGAAATGCTGACGTAGATACAACGTTAAACTCAGTACTTTGTTTCAATGTCGGCATGTATACGTTGTTTTTACGTCAGATTTCTACGTTGAAATAATGTTGAATAATCTGTAATTATGTTGGCTCAACATTGCCCCAACGTTGGTCCAACGTTGGGCCAACGTACAGTTAATCTAAAACAATGTCTTCGAGTTGAACTTTCTAGTTATGTAGTTAATGCCCATTATAATTAATTCAAGTAATTAGTATATGCTTATTTATACTTATAAGGTATATACATGTAAGATATGATACCGATAACTAAATACATTCTACACTATAACTACAACTTATACAGGCCTATACATCCTTCTCCACTGCATGTCTTGTATTTATATAGTCCAGGATCTACAGAATTTCCAGTCATGGTTATAACACCTTTTTAAAATAAAACTATTTAATTTTTAATTCACATATTGGAATGACAAATGTTTCTTTGTACTTTTGATGTACATATTTTCTTACAAACGAATTACAAAAAAAAGTACAAAAACTTGCCTGGGAAATTCCTAAATTCAACCAAAATTGTTTTGATATTGTCAGAAAAAGTCATACACTTCTAAGTCCCGCCCACAAATTTGCATAAGTTTCAACGTTGTCCCAACGTTGTCTCAACGTTGGCTCAATTTTAGCATCTTGTCAAAAGGCGCTCATACCCAAAAGGAATGTACCGGTATAGCTTTTTGCTTACCAAATGTTAATGCAACATAGGAATGATATAAAATTAGGTTTGAGATGTCGCATCAATTACCTGAACTTAGTATAAAAAAAACATTTCCATACACAAATAATTATCCCCCAAAATGTTAAATGTTAACTTCTTGTCAACATGTTGTGCGCGAAAACCTAGTAGAAATGTATAGCTTTTTACTTGCCAAATATTAATGCAACACAGGAATTGTACAAAATTGAGTTTGAGATGTCGCATTATCTACCTGATTCGAACTCGGTGTAAAAAATGTTTTTCCATACAAAAAAACTAGAAACAATTACCCACAAATTGTTAATTTTTAACACCTTGTCAACATGCGCTCAAAACCAAACTGTGAAGGGCAACTTAGAAGTAGCACTTGTACAACATTTGGTTTGAGGTTTCAATCACCTGTCTGAACCTTGAGTGAAAAAACATTTAGATATTTTGTAATTGTAAAAAAAAAAAAAATAGCAACAAAAATGTGAATATTTTAATGGTTGGGGCGACCTCAAGTGCAGTCGTGAACTAAAAGCCTAGAGGAAGCCAACTTTGATCGCATTTTTAGGGCTGGCTTTAGGCCTATATCGATCCCATTGTAGAATAGGTGACCTTTTTCAACATCTGACCGTCCTTGCATTTCTGTATGCTCTGTGGTACTAATGGAAATATTACATTATTATTTGGACCACGAATAATGCCTTTTATTTTGCGGTGATTTTAATTAATGTTATCTGGACTATTTCTTTGAATCCTCGCCCCTCATGTGTCTATATTTCTCGTGATCTTCTTGGTAATTTTCTTGATGGAAAATGGTTAAAACGAGGCAATAGATGACTGGTAATAATAATATTAGTATGTTACTGACTGATAGTCTGACCGGACACAAATTATTTTGTTCAATATTTTACCATAGAGGAAGGAAATACATGGTTTTATAAATTGAAGTGTTCACCATAATTAAGTATGCTAAATTCAATGTAAGATGTTTGGTTGAGCTCAAATCTAGATAAAAAGGCAATTGCAACCTTTATCCAACATTGTACATCGTCAAAAACGTTACACTGAAACAATGTTACCAATTATAATGTTGGATCAACATTGATTTTAGGTTGTTATTATCGCAACGCAATTACAACCTTTATCCAACATTGTACATACTTCAATATTGTTACGTTAAAAAAAACCTTACCAGACTGACGTTGGATCATACGGAGCTCTGGAAGTGCCATCGACATGTTGAGATCCTGACTTAATTATCTTCGGATGACGACATCCTAAACGCAAATAAGTCAACATACCGAGATAATTATGTCGACATGTTGACATCCTAAAAGTAGGATGTCGTCTTGCTGTGAAAATTTATTCTGGGATGACGACATCCTAAAAGCAGGATGTCGTCTTCATGTGATAATTTATCTCGGGATTATAGATCCCGTAGGTCATTTGATGGTGCAATCTGATGGATTTGTCAGCTTTAATGGACTGGATTCTGTGTACTCTTGCTGTATTTTCACAGTGGTCAAGATTTCAATGTATCGGACATGATGATGTATGTTACTCCAGCAGTACCATATAGGTTGCTATGGAGGGTACTCTCGCAAGAGTACCAGGTAACTAGTTCTTTGGTTTAGGCTTTGTCTTCTTTGGTTTGTATCTAGGTTTGGGTAAATTGTGAGACATCATTCCCTTGATCATGACATCTCGGGGGATGTTTTTTGTTGCATAACGTTTGACGACTTGTGAAAGAACTGTGCAGGGATGTGGACCAGGTTTCTTCGATTTCGAATTTTCAAAGCAGCACTGCTTGATCGCACTATCATTATCAGAACGGATGACATGTGCAATCCATCTTTCTTGTTGATCCTCGATAAATTCTTGTAGAGTTGCTGTGTTGCATTTCTCAAGTATACGTTGGTTTGTATGAATATACCTAAAAATTGTCTCGGGTGAGGTTTCGGGGTCACCCTTTTTCACACGTTGGAAACCGCCTTTGACCATATGTCGAAGGTATTTGACATACACAGAGTTCATTCTGTCCATCTGAGTAGTCGTTAATGTCCAGGTCTGAACGCCGTAGGTTAGGCGAGAACGAACAAGTGCATTGAAAAACGACGTACGGATGTGGAGTTGGATACTTCGGTTGGTGAAGAATGGTTTCATTTCATAAAACTTTGATCTTGCGGAGTTAATTCGGTTTAGGACTTCTTCGTTGCAGGTTCGAGGGGTACCATAGTTGAAAACTGAGCCGAGATAGCGGAAGTTCTCAGCATTAATCAGATCTGTGTTTGCTATGGTACACAAAGTGGTCGGGTAGTTCTCGGTTGTATCGGTTAGGAGCATAGTCTCGGTTTTTGAGATGTTCATTTTCAACCCAAAACTGTTGAGGATCACATGGAGTATTTCAAGATTACGTTGGAGGTCAGCTTGACTATGTGCGAATATGACAAGGTCGTCAGCATATCCGATCCATTTGATGAAGGATTGATTCCCGGATTGAGCTAGACGTCGCTTTAACCGATTGGCTCGAGATGTTGCGCTGTTTGGGATAAGAAATTCGAGTTTCACACCAGGGAGTCCTGCTTCGACGCAACGTTTTTCGAAAATCCTCATGATGTAGTCCATGTAGAGGTTGAAAAGATAAGGCGACTCTGGGCCACCTTGGCGGACTCCTGAAGATATGCGGAACTGATTTTCAGGGGGATCGCCAGAGATGTGGGCGGCTGTAGACTGATACAGTGATTCGATGATGTCGATTAGGAGGGAAGGCTGACCATCTTTAGCTAAACGCTGTTTGATTGAACGGAAGAGCCAGTCTCTGTTGACATGGTCGAAAGCGGCACTGAGATCAATGAACGATGTGAACAAGGGTTGGTTTGTTTTGTGTTGGACCTTTTTTACTGTTTGTAGAATATATGAAGCATCAGTGCAACCGCGATTGCTTCTGAATCCCATCTGGTATTCAAGCAAACTACTCTCATACCAGCCATCAATTCTTCGTAGTAAAATGCACATACAAACTTTCATAAGAATGGTTCCAATGCTCAGTCCTCTGTACATGGTCGGATCATTGGGCCGTCCATGTAAACACTAGTCGATTACATGCACAAGGTAACAATAGATTTCGTGCAACCCTGCTTTTCATACTATTGACGTGCGGTGATGTGGAACTGAACCCCGGACCAGTGTACAAGTATCCATGTGGTACATGCGAAAAACCCGTGAAGTCGAACCAAATGGGGTTACTGTGTAGCTCTTGTTCCAAATGGTTTCATATCAAATGTCAAGATGTTTTACCTACCGAATATGCTCGCCTGTTTGACTTGCCCGATGAGCCCTGGGTTTGTTTGACATGTGCCCTGCCCCAGTTATCGGACTCATATTTTGACTCCACATTGAGTGATGTTAGTGTCGTCGATCCTGATTATAGTTCTACGTCGTCGTCATTACCAGGTATATTTGATAACACTGCAACTAAAGCGATATTCGGTGCCAATATTAATGCCAGGAGTGTGAAAAATAAAATCCCAGAACTTCAAGCAGTTGTGCATTCTATGAATTTGTCACTGGTGGCTATTAGGCCTACTGAAACATGGCTGGATTCATCTATACCAGACTCGATGCTTTTCGACAGCCATAGTGTCTTTAGAAAAGACAGAAGTCGACGTGGCGGAGGTGTTTTGGTTGCTATATCTGACTCACTAAAACCAACATCTGTTGATGTGGAAGATGTGCCTCCCAACATTGAAATCGTTTTTGCAGAATTCATCCTTAATTCTGAGATATGGTTATGTGGCGTGTACTACAGGCCTCCGTCGGACGACACCGGTATCGGCTTACTGGAGGATGTTCTGAACAAGCTCAACTTAGACCGTTACTCTGGCTTCATCCTGATGGGTGATTTCAATATTAACTGGTCAGCAGACAGTTCCAGCCAGTTGGCAACAACCCTTCACGATCTAGCTGATGCTTATTGCTTTGAGCAATTAGTTAATGAGACCACAAGATCTTCCAGTGACTTTGCTTCCAATACAACGATTGATTTGATATTTACAACACGTCCAGATCGTGTATGTGATGTAAAAGTGGAGCCTGGGCTTTCTACATCCGATCATAACATGGTTTCTTTCAGAATTCGTGGGTCACCTGGAAAATTACCACGTCTTGTTAGGGAAATCTTCCAGTACCACAAAACGGACTTAGTTCATTTCCAGACTTTGCTTGCTGCAGTTCCTTGGGGAGTAATTGACTACACCGACATTAACGATGCTTGGGATACGTTCAGTGATTTCTTCCTCAATTGTGTCAAGGAATGTGTTCCTGTCCGTAGAGGTCGCAAGAGAGCTAAGCCCTGGATCACCGAGGAACTTCATCGGCTCGTCCTTGAAAAGCGAAGGTTGTTTCAGCGAGCTCGCGCAAGTGAAACTGAGATAGCATGGAAACAATTTAAACTTGCTAGGAACAAAGTGCGCAATCTCTCCAAAAGGGCGTATAGTGACTTTGTCACTGATTTATTTAAGAAAAGGGATAATCGGAAAACTTTTTGGTAATTTGTGAAGTCAAAACGTAACTCTTCTCAATCAACCGATTTTTACCTCATCAGTGGTGAAAACATAAGTGACCCATCTCGGATTGCAAATGAATTTAATGCTCTTTTCGCCAGTTTTTTCTCCGGATCCACCGACCAGGACTGTGTCACTTCTCCTACGTTGGAATTTCCCCCATTAGAGCGTTTTTCCATCACTTCAACTCAGGTTTCAGCTGAGATTCGGAATCTCTCCGCCCACAAAGCATATGGTCCTGATGGTATTAGCGCCCAAATGTTGAAACTTGCCGTTCCAGCCATTGTTCCTGTTCTCACAGCTTTTTACAATCATACTCTTGCTGCCGGTTGTCTTCCAAGTGCATGGAAACGTGCTAATTATAGTGCCCGTCTTCAAAAAGGGAGAAAAGAGCAACTTAATCAATTACCGACCCGTTTCTTTGACTCCAATAGTTTGCAAGCTTTTGGAAAAAAATCTTATGCCGGCAGATGTTTGACCACTGTCAAAACAACGGACTTCTAGCTGACCAGCAACATGGGTTCATTCCTGGGAGGTCTTGTTCTACAGCATTGGTATCAGCAAGTTCTCGTTGGCTTCAATCTTTGGACGCACGAGTACCTGCAGTGGATGTTATCTCCTTAGATTTCAGTCGTGTGTTTGATACTATAAGCCACAACATCCTTGTTAAGAAACTCCAACTTTGCTACAACATAAAGGGTGCTGCTCTTGACTGGATTGAGTAATTTGTAACAAACCGCCTGCAGCGAGTTGTTTACAGAGGCTTTACCTCAAACTGGTTACAGGTTAGTTCAGGAGTGCCACAGGGCTCTGTACTTGGCCCCCTGCTTTTTGTTTTGTATGCAAACGATCTTCAACTTCAACTTTCTTCAAGCCTTGTGCAGTACGCAGATGACACTTTTTTGTTCAAAAATGTTGAAACCGACGCGCCGGATTCTCTACTTCAGAAGGACTTAAACACTATAGTTGACTGGGCTAAGTTGAACTGTTTGCGTTTAAATGCCGACAAGTGCAAATCTATAAGATTAACATGGCGTCGTATGAGCAAACCAATCTACAATCTTGGAAACACCTCCCTGGAATGTGTAAACTCCATCAAGCTGCTAGGCTGTATATTCCAGAGTAACTTGTCTTGGGATCTTCAGGTGCAGGCAGTTACTTCGAAATGTAATAGACTGATTGGTTTGATTCGCCTCATTTCTGGCAACTGTCCTTCTTGCGTGTCGCTTCATTTGTATAAGACATTGGTCCAGCCTATCTCAGACTACTGCTCACCTGTCTGGTGGATTCACCGTACAAAACATATAAATTCAATTGAATCGGTACTGAAAAAATGTACAGCCAGACTGGTGGTGACTCAACAATAATGAGTAATGATGTTTATTCTGGAGTTCTGTTCTTAACCAGGCTTAATCCGTGACCCATGGTTCTACAAATAAACAAACAAATAAAGTCCCTATAAGTCTACATAACTATAAGAACAATAAACTTACATCAATCTTAAACAATACCATACGGACAGGATCAACCATATCCTCAAATACATGTATAATGATCATAAACGGAAAGGGCTTAGAAACATCAATATATAAGACTTCACAAGCAGGCAAATTCCTAAATGAGCTGGAACTTTAGATCCTCATAACACCCTTTAAGATATACATGTATAGACATTAATCATCATAATAGGCGCAATAATCAACAGCGATAATGAACTCGGGAACTTCAATAACTACGATAAACTCTTCCATATCGTAACTGGTTAAACAATAAACTTCACTTGCAAGCCATGTGAATGTAAACAATCCCCAATTTATCCCAGTAACCCACAATTAAAACCAAAGATTGTACTCACTTTAAACGATGTACGCACGGGAGGAAATTTAAGTCCATTCGTGTTGGGCTTTGGGGCTCATTTGGGATCTTGTATTGTTTGGGTTTTTAAATGTTTTTCCCTGCCTCCTGCTTTTATGGTGTTTTATGGGTGCTGTTTTGCTAGGTTTTTCGGATTTGCTTTTGTTTTAAAGTTTTCCGTTGTGTGATTTTAACAGCGTTTGAGTGCAAGTCTATTTTTATAGTTATAGTTATAGTTATATATTTTTTATCGTTGGCAGGGGTCTGGTTGTACACATCTTAATATGACAGTTTTTATACTTTTGTATAACCTTGACATCCCCTGTCCAACTTGTAATCATTGTGTATATGTCTAAAGATTTAAAATAAATAAATAAATCCTAAAGGTAGGATGCCATTCACTGTATCACGCATCACGTAAAAAGAATTCGCGAAGGCCGCGTACGGTACGAAATCCTACCTCTATGGATGTCGTCATCCTGAGATAAATTATCACAGGAAGACGACAGCTTACTTTTAGGATGTCGTCATCCCGAGATAAATAATCACTGGAAGACGACTTCCTATAGTTTTGGGATGTCGTCATCCTGATATAAATTATCACAGCAAGACGACATCTTAGTTTTGGGATGTTGTCATCCCGAGATAAATTATCACATGAAGACGATATCCTGCTTTTAGGATGTCGTTATCCTGAGATCAATTATCACATGAAGACGACATCCTACTTTTAGGATGTCAACATGTCGACATAATTATCTCGGTATGTCGACTTATTTGCGTTTAGGATGTCGCCATCCGGAGATAATTATGTCAGGATCTCAACATGTTGGATGGCACTTCCAGAGCTCCGTAGGATCAACATCGATTTTAGGTTATTATTATCGCGACGCAAAAAAAAAACTTTTTCCAACATTGTACATACGTCAAAAACGTTACAATGAAACAACGTTACCAGAATGACTTTGGATCAACATTGATTTTAGGTTGTTATTATCGCGACGCAACAATAACCTTAATCCAACATTGCATTAACGTTTAAAAGTATACGTTGAAATGACGTTACCCAACTGACATTGGATCAAATCAAAATTGATTTAAGGTTGGTATTATCGCGACGCAATAACAACATTTATCCAACATTGTTCATACGTAAAAATCATTCCGTGGAAAAAACGTTCCCAGAATGACGTTGGATCAACATTGATTTTTGGTTGTTATAATCGCGACGTTATTTCAACACTTTTCCAACGTTACACAACGTCAAACTACAACTTAAAACAAACATCGCAAATGACGTTGAAATAACGTTGTTGGTATTTCGACGTTGTGACGCCATATCAACCAAAATTCAACGTTGAAATAACTTTGTGTGCCCACTGGGATGCGTGTCACAAACTTCTTGATTTATGGGTTTTTTTCTCAGACGAGAGGGGAACGATTTTTTAAATTGTTATGTTAAGACCCTGTCTGAACACAAAGGAAGGTGTGCGGTTTTACGTTTCATTCGTTCATTCGCTCATCCAAGTCAACATTTATTTCATACACGCTTCGATCCATTATGTAACTTTATGTACAGAATATCATACATATAGGCCTAGATAAGCGAAAAATGCACAGCATGTGGGGGAGTACCCAGTTGGAGGAAGGAATAGAGTATGAGGGTGTCAGATTAAGCCAATACGTGGATTTTGAAGAGGGGAAAGTGGTTAAGAATAAATATGAACAATAGAAACATCATATGGAGGAATTGGATCATGTATCAAATTATATCATTCGATCAGTAGGAAAATTGCGGCCGTATAGTTAAAAATAATCAATGAAGCCAAAGTACAAAATGGTATTTGTCTTTCTCATTGCGTCTATTGTTTAAGTCATTAGGTAATTTAATTACATATTGTGATCTTAGTTAGGGATCATACATAATTATTTATTCTAGTTGAAAACCATTCGTTCCAGTATGTTTATTCCATTTCTTTTCTACCACCTACGTGTAAGAGGCATTGAAAATGAAAACTGAGTGCTGAGTGACTAATTTTGACGCTCGTTGACGAAAACATCGTGCGAAGGTACCAAATAATTGTGATTAAACTCTTTGTACGAATCCCAGAATCATTAATAACGATTTATTACTTATTTATTACTTAGAACGGGTACCCGACTATACCTGTTAAAATGAGAAGAGTCTAAAAGGTAAACGGTTGCTGCAACTTTGGACCACGTCGTTAACCCAGTTGCATTAGCATAACATTGCGGGGTCAAGTGAGGTCGGCGGCTAACAGTTACTTTTTAGTAACCAGCGCACACTCGTTTATGTTTGCTGAGTGCAGTGACTGAGTGATAGATGGGCCGGGTGGAAGGAGGATTTCTCTTTAATTTCATACTAAAATGGCTGGAATTCACGTTTTCCGCTCAGTGATCGATGTGTCAAAAACTCACTACAGAGATATACTTCTGAAGAAAAACAAGGTGAGTCATGGTGGGAAGTTTCGTGTTTAATAGCCGCGGTAAAAAAAAACCGCCGAGCTAAAAAAGTAAAAACAAGAAGAAAGAATAGTTTAGGGACTTCAAGTTCAAGTTCAAGCCAGGCCTACAAAAACTAACTAGGCCAGGAGTACTCCTAGAACTACATGTATGACTATGAGGTTCAATCCGCTATTGTCTCCATTACCCTCATAGAGTGACATGTACAAAATCCTATTCAAAACTTTTTGCCATTCACGTTTACAATATATGCCTACACAGTTCTTTTGTGAAATCAGATTTTGGTTTCAATATTTCAACGGCGGCCATATTGTGAGATATATACATGTATACGAACTGACATATGAAGCCCAATTCCCTGCCACAACCACGCACATTACAATGGCATGGTTGTGTGGCTTCATATATGTATGAAGCCACAACCACGGAAGTTTGCATGTAATTTGTGCATGGTTGTGGCTTCATTACATACATTATACATGTTATATATGAAGCCACAACCACGAGACGGTCAGGGCTGGATAGGAGGGGTGAGGGAGGGTTTGGGGTTGGGTGAGAATTAGGGGTAGGGTTGGGGGTAGGGGTAGGGGTAGGGTTAGGGATAGGGGTAGGGGTAGGGTTAGGGGTAGGGGTAGGGGTAGGGTTAGGGGTAGGGTTAGGGGTAGGGTTAGGGTAAGGGTGATGAACACTCCCCACTTTCAACATGGAGCGGATTGAACCTCGTAGTTCTAGGAGTAGGCCAGGAGTAAGGGGGGCGTGTCGGGACCGTGAGTTTGGGTCCCATTTTTTTGCGTTTGCCTTCCTTCCTTTCTTCCACAAGAACCATCTCTGCCCTCATTCACAGGTACCCTTTTTACCCCTGGGTGAAGAGAAGCAATTATATAGTTAAGTGTCTTGCTCAAGCAAGGACACGTGTCATGACCGGGATTCGAACCCACACCCTGATGACTCAGCCACCAGAACTTGAGTCCGATGCACTTTACCGCTCAGCCACAACACGCCATCATATTTACTGTGTACTGTAATTTTTAAATCTGCAAGTGCAATTGCACCTAGGCATGTTGTGATTTCTAAGGATTTTTTCATGATTTTACTTTTTAGGACTTTCTCCAAATCTCCTTGAGCCTTCAAATGTTCATGAGAGAAGGAACTCGGTCACCAAATCCAAGGGATTAAGCAATAGTGAAATACAAATAGTCCACATTGTGTCAAAAGCTGTAGTGTTTTGTTTAATTCTGGTGATGCACAGAAGAGTCTGTAATTATTCTTCTTAATTGTAAACATCTGAGAGGTTGGTCTAGAATAAGGGAGACCCAGATCCGCAATCTCATCCCTGATCTACAAGAAAGTGTAAAAGTTACACTTATCCTCAGGCAATCTGGATATTTTACCGGCAACAGTAAAATCATCCAAAATCCTATTTATCTGTAACGCAATTCCATAACAATATTTTTATTTATTTGTTATTTGTTTCACTTCAATAAAAAATCACACAAAATATCAAGGCAGTTTGTGGTTGTATGGCTTCTGACTGGCACCCCCCGAACAAATAGTTTGCTTTAACATTATTTCTTTGCATCCTCTTGCCAGATGACCTCTCTTTTGGTACCGAAAGCAAGGGCCCCAGGATCTTGCCCCCGTGAACCCATTAGGAAAGACTGAATGTATTGCTGACCACCATAACCCTGAACAAAGATATTGACAAAATAGGGAGACCGCCAACATAGGGCTAGATAGCTCAGTTGGTAGAGCGCCGGCACGTTAAACCGCCGGCACGTTAAACCAGAGGTCGTTGGTTCAAATCCCGCTCTAGTCAATTTTTCTTTGTTCAACCCAAAATCACAAAATATCAAGGTAAAACTATTGTTCCAGATTGCACAGTAGGGCTTTTATTTTGAAAGAAACAGTTTTAGACAGAGACACAAGTGATAGTCTTCCTGTCTCAACCTGTCTCCTTCCACCATTTAAAGTTCTGGATAAGGTTGAGCGGTGAATGATTGTTTTGTAATATTAACTTATCTATGCTTTGTTTATTTGTATAGCTTCAACTGTCATCATGTTCTGGAGTATGGAACAGGGGTAAATATTACAGGTAGGTAATGTCATTTTTTCAGAGATGTTAGTTAGTCTTGCTTTCAAGATGCTCCAGTTGTGTAATCATGAATGTAGTCACACACAAAACCTTGTCACTGCTAGAGGGCGCTATCATTCCTGTAACTGCCATCATCAACCCACAAACAGCGCGCTCTAGTGGCAAGCGGTTCGTGGGGTAATAACAGTTTAGATAGCGGTTAGGTTTTCGTGACTACATGTTTTCATGACTACACAAATGGAATGTCTTGGGACCAAGACTACAGAGAAGTTTACTGTCAAGGGTCAATATTTTTCAAAAGATTTCTAAAGCATTGATTCTTTGAAAAGTAGCCTCGGTTCTGTGACAATTAAATTCCTACTTTTTAATAACATCTGCTACTGTCAAAGCCTACTTTTGAAGCATTTCAATAAATGGGGAACGTTCTAGGCATACGCCTGAAATTCAGTTACACATCCAAGTATAAGCCTTCATGTGCTGCAGAGGGATTATTTCACAGCAGTCAGACAGTACAGTGGTTAGCTTTTTTTTAAACACAAGATACCTCAAAATATTGACAAATTTATGACCGTTTATTTCCAGTTCATCATCCGATGACTACCTCCATGAATCCATCATTCCAACTATGCATTTCCAGAACAGCCTACCCCGGCTGCCTATTCCCAAGTTACCAGACACTTGTAGGCGGTACCTGGCCTCTCAGAGGACCCTCCTGACAGATGAGCGCTTCGCCCGCACTAAGGCCATCGTGGACGACTTCCAGAGAAACGAAGGACCTGGTGAGACTCTTATATAAAGAAAGGGTGGAAGCTTGAACACCGGGCTCGTCTGCAGTATGTGCAAGATGGTCTATTGACCCAATTCACTGAGGTCATCACACGATAAATTTTGTTTGCGCCATTTTGGGATTCAGTTTGTCACCACATGATAAGGCATTGTACATGTATGTGTAGTTAGCGTGCTCCATATCTTTACAAACAATTTGACTCCCAAATTGACAGACTCAAACAATTGCCGCATGTGATGTCAGTGTAAGGGGTCTGTCTATAAAATGGTCTATGGTGTGTCATGGCTGAGCGGTTTTGTGCATCCCACTCAAGTTCTGGTGGCTAAGTCATCAGGATGTTGGTTTGAATCCGGGTCATGACACTTGCGTCCTTGAGCAAGACACTTTACTATAATTGCTTCTCTTCACCCAGGGGTAAATGGGTACCTGTGAGGGCAGAGATGGTTCTTGTGATTGATTTAGCTTGGTGCGCTACATATTTGGCAGCACAGGCTGTATACTCCCAAGGGTGCTGAGATGGTTTAAGGAATGAAATAAATGACCCAGTGACCAGGAGTAAGAATGTTGGATGAGCGTCACTGAGTGATGGATTTGAGAGCTATAAAGAAGCCACTATTATTCTTTTAATAAAGTCCCAATAATGTTTTACCTCAAATAAATGACAACAACCCATCTGGTGGTGCCCTTGTTGGGTACTGAAAGACTTGAGCATGCAGCAGCTTCTGAAACAGAGATGATTCTAAGGAATATTTTGTTTTAATATTTTCAGACTTGCATACATTGCTGAGGATACAGGACAGACAGAACAAACACACGAACTACATCTCAGGTAAACACGAACAAACAATGTTTTTCTCTTTGTTGTTCCTTTAAACTAATTGACCAATATCACCAGATGCAAGTTAATCAACACTTTTTCCTGGCTGGTTAGTTTCATTGATTAAATGTAAATTAAAATCCATCTGGTTCTGATAGTTTTGCTAATGCTGTGGTCAGACACAAGTTCAATGGAAATTTGTCCCTAGCGAATTATGATGAGACGTTCCACCCTCAATAACGGAGTAATGTCCCAACCGTCATTGTACAACCCTCTTACTGTCTGACCATTGAATATCATCTATTGTGGTTTTGAATGATATGTGCACTACGTCTGCCTGCAATAATGATATCATGTGGCGAATGCATCTACACATTACACAGTCAACCCTCCTACTGTGTGACCATTCAATATCATCCACTGGTTTTGAATGACAGATGAACTATGCCAACAATATGATATCATGCGATAATTACCACAGTACCCAGTCAAGCCTCCCACTGTCTGACCATTCATTATCATCCACTTTGTTTTGGGGTGATGGGTAAACTATGCCAGCCTGCAATAAGATATCATGTGGTGAATGCACTTACACAATACACTGCCAACCCTCCTACTGTCTGACCATTCAACGTCATCTACTGGTTTTGAATGATAAATGAACGATGCTAGCCTGTAATATGATACCCCACAGTGAATGCATCTACTCAGTACACAATCAACCCTCCTACTGTCTGACCATTCAACATCATCCACTGTGGTTTTTAATGATAGATGAACGATGCTAGCCTGTAATATGAAACCCCACAGTGAATGCATCTACTCAGTACACAATCAACCCTCCTACTGTCTGACCATTCAGTATCATCATTTTAGTGTCTCTATGGTATCATCCACTGTGGTTTTGATATTCTTGCCCACGTCATGATATGTAGTGAATGTATCTACACATTCTGACAGTACACGAACACAGTAATTCTGTGCCAAGTTGATATTTGTTCAATATTTTCATTCTCACAGGTGCCTGGTTTGACATGTACCTAAAAGCGAGGGAATCCATTGTACTCAATGCTAACCCGTTCATTACATACAACAGCGATCCCAAGCCAGAGAACATGGACCAGGTAACACTTCAAAATCTGATCAATTAACCCAAATTCTGGCTCATATTATACTTGAACACTAATGTAAAGCAATGGGGTTTATATTCATTAGGAAAATATTTACAACAGTTGAGTGAGAACACTTAGAAATAGTATGCAGGATTGGTGGAGCTGACAATATAGTCGCAGACAGTGTTCATGTTTTGTGTGATCAACCATATACAAGAAATAACAAACCTGTGAACGTTTGGGCTTCTAATCATAGCGTGTCATGGCCGAGTGGTTTAGATCATCGGATTCAAGTTCTGGTGGTTTAGTCATCGGGGTGTGGGTTCGAGTCCAGGTCGTGACGCTTGTGTCCTTGAGCAAGACACTTCGCTATAATTGCTTCTCTTCACCCAGGGGTATAAATGGGTACCTGCGAGGGTAGAGGTTGATATTGTGTTTGAAAAAGCATTCGGAGCGCCACGGCAGCCCAGGGCTGTATACTCCCCAGGGAGCTGAGAAAGATTAAAGGAATGTTATTGGCCCAATGACCAGGGCACTAATGTAAAGCGCATTGAGACGTTATTGTGAAATGCGCTATATAAGAACTAGTTATTATTATTAATCAGCTGTGTGAGTCATGAGAAAATAGTGGAAAACCATGCAGAAATCCATGTAAACAAATTGTCCTTAATTTTTGTTGTGACAACCAAAATCAGCTGTTGTGGTGTTTTTATTTTTAGGTTTTCAGATACAGTTTTCTCAAATATGACTTCATTTTAGAGGGCAATTTTTCTCAGAATAAAAATGCTTCTAGTATGAACTTCATAATCATCAAGCTTTCAGACTAAAATGAAACAATGTTTTTTATCCTGACCAATCCTGTATAATACCCTTTACAGTGGAAGAGAGGGGGTTTACCCTGGTGTTTCTGGTTTACAGCCAAGCAATTTTTGTTTTCAGGTTTTCTTTATCATTCCAGGAAAATAGATAAAGTTTACTCTTGAGATTTCTTTGCTCAGAATCATTACCAGATAATAATATACAAACATTGGGTGCATATGAGTGCATTGTCACAGAATATCATCACATGGTGAAATCTGGACTATTTCATGTCATGAGGCGAAGCTTAGTGAAATGGAATAGCCCGACTAAACTCACACATAGATCCTTGTCATTTCAACAATTTGTCACCATAGACTGTGCAAGTCTCGCGCGTATCCGAACGAGAAAACACGTCAAACGAAGAACATTTTTATTTCTGAAATCAAATCTTTGTTTTAAATTATATCTCATGACAAAATCTGAACAACAAAAATAAATCATTACAATTTTATGAAATTAGTTTTAGCTTTTTTAAAAAATACGCCAAAGTGTGTTAATTATTATTAAAAACAAATTAAAACTCTGGGACAAGGATGCTTTTTTGATGTTAACTTTTTAGAAACCCCTTACGCAGATTCGTGAAGGTCAAACGGGTTTTAAATTGACCCGTATCGCAGTTTAAAGAAGAATGCCGACGCCTCAACACCATAGACTGCAATGAAAAGGGTTCGCTTTGCAATTACAGCATCTGGCGATTATAATCGCGCATCCAAAACAAGCTTTTACATAAGTTTTATGATCGGAGGTGAGCACAAAATTCTTAATTTTTTGCAATAACCGGAAGCTGAGGTCAAGTTTAATTCTCGGGTTTTCTTTGTTATATTTTTGAATTGGTTTTACTTTCCTATTTTGTTATCACTTAGTATTACATTCCCAACAACATGTATAATTTTCTAGGTCATAAACTACGTTAAACTAAAATAATTGACGAAACAAAATCTCGCCCACGTAAAACTCCATATGGTTGGGACCACTATGGTCCCGGAAGTTCGAATGCGCACGAGACTTGCACAGTCTATAAAACACATAACAGACGCAGAAACTCGTGAAAATTCTAAAGCCCCTTCTAAACAATGTAGATGACTCTGAATAGATACCAACCTTGCCCGCCGAGATACGACCTTACCTACAGTTTGGAAAAACAGGTGGGGAACAATTATTTTGGAAACGACACTACAAAGCATTGCTGACAAGTGCCCCAAGCCTCCTATATTTGTCAATAAAATAAAGTGTGACGCGTGTTCCACCAATCAAATGACAAGGATCTATGTGTTCGGTATAATATAAAATATTGTCACTCGGTTTTCAGCAGTTTCAAACCTTCTTTTGTTTATTAAGCTGATCAGAGCCACTAACATGGTTGTGTCTTCTGCTAAGCTGATGAAGACGCTGAGAGCAAATCAACTAGAGCCAGAACTCTTTCATCTGAATCCTAAGAAGACTGAAGCAGACAGCTTCAAGAGAATGGCAAGGTGAGCAAGGCCACAACAAAAAGATGACTCATTTCTTAGTTCACTGCATATCCATTTTGTTTGTAATAATGAAATTGTGTTAATAATGCATATCAATCAGGAATACAGAATGTGGGGGTTGTGGGTTCGAATCTTGCTGATTGTTTTTTGACTCTGGAAGCACTGAGTAGATTCACCTCAAATAAAGGTTGAAAGGGAAAATAGACTGGCCACATGTTTATGAAATGAGGGGTAGTACTATAATTACTATTGTGTATACAAGGAACCAGACAAAGATGGCAGCATTCTTATGCCAGTCTATAACAACTTCAGCATTCTCTTGTTTAATTCCTTAATTTCCTCCTGAAATTAGTCGGATGCCCCAGTCGATCGCTTCCTACTATGCCATCCTGAACAAGGCCTTTCCTCTTGACATGAGTCAATACTTCAGACTATTCAATTCTTCCCGGATCCCGCTTCCCGTGAGAGACGACTTTGTGACGGACCCGAGCGCCAAACACGTACTCGTTGTTAGGAACGGCCACTTCTTCACGTTCGACATTTTGGATAGGGACGGTAAGAATCACGGCGTCTTTAAAAAAGGGTCAAAGCGTTGGATCAATAATAGTAGTTTTTTACCTGACACATGTACTTGAAACTGTGACAACGTTGAAGTAAGCTGGAACTATCCTCGATGTAAACATAAACCCAACTATGCCGAGATTCGATGACAAAATCTAACCATGCAACGACGTGACAATTTCAGCACACAAATTTACAAAGAATAGAAAAATCAAGAAGAAACGGATTACCAGTGGAGCGTATCGTAATTTTCAGAATATTAGCTGCCGCTTTTGAATCTAAACCAAATTTGACCATCCAAGTACACCACTAGAATAATCAGGAAGTATTTAAAGCAAACCGAGCAATATACTCCCAAGTTTGTATATTTTCCTGAATTTAGGTCTGAAAAATGAGAACTCACACAAACTCTATGAACAGTCCACCTCAGTAACTTTGTCAAGAGAGGTCAAAGCATGTCAAGGCTGACGGTGCACATAAAACAACAAAAAATCCTGTGTGTTGTGGACTTACTCCAAAAGAGTGGGTGCTTTTTGATGCGGCATATATTTTATAGGTGTTCAATTTGCATCAGGTACAAAGAATATTATTTGGTTCTACCCATACATGTACATGTACATAGATGTGTTAAGCACTGCATACTCAGTACTTTCCTGATTCCTGTGAAAAAAATTATATATACAAATGTATTTTATCACCAACGTCTAGATGTTATTTATAATGAGTTTTAGGTGTCACAGCTTATAATGCAGCCAACTTATATTAAAAAAATTATAGTATTGCTTATGACTAGTTCCCAACTTGTTCTTTCCATTTTTCAATTCCAGGTAATATTCTTCCCCCGTCTGTCATCCATGCCAACATGCGCTACATCCTGCAGGACACCTCCGCACCCTCGGAGAATCCTCTGGGCTACCTGACCAGTGAGAATCGAGACACATGGGCCGGTCTACGCAAGCATCTTGCCGATAGCAGTGCAGCCAACGTGGAATCATTGCGACTTATTGACACGGCCATGCTGTGTGTGTGTCTGGATGAGGCGTCGCCTGACACCCCAGAAGACATGTCGAGGCTGATGCTGTATGGAGACGCTAGTAACAGGTTAGCGTTAAAAATAATAATAATAATAATACAAACTGCTTCATGGCCGATTCTTGAGGTGCACTGAAGAAGTGGCGAGCGCCAAGTCCTGGAATTGGTTAAGGAGCGGAGAGCTGAAGAAGGAAACCGAGGGCTTGATTACTGTGGCGCAAGACCAGTCCCTAAGGAAAAATGTAATGAAAGCAAGGATAGAGAAAGCAAACATCTCTCCTATGTGTAGGGGATGTAATAAGGCAGAGGAGACTGTATTTCATATTGTCATTGAATGTAGTAAGATGGCCCAGACGGAGTACAAAGGAAGACATGACAAGTTGGCCAAGGTGATCCACTGGGATCTGTGTAAGAAGTATGGTGTACAAGTGACTGCAAAATGGTACAACCATGTTCTGGAGAAAGTTGTAGAGACCGACCAGGTCAAGATCCTCTGGGACTTTAACATTCAGACTGATCATGTTATAGAACATAAGCGTCCGGATGTTGTAGTCTTAGATAAGGCTAAGAAGATGTGTCATCTCATTGACATAGCAGTGTCAGTTGATATAAGGGTAGCTTCGAAGGAGGTAGAAAAGATCCAAAAGTACCAAGACCTGGCATGGGAACTTTGTAAGATTTGGCAGGTGAAAGTAAAAGTAGTCCCTGTGGTGGTTGGGGCACTTGGCATCATTCCGAAAGCACTAGTTGAAATAGGGACAACTGTGAGGGAAGATCCATTACAGAAGGCAGTGCTTTTGGGAACAGCAAGGGATCCTAAGAAAGACTCTTGAGATCTAAGGCTATGGGACGCAGCCCGACTTGAGGAGTTACTGGCACAAAGGAAAATGTGATCTTTCTTTTGTATGCTGTGATAAAATGAAATAATAACAACAATAATAGTAAAAACAGACATTGTGTTAAAGCTCTGGCTGTGGCCTTGCTCAGAATTACTATTCATTATGGAGGGATAATGTCCTAGAGCTCCCTGTGAGTATTGTTTTGTGTTTAAATCATCTTTTTATCAAAGAAATATTGTAGTTTTTAAGGCTAGGTGAATCGGGTATTGTAAACTTGTGTGTAGCCAGCCTCTTGTTGACATTTTGTTTTGTGCTATTTGAAGTGTGTGCTATTTATTAGAGGATTGAAATCAATTCAAGTGCAGGAGATACTTCAGGTCTGGATACCCACGGCACCCACAGCAATTGCTGTGGTGCCTTTTGCTTTTGCTGAGGTGCCCTCTGCAAAGATCCAATACAAATTTACATTTTCCTCATTGAAGTGCCCCTTACCAGAGGAAGATTGCTGAGCCCCTTCAAGAGCGAAGTTCAAGGCCTGATAATTGTATATTGTAGACATTGTATGGATTTTGCTGCCAGAGTAATGTAGAGATGGCTGGTTCTTTTTCAATTAATAGAGGGCCGGCCTTTTTCCTGTGCCTCTACATAAACATTAGAGGGCCGGCCTTCTTCCCCTGCCTCAACATAAACATGCTTGTTTTTCCTCATGCGCTGTTTTCTTGTAGACCTCAGCCAAAGACATCTTCGTTCGTCTAGCTCTTGTTCCCTTTTTGTTGTGCAGAAACAGTCAGGACCCTATCGGAACCTGGTAGTGTCAAACCATGTCTATGCAAATTACTTCTGATGGTATGCAGAAGGGGTTCGATAGCAATAGAATATAACAGCCCTGAGAGGGGGCATCCTTGACGAATATCTCTCTCAAATTGGAGGGGGGCTGTTAGAGTCGACTGAACTTTGACTGTGCTTTGAACATCCGTGTATAGAAGACGGATGAGGAAAACAAAATGTTCACCGAAACCCATTGTTTGCAGCGTCTTGAATAAATAGTCATGGTCAATGCTATCAAACGCCTTCTTTTGGTCTAAATTGCACAAGGCCAAGAGGCAGGTCGGAATGGTTGGCATACTTAATGCTGTCTCTTATGACATTGATGTTGTCATAAATGGAGCGCTCTGGAACTGCATAGCATTGATCGAGGTGAACGACGTCGCCGATGACAGTTTTCAGCCTGTTGGCCAAAGCTTTGGCAAGTATTTTATAATCAGTGTTACGGAAGAGAAACTGGTCTCCAGTTACAGATTTTGTGAAGGTCCCCCTGTTTAGGCAGGAGTGTTATGACAGCTCTTCTGCACGATGTGGGAAGAGATTGAGACTGAATGCTTTTCTACAGGACTTTAAAAAGGTCGTTTTTTATGATTGGCCAGAAACAAAGGTAAAACTCGCAGGTAAGTCCATCTAGACCAGGGGTTTTGTTTTTGTTAAGTTGTTTGGCGGCTTGATCCAATTCTTCAGTAGAAATTGGTTGATCACATGTTTCGGAGTCGGCAGGATCAAGGGTAGGAATATTCTTGAGAAGGTAATTCTGTGCAGTTTGGGAAGTGGGAACATGGGAATAGAGGTCTTTATAAAAGGAATGGACATGCTGGCGTATTTCACTTGGATCTTCTGTGACTGTGCCATCGCTTAATCGCATTCCGTGATTGATTGATTGATTGATTGATTGATTGATTGATTGACTTGATTTGCAGGTGGTTTGATAAGTCCTTACAGGTCATCCTATGCAAGAATGGCATGATGGGGGTCAACTTTGAGCACGCCTGGGGGGACGGAGTGGCCGTCTTGAGATTCTTCAATGAGGTGTACAAGGATAACTCAGAGAACCCTGCTGTCGGAGCAGAGTCACGACCGAGCAGCGAAGACGCTTCGCAAAACGTCCAGAGGGTATGAGTTGTGAAGTCAGTTTGTATTTGATTTTTGAATTGAAGTGAACAAATAATTGTCCTGTCCTTTCGTGTCATTTCTGTTTTTGAAGTTGGTTTTTGTGCTTCAAAAGGAAGGTACAAAATAAATTATATTTTATTTGTATTATTATTTTTTTGTTATTTTTATTTTTTTCAAGGGCATGGGGGGGGGCAATATCAGTTCATTTTGATCCCCTGTTTGTAAGAATAATGTAAAATATTGTATTCAATGTTATGCTAGTGCTGCCAAGAAAAAAAACCAGAAGGTTTTGTTGATACATATGTAATGTGAGGTCAACTTTTAGGTTTTTAGGACAATTTAGTTTTCAAGAACTTCAATATAAATCCGAAATTTTCTTATGCTCAGAAGGAGTTTGCAAATGTTTTTTTTTGAATTGGCATCAAGTTTGAACCAGAGTTTGAAGTCATTATAAATGTGAAAATAGAATTAGCTGTTGCAAACTGCTTACCAACCAAAAGGATCTATGTACCGGTAATAAATGCAAACAGATTGGTCAGATGTTGACCCTAGTAGAGTCTTTCCCGACAGCTAATACCAACACAACACACATAAACAAGTATACTGGTATAACAGAAGCAGTCAAGTGGCTCATTGGCTTCTGTTACACTTGTATACCTGTTTATGTGTGTTGTGTTGTCATTTAGCCTTCGAGAAAGACTCTGCTATGGTCAAAACGTCATCACGCCATTAACTATTTTTTGCAAATTTAAATGCACTTATTTAAAGATAATTTCATTGGTGATGTGTTATCTTCCTTATCAAAATCATCAAAATTGTTCTCTGCTTTCCTCCTCCTTCAGATGAACTTTGATCTTGATACAGGAATTATCCAAGGGATCAAGACGGCAAAGGACAATTTTATCGCCATGACAACGAGGCTCAACGTCTGCGCTAAACAGAACTTCTTGTACGGCCGAAACTTCCTCAAGACAACTGATGTCAGTCCTGATGCCCTAATGCAGCTATCGTTCCAGGTGACCAGCAAAATCTTCTTGTTGTTTTAGTATTCCAAACTCTTGTTGGTGTTGTTTCTTAGAGAACTTGCAGGGAAGGGGGAAAAGGCAACATCTTATCCAGTGTTTTGTTCATTTGATGGGATGGTTGTTCGAGGAGGGGGAAATTGTGTGCCATCAGCAAAGTGTAGACTTGAGTCCCAGTCTTGACACTTGTGCCCTTAAGCAAGACACTTACCATTGTTGCTTTGTCCTTTGGATGGGAAGTAAAGCAGTAGGTCTTAATTGTGTGTTGTATAATGCATGTAAAAGAACCCAGTACACTTTTCACTAGTTAAAAGTGTTGGCTGCAGATTGTGCCTCATCATCTTGTAGAATCTTTACATGGGGCTTTATATGTGGGTTTCATAATTCAAAAACTTGGGGTTTGGTTGTTATGTTGGTTTTATTTTTGTTTTTAGATTTTCTTTTCTTAAAGTGATCTTTTTGAAGTAGGGAAGGACTACTTTGAAAGAGTGTAAAGCCAATTAAATTTTAAGTAATAGTGCTGTTGAAAGGCAAGGGAATAATATTCAGGGAAATGCTAATGTATTTTTTACTCTGTGTGATTGTCTAGATGGCGTATTACAGACTAACTGGGCAGACAACCGCGACCTACGAGTCTGCCAGTACGTCAGCCTTCAAGCACGGCCGAACTGAGACGCTACGACCAGCCACACTGGATACCAAGCGATGTGCCGAGGCATTTCACAAAGACTCGGGGGTCAGCCCACAGGACAAGAGAGCCTTGATGAAGGCTTGTTCCGATACGCACTACAACCTCACCAAGGAGGCTCTTATGGGTTAGTGAAAGCAGAGGTCAATTTTTGTAATGAATTTGAAGTTTTTATGTCCACCATCAAAATCTGTTCAGAGCAAAAAGATCTTGATGTAAAATTATCATAGTTTAAAAGTAGGTTCATGTCATAGATTGGTAAATACTCAACAAATGTACGGCTATAAAAACTTACTAGTGAGGCTAATTTGAGAAAGGATTCCCTTTGAAGTAATATGGTTTTGATAAATTGCACCTAAAAACATTTGAATCTGAGAAACTATTCACGCATGAATCGTTTTTGAGAGTTGGTGTCCCTTCAAGTATGCTGCGCCCAGAGGTGCAGTTGGTACCTGCTGTCATCTTGCTAAACGTGGAGGGATTTTATGTTCTTGTGAAAATACCTTGACAGTTCTTTTGCTACTTGGGTCAAAACATCAGGCCATTAACTATTTTACGTTGACAAAAAACAATTTATGACCCTACCTTTTAAACATCACAATCGTTTTTCCCCATTTTGGTACTGTATGGTACACCGACAACCCAACCGTATTTAGAATGGAGCCAGGTATACCAAAAAGGTTTTGTTGGAGAGTAATGCACAATTCTTCTGAAAGGCTTTTAATGGATATAAAAAGTCATTACCCTTGTGTTTCAAGGAATTTACCAGCCTTTACAATCTTTCTTTATTTCCAACCGTAGGAAAAGGCTGGGATCGTCATCTCTTTGGATTACGGAAACTGACAGAAACATCCCTCACAAAACCCGACATCTTCACCGACCCCGCCTACTCGGAAATCAATCACATCATTCTGTCCACCAGTACGCTGTCCAGCCCAGCTGTGCTGATTGGGGGGTTCGCCCCGGTCACGCCCAACGGGTTCGGGATTGGCTACAGCGTCTCTGATGATAACCTGGGGGTGAATATAACAAGTTACCCGGAATCTCACAGCGTGGAGGACTTTGTTGAGTGTATCAACAGCAGCTGGGAGGACATGTATGAAGTCTTGACCACCACATCGGTGAAAGCAAAGTAGTCATTAGGAGAGATTCTCACTCTACAACCGACCCCCCCCCCCTCCCCCACACCCCTTTCACTCACTATGATTCCTGAGAAATAGACCATCAGCTATAGACACTTCTGAAAATTGTGCACGGTTTTTATTATTTTCTCCAGATTCACACAACAGACTACTAAGCCCAAATTTTCACAGGTTTGTTATTTCATGGTTGATCACACAAAACATGAACACTGTCAGCGACTATTTTGTCAGCTCTACAAATTCTTGATAATACCGGTAGTATGTCAAGAAAACTGAATTTATGTTTCTTATTTTGATTGGTAAATCAAAATAAAAAGACAGTGTGGGATAGGACTCAAAATGGAAATATTTCTCAGGACATTTGTTTGATACCTGTATCAGATTTTAAAAAGTAAGCTCTGAAATTCAAAATCATTCATAATTTTGTTAGTGCATTAAATAAAAAATCTTTACCAACCCTTTATCATGAGTATGATTGAGGGTTGGGAATTTAAAAAGAATTTAAATGTTTTTTCGTTTCGGATGGTTGCAGGGGTTTTGTTTTGGCCTGAAGATTCTGTTTATAGATTTATTGTCTAATTCGTCTTCTCAAACGACAATAAATTATTTTCATTGCCGCCTTCCTAATTATTTTACCTGAAAAGGAATACATTTTATAAATGACATTACGTTTGGGGAACACCGAGCTTCGATGCAAGCGTTGGACAGACAATAATGGATTAGAAAAGGATATGTTCTCATGTGATACTGGTCGCCAGCTTGATACTTGCTTGTCCTTGTGGATCCGTGCAGGGGCCTTCGTTTTTCTGAAACTGTTCAATTGGGCTTTCTTCAGTTCTCTCCATCAGATTATTTGGATCTGAAGACCTTGTTCATATCTAAGGAGAAACTAATCCTCAGGTTATACGTTTCTCTCCATCGGATTATTTGGATCTGAAGACCTTTTCTGGAACTGTTCAATTGGGCTTTCTTCAGTTCTCTCCATCAGATTATTTGGATCTGAAGACCTTGTTCATACCTAAGGAGAAACTAATCCTCAGGTTATACGGACTAATCCTCAGGTTATACGTTTCTCTCCATCGGATTATTTGGATCTGAAGACCTTGTTCATATCTAAGGAGAAACTAATCCTCAGGTTATACGTTATTATTATTATAAAATAAGACGTCTGTTTTGCTTGCATTGGATTCGGTCAGTGCCAACACCCTCCTTCCAAAGCAGTGCAGCTCCTTGCTGCTTTGCATACCTATTCAAATAACGCGCTCAGGCTTGACCCAACGAAAATACATTTCAGTGAGTGTTGTGATCTGGGAACGTTTGGTAATTTGTGAGGGCAAAGTTTGCAATTTGCCAAAACCGGAAATTTTGTATGCCTTTAAGAATGAAACATTCAAGGATCCTATTGTCATCAAGAGAGAACCATCCCACAATTTTTTATTAAAAACCAAGTGTTGTATGAATAGATAGTTCTCACTTGACATCACAAAGTGTAAAGTCTGCCATCTTACCGGGCAATGAAACTCATTGTTTGAACACACAACAAAGCATTTTGCGGGAGATCATCAAATTCCTTGCATGATTGGTAGGTGAACCACTTTGCATAGAACGCTTGCACAGCTCAAAGTTTCCCATTAAGATGTCATCTATCGGGAACTTTCTATACCAATAAAACAAACAATGATGAAACCAGAAACAATTTGCAGGCATGGCATTCAGCATCCTCTCCCAATTTGTACTTTCAGTTTCAAGAAAAGAAGAAAGTCCCTGCCACCAAAGTGGAATGTGTTGTTTAGTTTAAGTTAAAGAATTAATGCAATACCAATTACTGTTTTAAACCCTACGTGAATTCCATTCCATAGTGTTGTAAAAACTTGGATCAGTTTCTACTTAAAGGGAAGGTATACGTTTGGTAATCACTCTTTAACGACAATAAAAACTTATTGTTTAGAAGTACAGCAGCTTTCGATAGTATAAAGCATTTTATTGAATCGTATCACTTCAAAGTAATGTGGTTATGGTAAACGATAGCAGTTTTTATCCCCCAAAATTTGAATCTGAGAAACGCTATGTAGAGTTTCTCAGATTGTGTATTCCAATTACGGATTATTCTTCCTGCGTGGACATAACCGTTTCGGATTTTTTGCAATATGTCAAAAACGCTACCTTTTGAAATGAAATCTTCACAGGTTAGTTTTATTGTATATCGTTTTATTGTATATCGAACGGTATCGAACGGTATATCTCCATTTAATACTCTGTGTATTATTTATTTCACTTTATTTCACTTACCATGAATGTATAAAGTTTTTATCAGACCGTTATTAAAGACACATATCCAAAGCATTTACTGATGTAATCGTGTATAATTTATTTCTCTGATTTCTTATTTACATAAAAGGACACATTGCAGCTATGTACATTTTTTTTAACAGTTCCCAATAATATATACAGTCATAATTTGAAAGAAGGCCTGGCTGTGTACCACTGACAGTTGTCCAAAAGCCCCCAAACAATTTCTTGTTGGCCCTTTCAAGTACAAAAAACCACCTTATTTTAAGTTACCCAAACCTGTAGGCAAAAACACTTTATCTTTGTCGAATGTACAAAAAAATAATCGTGAAGACAAACGCACAAACATACATGGATATACAAATTTGATTATCATAAATACTTTATACTTATTAATTTACACACTTCAGAATTACAAAAATTGTTCGTGGCCTGACGGTTTTGCCCCTAGCAGAGTCTTTCTCCGAGGCTTGACATTTTAGAAATGACAAATTGCTTATTTTTAATACAAATTTAGGCTGTAATACATAAAAGTACCAATTACACCATACAGATTGGAAAGGACAAGAAGACGATATTGTGTCTGATGTTTGGAATAGTTTGGTTTCAGCTTGAAAAGAGAACAAAATATTGCAGAAATAAGTTCAGAAATCACTGACATTTATGGCAACACTTTTTGATTTAGTGTACGGAGCTGCTTACAGTGAAGTGTGCTAAGATCACTATCGTATCTTAAAGTTCTACGCTAGGCTTTGTAAACAAAATTTTGTGTCACAATGTAAACAAATGTACATAGTTTCCATTGACCTCACTCAGTTTAAAGTCATCTGAATGCATAAATACCACATGCACCAGGCAGTAGTTTATCAAATTCCCAGAGCTGCCAAATCTCCCTGGTTCTGCAGAAATTTCCCTGAAATGAACCAATCTTTCCATGTTCTGATGAATAAATTTGACAATCTCCCTGTTTATGCAAACTTTCTAATTGTTGTAAAAAATCTCCCTCATCGCAAGATGCAAATGTTGGCAGCTCTGAACCCCTTGGCAGTGTTGATAATTTAGAAAACTTGAAGCAGCTCAAAGCCAAAACCCAAGTTGCCCGTACAGATGGCATCTATTGGGAACTAGCACACACGCCTAAAACATGTTTAACTGGACCCATGAAGTAGGCATGGCACCTTCAACATTCACAAGAGGTCCAATGTCACTTGAGGTAGGCAGTGGAGGTGATTGCACCACGGTGGTCTGAGATTATGGAATTGATTCTGGCGTGGCAAAACTTCCCAATGCAAGTCCTCCCATTGCGATTGATAAGTCATTAAAAGATCATAAATAACAATTAGGCCATAGGTTCCAACTGATGTGCAAAGCATCTTGTCTCAGTGTCTTTGGAATGGCTTGGAAATGAATGCAACGTGTTTGGGAATAGTACAGTTACACCAAGACATTTTCTACATGAAGTGATTTTGAGTTTTACAAATGAAGCCATCTCAACAATAAGGATAGTAAACCTTAATTAGTGAGTTTTGTGGCATTGCTTGGTGAGGTATCAATGTATATTCAGTTTGGGGTAAGCTGTGTAGATTTGTTCTTTGACAACTTGTCTTGCTATTTATTCTACTGCCACCGAGTACATTTTGGAATTCGGGAGACTACTTGTCTGAAAAGAATTATCTTGCTTATTAACTACTACCTGGGCGAGGGATAGGAAGTCAGCAGGGACTACTACTTTTGCTTAGTGGATCGAGTTCTTGTTATTAACTTCACTGCCGCGGAGTTAGTTCTTAACTGGCCTCAACATTTCGACTAGCCTGCTTTTGTCATCGTCAGGAGACTGAACAACAAATATGATAAATGTATAGAAAGGTGGAAGAAATGTTCCACATGGAATTACATAATGCTGGAATGTTACACTAAACTATAAAGTACTCTTTTTTTAAACAACTTCTCCACCACAAAGGCAGTTTTTTTAAGTTTCAACAAAACAGATTGATGATATACATGCAAGACAGAGCAGCTAGTTTGATCATTCTGGATTGTACTACTTATGCATCAACATTTCCACCATAACATTGCCTGGGCTCAATTTCACCAAAGAGCTAAGGTTGATCTGCGAATCAATCTGAACTGCTAAGCAAAGTGTTAACAAATCACTATGGTAATGCTGACAACTCATCTTAAGAGGAATCTTAGTGCTTTGTGAAAACAAGCCTTGGGTACGATTTCACAGAGCAATTCATCATGAGATGAGTTGTCAGTATTCCCATTGTGAGTTGTTTTGTGACATTAACCCTTTGCTTAATAGTTAAGCTTGATACACGGTTAAGATCAATCTTTGTGAAATCGGCCCCAGATCTGTAAATCCAAGACTTCTCTTAAAAAACCTAAAACACCTAAATATGTGGCGTGTCGTGGCTGAGCGGAAAAGAACACTTGTGTCCTTAAGCAAGACACTTAACCATTATTGCTGTGTACTTTGAATGGATCGTTTGGCAATACACATCCACTGTGTATAGGTCAGTAGGGTACCCAAGCCTACACAATATAAGGTCATGATAGCACAAGGAAAAACAAGGAAGTCCATTGGACCTCATTATAATTAACTGCTTGAATTTGGGGTTTGTAAGTTTCAACCAATGGAATGTTTTGTTGTTGAACCGCTTACCAATGAAATGTTTTGTTGCTGAACCGCTGACAAATAAAATGTTTTGTTGCTGAACCGCTCACAAATGAAATGTTTTATTGAGCAGCTGACCAATGACATGTTGTGTTGCTGAATCGCTGACAAATGAAATGTTTTGTTATTGAGCAGCTGACCAATGACATGTTTTGTTGTTGAACCACTGACCAATGAAATGTTTTGTTGCTGAACCGCTGACAATTGAAATGTTTTGCTATTGAGCAGCTGACAAATGAAATGTTTGGTTGTTGAGCAGCTGACCAATGAAATGTTTTGGTATTGAGCAGCTGACCAATGAAATGTTTTGTTATTGAGCAGCTGACCAATGAAATGTTTTGTTGCTGAACCGCTGACAAATGAAATGTTTTGTTATTGAGCAGCTGACCAATGAAATGTTTTGTTGCTGAACCGCTGACAATTGAAATGTTTTGCTATTGAGCAGCTGACAAATGAAATGTTTGGTCTGACCAATGAAATGTTTTGCTATTGAGCAGCTGACAAATGAAATGTTTGGTTGTTGAGCAGCTGACCAATGAAATGTTTGGTCTGACCAATGAAATGTTTTGGTATTGAGCAGCTGACCAATGAAATGTTTTGTTGTTGAGCAGCTGACCAATGAAATGTTTTGTTGTTGAGCAGCTGACCGATGAATTGTTTCGTTGTTGAGCAGATGACCAATGAAATGTTTTGTTATTGAGCAGCTGACCAATGACATATTTGTTATTGAGCAGCTGACCAATGAAATGTTTTGCTATTGAGCAGCTGACCAATGAAATGTTTTGTTGTTGAACTGCTGACAAATGAAATGCAAGGACATGATAGCAAAAGGAAAAACAAGAAATTCCATTGGTCCTCATTATAACTAACTCTTTGTTTTGGGGTTTGTAAGTTGTTGTCAATCAACCAATAAAATGTTCTGTAAGTGAGCAGCTGACCACCCTTTTCAATATGAGTTAATGCTTGAATTATAAAATGCTTATTGGTTATGGCCAAATTAATATGAACAATAAAATTCATGCACATCATGGGAAATTGTTGTGCTAGGCTGGCTGAGTAGTCTAGCTCTAGCCTCTTTCTGCTCTGTCCTTGATGGTAATATGGACGAGGGGGGGGTGGCGGCTCTGAGTTCGTCCCTTAAGACAAGGCCCAATTTCATGAGCTCTTAGCAGAAAATGTTGCCTGTGGATCTTTTTTTAATAACACAGGACTCAGGGAAGTACTGAGTATACAGTGCTTAACACACATCGGTGTATGGGTAGAAACACAAATACTACTCTTTATCCCCGATGCAAGTTTCATATCTATGAAAAATTGCTGCGGTACCTTTTGCTATAATATAGGATTCAAACTGTCTCTAGCTGGCAAACTCAGCGGTCTATTGGTAAGACATCTGCTCTAGAATAGACCTTATGCATATGACGTCATTTGAGTAGGGCGCCCTCGCCTAGAGGTCAAAAGGAAGATGTTCATTGGTCAGTCCTGTGCGCCGCGCGTACAAATCTGCGCGTTTCCATTGTTTCGTCATCAGTTTACCTCTAAGATGGCGGCTTGGTGACGTCAATGCATAAGGTCTATAGCAAAGGTCATGGGTTTGAATCCCACCCAAGTAATTTGCCTGTGAATTTGTTGACATGACTCAGGAAAGTACTGAGTACCAGTGCTTAATACACACTGGTGTGTGGGTAAAAATATACAAAAAATGTTGCCTAGAAAATTTATTGGCTTAGTGGGGCACCAGTTACATGGTATTATGGCTGGTAAACTGTTTCAAGGTTCAAGGTTCATTTATTTCTATTATAAAGCGAGGTATATCTGTGCTTAACAACAATTTTGCTGAATGAAACTTGGGACCAGATTCTTCTTTACTTGAGCTCATAGTATTTGCCTGTTTTAGGATCGAAATAGCAGTTGAGGCAGGGATCGTAGAGTAAGTCTAGTTCCTCGTCTTCTTCGCTCTCTGTGACTTTGCCATGATCATCACTGCTTGTTGACTTGTTCCTGACAACATCTGCCCTTAACACTGCAAAATATAAAAAAATGTGTAATCAGGAAAAAAAGATAAATTCAACAGTACATTGAAAACGCAAACTTAAAATTATGATTTCCATATGTAAATAGTAAAACTATTTTTTTAATAAGTTTATTGCAGGCATTCTTCCTACTTAAGACTGATTTCTAACTTCTTCTTTTTGCCCTAAAAGATTAAAAAAATTATTTTTACATGTATTACATAGTTTAAAAGTCTTAACAGGCCTATACCATATGTGTACATGTAGGTCAGCCCTTGTGCTATAACTACCAAAATAAAGAAGCTACTTCTCCTTATTAATTAATAGAGGAACGCTAAAACATTTTTTTTTTTTTATCTGAAAAAGAAATTACAAGCACATAACGAAAACCAGTAAAGTTAGCGACAATGGCAACATATCACTGGAAGATTTGGGGAAATTAAATATTTTTGAGCAACAGTGAGAGAAGAGGGGAGAGATTTGCAGATATGGAATTCCATAAATGCAATATTTTCACATCTTGGGTACATTCCGCTCGCACAAACATTGAGGAAACTTTTAATTGAGCGAAATGTTTTATGAAGTAATTGGTTGTGCCACAAACTGACGAATGGGTTGAAAATTACAAAATTTGGCAAATCAGTGTTTGTACAAATTTTTTATATATTATTCATAACTGTTAACATTTTATCCAAGTTTCAGGACTTAACACGATTCCATGAAGTAAAAATAAAAGTTACTATGTAAAGCAGGATTTGAACCAGCGACCTCTGGATTAATGTGCTGGCGTCCTACCAACAGAGCTATCTAGCCCATTTGTCAATATCTGTGTTCGGGGTGCAAGTCAGAAGCCATTCTGATCACACCCAAGTTTACGAAACAACCTGGGAAGCGGCATCAGAGGGATCACCTTAAGGGGATGCAACTTTTTATTTCTAATATCAATGAAAACAACAAGGGAAACTGACTGGGAAAAGTTTAAATAATTTGGGGTTGAAGAAAGAAAAATTGACTACATGTAGGTATGGTTTTAAACCTGCAACCTCCAGATTAACATGCCGACACTATACCAGCCCCAAGTTTATTAATAATAAGAATAATGCAGAACATTTATAATGCGCACAAATCCGCAAAAAGAAACGATCATGGCGCATACAGAGCAAACATGATCATAAAAACAAAAGCAACGTACACAAGTACATAATAACAAACAAGATGCAATCATATGATTTACACACAACATGGGAAGGGAAAGGAGAGGGTTCACCTTAAGGGGAATGAAAACCACAAGGGAAACTGACTGGGTAATCATTAATTTAATTAATTCTGGGTTGAACAAAAAAAATTGACAAGACAAGAATGGGATTTGAAACGTCAGCTTCCCACGAGTTGTTTGCAAACATTTGCTGAAGCTGAACACAGCTTCAGGGTTTCTTTATGGCAAAAAATTCAGATTTGTCTGAAGACAAGTTGCAGATAATGCTGTGGTGACTCATATAGTGACATTACGTTCTGAGCAGATAGAATTGACGCACATCTTAGAGTGGCACATTGCCTTCAAATCTCTCAAAATTGTGCTGTTCGGAAAAAAAATACTCCTTATTCTTTTTAAGAGTTGTTCATGCACAAAAAACACCTACAATGTTTAAAAAATTATTTGCCTCTTGAAATACAACCAACGAAGCATACAGTCCGCCATTTTGTGGAGTAAAAAATAGAAGACTGTGTTCTGTCATGAAATTACATTAAACAACACAATTTCAAGCGATATTTACGTGAATCATTATATTCTACTTTCGAAATATCTTTCCAAACAAATTCATTTCATAAAAACGCTTTTATATCCGAAAGCGCCCAATCCGAGGGCAATGTGCCCCCTTTAAGATCAATCTTAGCTGGCTGCTCAATCTCAGCAAGGTGTGAAATTGATCCCCGCTAGTGCAGTGAATTGCTTTATATACGTACCTGATGGCAAGTCTTTCCCTGGTGAAAGTATAGCAGCTTCTTCCTGGTCTGCCCTTATCTTATCACTGGGAAGCACGATGGGCGGACTGAATAGGTTGGACCAATCCCTGCATACAAAGACATTATCAGTCAAGAGATTGTACACCCAGGTGTCAACATCATTTCAATAATGGAGAGTGATGTTTAAAGCACATGTGTCGAATGGTAATTGCCAAAGACCTGTATCCACACTTGATATGACCCAACATATACATTAAATAACAAACCTGTGAAAGTTGAGCTCAATCAGTCATTTGTACTTCCCTTAAAGATGTTTTTAAGGAATGAAACAAAGGATCCAGTGATCATACAGGCCTCGAATTAGCCCACGGCACCCACAGCAATTGCCGTGGTGCCCTGTGCTTTTGCTGTGGTGCCCTTTGCAAAGTTCCAATACAAATTTACATTTTCCTCATTGAAGTGCCCCTTACTAGAGAAAAATTGCTGTGCCCCTTTAAGAGCGAAATTCAAGGCCTGATCATACCATACCTTGGATTGGACTGCATGAGTGGATTGTTACTGGATGGGAAATGCATCTCATCTTGATACCGATGCACTCGATGAGCATCCTAAAGAATGACAACAATAACAAAAACATTAAGTCACAGGCATATTTATTTATTGTTCATCATTTGTGATCCTCCATTCCCAATTCCAGGTACTTTCTGTCAAAATTACCAAGGCGCACAAGAGCGTTCCCATTGGCACACGCCCGCAATCCATTGGACCACGAGATTGTTCCGCTAGACTGCATCATTGTGCCAAAATACAGAGCAATCCTACACAAGTAAATAAGTACTTTGAACATTGATGGGACATTCTGGTGATCTAACAGAAAGGTCAATTTTCACGCGCTGGGATACTTAGAATGTTACACATCGTACCTTGCGATGCGTTGTGAGAACGAATTCACCAAAGTGACGATGCGTTGAATGCGTCGTAAGTACCTTGACAATGAAGACGAACATGTCGCAAGGTATGATGACCAAAGGGTCGTCGTACTTTGCGATGCTAAATTTTCTAAGGCGTAAATGGCCTTGATGTTGCTTGCAAATCACGAAGCCGCGAGAGCATTGAGAAGGGAGAGGCTGTTTCGTGACGACAAACCCTATCAACAGTTTCACTGATGGCGAAATATTCAGAAGATATCAATTTTCCAGACACAAATATTTCTTATTGTTGAGAGGATACAGGGAGACATTGAACGTGTCACAAAGGTATGCTTCTTATTACCAAACATACTCCACCATTTTTCATTGATGTGCGTAATTTTTTCTGCCATCTTGAATAGGCCTATGATTTGTAATTGACTGATTCTATGAATGAGTCGTGCAGAGCAAAAAACAGTTACACGATTGTACTGGCCATCCTCTTCAAAATATTGCTTTTTTAATAAAATGGCCGGAGCCAATTGCGACGCGTCGCACTTAAGACGTGGATGACGAAATGATTTGTGGAACTCGTCACAGCTGCAACGCATCGTAGGTCTGTTTCATTACATGTACTTGCGACGAGTTTGGTGCAAACGAGCCCTGGTCTCTAATTGTTACAGGGATCATAGAGTGTTTGCTTGTCGAGAACAGCCACAAAAACTGTCTCTGTATTTTCATCAAGAATGCTGAATCCATCCACATTTAGCGAAGTGACAGCGGGTAAGAACTGCATCTCTAGCCGCAGCATTTGCGAACGGACACCATCCCACAGAAATCTGAGAAACGATTCATGCATGAATCGTTCTTTCAAACATTTTAAAAGTCACAGCCAGAGGCCGAATTAAAATTGAAATACAACATTAAAAAATAAAGGTAAAAATATCAATTAAAGGCACAATAGCCAAGTGAAAAACCTACTCCAATTCTAAACACACTTAATAATGTACAAAAAACAACAACAAAAAGAAACTACGATAATAAAAAGAAGGAAGGCAAGTCCATGAAAAATGGACCAGCCAAAATTGATAAAGAAAAACTAAATTGTTAGGTCCTATTTAAAATGGGATTGAGGTAGGAGATATCAAATTTGCAATTTGGTTCAAATCGATCGCTGACTACCCACCGGTGGTTTCCAGGTGCTGTAGGTCGTTGCCGTGTCATCACTGGAGCTACTCAGGTCATCGTCACCGTAGTTATGGATGTCAAAGCTGTTGTTAGCCTGGTGGCCATCACTTCCATCTTCCTCATACATCTCTTCAAGTTGCTGCCTGCGGAGACTGGCCAGCATGTTGGCCTCCAGGGATGAGGCCAGAGAGGAGTTGTTGGACTGGTATCTCCTCCAGTCATAGTCCTGTTAACATCAAAATAAAAGTAATAATTATAATAGCCATTTATACTGTGCTTACATTTTGTGTTTCTAAGCGCTATGGTGCTGTTGTCCTTGCAGATTTATAGAAAGTACAACCAAGGCCCAATTACATAAGGCTACTACTTCTTTTTTTAGCACAAAAAGTAGCTCAACCAAAGTTTAGCACAAAAATGTTCTGCTAAGCAGAATAGGGTTACCGGCCAAAATACCATGTGACATGTACAATCTGTGACTGCTGTCCTGCTTATATTTGCTTAGCGGAAAATTTGTAAGCAATATTTTCTGCTTAGAAGCTCTATGAAATTGGGCCCTGGCCTTTGGAATAGATACAGTGATCGAAGAGAGAAGATTATACACAGCGTTTGACAAACATCAGAAACCCAAATGGGAGACCCAATGTGTACACTGATCATGTGCCCACTGAAGCATGTTGAAATTGGAAGAGTAATAGCGTAACAATTTTCAAAAAAAGGTATACACAAGTTTTTCAATTTATCTAAGCGAGTGCTACGGCAGCCATATATCGTTGCAAACAAATTATCTTCCAGATGATATTTTCAAACTTATTGGCTTTTGTAGACTACAACATGCATTTCTCTTTCAGAGGTAGTTTTTTTGTGTTCTTCAGAAAGATGAAGCAATAAGAGTTAAGTGTCTAGCTTAAGGACACAAATATCATGACCGGGACTCAAATCCACACTCTACTGATCAGAAACACCAGACCTTGAGTCCAGTGCACCAGACCGCTCGGCCGAAGAAAGAATAAACTCACGTCTGACAGTCTTGGGTCATCCTTCGGGATTTCTTTGAGCCTCTTGGAGTGGATACTCAATCTGGAGACCGAGCCCATGACTGGCGACACGGCTGATAATGAGGCCCTCGTGTGAGATTCTAGAGCGCTCGTCGTTAGGAGAGATTTCCTTGTCAGCTGAGGGGACAAACTCGCTGCGGGTTTCGGCGAGTCAAAATTATCTCGTCGGATATCTGAGTCATCCCCTGAGAAAAATAATAATATTCAAGTTTAACCTTTTACTATGGTTAATTATTAAACAAGGATTCTTCCTTTTATAGCTTTTTCTTGTATACAAATAGATGTTCTTTTTGAATGTATATTTCTTTCTTTTATACAATCTGTGTAACTTTGTCGATAAATTATTTGTTTTATCTAAATGAATTTCCTATTCTTATGTGCCAATGGAAATTAAATTTATGTATTTTTATGATGTGAACAATAACATTTTTAATTGTAAATTTAGAATTATAATTCTTAACAGTTCCTAAGCCTCCAAAATCCTATTCAGGAAACTGTCTGACTTTGTAGGATTTGGTACTGCAGGCCCAGAAAAGATCTTGCTTGTCATAGGAACAGACAAACTAACCTAACAGTCGCCTGACGATGGACAGAGTATGCTCTCTGAAATGTTGAGTCCATCGATTCTTCTCATAACCACAAATCACTCAAAAGTGATTCAACTAATAATATTAATGGGCATTTATAATGCACCGGTATCCATCTAAAGATGGTCATGGCGCAGTGACGCATAAGAAGAAGGGAATGTTATAATGCAGTCCTCATTAGGTGAGTCTTGAGGGAAGTTTTGAACAAAGCTAGTGATGGAGAAAGTTTAAAATGATCCGGCAAGTCGTTCCATAATGAAGGGGCAGCAGAAGTAAATGATCTTTCACCCCATGATGTTTTGGCCAGGGGTTTTCTTAAAAGATGTTTGTTATTCGATCGCATAGACTGGCGGTTGGAAAGATTGGGCTGGAGTCCTTCTGAGAGATATGGTGGTAAAGTGCCTTTTGATGAGCGATAGACATACACAAAGATCTTAAAGATGAATCTGTCCTTAATGGGTAGCCAGTGTAGATCTTGTAGGATCGGTGTGATGTGTGATCTAGTGTTGGGCCGGGTTACAATTCTTGCGGCAATATTTTGAAGGCAAGACGAGCGGTCAATTTGATTATTAGGCAGACCATAGAGAAGAGAGTTTCTCATGTCAAGTCGGGAAGTTACAAAGGCATGAATGAGTTGCTCTTTAGCATCTTGAGTTAGGTACTTTGTGATGAGACCAAGGTTGCGTAGGTGGAGTGAGGAGCTCTTGGCAACAGACGACAAGTGATCCTTAAAAGACATATTGTTGTCAAATGTGGAGCCTAAATTTCGAACTCTGATGGAAGTTTTGGCTTGAGAATCACCAACGCGAAGATGAGGAATATGCACTTTATTGCTTTGCAGTTTGGATCCAAGAATGATAAACTCAGACTTATTATCGTTAAGTTTTAAGAAGTAGCTGGACATCCCGTCACTGATCTCATCAATACAGGATTCAACGCGATGTATTGCAGACTACCTGGTGTCATTGCAAACTTTGTCATTCCACCATGAAAACCTTCAAGTCTTATTAAACCAATTTAAGTCAAAACAGTTGTAGAGCACGCTGACATTATTGGTAAATGTCAAAGACCAGTATCTGCACTTTATGTGACCCAACACAAACATTAAATAACAAACCTGTGAAAGTTGAAGATAAATCGATCATCGGTGTCACAAGAAAATAATGCAAAAAAAAGTATATGATATCCGAGGATCAAGTCCAGCACCCTACCTCGGCGGGTATTGGCTTGCATAGTACAGTGACAGGTATTTGATTTTTTCATTGGGATAACAAGTATCAAAAACCTTTAGGAAAGTGGAATTTTGCCCACAAGTATTAAAAGTCAAGTATCAAGTTCGTAAGTTTGAGTACAAGTAATTTTTTAAGTTGAGTATCATGTGTGAACTTTAAGTTTACACTTGTTAACCTGGTTATGTGTGTTGTCATGTCATTGAGCCTTCAAGAAAGACTCTGCTAGGGTCGAAACGTCAGGCCATGAACTATTTTTGGGGCATTTATACCACAGGTCCGTACGGTTGGTAAGCAGTTTACAACAGCTAATTCTATTTTCCGGCTTTAAGTTTGAGTACAAAGCTAGCCAAGTACAAGTACCTTAAAAATGGTACTCTAGTGGTACTAGAGTACAATTACTACAACACTGGAGTAAATACCTGAAGAGTTGGATGAATGACCTGGGCGGGGACTGGGCGTGTCCCTGATGACTGCATCATATCGACGACTCCTGTCTACACCATTCTCATGATTGTTATTCCCAGCTGCTGACCTATCAGGGTACTTTGATGCAGACACTGCAGCCTCTTCTTCGTCTGGCGTGGCAGATTGCGACGAGGTCTCGGTAATTTTCTGCAACTAAAAGAACAACAGCAGCTGTGATCAGTGTTCCCCCTTAACAGTGGTCCGCTGGCCAAATGCCAATTTAAAACACCCGAGGACCAGTCTGAATTCTGTCCAACTAGGTAATTTTCTGCAACTAAAAGAACAGCAGCAGCTGTGATATGATATACAAGTATTGGATGCCAATGAGTACAATACAGAAAAATATAATCACAAGGTGAAATCTGGGCTGTTCCAGGCCTCACCTCAAAAAAATGGAAAAGTCAAGATTTCACACAAGCTTATCCACACCCAATGTCAAGTCTATTAGTAGCGTCCCAAGCATCCTATATTTATCGATATAGGACTCCTATATTCAATTTTGGAGTGTCGGAACAGTAAACATGGCAAAATAAAATATGACAAAGATCTATAAGTCTGTATATAAATATATTCTTTTTAACTGTAGATTCATGACAGTTATTGCAGTATTTGAGGCAAGACAATATCAGGCACATCTCACAAATAGTGGCATTCAAAGTGAAGACAACCAAAACATCAGCCATAATATCAATTGAATGTCTTCAACATTCTATAGGTTACTTACATTATAGGTCTGACAAAAATGATAATTGAAAGCTTAGATTCACATCTATTTGATGAGCAAATAAACCCAGTTTTGAATTTTAGCAAGAAGTGCTTGGGCCCAATTTCATAGTGCTGCTCAACAGCTAATTTTTGTGCTTACTGTGCAGTCTCCATTTCACAGCCCTGCTAACTGTAAACAAAGGAAAAGGCATGCTAACCTTCAGGTGCTTACTGTAAGCAAAATAACTGGCGTAACAATTGATGAAAAACCGAGATGACCGTACAAGCTGGCCACCAAATTTTCTTGCTAACCTGTGAAATATGCTTTATATATTTTTATATATTTTTATATTACTATTTGTTTTGGAATGATAAGATTATTGATGTACCTGTAGCTTCTTTGGCTCCAGATGCCTGCTCCGCTCAACCGGTCTGATGGGCGCTGATCTCGGTGGTGATGTGAATTGGTAGATCTTCCCTTCTCTCTGCTGATCATTGGACACTCTGGCTGCCTCGGCCCTGCAAAGAGAATCAAAACTCTTTTTCAACTTGGAACTTATTGACCCCAAAAAGGCCAATCTTGGTAAGGGGCTAGAAAAAGATAATATTTAAGATGAAAATAACTCAGAGGAGGTGAAGGTAGGAATTGATACATGTAGCCCTCTTAAAAAAGGTCTAGACTGTAGGATGGAATGAAACATGCACCAGGCAAGGTTCCAAAGAGATGCAGTACGTGGAATAAAGCTGTTGGAATGGCTCTTTGTTCTACATCCCAGCAAAGGAAGACTGTACTGTATGGGTGAGAAGAAGCAGAAACACTGGTTTCACACTCAAACACACCATGATAGGAGGAACCAGGTCGGACACACTGGTGGCACATTTACCATGAACATATCTGTAGAAAAGACAGAGGCTGGCTACACGACACGCATCGCACTTAGACTCACCTATCCTGTCCCCCATTGTGGGTGTCAATACATGTATGTACACAAAGAAATTACACCTCAAAAATAGTGGAAATGATAAACATGCATTTTGCAGAGGTGCATTCTGAGTCTGCAACGGGTCAATATAGAGAAACTACGATTCATTTTCTCCCAAATTAGTGTCTTTGTGTGCTGTTTTATGATTTATATGCTATTTCATTTTTTGTGTTTTTAAAGGCAGGGTATACTTTTGGTAATTGTCAAAGACCAGAATCCCCACTTGGTGTATCCCAACATATGCATAAAATAACAAACCTGTGAAAATTTGGGCTCCATTGGTTATTGAAGTTGCAAGAAAGTAATAAACTTAAAAAACACCCTTGTTGCATAGAACTGTGTGCTTTCAGATGCCTGAGAAAATGTTTCATGCCTGAAGCCTTTCTCAGATTCAATTTTTTAGGTGAAAAATTACCTCTTTCTCAAAAACTACATTAGTTCAAAGGAGGTTGTTTCTAAAAATGTTTTATAATATCAATAGCTCTCCAGTGCTTTTTACAAAGTAAGTTGTTATGGTCATTAACTTGTGGAGTAATCACCACAAGTATACATGTACACTGCCTTTAATGCCTTTCAGGGCATTTTGAGTGTGGGATGTTAATGTGTCTCTTTTGATCTTTGGGTTTTGGTTTTTTTTTTGTTTTTTTTCGTTTTTGGATGATGGCCCTATTTTAATATTGTAGTGCTCTTGCACATAACCCCTGGTTCCCATCTGCCGTTTGTCCTCACCTTGCTTGTTTATTATTACGCCTGGATGTGTTGGGCTGTCCAGACTTAGCTTGACCCAGTGGGTTGGTCTGCTTTTCATCTTCTCTCCTGGACGTTCGGACAGAGTTGAGGCTTGTGATTCCAGAATCCACTGTGGAAGCATCTGCAACCAGGTATGAAAACCAGTTCTCTTTAATACAACAGATTGAATACCAGGCCTGGAGTCGAGACAGCAAGGCCACTTTCATTTCGCAAAGGGCATTTCCATTTGAAAATCTTTAAAGTCTATGGAAAACTTTTGAAGGGGCACCAAGGCCAAGACCAGGGGCACCAAGGCCAAGACCAGGGGCAACAGAGACCATGGCCCCATAGCCTCCGTGTAACTCCAGGCCTGATTTAGTCACAAGCCCTGGGTACAAACACCACAAGTCAAGAGCGCTTTGGTCTAGTGAAACTTAGCAAGATTTGTGAAGCTTGTGTGTTTATTTCCCATAAGAATATCACACACAAACCAGCGCACCACACAGGTTGGTAAAACAGACATGTTAAATTTAGGATTTGAAACTTTGCACGGTGGGAGTACAATCAGGTGAAGTTTGAGGTGACACCATGAGTAAAATCTCTTTGGGGTAGTGGTGGTTCTGAGAAGAACCGATGGTTTGACAACTCGACGTATCGATCAGTATGCTCTGATCGTCTTCAAGAGAATGCTGTCGAGTTGTCAAACCACCGGTTCTTCTCAGAACCACAATTCAAAAGAGATTTTACACATTGTGTCACTGCAAACCTCACCTCATGTTAAATGTATTGCAGCTGGATGGGCTAGTCAGGAATTTTAACAAAATAGCACAACAGACAGCTTTCAAGCAATGTTTGAAGCTTTGTATGGTGTGAATCATAAGAAAAACTATAGTTAGTGATGTGACCGTCCTCACGACAGTTACGTAATAAATCAGCCATGCATGACCGTGGTTGGCCACTACCTTCACGTGACCGAACCACGAGTCAGTCATGTTTCTGAATCCAACCTGTGTGTTCCTGTCTGCTCTTTGAGTGTCGTACCACCCCTCAGGCTTCAGCGATGTGGCTCACCCACCTCCGACGACAACGTCTTCAATAACAATAAATATAACTACATGTATAGGCTGCCCCTAGGTTTAACCCTTAGCATCGACCACAACATTAGTAAACCTACGGGTACAATCATCTATAAAACACTTTTGGGAGAAGTGATGGTTCTGAGAAGAACCGGTTTGGTCTCAACATTTCAAACAGTATACTCTGCTCGTCTTATTTTTCTTTTAGAAAACCAATTTTGACAAAAGTTTTGAATGGACATGTTTGCAAAGAAGAATTTTAGATACATGTAGCTTAGTTTGAAAAGCCGGCACGCTAATCCGGAGGGTGTTGGTTCAAATACGGCTCTAGTCAATTGTTCTTTGTTCAACCCAAAATCATTTAAAAATCACCCAGTCAGTTTCCCTTGTGGTTTATTATTTGCTATCTGATATAAAAAGTCGCATCCCCTTTAAGGTGACCCCCTGGCAGCCGCTTCCCAGGTTGTATCGTATACTTGGGTGTGATCCCTGGCTACACGGCAGTTTACGGTTGAATGGCTTCTGACTTGATAAGAAGAATTTTACAAATGGTTTTACATTCTTTCCATTATAGCCTGGATGGAAAAAATGACTGCAGTTCACTCCTAATGTAGTTACTCAGAACTTTAGGAATTTGAGTATTCATTTCCTACCGGGGGATTTGTCGATCCTTGAAGACATCCCACCATCTTTCTTCTCTCTGCGCCCACTCTTTGGCATCCCCCCGTCTCCCCGTCCCTTCCCTCTCTGCCGCTGTCCCTCTTCACTCTCCGATAAGCTGTCCATCCGGTTCAGGGTCGGCCTCTCTCCTTTCTTCTTCCGCCTCTGCGTACGCCCCTTCTGGGCTTCAGGCCCAACGAGATCATCACTCTCGGAGAGACTCTCCACGCGGGATCTAATCGGGTTACTCCCATCACCTGATGCCTTCAAAGATTTCTTCTCCTCGTCTCTATCAGAGTTTCTGATCCGTGATGAGGCGTATTTCAAAATGGCCGCATCTGACATTCGGCCTGACCTATCAGCATCACTTGATTCTTCAGAGTCTTTTCGGTGGGTGCCGGAGTCAACGTATCTGCTCCGGTCGTAACCGCTCCTACCAGACGTGCTGGTGTCGCTGCCAGCGGATTGGCTGTCACCTCTCTCTCTCTTCCCACTGTTTGGACGGACCTTGACAATACGACGAGATTTATCTCCGGATTTTTGACGGGGTGGGTGGGGCTGGACAAAGTTGTCATCTTTGTTGTTTTCCGAGCCTGCTGACCATGTGTTGCTTCCTTTCAGTGTACCTTCAATAGAAAAGAATCATTCAGTTTAAGTGAAATATTCTTGTTGTATTTTCAATATAAAACACATTTTTGTTTTACCTTAGATTTCCTTTATTAAACCCTCCAACTCTTAGCAACAGTGAGCTGACTAACCAATCAAAACCATTCAACTGCAAGGGTTTTGCATTGTGGAGTAACTGTGAACAGAATTATCAATGTATTACTGTATGCAGATATATTCACCACATTCAACATATTGCAGGCTGGTACAGGGCCTCTATCATTCAAAACATATGGACGATATTGATTGGTCTGACCATAGGAGGGTTGACCATGTACTGTGTAAAGCATTCACCACATGTAATAATAGTGCAGATTATAACACCCCTTACAAATATTCTGCCTTTTGATTGGTTTAGAGCGCGTCACATGATATGTCTTAGTTTTACTAGAAACCCGGCGCAGTACTATCAGATGGCAACCGATGTACTATCACACGGCCGCCGATGTACTATCACATGGTGTGCAGTACCTAGACGTCTTTTTTACCCACCTCGAATCCAATCAGTTGTGCATCTGTGTATCTGAAATGCGCGTACGAACGTTACGTGTACAAGAATGATAAATAGTTTGTTGGGGTGTTATAAAACAAATATTGACTGCTTTTATTCGTGCTATGGTTTAAACTACGACTCCCTCGATGATCCCCGAAGCGTTCTATTTTCCCGAGGTGAAGAGGGGATCACCGAGGGAGTCGTAGTTTTAATCATAGCACTCGAAGCAGTCAATATTTGTATACTGGCTTAGTGTGTCCATCATTCAAAACCATGTAGATATTATTTAAAGGTCAGACAGTAGGTGGGTTGACCATGTACTGTGTAGAAGCATTCACCACCTGTAATAATAGTGCAGACTGGCATAGTGTGTCCATCATTCAAAACCATGTAAAAATTATTGAATGGTCAGACAGTAAGAGGGTTGAAATTTACTAAAACGTTTGATGACATATACCTTTGTCAACTTTGGCCTCTAGGTCAGTAACATTGGTGCCAGGGTCCGAGGACTGGCGCTGGCGGCCGTGTAGCACCAACGAGTCGCCCTCAGTCTTGGACGAGGTACTCCTGTCGCTAGGCAAAGGATCCCCTGAAAACAATGAAATTTCAAACAGTACCAATCATAATTGAGACATCTTTGGGGTTTGAGCGGAAGTCTAGCAATAATGTGCTGAGAGAAAAACAAATTCTTCAATGTCTTTTTTATTCCAACCAGTGCCAATTCAAATTATTTTTAGGTGTTTTCATTTTTGTTGGGGGGGAGGGGGTATGGGGGGGTAATTAGGGGGTGGTTGTGTTAATTTTATTTTGGTTTTCTCGCAACCCAAACAAAAAACTGTGACACTAGAAATCACTAACAGATTGCACAACCAGAAGTCGTTTTTGGCATTGAGAAAATGGCGCTGACCAATCATATAACACAGGTCACGCACCAGTTCACAATACCAATATGAGTGGACATCTGCATGTAATTTACCCATGGGGATTTGTGCACCGGGTTGTACAGCACAGTTACATGTCCGAATCCTCTTGGTACATGTACAATGTAAGTGATGACGTATTGGAGCCGGCAGTGCAACACAAATGAATGATTCTCTTAATGAAAGGTACTATACAAAATTGGTAGAGAGGACAAATAGTTGCAGACAGTGTTCATGTTTTGTGTGATCAACCATATACATGTACATGTACATGAAATATCAAACCTGTGAAAATTTGGGCTTAGTTAGTTGTTTGAGTCAGGACAAAATAGTGAAAAGCCATGCACATTTTTCAGCATGTAAACACAATGTCTTTAACTTGGGTTGCAACAACTGAAATCAGCTGTTGCATTTTTAAAAGTTTTTTCAGATACAGTTTTATAACTTTATTTTAGAGGGAAATATTTCACTGAAAAATAGTCGTAAGTATGAACTTTATAATCAGTAAGCTTTCAGACTAAAATTTAACATGGGAATTTTTATATATTTTTTAGACATACTAACCATCCTGTTTCTGTGCCCTGGAGTGCGAGGATCTACTGCTTATACTGCTTGCACTGCCACCACCCTGCAACAAGAATGTTTTTAAATCAACAACAAAATCTGGATACAAATAATTAAATTGGGGGGGGGGGGGGACTCTTCTAAAGTTCTTCTGGCCCATGTAGCGTGTTGTGGCAGAGCGGTTGCCAGGCACCGTATTTAAGTTCTGATGGCTGAGTCATCAGAGTGTGGGTTTGAATCCTGGTAAAGACGCTTGTGTTCTTGGGCAAGAAACTTTAACTGTCATTGCTTCTCATCACCCAAGAGTAAATGGGTACCTGCGATTATAGACTGTTGATGTGAATGATTAGTAACCCGTGTGCCAATCTGTCTGCTGGTACTGCATACTCCAAAGGAGTTGAGATGTTTCAGAAATGCTTATGGCTCAATGAATAGGTGCAGTAAGAGTGTAAGAGGCTTTGAGATGCTTAGTTGACTTGAACAAGTGCAACAACTAAAATGTTTAATCTCAGTTGATTCTACAACTGCGGTTGTTCAAGACTGTTGAATGATGAGGATACCTGGTTCGGTTTCAGCAAAATGTATTTTGTTTTGTACATAATTTGAATGAGAGAACAGATGTTTTAGTTAGCAATTCATACATTCAAAAATTGCTATAAATTTGATGAATGTGAAAATTGCTGAAACATGTGGGGCCTGGGTTCCCCCTTATTCTAGACCCAGAACCTCCCAGATGTTACAATTCAGGAGGTTTACAGACTCTGTGCATCACCAGAATGACAAAACTACAGGTTTGGACACAATGTGGACTATTCCTTTGTCCCTCTGGTAACTACTTTATTTCTCTCCAAACAATTTGAAGGCTCAAGGAGATTTTGAGAAGAACCCTGGAATCAGGAAAATTCCTGAGAAATCACACGCCTGGGCCCAATTTCAAAGAGCTGTTTAAGCAGAAAATGTTACTGCACAATTTTCTGCTAAGCAAAAGTAAGCAGAATAACAATCACAGATGATACATGTGACATAGCATTTTTTGCTGGTAAGACACCTGCTCTAGCAATGCAAAGGTCGTTGGTTCGAATCCCACCCGAGTGATTTGCCTGTGGATATTTTCCACAGAACTCGGTAAAGTACTGAGTATACAGTGCTTAATACCAACAGTATAAGGGTAAAACAAGTTTTATTATTTATCCCCGATGCAAAATTAACACCTATTAAGCCTTATTCTTACAAAGATATTGACAAGATAGGGAGACCGCCAACATAGGGCTAGATAGCACAGTTTGTAGAGCGCCAGCACGTTAATCCGGAGGTCGTTGGTTCAAATCCCGCTCTAGTAAATTTTTCTTTGTTCAACCCAAAAATCAAACCTTATTCTTGTTAGGATAATTTTGTTGTGCTTAGCTGCACTTTGTGCTTAAGCAGCTCCATGAAAGAAGCTTCCCTACCCTGATGTAGGGTACCTTTACCTCTCTCTGACTCCCAGCCGAGGCTGGCTTCTTGCCGGCAGACGCTGATGGGACTGGCACCTTGCTCCCAAACGCTATATGCATCGGTCTGTCCTTACGTCCCTTCAGACTAGAATTTAAGTCCACTAAAGAGAATAGATGGGTCGATAGGGGAAATATTTGGTGGAATTGTGAAATTTAATAATACAAGCTTGGAATTTGGCACACATGCAGAGAATATTTCATGAGAAAGATATAGGAAGAATGATAGGTAGAATATCATGCAATTTTCAAAATTTTCAAAATGGCAGTCGTACTAAACAGATATACCCAAGACGATAGTCATCGGGGATGATCCTTCAAATTAGTTTTGAATGAGGATTACACCATCAGCTTTTAACACAGAGCCAACACAACTTGTCAGTGATTTTTCAAAAGATGCTTCTTTTACCCTTTAGCACTCGCACACAAGTAAACATCGACTTAATTCACTCCTTGAACGTGGCACCGGAATTCGAGAAGATTTTCTACTGTACCTAGTAGAATTCCTTAGATAATTTTTGTTGGGATTATTTTTTCGCATTACAAGTTCGGTTTATTTTGTATAGGATGAGAATACCTTTCAATAAGTTTGGATGTTTTGGGTTTTTTTCCTTTACCTTGAAGCAGCGAAGTTGAAAACATAAGACAGACCAACTAAAATTAAGAAACATTGTTTGTGTACATGGAAAACCCACAATACAACTTGTCAAACTTCGAGGGTAGTTTTGAGCGATTTGAGGATTAAATTTTTAAATTGATCAACTTCAAATACTCAGGGTTTACCTTATGTACAAGCTAACATACATGTACTGGGCAGGAATTCACAAAAAAAACATAAAATTAATCCATTTAAAATGTTCCAGATTACACAGTAAAGATTTCTTAAACCAACCATGTAACTATCAAATAAAAACAAAATCCTTGAGGATCCTGTTTCAAATCAGCATGCTTTGGCCAAACTTGCAAAATTTGGGTCCAGAATGCCCCACAAATTAAAATATTTGAATCTGATTATGAAAAAAGAAATCTGAACGTAAAGGATATTTCTAGGGGGAAAAGGAGCACCATTCAAAAGGGTGAATCCACAGCGACAAACTTCTGACGTCAACCTCACTTTGGATTTGCTGCCTCAATATCTACAAGAACCAGATTCAAAAGTTTCTTTAAGTATGTAGCTTACCAGGTTCAGTGGACGAGCACGGTCTGCTGTCAGGTTTGGCTTTGAACTCGGCATGCCTGAGTTTAATCATAGTAAGGATCTGCGTCTGGTAAACCACGTCGTTGCTGAATTGACAAGCTCTGGGAATACTGTCCAACTCTACATTGTTTGTGGGAGGACTGCAGTCATACAGATCTACAAACAATCAATATGAAGACATGATTAGTAACTAATTGGGACTATTGGGAAAATATATATTTAACCACTTTGTAGTGGTCATTGCTAGATGTCTGTCGGAGAGGACAATATCATGTTTAAACAGCAGGCCTTGAATTTCATCTTTGAGAGAGCAAGGTCAGTTTCATTTTGCAAAGGGCACTTTTACTGGAAAAACTTAAAGTTTTTTGGAAACTTTTGATGGGGCACCAAGGCCAAGACCAAGGGCACCAGAGGCCATGGCCTCTGGTGCCTCGTGTAATTCCAGGCCTGGACACATCCATCATAGCCGTCATCCTCTCATCCCATCATGCAGCATAGACCTCCAGCTGGATCGGCTGCTAGCCAACTGTGGCCATGACCTGGTTGTAATTTTTAAGTCAACCAAATCACTCTTCAAGACATGCAGTTTGGGACGTCCAACTGGACAGTCTCCTTGTTCGAGCATTCCATAAAGTATGGAGCAGGGGAGTCGGTGTGATTCCATGTGGGTCACATGACCTGCATGGCTGAGTCTTGATGATGGAATAAAATATAAATGATAACCATTCTGTTCTTACCATCATCATCGGTGTCATCATGTGGCTGGGTCTTCATGGTAAAGATCTTGCGGAGGTGACAGTTGGCGCAGATGATGACGCTGTCCATTGTCTTGAACGTCTGACCACGGAAACCCTCACTCACCAGAGACACCAGGTCAATACATAAATTCAGCCACTGGGTTGAGGTAAGAAGGACTTATTGTTTTAGCAGATGTTTTAGTAATGAGAGAGATGAGGTTTTGTAATGAGAGAGATGAGGTTTTGTAATGGGAGAGATGAGGTTTTGTAATGGGAGAGATGAGGTTTTGTAATGGGAGAGATGAGGTTTTGTAATGGGAGAGATGAGGTTTTGTAATGGGAGAGATGAGGTTTTGTAATGGGAGAGATGAGGTTTTGTGATGGGAGAGATGAGGTTTTGTAATGGGAGAGATGAGGTTTTGTAATGGGAGAGATGAGGTTTTGTAATGGGAGAGATGAGGTTTTGTAATGGGAGAGATGAGGTTTTGTAATGGGAGAGATGAGGTTTTGTAATGGGAGAGATGAGGTTTTGTAATGGGAGAGATGAGGTTTTGTAATGGGAGAGATGAGGTTTTGTAATGGGAGAGATGAGGTTTTGTAATGGGAGAGATGAGGTTTTGTAATGGGAGAGATGAGGTTTTGTAATGAGAGAGATGAGGTTTTGTAATGGGAGAGATGAGGTTTTGTAATGGGAGAGATGAGGTTTTGTAATGGGAGAGATGAGGTTTTGTAATGGGAGAGATGAGGTTTTGTAATGGGAGAGATGAGGTTTTGTAATGGGAGAGATGAGGTTTTGTAATGGGAGAGATGAGGTTTTGTAATGGGAGAGATGAGGTTTTGTAATGTGAGAGATGAGGTTTTGTAATGGGAGAGATGAGGTTTTGTAATGGGAGAGATGAGGTTTTGTAATGGGAGAGATGAGGTTTTGTAATGGGAGAGATGAGGTTTTGTAATGGGAGAGATGAGGTTTTGTAATGGGAGAGATGAGGTTTTGTAATGTGAGAGATGAGGTTTTGTAATGGGAGAGATGAGGTTTTGTAATGGGAGAGATGAGGTTTTGTAATGGGAGAGATGAGGTTTTGTAATGGGAGAGATGAGGTTTTGTAATGGGAGAGATGAAGTTTTGTAATGGGAGAGATGAGGTTTTGTAATGGGAGAGATGAGGTTTTGTAATGGGAGAGATGAGGTTTTGTAATGGGAGAGATGAGGTTTTGTAATTTTTCCCGGTTTACTGCGCTTTGAGCATCTTTTGTTTTGGATACCGGCACATTATACATATTCATTTTCATATTATTATTATTATTATTATCTTGCATGGTTGAGTTGAAGTATAATGGAGAAGAGGACAACAAGCAACATCATAGGTCTAGAACACATCCACTTAAAGGATGTGTGCTGCACTACCTTGTCCATATGCCATGCTACAAAAGTTTCTACTTAATGAATATTATATACCGCCTACATGGATCCTTGTCATTTGATCGGTTGAAACCTTTACGTATCATACTTTATTCATGCATTTACTGCCGCAACATGTGACGATCCAAAGAGTCCTATATTGATAAATATAGGATGCTAAGGACACTTTGCAGTGAAGCGTTGCAAATTGTTTCCAAAGTAACCATTCCAGCCAATTCGTCCCAACGAAACAAGCATGCCGGACAAGGTTGGTGTCTATTAAATAGAATCATCCATGTTGCTTAGAAGGGTTTGTTGTTGGTTTTGGGGGGTTTTTTTTGGGGGGGGGTGGGGTTTCCAGAGTGTGGGGTGGACAAGTGGAAGTGTCTATTTTCTGTTTATTGTGGAAAAACAAATCAAATTACAAGGATCTATGTTTTTCTTTGTAAAACAAATATTAAATGTATTTTGGTGAAATCTGGCTTTTCCATTTCACAAGGCTTCGGAATAGTCCAGATTTTACCTTGTGATTATATTCTGCGACAATGCACTCACATGAATCCAATCTTTATATTATGCAACTTACCGTGGCCCTCTTCATGACAGTAAGGGGTATCTTGGCATGGAGTGGGGTCACAGCAATTTCCTTCTGAGCCGTTGAGAATAAAAGTCTACGTTTGTTGTTGCCCATGTCACTCACACTGGTAACAAATCCAACACAAAATCCAGAAGTACATGGAACAAAAATAAGAGATTTAATTATTTCTGTATTTCTACTATTATCATTTATAAGCAATGTGACCATTGTATACAAAACTGCAGCATTGTCACATTATCTGCACAGTGCTTATCCGGTTTTATTGTTTTGTTTTGCCCTTCACTGTTGTTCTGTATTTGTTCGTTGTTTTATTTATTTATTATATTTTTTCTTTTGTTGGGGGGGGGCCTAGCTAGTTTTATTGAGCTACTTATTGTCTGTGCAATTTTCATTTTTATAGCGCTGCTGACAATAAGCACCAGAAAAGGCATGCTAACCTTCCGATGCTTTCTGTAAGCAAATGCCTGACATGACAATGCAAATCAATGACGAATGCGCAAGCTGGCCACCTTATTTAAGTAAGCAATTTTAAATTCTGCTACAGTTAGCTTGAAAATTTGCTTACCATTAAACAGCTCTATGCAGGGCCTGATTAAATAGAACAACTTAACCACAAAAAGTACACAAGCACAAAAACATATTTGCTCACCTCACCAGAAAAAGGTTACCACCCAAATCACATGATGATGGAATAAAATATAAATGATAACCATTCTGTTCTTACCATCATCATCGGTGTCATCATGTGGCTGGGTCTTCATGGTAAAGATCTTTGTAATGAGAGACTTTGACTTGTGTTCAGCTTAGTTTTGCCTAGCAGAAAATTGTTCAGCAAAATTTTCTGCTAAAGCAGTTCTATGAAATAGGGCTCCATAGAGCTGCACAAGCTGAAAGTATTACTTTAAAATGTTCTGCTAAGCAAACAATAAGCAGGATAGTCGCAGATGATATACATGTATGTGACATGGTATTTTGGCTGGTAACCTTATTCTGGTAAGCGTAATTTTGTTGTGCTTGGCTACTGTTTGTGTTAAGCAGCTCTATATTTTGGAGGGGGCCAAAGATGTAACCAGCAACATCCCTGCTAACCTATATTTCTGCAGGTGCTGAGTAATGACTGATTAAAAAAGGAATCTGAACAATAGATCGCTTTGCAGTGTTTCTGGTTGACAGAGCAATTATCCAGTTCACTAGTTTCTCCATGCTTCCAATCTATAAAGGATCAAGGTCACTTTCATGGCGTCCTTCTTTATATTCTCAGAAGTAATTGAAAATACTTATATTAAAGGCAAAGTATACCTTTGGTTTTTGGAACTGTTAGATTGTTTTAATCCTATATAAATGTAGATATATACAATAAAACTAACCTGTGGAAATTTCATTTTGAAAGGGCGTCGCGTTTTTTTTGATATCGCTGAAAATCCTGAGCGAATATGTCCACGCAGGAAGAAAAATCCCAAATAGGAATACACAAGCTGAGAAGCGTTTCTCAGATTCAAATTTGGGGGCATAAAAACTGCTACATGTATATTTATACACAACCACATTACTTCGAGTGAAATGTTTCTCAAAATGCTTTATACTATCAAGAGCTGCTGTAGGCTTCTAACTTATACGTTTTTATTGCCATTAACTTTAAGAGTGATTACCAAACGTATACAGACCCTTTAATGCATACATAATACTAATGATAATAATACACAATTCTTATAGTCCTTAATCTACGCCCATCGGGTTTCATTATTTTAACGACAGGTATGCAGAGAGCTTAGTTTAAAATATGAGACCAGTTTCTGTTTTTAAAAAACACAAACCTTGTAAGGGTTAGAAAAGGCAAACCCCTTCTCTCCGTGTAGTGAGTTCTTTTACATGCATTACACAGCACATACATGTAAAGACTTACGGCTTAATAACCCGTCTGAAAGACGAAGCAATTATGGTTAACTAGGGCCGATTAAGTCGACCCAATATTTGGACTGAGCATTGGCAAGGCCGATTAAATCGGTTTTATTTATAATGCGTTGCTACTGGTTACAACACACAACAAGACTTCATAATAACATTTGTGAATATCCAAGCTGAGACCAAAATAGAGTTTGGTCAGCTTTGAACTTGTGAATGCCTTGATTGCAGTCACTGTTTCTATGAAAAGAAATCGCAACTAGTTTCTAAAAAAAAATCAAGCAATAAGCCTTTTCTTAGTGTATACCGTAATTTCCTGCAGATAAGACGCTCGGCGGACAAGACGCAGGACCCTAAAATGACCCCAAAAATGTCAACAGACAAGGCGCACCGCCGCATAAGCCGCATGTTTAACCGCACACAGAAGAACACCAGGCGCCACCCGGTGTCGGTACATTGACACAAAGACGTCATTTTGTTGCCTTTTGGAGCGTTCACACTATTCGAAGCATGAATGAAACCGTAACCACATGGGCGTGTAGAGCCATGCAGAAAAGACCAACGTAAATTGATACCGACCTTCGTCCATCCATTCAGCCAACGCTGTGCATTGTTAATAATATGAAGTCCGGCCCAATCAGCGGCCAGAAACGATGGTCCATGCACTGTCTGAAGATATTGCAACACGAACCCAGGCCCTCCTAGCCTGAACATCCGACGTCCCACAACGAGAATCCTTGCTGATAAAGACAGGTTACCAGTCTAAGTCCCTCCGAGCCAGTAGATGTTGCACCCTCTACCGGTGACTAATACCAAAACTAGTGTCGCCTTTATATATACCTTACGCAAATAATCCCGTCACACCCGGGAAAACGTAACAAAATGTTTCATTATATATATTTGTTTAAGTTTTTGTAATGTTTTTTTTGGTATATAAAATTCTTTTCCATTATTTCAAACCTATAATTTGTTAATCTCGTTCATAAGATTTTGTTTTCAAGGATCATTACCTTGTTTTCAAGGATCATTTTTACAAATGAAATAAACGAAACAGACACATGAACCATCTCTTTTCTCGTTTGGTCGTCCTGAAAAGGACAGTTGGTTTTGTTGGAATGTTTATTGTAACCATAATATACATGTACGTCTAAAAAGAGGCAATAAAAAAATGAATATTTGAACGTTTAATGAAACAAACGAAAGTGCAATTCGTATAGGTAGGCCAACAAACATTGGTACTTAATTATCCCATCCTTAAATAGTACGGCAAGCCTAAAGCACACTTCGGAGATATTCTGTACAATAAAAACCCTCAAAGTTCACCACACAATAGAGGTTGGGTGAATGCCGTTTGTACAACAGCATTGACAGTAAATCTGATTGCAGCATTTTCGGAACGAATACGCGGCCACACAGAAAAACGTTTGTACGACGCCGACGTCTGTTGGACCGAAAGCACCAACGCATTGCGGCATTGTTGGAATGAAAGGACAGTCTGGGGGATTGCGGCATTGTTGGAACGAAAATACGGTCTCAGTGTCTGGATAGTTGAGCCTTGTTTGACCGCATTATTGAGTAAGGATTCTTCACACAAAGACCGTTGATTTGAACTGGACAAAATAAAGGTATTATTTTACGCAGTGATCATCAAAAAAAAATCAATCGTCAGCAGACAAGGCGCACCGAAAGATAAGACGCACCGATGTTTTTGGGGTCTAAAAAGTCAGATAAGACAAGTCTTATCCGCAGGAAATTACGGTACATTGTGCTTTACTTATCAAGGCTTGGTTGGTCTGTGAGCAAATGTAGGCTACATGTACATGTATACTGTCTTACTAGACCACTTGTGAATGCTGTTCCAGCCGGAAAATGTGTTCCTTAAAGTGCTGAAGAACAGTTTGTGGGTGTTTTGTTGTTGTTGGGTTGGTTTTGGGGGTTTTTGGAGGGGTTATGTTTTTGTGGGTTTTTTTTTTTTGGGGGGGGGGGTGTTTTGGGGTGTTTTTTTTGGGGGGGGGGGGGGGTTATGAGAGATCGCGTAACATCACAAGGCCGCGGACAGCCACTGATTTAGGCTATCAACCCAAATCAACTGTCACTAGGAGCACGTTGCCACCTACTCCTGGGGATGAAACAGAGTTACCCCCTTCACAGTCCGTAAGGATGTACATGTAGGCATGGGTATCATCCACTATGAGCCTGTCTGGTAGAGCAGAATGCACTACCTTCCCAACTTTTTACAAAGCAATTATGGTTAAGTGCGTTGCTCAAGGGCACAAGTGTCATGAATGGGATTCTGCTGCTCTGCTGCTGACAACACCAGACAACACCAGAGCTTGGGTCCGGTTGTCACAGCTAGACCCATTGGAGATGATTAAAATGGTTATTTTGTATTTTCTTTGTCCAATGAACTTTAAGGACCATGATTTGCTACTGTGCGCTTTGCTACTGTGCAGCAGCTGCTTTGTTAATAACTATTTTGGCAGGTGTACAAGTACTACTGTATAGCAGCAGTACTTGCAATATAAATACAAAGGCATTGCTAGAGTCAATTTTCTTTGTTCTGTGGGCGTAGTCCCTCAGGAATGTCTTGGGAATGTCACTGGTGTGCTTGAGTGAACAAAGTGGTAGTGTGGGATATACAGTGGGTAAAGTAAAAGGATGTGCAGAGTACCAGTTTGAGTTTGAGCGTGTGAGGTATATGAAGTTAGGCACAGGCAGGCAGAGTTCTCCAATGCATGCTGCGGCACAGATGTCTTTGGGATCTGTGAGGCACAGAGGAGGACTGAGCTTGGCAAATTGTAAGTTATTTTAAATTATGTTCATGGAGAAAACCTTGTGAATTGTTTTAGTGTTTTATAGTAAATATAGGTCAGTTGATCCAAACGCAGATAATTGCATTTTGATACTTTTCATTGATTTAAGGGCGAGTGTACTGATATGTTTTAAGACCTTGTTCTTGTACAGTTTGGTATTATTTTCACTTATAGATGGTCCTACCCGACTGGGTAAATACTTGACGCTCTGACGTGAGCAGTTGGACACTCGGTCAATATTTACTGAGCTGATGTGAATTTGAACGGTGAAGCATGAGAGGCGAGATATTGTCTTCACTAGGGTGGAGTCGAGTCCGAGACATTATCTTCACTAAGATGGAGTTGGAAATCAACTGATGGCAGGTTTTTGATAAACAAATGAACTGGATAGTCCAGAGTTGGAAAACCAGACTGTTATCGTCAGCAAAGACGAAAATCCAACGAACACTTTAAACATTGATTTAATACATAAAAGTGTGGACTCACGAATTATGGAAGGAACATTGTTGAATCCTTGAGAGTTAACCAATTTTGAAAGGAATATTGTTGAATTCTTGAGAATTAACAAATTATTGGAGGGAGTATTGTTGATTGAACTTAATGGATTATGGACGATTGATTTGATGTTGAATTACTGAGAATTTAGAATTGAGAATACCGTCAGCCGAGATGTTACAAATTGTTGATATGTTCGATGATTTAAGCTTAATTGGAATCAGCAAATCATTTATTGAGATTTGGTTTGATTAAATTTGTAATATCAAATTTACTGATTTTTGAGGATCAAATTGATTGTATTTCGAGGTGTATATATATTGTAGCTTAAACTGTGGCCACTGAAAAATACTTGCATGTAAAGTTGTACAGTTTATGCCCGAGTGTTTTGTTGTGTAAATAAATTGTACTATATGTGTAGATATAATCGTAGTTGGCTTTAGTGATAATTTATTTCTGCAGCGTGTTTTTCTTCCTTTGTTGCAACCAGAACCCTAACGGGTTGGTTGTGACACCGGTGAACTAGACAACTCGGCTACGTCAAGCCAGTGAGATTAGTTACAAGTAGGTTTCAATAGTTTGTAGGGCTCTCTTCCAAGCATTGTCAGGTGTCACTCTTTAATTCATTTTCTTCATGTATTTGAGTTCATATGCGCTCATTCATGTATTTCTTGTATTTCATGTATTTCTTGTACTGTTAACCTTCACATAGTTAATCAAATTGTCTTCTTCCTATACTATCTAGTTACTTTTCTACTCTGAACTGCAGAGTGACAGTTGATTGGCCTACCAGGGCCCAATTTCATGGCTCTGCTTACCATAAGCAAAGAATCACGGCTTACGGAAGCAGGGATTTCCGCGATTACATCAAGCGTATTTCACGGGTTAGCAGGGAATTTTTGCTTGTGCGCTTGCGTAATCCACGTTACTAGACATTCTTTGCTTACACAGCTAGTGCAGACATTCGGCGCTTATTTGGTAAGCGGAGAATGGTGATTGCAAGCGCAGAATTCGGCGGTAAGCAGAGCCATGAAATTGGGCCCTGTTGGTTGGCCTACCAGATGACCTCATTGGTCAATTTCTGATATGGCTATTGTACACAATTGCTCTTATATAAAAATTACATGTATTTAATAAAGGGCACTGCTAGATTTAAGTGTCTTACTAAAAGACACAAGTGCCATGACTGGGACCCGAACCTCTCTCTCTTTGTAGGCCTCATACTTCTTTCCTTTAAGGGCAAGACATTTATTTCCTGAATACTGAAAGGGCACTTCAATGAGGGAAATGTTATCTTTTTATTGGATTATTTCAAAGCGCACCGAGGCAATGACCAGGGGCAGGGAGGCAATGACCAGGGGCAGGGAGGCAACGACCAGGGGCAGGGAGGCAACGACCAGGGGCAATTGCCCCTGTTACATGTACACCCCTCTATGAAGTATCAGGCATGTGTATGTCCATGCAGTATAACCATGAAGTAGGAAGGGCTGGCCAGCCCTGTGTAATGCAGCAATGATTTAGACTACACTACTGAGTAAATAATAGTCAACCCTGCTGTTGAACTTGAAAGATTCTGAGTGGTTAAGGATTCGTTTGTCTTTTTAGCGAGTTAAAGATCTGGAACCAATTTCACAAAGCACTAAGATTCATCTTAACATGAGTTGTCAATATTACCATAGTGGTTTGTATTGTGATATAACACACTTTGCTTAGCAGTTAAGACCAATCTTAGCTGTTTGTAAAATCGAGCCAGGCTTGACATACCTGAGTTCAATGGAGAAGTCTTGACCGAGAGGAACATACACTTGAGTAACCAGGAATCGCTGGACCAAAGCCACTGTCAGAAAAAGACATTATATTTAAATTATACTCCGTACAAATAATAAATAATCCGGCCTGGTTTCACTGAAATAGACCACACCAAGTTGTTTATAAAAAGCTTGTCCTTCTGCATTCCAGGGCATTTCTTGGTAGGCAAGATAAATACATTGGCCATTTTACATTTTGTATCGTAATTTCAACATAAAATCAAGAATTGTAAAAATAACGGTTTAACAAGCTTTGAGATGTGCCCCAGATCAACGGTCCTTCTCCAATGCTGCCATCTCCCCTTTGAACTTTGCTGAAAACAATCACTGTCTTCATTCAAATGTACCCTTAAAATCCCTTTTTTTTCCCATCGTTTTGGGAAGATATCAGGGCTTTACCAAGGATTCATTATTATTATTATTATTAAAAGTTGACAAAAATTGTAACAACAATGCAATCTTTAAAAAACATTGAGCTATTGTCAATCTTTTTCAGGGGTGCTTTTGACTGGTACCCCCGAACAAAGATATCGACAAAATAGGGAGACTGCCAACATAGGGCTAAGTAGCTCAGTTGGTAGAGCGCCGGCACGTTTCCGGAGGTCGTTGGGTCAAATCCCGCTCTAGTCAATTTTTCTTTGTTCAGTCCCAAAGTTATTTAAAATTTGCCCAGTCAGTTTCCCTTGTGGTTCATTACTTGATATTTGATTTTTGTAATGTGAAGAGTGATGTGCTGTTTTGTGATGTTTGTAATTGAATTAAATTGAATTTTGTAAGATTTGAGGGTAGATTACACTGTAGGCTCGATAATACTCACATGTTTGCTTGGGATCCTTCGGGAGCTGCATCTTAGTGCTGGTCCCTGCTCCTTCCAAGACATGGACGAAACTCTTGGCCTCTTTCTCATAGACCTACAGCAAGATTGTTCCATTAGATAAACACACTCTAGAGATCTCATCAATTCAGAAACTTTGCATTGGGAATTGGTCATGGGACTGTCAAAACATCATGGACATTTGAATTATGTTGGCCTAATAAGTGCAAGGGGCTGGAAACTGCAAATATCTCCAACAATACAAACAATAAACAGGCATATTAGTTTTTAGGCAACTCTCGGTGAGGTACGAATGTTTCAGTTTGCGGTAACACCATGTGTATAATATCTACATTACTGTGTATATTTTTTCTTAGTTCTGAAAAGAATTGTCTTGCTTATTACATGTAAGTACTACCTGGGGAGCTGGGGAGGTAGGAAATCAACTGAGACTACTAAACTGCGCCAATAAAGTATCTAAACACTTACAAATGGTCAGATTTATCGGAACCTCAAATAGTATGCAAAAAATTAATTAAATAATTCGTTCACAGTTATCTTCTGCGCATTTTGACACTTCTTTTGTTGCGCTGCGATGTTGTTTGGCGGATTTATTGCCGCAGTTTACTTTCAGTTAGTAGATCAAGGGGACTTCTCGTTATTAACTTCACTGTAAATTGTGCTGTTTGGAAATATTCCTTATCCTTTTTAAGAGTTGTTCATGGACTTAAACACCTACCTTGTGTTGAAATTAGTGAGTAGTGATTACAAAACATAAATTTGCCTCTGGAAATACAACCAGTGAGCATACAGTCCGCCATTTTGTGGAGTAACAAATTTGGTTCCGCAAAATAGTGGATCATGTTCTGTCATGAAATTACACAAAAATCACACAATTTCAAAGGGTATTTATGTGAATTAATACTGTTAAAATATTGTTCCAACCATATTCACTTAAACAAAAAAGCTTTGTAAAGTCTGAAGCTTCAAATCTGAAGGCAACAATGCCCCTTTAATAATACCCTAGGGGAACATTTGGGGCATGTGTGTGATCTTACCTTGTGTATTGATGCTGAACCAGTGAGTTTCCACTTAGCAAGAGGTTCCTTCCCCTGGCAGCTGAAGACCTCAACGAAGGCCCCTCCCTAGGAAGAACAAAGATGGACAAAGCAAACAGGGATACGATTTGCCAAATGTGAAAATTCCTGAAAATGGCTTGCGGGCCTGGGTTCACCTCTTATTCTAGACCCAGATCCTCCCAGATGTTACAATTCAGGAGGTTTACAGACTCTGTGCATCACCAGAAAGTCAAAAATAGAGGTTTGGACACAATGTAGGCTATTTCACTTTTCCAACAGTGACTGCTTTACTTCTTGTAAGAAAATTTGAATGCTCAAGGAGATTTTGAGAAAACCTGAAATCAAGAAAAATCACATGCCTGAGTAAAGGTTTATTTGCACTGTATCAATCCCTATCAATATGCAGTGTTAAAACCCCATTGCCTTATTATTTGCCAGATAAGTTGACCAACGATTTGAAAACAAAGGTTGCACGTACATTATGTGGAGTAACATGGAACAACTGTGCACTATACAAGTCTGTGTGCCACATGGTATCATAAATGCAGGCTGGCATAGTTTATCTATTATTCCAAACCATAGTGGATGAGATTGAATGGTCAAACAGTAAGAGGGTTGATCAGGGTTCAAAATTAGCGGTCGCCTGGTCGCCAAAGGCGAGTGAAAATAGCGGTGGGCGAGTCAAAACCCTTCCTTTAAACTAGCCCGCCGGGCGAGTCAAATAATTGTTCCTTTTCACAATAAATGAAGGTACATGTATGGTGGTAAAATCTTAAAGAAAGCTGTTATTAAAGCTTTTAAAATAGTTTGACAAGTCTGGATATTTGCTAGATTTAATGTGGCCACGATCGTTTTCGGAATTGTGATCGTTCATTAAAAACCCGATGCACATAACCACATGGTGCAGACTGCTGTGTATCCACCGCGCGTGCACGGGGCCCCACACACACAACGCTCGGTCACCCACCCGGTAGTCCATGCATAGCGCATACATTTTGTACACAACACACAGTACGCGGTCCATTCCGCACGCTCTGATTGGCCGTTGATGGCCGTTGATAATTACCATATTCATAAGAGCTTGGCTAGACTTCAACGCAGTACACGTTCACGAACGGAGTAAAGAATTGCTGCACATTGTGCATCACGCCTGCAGATTGTGTACAATGCACAGCCTTGGATTAAGTCTAAACAAACATCGACAACTTTTGCCGATAGAGGCCGAGGGCGATGCGGGGCAAAGTTCATTGCATTTTTTCTCAATTTACATGTGCGTTGTCAACCGATCGTTGATTCACAAAGATTTTATTGCAAACGAAGTCCAAAACAACCAATCCTCAAATCACGAATCCATGAAAATGGTTGTTGATGGAAAAAGTATAATTTAGGGCAGAAATTAAGTGATAAAATCGTCCAAAAACGCATGTACATGTACCTTCACTTCCGTGCACTTTTTTTTTTTTTTTTTTTTACGCTTTAAAAATTGTGTGTGTTAAGACATGTGGGCTAGTGAAAAAACCTGCGGGCGATCCAAAATTTTGGTTGACTCACCCGGCCGGCGATTGGAAAAAAAAGTTAAGGGAAACCCCTGTTGACAGTGTTTACTATGTAGATGAGCGTGATCCAAAACTGGTAAACATTTGATGAAAATTTGAGAGTTTCTCAAATTAATCAAAACAGTACTTCAAATAGTGTAGCAGAGAAAGGTCCATATTTTACTAAACCCAAAAAAATAAAAAATAAATAATTGTTGGTTAGGCACACCGTGTCCTCGAAATATCATGCGCACTTTCCAGCGTGAGGGACGGACAAAAGGAACATAAAATAAAATTAAGTTTTGAATGTGAAAAGTTAACAATGCACCCTTGATGGTTTTTACATATTTTACATATTGGAAGTATAAATCCTTTTAGTATTTTATGATTTTCTCATTCAATGTCATTTTATACAACGGGGGTCTTGTAACCCAAAATGGTGAAATTTTGTCCGTCCCTCACGGAATAAATACAACTTTTTGTCCTACTTACTCAACTAAATGTTTTGTTTAAAGAAGTACCCTATCTATCGACAGACTACATCAGCTTTCCAGAAATAAATTCACAAGTCACTGAAACATTGTGGGTCCTAGTTATTTCAATTTTAAAAAGTGAGGGACGGTCATGTCCGTCCCTCACTTTACATGTTGTACATGTACATACTTTGTACATTGTATGACATGTGAACAATATGTGATCATGTCCGTCCCTCACGTCCGTCCCTCACTTTATAAAACAGGGTCATACATCTCAAATAAACCCTTTTATATATTTTTTTTTTTCTCAAATCATATTATTTAAAAGTCAAAATTTATATTTCAAAATGAATTTTATTAATATAATTGATTTAACAAAAAAGTCTCAATTTGTCCATCATCACACATTTTTGAAGCACTCCCTCCATTTTCCTGAGTGTAACTGACTTGAAATTTGTTGACAATTCATGAAGCATTACTATTCATTGTTAATAATTACTAAGAGTAGTCAATAAAAAATTTCAAGTTTCAATAAAATATTTGAAAATATACAGAATGGTAGTGTTTGTCAATTCTATTGATGTCCGTCCCTCACGCATAAAAAACGACCCCTGCTTAAAATCTTTAAGTGATTTTCACTAAATAATACTCTAAGAATGTGTATTAACATCATTAGCAAGTAAAAGGTTCAATTCAGTTTTTATCTGCTATATTCACTAAGGAAAGGCATTCGTCCATTGATTTCCATCCCTCACGTGAGGGACGGAATTGGATCACGCTCAGATGCAATCACCACATAATATCATATTGCAAGCTGGTATCAAAACCACAGTGGATGAGATTGAATGGTCAGACAGTTGGAGGGTTGACTGTGTAGTGCATGTCCCACATAATGTCATACACATTTGCAGGCTGGCATAGGGCATCTATATCATTAAAAACAATAGAAATCCAACGTAGCAGTATCCGGTGCAAAAATATAGGATTTGAACTACCTCTAGCTACCGGGCAAGCTGGGTGGTCTAGTGGTAAAGACATCTGCTCTAGAATGGCAAAGATTGATGGTTCAAGTCCCACCCGAGTAAATATGCCTGTGGATTTTGTTCTCTTTATCCCGGATGCAAATTTTTTTTTTTTTTTTTTTTTTTTTCGTCTTTTTTTATAAGAGATCGCGTAACACCACGGACAGCCACTTAAATGTGAGGGGCTACACTTGACTAATTTGGGCTATTGACCCAAATCAACTGCCACCAGGGGCACAAAGCCGGTCTACTCCTGGGGCTGAAACAGGGTTACCACCTTCACAGTCCGTAAGGATGTAGGCATGGGTATCATCCACTAGGAGCCTGACTAGTACAGCAGAATGCACTACCTTCCCAACTTTTTAAGAAGCAATTATGGTAAATAAGTGCCTTGACTGTGTCATGACTGGGATTCGAACCCACACTCTGCTGCTGACAACACCGGAGCTTGGGTCTGGTGGACTAGACTGCTCGGCCACAACATGCCACACAAAAAAAGTGGATGGTATTGAATGATCAGACAGTAGGAGGATTGACTGAGTACTGTGCAGATATGCATTCACCACATGATAAATTGTAGGCTCATACATGTAGTTTATCTATCATTAAAAATGACAGTGAATGATAAATTGGGCTTCCTTAAATCATAGACCATATCCGAATTGGCTACAGCTACATGTACGACTGTTGCTAAGGCTGCTGTCAAGGGCATCCTATACAAGTTTCAACGCATGTTACCATGGTGATCCAGCCGTAGCCGCAGCCATAGCTTCCAATTAGGACTTTGAACCACGGCCATAGCCTCTTTGGTAGAATGAAAGGCTTTTTTCCAATTTCTTCCCAATTGACCATAAATTATTTTTGCTCACCTGGAATTCGTTTTTAAACATTGCAGAAAGGTGGTGTACTTCACCGAGTGAGAATAGAGTCTAGGAGCATTCTACATGTTGAGCATTACAGATAAATCACTCCAGTTTTCAGGGTCGTGTTTCTTCATTGGAGCATCTGTAAAAATGACAAAACAGTGAATAGTGAAAAAGACTTCATTTTGTTATAATATTCGAGTACAAAATTAAATTTCCCTCATGATAATAACAATAATAATTACAGAAATTTCCGGGTCTTAGACCTACATGTATACACTGCACGTGTCTGAAGTACTCAAGGTGCTTGATTAAAGACAAACATTTTAAAGATTTGTTTTTCTAAATTGTTGAACTAGAGACCGATTTATGAAGCACGTTGGTTTAAACAAAGAGCAAGGACAGAAGGAGTTACAACTACAGGGACTTCAAAAGGTTCCATGTGCGTTTCCGCGATCGTAAAACAGCTGTTTTACGACCAGCGCTAATCACTTTATAAACAAGCCCAGTGGGCGCATTTCCTGCCGAAGAGCAGTGTGTGACGTAACGAAAATTCCCAGAGTGCATTGCAAAGCCGCGTCCCAACCAACCAAAATGGCAGCGCGCATAAAGAAGATTTGTGTACAGCGGCTTCGAAGATTACAATTTTAGTGACTTCTCTGACGATGAAAATATACAAGAGAACAGCGAAAGTGTAGCTTCGGGTTCTGAGGTCGAAAATAAAGGGTTTCATCATTGTGTGTGCAGTGGTCCGATGACCAAAAAAATGATTGTCCGTGACGGCAAAAACTGCGCTGTTCCGTTACGATTACGAATGTCCTCCGATCAGGGCCGGAGGCTCAGGTCCAAAGATACGGTACCCGAGGTCAAGGAAGATTGGTTCTGCCCCTGTTGCCTGCCCCAACTTCACTTGATGAAGCAGGTAACATGTTTAAACCCGTACAATGTTTTTTAGGTTTTGTTTTCATAGTTTTTTTATGAGTTTTGTTTATTTACAAATAAAGCAACGGCGATCTAGTGTCAGGAGATTGGAAATATTTCCTGTATCCTGCCAGCGCCACACCATCTGTCCTTGCTCAATGGTTTGAAGTTTCAGCCACTGCTATAAACACCAAGGCAAACCGGCAAAACCCTTCATGTAAGTGAAAGAGAGTTCATTTAGTAGGATGCATTACACAACACAGGGAACCTACAGCTTTACTCTCCGTCCGAAGGATGAAGCAGTTTACAATGGTTACATGTCTCCGTTAAAAGTTAAGGACACAAGTGTCAAGACCAGAACTAAACCCACACTCTGCTGATTAGAAAAACCAGAGCTTGGGTCTGGTCCGGTGTGTTTGACCGCTCGGCGTCAAAAACACAAAACAACAGCACAGGCAAATGAAAAAGTGAAGCGTGGCCTAAAAACTTAAAAGCAACATTGACACATTGACCATCTATTTAACAGTCACAACTCCCTCCTCCAAGCTTTCTTTTCTACCAAAAAACAACAGTGAGTACATGTACAGTATCAGTCCTTCTGATTTGAGGCGTGCGATCGCACCCGCACGCCATCGCACGCCTAAAAGCTTTCCCAGGAGTGCGAATAATCACACGCCTGATACCTCTAAAATGCACGCCTTGGCATTCATTTTTGGCGTAATCATACTTCATAAGGTGCCATTAATAAAATTGTAAGATGCATGCTAAATATTTGGTTATTAATTTACATTTTTACGGTTATGATAAGCGTCAAAAAATTTCTCAAAAACACGGACCGCATTGCGCTCACCACAATTTTTACACAGCGCACGCAGTCACGTCGTTTCCAATTTTCAGGTTCGTAGTCTTTTTTAAATATCGTTCCTTTGGGTGCAACAACAAAGTTAGGAAACATTGAGAGCAAGAGGGCGTTTAAAAACAATGCCATACTATCGAAGGAAAAGCCCTCTATTGGTGAAATATCCGCGCATTATGTGAAAGATAACAACACTTGTTTGAAACGCCTTGAACAAAGACTTTACGTGTCTGTGCATGCATCTGGGGAAAGAGTTTTTCCCCCGAATTGCAATAATCACCATCGCTGGTGCGCGATCTAAAACCACCGTGCACGTGAGCCACTGGTATCCACGCAAAAGCAGTTGACAGCATGGTCTTCAAAGCACAGTTCCTCAGAAATGTCAGCTTGTTTACGAAAACTGCACAACGTAAAGGCTTTATTTTACAAAAATGACGCCATTTATGACATTTTGGATCAACAGAAAGATTATTTTACTGTAAAACGTAAGATTGTTTTCTTCTTAAATCAGTGTTGTAGTCGAGTCACCCGTGTCGAGTCCGAGGCCCAGTCCCAAGACACTTGGGTCGAGTCCGAGTCCGAGTCCCGAGTCCCGAGTCACTTGGTCCGAGTCCGAGTCCGAGTCCGAGTCACGAGTCACGAGTCACTTGGTCCGAGTCCGAGTCCGAGTCACGAGTCACTTGTTTAAATATTGATTGCAAACCAAATGTCGTAAAATAAGAATTGGAAATGACAAAATAATACACATTTAATTTAAACAAAGTTCTGTTAAAGTTGTTGTTATTAAAAGTTGGTATTTAACCAAAAGAAACAATACGGGGCGGAACGGCAGATGCCATGATTAAACAAATTTTGTACTACATTACTTTTTACTAGTGACGTGACCAAACTTGACGTCGTGTGTGGGTGTGGGTAGGTATCCACATTCAAACTGGGGACCTATAACAAAAGGGACAATAGGTCCACGGTTGCTATCACAAAGGAAAGCATTGTGGTCCACGGTTGCTATCACAAAGAGTTGAACAAAGGAGGGTCCACGATGCAGGCTGTTACACACTTGTGTGTGTGTGTCGACCATGTGTAGAAACTGGTGCAAACAACACACAGCCATCACAGTGCAATATGCAGGCTGTGTTTTACAGGTACCAGACATGCCATTTCCCTGGTAATATGCATCAAGCACAAGCAGTGGCTATGGTGTTAATGTTGACAGAATACCAGCATTAATATTGGTGTCGTGCATCCCAGTGTTATAATGCATATTGAACATACGAATCGAACATACACGAGCTGTACGTACATTGCCATCTACACAATAATCAGGATCACTATTACTTGCAACACCATACGACAGTGTACTTATTTCTTGTGCTAGACGTTAATATTCCTCCATGTGCACTCCGGGAATGACAATCGGATCATCGGAATTGTTTTGTAATATTTAAAAGAGGTAATGTTTGTGAAAATACGTGACTCGCAAGTCACGAGTCCTCGGGGACAAGTCCGAGTCATGATAGTCGAGTCCGAGTCCGAGTCTTTTGCAGACGTGACTCGAGTCAAGTCCGAGTCACCGAAATTGTGACTCGAGACGGACTCGAGTCCGAGTCCTGGACTCGAGTCATACAACACTGTCTTAAATGTGTTTTGTTTGTTGTTGAGGGGAATTTTTCGCGGGAGTGTTTGTGCAGAGTCAAAATGCTGTGGGTGTGAAGACGCAGTGTTTTTGATCATCCGTGGTTATGTTAACGTTTTTTCAATCTTTCAATCGTCTTTTTAAATTTAGTAAAATTGTGTTTTTGCCATGATGCCCCCAAAATTCGACAAAAACGCATGGTGCCCTTTTTACACCTAAGAAATTGCTGATGCCCTTCAAATTCTAGAAAAGGCACAGCTATATTTGCCGTGCCCTTTTGAACACGAAGTTCGAGGCCTGTTGTGGTCTACAAAATGTGTTTCTGTACGATCTCAGCATGTACCACAAATTTGGCGCTCTGCAAAATCGCACCCCTCAAAAAATCCAGGTGTGCTTTTTTCCACACGCCTGTGATTTTCAAATCAGAAGGACTGATGTATACAAGAATTTGTTGAAGTAATGTAGTGTACCTTAACAGCAATAATTAAACTTTCTCCAGCAATCAATGATTTTACTTAACTGAATGCCCCACCATATAATTTAATGCAGCAAGATGTTGAGTGATCCCAAACTGATCGAGGACATCATGATGCCGCCCCAAATCCCAAAGAACAATTTCTATAATTCTATCTCCTCAAAAAAACAAGACGACTGCTCAGTATTTACATGAAATTTTTCTCAAACATTCTTAGCATTCTACATATTTATTATGTTATTCGCCCTGGCGTTCAAGTTTTAAAAGTGAGAAGTTTGATTTAACAGCATTTTCAACCAACTTTTGTTTTAAAATAATTATCATTATCACACCGACAAACTTCAGAAAAATTTCCATAATTTATATGTTGATAATGCTTGGCACATTTTTTAGCAATTTTGGGGGTTTGTTGGTTTATTCAATTTCAATTGGATGTTATTCTTCACACATGCATCAACAGAAATTGGTAATGGTGTAATTTTGTGGTTATTGTAAAGTTCAAGTGGTCTGGAGCAGGTCAATTTCTCCGTCAATGATGCGGAACTGGTTCTGCAGTCATGTACTGTTGTTCAACTATCTAATACTATAGAATACTGGTGTCAATTAGTATAGTCCGACCTCATATTACCGCGGGTCTCGTATAGCGCAGTACCAGAAATTCCGGTTTTTTCGTTGTCAATAGGCTGTGCAAGTCTCGCGCGTATCCGAACGAGAAAACACGTCAAACGAAGAACATTTTTATTTCTGAAATCAAATCTTTGTTTTAAATTATATCTCATGACAAAATCTGAACAACAAAAATAAATCATTACAATTTCATGAAATTAGTTTTAGCTTTTTTAAAAAATACGCCAAAGTGGATGCAATTTTCCGTGTCAAAGGTGTGTGCCAGGCCCATCTCGCAGTAAAACGTCCTTTACATGTGGTATTCGTAGATTTCAAGAAAGCTTTCGACAGCGTGTTACACTGCAAGCTGATTAGCATTTTACGAGAGTTGAACACCCCGGAAGATGTCGTAAGGTTGATTGAGGACCTCTACAGCAAAGCACACGGTACAATCCTCTGGAAGGGAGAGAAGACTGCCCCTTTCAACACCCCTGTCGGAGTGAGGTAAGGTTGTCCAATCTCTCCAGCATTGTTCAATCTCTACACGGAACACCTCATGCGTGAATGGGCAACAGAAACAGCACACCTAGCCACACCTGATGTTGAAGGAGTCCAGTGCAAAGAACAAAGATATGCAGATGACTTGGTATTAATGGCGCTCACAGCAGAGGATGCACATGAGATGCTGGCTACCCTTGGTGATGTTGCTGAACGCTATGGATTACACATACACCATGAGAAAACAGTGTATATGCTCATTCAATCCACCATGGACGGTGAAACGATCTCCTATCGTGGCAGTGTGCTCAAACGTGTCTCCCATTTCAAGTACCTCGGCACTACCATCACACATAATTTAGATGATGCCATGGAGATTCGCTCTCGTATCGCAATTGCCAAAGAGACTCTCAACCGATGCTCATACATCAAATCCACCCGAATCAGCATAACTACTAAACTACACCTCATCAAGGCTCTGGTGGCCTCGCGCCTGACATATGGCTGCTGCACATGGATAGTTAAGACACCTGAAGCCAAACGCCTCGATGCTTTTGGTCGTGAGATATGGCGGCGCCTTCTCGGTCTCTCATGACAAGACATGGTGACAAATGAGGATCTGGAAGGACGCATTGGAGGTCGCTGGACTTTTTCGTCTGACACAGTTTTTGCTCGCAAAGCAAGCTGGTGTGGTCATGCCGTGCGTAGTGGTGGTATTTCAGCTGCAGTGATCGCAGGTTTTCCAATGCATACAAGGAGAGGACCAGGACGCCCTCGAGCCAGTTGGGTGAACGACTTGATTCAGTGGAGTGGTCTCTCAGTTACTGATCTAAAGGACGCTGGGCAGCACAGAATAGAAATTCAAAAACTTTCGACACAGCCAATTCGCAGAAGTGGGCGCCTACGGGCCAGACAACGGCTCTTGGCGTTGTGATGATGATGAAAGTGTGTTAATTATTATTAAAAACAAATTAAAACTCTGGGACAAGGATGCTTTTTTGATGTTAACTTTTTAGAAACCCCTTACGCAGATTCGTGAAGGTCAAACGAGTTTTAAATTGACCCGTATCGCAGTTTAAAGAGGAATGCCGACGCCTCAACACCATAGACTGCAATGAAAAGGGTTTGCTTTGCAATTACAGCATCTGGCGATTATAATCGCGCATCCAAAACAAGCTTTTACATAAGTTTTATGATCGGAGGTGAGCACAAAATTCTTAATTTTTTGCAATAACCGGAAGCTGAGGTCAAGTTTCATTCTCGGGTTTTCTTCGTTATATTGTTGAATTGGTTTTACTTTCATATTTTGTTATCACTTAGTATTGCGTTCCCAACAACATGTATAATTTTCGGTCACAAACTACGTTAAACTAAAATAATTGACGAAACAAAATCTCGCCCACGTAAAACTCCATATGGTTGGGACCACTATGGTCCCGGAAGTTCGAATGCGCGCGAGACTTGCACAGTCTATACGCCCTCAAGCGGCGACTTTCAATAAGTGAACCGGTAACTACATGTAAGGCCCTGACAACTATTTTGTGGACTTCCGAGAAAAAAATTATCGTCTCCTGGAAAGTTATACAAAAAATTGTAAAACAATGTACTTTTTACTGACCTAGTGAATTTCTGTTGACCATGTCCGTCAAATCGTACCCCTAATCTTTTCACACTTTATTGCAAAGTTCATTTTGTGCTAGCCCCAATTTTCACTTTTGCAATTTGAATTTTTGTCATTGGACGTGTCACTGTCACACTCTCGAAATTGTACACAGAAGAACGGAGTTAAAACAAGGTGTTTTTTTTCGTAAAATACCATTTGCTGCCGCGCTGTGAAGAACTGCGCGCTCAATATCCTTTACCGTACATGTCACATGTCAGCATGATGCCGCGATGATATGAGGCTCTCCTCCAGAATCGCAACACGCGCATGCTCACTTTCAGAGACGTCGTTGACGAATTAAATCAGACAAACGATGTATTTTGTTTAGCTAATATGGAAAGTAATACTTCAGCAATGATAATAACAGGACACTTTACACAGGTTGGTAATATTTGTTTATTTGGATACAAAAAAGCGATAACCACTGCGATAATAGGGTAACCCATCCAATATAACATAAATGTACAATGTAGTGGCTAGTGTTAGAGAGTCCGGCACTTTTTGCATTTTTTTACAAAAACCTAACAAGTTTGGTACCATTGGAAAGAGGATTGCAAAAGAAATCCAACAGTGTTTATTTCACTTCAATAGCTTACAGTATTGGGGAGTTATGCTCATTTAAAGGTGGCAGAAGAACGTTTTGAGTCTGTCAATTTCTTACTGATAAAACTAAAAAAGGGCGTGGAAACTGTCTTTCTTTGATGACATGTGATGATTATAAAAATGTTATGATTCCAAATTATGATTTATAAAGTTTCAGTTCATTTTTCATAGAAAATATTAAATGCATTACACTAGTATAACAATTAATATTATAAAAATAATGCTACCATAAAATTGTTAAAATACTGAAAACAAAATAACTATATACCAACACAGCCCAATTGGGCTTGATACAACACGTGATTTGGAAACCAAATGTACTTACTACCATCAACCTGATTTTGATGGTATTTCTGGAAGCACCTTTCTCTATAAATTTGCTTTGCGATCGTTCGCAATAGTTCATAATATAAAAAAAAGTACACAGACACTCAGCTTCGAGTCTAACCTTTCAAATAATTAACTGTCAAAGAACTGTAATGACCTATGTATATATGTCATTTCGAAGCATTTTCATGAGAAAAATCTACATAAAATGTCCATATTTCAAGGGTTCAAAAAAACGGGCAAAAATAACATTTTTACTCACCTGAATTCTATCAAATTTGGTATCATTGGAAAGCTGATACAATTTTACGCATCTTGGTTTTGTTTTTTCGCGTTATCTTGAAAGAAAGAGCGCCCTCCAGTGCCCAAGAGAATATACTTTTTGTAGCAGTCGACAAAATGGACGTTGTGAAATTTAGACGCGTAAATATCTGGTCCCGAAATACGCTAAATTAAACTGAATTTTTCATAAATTTACTGCATCTTTTTCTTTGGAATTATTAATATTTCTTCTTCTTGAAAACTGAATCTTCGTTTGATTTGGACAAGGTTAACGTTAACAAATGGTGAGTTATTCACAGCTACTTTTCACACACAAACAGATACGTTTTTAGAAATTGCCATTTTGCCGGACTCGCTACTAACTTTAGTGTAGACTGTGACCAGGCTGAAGTGAGCACTAAATTTGGTGCCAGCACCAAATTTGTTGCTGGCGAGAAATTTAGTGCCAGCACCAAATTTCAAAAAACATTGTCAACGACCGTCATGGGCCGTCGTTGACAGTGTGAACGAAATCGCGAATTCTCGAATTTTCATTTGAAAAGTTGTCATCGAAAAAACATAAAATCTTCATTTTTTTCTTCACAGTTGTCTTCCTTATATCCCAAACCATCATGCCTAGGCGCCCCCAATTAATTAACCCACTAATTAACTCAGCCCAACTAATTAAACAATTGCATAAATTAGCCCGTATGCGAATTTACTGTGACAAAGTCTATGGTTCAACATGCAACTACCTAATTTTCATTTGAAAAGTTGTCATCGAAAAATATTTAAATCTTCATTTTTTTCTTCACAGTTGTCTTCCTTATATCCCAAACCATTATGCCTAGGCGCCCCCAATTAATTAACCCACTAATTAACTCAGCCCAACTAATTAAACAATCGCATAATATAGCCCGTATGCGAATTTACTATTTAACGTCCAGAACAAACACGCAATTTTCATTTGAAAAGTTGTCATCGAAAAATATTTAAATCTTCATTTTTTTCTTCACAGTTGTCTTCCTTATATCCCAAACCATTATGCCTAGGCGCCCCCAATTAATTAACCCACTAATTAACTCAGCCCAACTAATTAAACAATTGCATAAATTAGCCCGTATGCGAATTTACTGTGACAAAGTCTATGGTTCAACATGCAACTACCTAATTTTCATTTGAAAAGTTGTCATCGAAAAGTAATAAAATCTTCATTTTTTTCTTCACAGTTGTCTTCCTTATATCCCAAACCATTATGCCTAGGCGCCCCCAATTAATTAACCCACTAATTAACTCAGCCCAACTAATTAAACAATCGCATAATATAGCCCGTATGCGAATTTACTATTTAACGTCCAGAACAAACACGCAATTTTCATTTGAAAAGTTGTCATCGAAAAATATTTAAATCTTCATTTTTTTCTTCACAGTTGTCTTCCTTATATCCCAAACCATTATGCCTAGGCGCCCCCAATTAATTAACCCACTAATTAACTCAGCCCAACTAATTAAACAATCGCATAAATTAGCCCGTATGCGAATTTACTATTTAACGTCCAGAACAAACACGCAATTTTCATTTGAAAAGTTGTCATCGAAAAATATTTAAATCTTCATTTTTTTCTTCACAGTTGTCTTCCTTATATCCCAAACCATTATGCCTAGGCGCCCCCAATTAATTAACCCACTAATTAACTCAGCCCAACTAATTAAACAATCGCATAATATAGCCCGTATGCGAATTTACTATTTAACGTCCAGAACAAACACGCAATTTTCATTTGAAAAGTTGTCATCGAAAAATATTTAAATCTTCATTTTTTTCTTCACAGTTGTCTTCCTTATATCCCAAACCATTATGCCTAGGCGCCCCCAATTAATTAACCCACTAATTAACTCAGCCCAACTAATTAAACAATCGCATAAATTAGCCCGTATGCGAATTTACTATTTAACGTCCAGAACAAACACGCAATTTTCATTTGAAAAGTTGTCATCGAAAAATATTTAAATCTTCATTTTTTTCTTCACAGTTGTCTTCCTTATATCCCAAACCATTATGCCTAGGCGCCCCCAATTAATTAACCCACTAATTAACTCAGCCCAACTAATTAAACAATTGCATAAATTAGCCCGTATGCGAATTTACTGTGACAAAGTCTATGGTTCAACATGCAACTACCTAATTTTCATTTGAAAAGTTGTCATCGAAAAGTAATAAAATCTTCATTTTTTTCTTCACAGTTGTCTTCCTTATATCCCAAACCATTATGCCTAGGCGCCCCCAATTAATTAACCCACTAATTAGGTCAGCCCAACTAATTAAACAATCGCATAAATTAGCCCGTATGCGAATTTACTGTGACAAAGTCTATGGTTCAACATGCAACTACCTAATTTTCATTTGAAAAGTTGTCATCGAAAAATATTAAAATCTTCATTTTGTTCTTCACAGTTGTCTTCCTTATATCCCAAACCATTATGCCTAGGCGCCCCCAATTAATTAACCCACTAATTAACTCAGCCCAACTAATTAAACAATCGCATAATATAGCCCGTATGCGAATTTACTATTTAACGTCCAGAACAAACACGCAATTTTCATTTGAAAAGTTGTCATCGAAAAATATTTAAATCTTCATTTTTTTCTTCACAGATGTCTTCCTTATATCCCAAACCATTATGCCTAGGCGCCCCCAATTAATTAACCCACTAATTAACTCAGCCCAACTAATTAAACAATTGCATAAATTAGCCCGTATGCGAATTTACTGTGACAAAGTCTATGGTTCAACATGCAACTACCTAATTTTCATTTGAAAAGTTGTCATCGAAAAATATTAAAATCTTCATTTTGTTCTTCACAGTTGTCTTCCTTATATCCCAAACCATTATGCCTAGGCGCCCCCAATTAATTAACCCACTAATTAACTCAGCCCAACTAATTAAACAATTGCATAAATTAGCCCGTATGCGAATTTACTATTTACCGTCCAGAACAAACACGCAATTTTCATTTGAAAAGTTGTCATCGAAAAATATTAAAGTCTTAATTTTCTTCTTCACAGTTGTCTTCCTTATATGCCAAACCATTATGCCTGGGCGCCCCCAATTAATTAACCCATTAATTAAGTCAGCCCAACTAATTAAACAATATTGCATAATATAGCCCTATGGTTAAGTCTATGGTTAAGCACGCTATACCTTATTTACATTTTGAAAAGTTGTCATCGAGAAATTATAAGTTCTTCAGGTTTTACATCCCAAACCCCGTTTAATTTGTTTAACAATTAACCCAGCCCAAGTGTAATAAACAACTTACTATAAAATTATCAAGTTTTATCCCCTTTATTATCATATCTTGGATCCGCCTCTTTACAATAAACAATGATGGGCATACATTTTATTCACATTGGTAAACAGCCACCAGCCACTGGTTCCCCGCATTTTACTGTTTTGAACGACTTTTAACTATACACTCATTACAAGTTTCTGGAAAATGTCTTATTAACAGCTTCGGTAGAGGTTGGCACAAGTTTTATGTGAAGCTTCGTTTATGGTTAAGGCCTCCATGGTTAATATAGTACACTGCAGTGGTTAAGAAAGTGCAGTTGTTAAAATAGTAACATGAAATTATGAAGGGGGGAACTTGCGGATCAGGTTACCGGGCGAAGGTAATTCCATGGAGTAGGGGAATTACTGACAAACAACACAAACTTCGTCAGCCGTCAATGGACACTGACAAACCTGTGAGTATTACAGTTTTTGATACCTTTCTTTGCAACTTGATAGGCCTATGTGTATATTTTGTATTTATCTTTAAACCTCCCTTATTAATTTAAAACGTATATTTAAAGGATAGCTTAAAGGCACTGTACACGTTTGGTAATTACTCAAAATATATATTACTATTAGCATAAAAACTTACTTGGTAACGAGCAACGGAGAGCTGTTGATATAAACCATTGTGAGAAACCACTCCCTCTGAAGTAACGTATTTTTTGAGAAAGAGGTAATTTCTCACTAAAATAATAAAAGACTTCTGGCCAGAAGCCTTTTATTCCTATCTGAAAGCACACTAATTTGTACAACAAGGTGTTTTTTCTTTCCTAATTTTCTAACTATAGCAACAGCAATAGTCCAGCTGAGTCGTATTATGAATCATGTAGTGTGCCAGACGATTGTGATAACGTAACAACACGAAAACACGCGGATAATTCAAAATTTAACGAAAACTACAGCAACAGCAATAGTCCAGCTGAGGCGGATGCCTGTGCACCTAAAGAAAAAGTCTTCGAATCGCCTGATTCTTTTTCAGGCGATTGTGATAGTAACTTTACAAGTCATGATCAGTCTACTGATGATGTCTCTTCTTTGCGTTCATCGAACTCCATCCTTAGTAATGACGACCCTGTTCAATATGAACAATATCAAAAAGACGAAGAACAGTCAATTTTTTCGCAGGATGGAGCCAGTGACAATGACAGTTCAGACAATATGTTTGGTGATATACCGAATGAAGTTGTCTCAGAAATGTGCAGTAAAAAAAAGGGAGGGGTCGCTTCAAGAGAAAAACATAGATACAGAAAACATAGATACAGGACAGTTCAGTCGCCCCCATCTCAGGATTGTTGTATTTACATTGACAGCCGAAAATGGCATAAACTCAGGAGAAACCAAAACGGACACAAATTGCCCGCAGACTGGGTTAATGTTTTCTCCAAACCTCTTAAAAAAATTCATCCGTATTGTTCTCTGCAATTCCAACGCCATTACGTAAGTGCGCAAACAACCAAAAGGGCGTCTACTTTCGCATTTTCGGCAAATGGATACTGCAACTTTAGTGCTTGTAATGTTACGTTTAAAATGAAAATGTACGATGAAAAAAAATTATAAATTAAAAGTTGAATTTACAGGTCACCCTACGCACCAAAAATCAGAAATTAAAGGAAGATATGTTCGTTCACACAAAAGGGAAAAATTGAAACGAACCCTGAAATATAAAAAGCCGCGTAGAGAGTATTTAGATAACCTCCAAAAAATGAGGGATGATGTTTTCTTCTCAGGCTGTAGAAGTGAAGCACCTAGCAAGTCCGTCTTACAGAAAATTTCTAGTGAGGCTAAATTAGTGTCAGATCTCCCGAAGGACGAGTTACAGGGTCTACAAGAAATCGATCGTAGGCAGATCTTAGAAGGTGGAAAACTTCCTGGTATTCTAAGAAAGGTCAACTTTATTCCACCAGCCATAATTTTGTATTCACACTCAAGCATTAACATTTACCATTACATTTCAAGACGAGATATTATATATCTTGACGCTACAGGTTCTATATTAAAAAATAACAAATGCTTTGGTAGCTCAAAAAAGTACTTATTGTATGATCTTGTAATCAGGCACCCAATACTTGGAAATCCACCTCTGGTTATTGCATCTCTAGTTACAACGGACCAAAGTATGGTCTCTGTTTCATTTTTTTTAACTTCCTTTTTGCATGATGAACAGCGTATTTACGGACACAATGGAGTCAAAAATCCCCTATTAATTATGATAGATGGAAGTGCCATGTTATTTTTAGCAGTCCTCCATTCTTTCACAGGCGAATCAGTAGAAGATTATTTCATACGTTGTTACAGGGTAATTACTGGGGGTGCACTGCGTAAAGATTTAAATAAAGTATTTATCCATCAGTGTGCAAGCCACTTTATCAAAAATGCTTCAAAAAAGTGTAGGAAGCTCTATCGCGCTAATTTTAAAGAGGGAATGTATTGGATTGGTATCCTTTTAAAGTCAACTAGTATTGAAGAGATCGACAATATCATATACTTGTTAGCAATTTTACTTCTCTCTGAAAAAAGTAACGATGAAGTTTTTGACAGTTACCAAAAATTGCAGGAAAAGGTTAGCGCACAGGAAACAAACCTAAATTTAATTGTCCATGATGACCAGGACCCAGAAAGTAATGAATGTAATTTAAATGACACAGACATGAGCCAAACCATTTTCATTGAAAAATCGGCAAACTCTCCATTCAAAAACCGTTTTCAACAAATTGTCAACCAAGCAACGGAACACATAAGTATTTCCAAAGTTTCCGAACAAGATCAAAACTTTCTTCCAAATGCTTATAGAAGTACAGCGTTCATGGAATATCTTCTTACTTACGCATTTCCGTCAATCGCAAATTGGTCAGGGCTTCTACTTGGTGATGTGGGCCGTCACGGCAATGGAGAACCATACGAACAATACACAGGCATGTTTCGATCATTGACAAAATCTAAACATCAAAATATTTCATCAAACAATAGAACGCAAGGAGTTATTGAAAAAAGCATGGGAGAGGTAAAACGTGTTAAACTGCAATATGAGAGATGTAGTCATGTACATGTTCTTGTATCAATTTTTCAAAATGACATATTACCACTTCATCGCGAATTTGCAGAAAGTTTTTGCAAGAAGGCTCATAACAAGAAACAAAAATCCCAGAAATTAGCGTCCGAAAAATGGCTAAAGAGGGTTCGCCGACCAGGAAAAGAGGGAACATATCTCACACCTCCAACCAAACCAATGAAATTTAAAGACGGATATGAAACAAAACAAAAAATGCCCGCAAACCGTTATCCACAAACAAGCACGCCAATTTTGGGACAGAACAAAAACAAGCAGCGCAATAAGGTTCTCACAACTAAAAGTAAGTCTGATTATCGGCCAGTTTTTCAACTTGGTAGAGGGATATCAAATAATTCATATTCTTGTTGGTGGATTGCATCCATTCAGGCGCTCTTACCTTTGTACACTAAAATTCATAGGACTGCTAGTCAGATACCTAATTTGAATGAGTTCAAAAGAAGTCTCATGTCCATATTTGATCAACTTAAAGATGATATAGGTCCCCCAATTGCTTTCAATTCAGTTAGAAAAAGTATCGGTGTGTGCGCTTCATTACTCTCTGTTAATGTCCGCCAACAGCAAGCCGCAGCTGAATTTTTAACTTGTAACGAGGTTTGCAGTTTTTTTCATGACGCAGGAGTATCACCACGTTTTTCATTGAGGAAGACGTCACGATGTGTGTTGTGTAACACAGCCTCAACAGTAGACACCACTAATTCAACAGTGTTGACGGTTGCTGCGACAAACCCACGTTTGGAAAATAACATTTCAAATTTTTTCAGTTGCGTACGTCTGTTCGATGAGCTTTGTACGCATTGTGTCAACATGGGAGTAAAAACTATTACTACCCAAATATTAGACGCTCCATTAGTTTTAGTCATTCAATTAATGCGTTTTCGATGGAGAAACTCGAGAGCAGAAAAAATAACTTTCCCAATCCAGGTCCCAAATATTTTGGACCTCACAAAATTGTGTACAAGTCAGAACGAAAAAACGAAGTATCGCCTTCTCTCAGTGGTTGTTCATGTCGGAATAAGTGTGTCAAGCGGCCACTACGTTACATATGTGAACAACCCAAGTACAAAACAAAAAATGTTGTTTGATGATCACATAGTTCGTCAAGTGACTGACGCAGAATTTGAAGAAGCAGTTGACCTAGGGGCATATGTACTAGTATACGAAAAGTACAATCATTTATCACATCCACACAACCCACCACCCACAACATCACCAGGAACAGATAACGCTGACTTGAGAAAAGATCCAAATTTCTTTTACAATTTTGATGAAAGTCACCCTACCCCAAATGATGATGATATTTTTTATCAAAGCAATACTTTCACGGTAAACCAAAATGAAAAGAGCTTCGTAGAAAATGTTTGGGGATACATAGATGAGACTATACTTAATAAACAAGCAGTAAAATTGAAGTCTTCCAATGAAAATCTGACATTCAGCCATATTGCCATGCTTAATGTAAATATACCAATCAATGTGTATCAATCCTTCGTAAAACTTTCTCCAAATTTTAACAGGGGCTGGATTAGTGATTTTTTTGTAGATTTCTACATGCAGCAACTAGTTGAAAATACAGAAGTAAGTCAAACTTGTGCGGCACTGCTGTGCTGTGAAACCAGTGCAATTATTGGGGGAGTAGTAACAGCCGCGACATACCGTTCGGTGCAAAGAAAATGTATCACCAGTGGTCATTGGTGTAACATCATACTATGCCCTCTTCTTAGCAATTCACATTTCATTCTTCTTGTTGTTGACAAGATAAAACGATCGCTATGCAGTTACAATTCATTGTCGCCCTTGTCAGAAACCTACTTGCGTCAAATCGGTTATTCTTTTGCCGATTTTTTTAATTATGGGAAAAAATCAAAATACTGGAACGTTTTGCCGACATTCATGCGCAGTGATGAACATGTTATCAATATCAAAGACAGATCATTTGTTACCCAAAATGACTCGGACTCATGCGGGCTGTATTGTTGCGCTTTTGCTGAAGAAGTTGCTCTTGCCAAAAGAAAGGTTAGGCAAAATGATAAAAGTGAAACGCTTCGAGTGTATATTACACTTTCTGCTATTCGAAGAAGTCACATATTAGACGTCGGGTTGAGACAACTATTTGAACAGAGTAATGTCTAGAAACATACAGGTATGGTACGCCAATATCCCTACAACACAAATTTTCTAACGTGAAAATACCTTTGTAATTTAATTTCTTATCTTTAATTTATGTTACTTATTTATTTATTTATTTAGTTGTTTATTTTTTTGGAAAAAACACTAGAAGATAATTTATTGGAAGTTGTTGAAGTAGGTATTTTGACATTCTATCTCTGACTAAGTTGCACACGGCTACATGTATGATTTAAATGTTCTCCCAATAAACAACTTATCTGAGAGAGAAAATTGATAGTGAACATTATTGTTATTGTACATGTATACAGTTTTACACGATGGTATAAAAAGTGTGATTTTAGTTGATGCGTTAACACAAAATTAACAGGCTGTTTAAAGAGATGTTTAAAGATTGTCTTTCACCAAACGGTGTTGGTTTAGGACATGATCTTGATACCAGGAGCAGAGTTTTTTTCATACTATTTCAATAACTTTTAGGCCAATGTCAGCGTGCTAAAGTGGCTAATTTTAAAATTGTATGAGCTAGTCTTTATAATTATAGGAGTCTCCCTTTCTCCCAGCCAATGGTTTTGATGGGTAAAAACTGTTGTATCGATATGTTTTTGCAGAAGTAGTATTATTTTGATTTGTTTTGTTAACACAAGTGGCACTGTGTCCACATTGGGATATGAACGAGTATTGTTTATATTATATTTGATGTGTAAATGTAAATTAACAAGCCACAAGAATCTGTTGTTGAGGATTAATCATTCACCAAACGATTAAGGCATGATGATACCAGGAGTATCCAGTTTCCAAGTCTCAATGCATCAGGGGAATTGATAATCCCGAACAGAGTACGAAGACAAATAACATAGTTATAATAATTATTGTGTTTGATAAGAAATGTAATTGTTAACCTACCTGAGATTATGAACAACAATTTAGTTTTATTTTATCTGATGTTAAAATGTGACTCCATCAGTTATAGCTGCTAAACAAATGGCAATGCATTATGTTAACAAACATCGTCAGTTTGAAATAAAAACAATACAAACATGAAATTTTGTTGTAAATAGAATGGTTTAGATTTTACCTTTACAAAATTGTCTTGTGTTTAGCTACTTCTTGTGCTTAAGCAGCTGTATGAAATGGGCCCACTCACTAATTTGCAAACGTGGGTGTTTCGTTTGTGTAACTGTGAGATAGGTAACCACATTCAAACCGGGGACCTATAACAAAAGAGGACAATAGGTCCATGGTTGATATCACAAAGGAAAGCATTGTGGTCCACGGTTGCTATCACAAAGAGTTGAACAAAGGAGGGTCCACGATTGCAGGCTGTTACACAGGCATACACATTCAAACCGGGGACTTTATAACAAAAGATGACAATAATTTTGGTCCCCGGTTGAGTATAAAGGGTCCTCACTTCAAAAGTATGCTTTAAAGGCACTGAACATGTTTGTTAATTAGTTGGGCTGAGTTAATTAGTGGGTTAATTAATTGGGGGCGCCCAGGCATAATGGTTTGGGATATAAGGAAGACAACTGTGAAGAAAAAAATGAAGATTTTATTACTTTCCGATGACAACTTTTCAAATGAAAATTGCGTGTTTGTTCTGGACGTTAAATAGTAAATTCGCATACGGGCTAATTTATGCGATTGTTTAATTAGTTGGGCTGAGTTAATTAGTGGGTTAATTAATTGGGGGCGCCCAGGCATAATGGTTTGGGATATAAGGAAGACAACTGTGAAGAAAAAAATGAAGATTTAAATATTTTTCGATGACAACTTTTCAAATGAAAATTGCGTGTTTGTTCTGGACGTTAAATAGTAAATTCGCATACGGGCTATATTATGCGATTGTTTAATTAGTTGGGCTGAGTTAATTAGTGGGTTAATTAATTGGGGGCGCCTAGGCATAATGGTTTGGGATATAAGGAAGACAACTGTGAAGAACAAAATGAAGATTTAAATATTTTTCGATGACAACTTTTCAAATGAAAATTGCGTGTTTGTTCTGGACGTTAAATAGTAAATTCGCATACGGGCTATATTATGCGATTGTTTAATTAGTTGGGCTGAGTTAATTAGTGGGTTAATTAATTGGGGGCGCCTAGGCATAATGGTTTGGGATATAAGGAAGACAACTGTGAAGAACAAAATGAAGATTTTAATATTTTTCGATGACAACTTTTCAAATGAAAATTGCGTGTTTGTTCTGGACGTTAAATAGTAAATTCGCATACGGGCTATATTATGCGATTGTTTAATTAGTTGGGCTGAGTTAATTAGTGGGTTAATTAATTGGGGGCGCCTAGGCATAATGGTTTGGGATATAAGGAAGACAACTGTGAAGAAAAAAATGAAGATTTAAATATTTTTCGATGACAACTTTTCAAATGAAAATTGCGTGTTTGTTCTGGACGTTAAATAGTAAATTCGCATACGGGCTATATTATGCGATTGTTTAATTAGTTGGGCTGAGTTAATTAGTGGGTTAATTAATTGGGGGCGCCTAGGCATAATGGTTTGGGATATAAGGAAGACAACTGTGAAGAACAAAATGAAGATTTTAATATTTTTCGATGACAACTTTTCAAATGAAAATTAGGTAGTTGCATGTTTAAAAATAGACTTTGTCACAGTAATTTCGCATACGGGCTATATTATGCAATTGTTTAATTAGTTGGGCTGAGTTAATTAGTGGGTTAATTAATTGGGGGCGCCTAGGCATAATGGTTTGGGATATAAGGAAGACATCTGTGAAGAAAAAAATGAAGATTTAAATATTTTTCGATGACAACTTTTCAAATGAAAATTGCGTGTTTGTTCTGGACGTTAAATAGTAAATTCGCATACGGGCTATATTATGCGATTGTTTAATTAGTTGGGCTGAGTTAATTAGTGGGTTAATTAATTGGGGGCGCCTAGGCATAATGGTTTGGGATATAAGGAAGACAACTGTGAAGAAAAAAATGAAGATTTAAATATTTTTCGATGACAACTTTTCAAATGAAAATTGCGTGTTTGTTCTGGACGTTAAATAGTAAATTCGCATACGGGCTATATTATGCGATTGTTTAATTAGTTGGGCTGAGTTAATTAGTGGGTTAATTAATTGGGGGCGCCTAGGCATAATGGTTTGGGATATAAGGAAGACAACTGTGAAGAACAAAATGAAGATTTTAATATTTTTCGATGACAACTTTTCAAATGAAAATTAGGTAGTTGCATGTTGAACCATAGACTTTGTCACAGTAAATTCGCATACGGGCTAATTTATGCAATTGTTTAATTAGTTGGGCTGAGTTAATTAGTGGGTTAATTAATTGGGGGCGCCTAGGCATAATGGTTTGGGATATAAGGAAGACATCTGTGAAGAAAAAAATGAAGATTTAAATATTTTTCGATGACAACTTTTCAAATGAAAATTAGGTAGTTGCATGTTGAACCATAGACTTTGTCACAGTAAATTCGCATACGGGCTAATTTATGCGATTGTTTAATTAGTTGGGCTGACCTAATTAGTGGGTTAATTAATTGGGGGCGCCTAGGCATAATGGTTTGGGATATAAGGAAGACAACTGTGAAGAAAAAAATGAAGATTTTATTACTTTTCGATGACAACTTTTCAAATGAAAATTAGGTAGTTGCATGTTGAACCATAGACTTTGTCACAGTAAATTCGCATACGGGCTAATTTATGCAATTGTTTAATTAGTTGGGCTGAGTTAATTAGTGGGTTAATTAATTGGGGGCGCCTAGGCATAATGGTTTGGGATATAAGGAAGACAACTGTGAAGAAAAAAATGAAGATTTAAATATTTTTCGATGACAACTTTTCAAATGAAAATTGCGTGTTTGTTCTGGACGTTAAATAGTAAATTCGCATACGGGCTATATTATGCGATTGTTTAATTAGTTGGGCTGAGTTAATTAGTGGGTTAATTAATTGGGGGCGCCTAGGCATAATGGTTTGGGATATAAGGAAGACAACTGTGAAGAACAAAATGAAGATTTTAATATTTTTCGATGACAACTTTTCAAATGAAAATTAGGTAGTTGCATGTTGAACCATAGACTTTGTCACAGTAAATTCGCATACGGGCTAATTTATGCAATTGTTTAATTAGTTGGGCTGAGTTAATTAGTGGGTTAATTAATTGGGGGCGCCTAGGCATAATGGTTTGGGATATAAGGAAGACATCTGTGAAGAAAAAAATGAAGATTTAAATATTTTTCGATGACAACTTTTCAAATGAAAATTAGGTAGTTGCATGTTGAACCATAGACTTTGTCACAGTAAATTCGCATACGGGCTAATTTATGCGATTGTTTAATTAGTTGGGCTGACCTAATTAGTGGGTTAATTAATTGGGGGCGCCTAGGCATAATGGTTTGGGATATAAGGAAGACAACTGTGAAGAAAAAAATGAAGATTTTATTACTTTTCGATGACAACTTTTCAAATGAAAATTAGGTAGTTGCATGTTGAACCATAGACTTTGTCACAGTAAATTCGCATACGGGCTAATTTATGCAATTGTTTAATTAGTTGGGCTGAGTTAATTAGTGGGTTAATTAATTGGGGGCGCCTAGGCATAATGGTTTGGGATATAAGGAAGACAACTGTGAAGAAAAAAATGAAGATTTAAATATTTTTCGATGACAACTTTTCAAATGAAAATTGCGTGTTTGTTCTGGACGTTAAATAGTAAATTCGCATACGGGCTATATTATGCGATTGTTTAATTAGTTGGGCTGAGTTAATTAGTGGGTTAATTAATTGGGGGCGCCTAGGCATAATGGTTTGGGATATAAGGAAGACAACTGTGAAGAAAAAAATGAAGATTTAAATATTTTTCGATGACAACTTTTCAAATGAAAATTAGGTAGTTGCATGTTGAACCATAGACTTTGTCACAGTAAATTCGCATACGGGCTAATTTATGCAATTGTTTAATTAGTTGGGCTGAGTTAATTAGTGGGTTAATTAATTGGGGGCGCCTAGGCATAATGGTTTGGGATATAAGGAAGACAACTGTGAAGAAAAAAATGAAGATTTAAATATTTTTCGATGACAACTTTTCAAATGAAAATTGCGTGTTTGTTCTGGACGTTAAATAGTAAATTCGCATACGGGCTATATTATGCGATTGTTTAATTAGTTGGGCTGAGTTAATTAGTGGGTTAATTAATTGGGGGCGCCTAGGCATAATGGTTTGGGATATAAGGAAGACAACTGTGAAGAAAAAAATGAAGATTTTAATATTTTTCGATGACAACTTTTCAAATGAAAATTGCGTGTTTGTTCTGGACGTTAAATAGTAAATTCGCATACGGGCTATATTATGCGATTGTTTAATTAGTTGGGCTGAGTTAATTAGTGGGTTAATTAATTGGGGGCGCCCAGGCATAATGGTTTGGGATATAAGGAAGACATCTGTGAAGAACAAAATGAAGATTTTAATATTTTTCGATGACAACTTTTCAAATGAAAATTGCGTGTTTGTTCTGGACGTTAAATAGTAAATTCGCATACGGGCTATATTATGCGATTGTTTAATTAGTTGGGCTGAGTTAATTAGTGGGTTAATTAATTGGGGGCGCCTAGGCATAATGGTTTGGGATATAAGGAAGACAACTGTGAAGAAAAAAATGAAGATTTTAATATTTTTCGATGACAACTTTTCAAATGAAAATTGCGTGTTTGTTCTGGACGTTAAATAGTAAATTCGCATACGGGCTATATTATGCGATTGTTTAATTAGTTGGGCTGAGTTAATTAGTGGGTTAATTAATTGGGGGCGCCTAGGCATAATGGTTTGGGATATAAGGAAGACATCTGTGAAGAAAAAAATGAAGATTTAAATATTTTTCGATGACAACTTTTCAAATGAAAATTAGGTAGTTGCATGTTGAACCATAGACTTTGTCACAGTAAATTCGCATACGGGCTAATTTATGCAATTGTTTAATTAGTTGGGCTGAGTTAATTAGTGGGTTAATTAATTGGGGGCGCCTAGGCATAATGGTTTGGGATATAAGGAAGACAACTGTGAAGAAAAAAATGAAGATTTAAATATTTTTCGATGACAACTTTTCAAATGAAAATTGCGTGTTTGTTCTGGACGTTAAATAGTAAATTCGCATACGGGCTAATTTATGCAATTGTTTAATTAGTTGGGCTGAGTTAATTAGTAGGTTAATTAATTGGGGGCGCCTAGGCATGATGGTTTGGGATATAAGGAAGACAACTGTGAACAAAAAAATTAAGATTTGATGTTTTTTCGATGACAACTTTTCAAATGAATTTTGGGTAGTTGCATATTTACTCTACGACTCGTGTTGTAAATTCGCAAATGTGCTATAATTATGCAAATGTTTAATTAGTTGTGCTGAGCTAACCAGTTGACTAATTAAATGGGGGCGCCTATTTAATAAAGTTTGGGATATTAGAAAACCACCTGTTAAGAAAAAACATTGAATTTCTTCCTGTTTCAGTGAAAACATTGCAATTGAAAACGAGGTAGTAACTCGAGATTTCGGGAATCCGTACCCTCTGTCAATGACGGTCGTTGACAAGGTTTTTTGTAATTTGGTGCTAGCACCAAATTTGTTGCCAGCAACAAATTTGGTGCTGGCACCAAATTTAGTGCTCACTTCAGCCTGGTTAGACTGTGTACTGTTTAGTGTTTACTATAATATGTAATAGTATATCAATAGTGTAAAAAACGGTAAGTGTGTAGTGTGATATTTGTTCGATCATGAATTTGAAAAATTAAACAGTATGCGGGCTGTCATGAATGAAATCATTGAAGAAGTGTACTGACCATCTAAGAAATTCTCTCAGCAGGTGTTCAATGCACAGTTGAATGAGCTGAGAGTTAACTTACCCTGATTAAACCGATTAACGTCAACTTATGATGACCGCTGATGCGGGGTTTGTGTACCGTTTCCATTCAGCCATTTTTACTTAGTTTTAGTAGGGCGCCCTCAATAACAGTAGTACGCTCTCGGTTTTTACCCGATCATCTGACGTCATCAATTCGAGCTCGTCGGACACCCGGCCTCACTGCTCAGTCTCATCCATCCTGAAGCTTGCCCTTTTCAAAACCACGGTTCGTCTTCGGCCGCCATATATAAAATGTGCACTTTTGGAAGGTATAACCCTGCCGTGTTTAATGTTAGTGAAAACATATCTTTTCTATTCCTGATCTGTGAGCTTTAAAATTAATGCAGAAAATAGTTATGGCCTGACGTTTCGAGACTCTGTTATAGGGTCGAAACGTTAGGCCATATTTCTGCATTTATACCACAGGTCCTTTTGGTTGGTAAGCAGTTTGCAACAGCTAAATCTGTTTTTTCTTAGCATTTATATTTGGTAACTGTAGACCTATACTCAAAGCTAAAACAAACCCTTCTGAACTTATCTTTGAGATTATTTTAGGAAAAAATATATATTTCAATCTGACTTTACATTGCCTTTGAAGTAAACAAAAATGAGGATACAGCACGTGACCTGCAGCTAGACCACAAACCGCTGAATATCGAAAAAATATATTTATATGTGCTCCTTTTTCTGTTTTATAATTGTGTTGTTTCTCCTTTCTGATTTTGGAACAACCTTCACAGAAACCGTTTGGCATACCGCCTTGTGATATCCACGCTTTGCAGTGTAGTTGGTTGATTACACCGTTGTCCGGGAAACGACACCATCTTGGCAAAATTTATCAATTTTCATCACGTGCGGGAGCCATTCGGCCGTGCACTCAAAGTAATTAAAAGCGACCGAAAATTGTGACAAATTACTGCCTCATTAGATGACGTTGAAGGTTGGATAACGAAGGGGAGTGGAAAATATGCAGTGAAAATATTACCATGGAAACGGAATAAACAATTTTAGACGCATGCACAGAAAGCAAAACACCATAAAGAAAAACTGTGAACGCTTAAATTAACAACTACGTCGGATTACCTCATAGTCATAGATCATGGGAGAAGTTACGGTGATTTGCAACAGGTTTCGAAAGACTACCTGACAACCAGTGAGCTCATATATACCGAGTACAGTGTGTTATCGTTTGAAAAGGATTGTGTTATTTCAAAAGGTAAGGCTACCAAAAGTTTGCAAGTTATTGCTTAAAAACCCTGCATCAGCGAGGAACCGTGTGAGTTGCAACGTCCCTGTGGTGACGTTGTCAACACAATCTTTCTCCATAGGTTAAGAGGGTGGGGTTTTTTTGTGTTGGTTTTTTTATAAATGTATTGTTGACATGTTCAAGTATTGCCTGGGTTTATTAAGCTTATTTGTTTGCGTAGATAATTAAATAATTAAGGTTCATAATTTGATTTCATCTACTTTGAATTATTTACATACCGGTTTTGTACACAAGGGTACCGGCAGAGGTTTTTTACGGCCCCTTCTATAACCAAATCACAGTCCCATGTTGACTGACAACCCCCCCCCCCCCCCCCCCCCCCCCACAAGGACGTGCGGCATGGCCCAGCTTAGATATCATGACATGAGCTAACAAGTGTGTACGATGTGGTTAAGACAAGGGAAATATTAAAATGTGCAGACAACATGAGAATACAGGTTTGCTCGGGATGGTGGCATTATTCTGATGACGACGACGTCGTCCATTTTGTAATACCAATTTCAAGTTAATTCAAAGGAAAAGTTCCACCAAGAAATGTTATTGTTTAATATTGCGGATCAAAAAATTACTTCAATTAGAAAGATGAAAAACAAATTTGTCGCCCATGGTAGTCTAAAGAATAATCTCACACCGCGTTTTGGTGGGAAAAAAAGAAACTCTTTAAATGTTAATTTTAACACATCTGTGCTTAAATGTTAGGGTCATAGATTAGTTTTTGTCAACGTAATGCTGATTCATAGGGGGAAATTGTCAAAAAAGATACCATACAATTATGTCACATGTGAAAGTTTCAGCTGAAAAGAGTGTACTTGTTGAGAAAACAGCAGAAAACTTTAACCGGTATTTTCATCAAGAACGCGTATACGTCGAACCCATCCACGGTTGGCGAGGTGACGCAGATACCAGCCGCATCTCTAGCCTGACCGCAGCATTCACGAACAAACACCACGGAAATTTGAATCTCCAAAGCTCGCCTTCAGGCAAATCTTTGAGGTTTACATTGTTCGACATACTTGTATTGATTTCTAATTAACGGGGATCATTTAGCAGGATGCTTACAATGTCATTACCTTTATCCGGGGTCATTACCAAAGTGTGATCCGGGTCATTACCAAAGTATGATCCTACCTAATTCAATTCAATTCAAAACTTTCATTTATTTCCATACTTCATAACGATTTCCAAACAGTACATAGCCAAAACATTAGTTTAAAAAGTAACCAAAAAGGCATTTTTTACGAGGCAGATAATTAAATAAGTATGGAGGCATCATCTATAAAAGCCGAGGCTTGTGGTGAGATGTCTGAAGAAAAGACAAACACAAAGTAAACAGGAACAAGAACGTACGGACAAGTAGAACAAAGACAGAATACACCTAATTTGTTGTACAACTCTTTCTTTTTTTGTGTGTAGAGATCCAGTTGATTCAAGGGTTACAATGGAGTTCCGAACGGCTGCTGTCCTCCACCGAGTCGCGGTAGTGCTACTTGTGTGTTCATCATTAGTAGCCATTGCTTATGCTGAAGGTGAGCGAAACATTAGTTTTCGACTGAAATTCACTATAACCGAGTGAAAATCATCTTCAGGTTGTCACTAGTTTCAATTCGATTTGAGGAAATTTCAGTCTACAATTTTCAAGAGAACAAGTCCAAAGGAAACTATTCAAAAAGAAGAAACATTAACGGTTAATCTTTCACACGATTTTCTTGGAAAGGGACTGGAAGCTGTGAAAAAACAGTCTCTTGAGCAGCACGCTTACACAGTATATTCATTTTGCATGCAGAGCAAGTCATGATACGTTTTGCCTGTGTGACACGGCCCATGTGTTCACTTGATTTCCATCAGTGTAAACACTTCATGGGAGAAAATTGTTAATTAACAATTCAATAAATTAATTAATTATAAAAATTATTTTCTTTCCCTTATGCTTGAGATGTGGACATGTTTAATGCATCCAAACGTAGTTTTGAGCGGGAACTTCACGTCTTCCTTAATATATATGAACATGAAATCGACGGAAAAGACGGGGGGAAAACAAAAGTTCTCCACAAAGGAAATAATAAAACATGTCTCCACAGAAAAGTAGAACATGAGTGTTTTGCCTGTGTGTTAACTTGATTTCCGTCAGTGTTAACACTTCATGTGAGAACATTGTTAGTTTAGCATTTCATTGAATTAATTATCAAAATGTTCTTTCTCTTTTGCTCGAGATGTGTACATGTGCATCCAAACGTAGTTCGGGAACTTCACGTCTTTCATATGAAAATGTATAAATTTCGCGATTGGACGTGTACAAGTGTTCATGTTTGTTTAGTTTACAGAATAAAAACATGTATAGTGGGGCCGATGCTATTTACAGCCCAGCCGCACCCTCCCTCATTCCAGTCTGCAAATGAAATCTCCGGATCCCCTCCGAGTAAGCCTGATCCAGAAATTGGTCAAGCTCCATCCATGGTACCCGAAATCTGGTCATTTCTGACCGTGGATTTTATTTATTATTATTTTTTTTTGCGTGTGATTTCGCTTTCTCACTTCAGGTTGCACAGACCCATTCGAATTGATCGGCGAGAGCTGCCTCTATTTACACGTGGTAAATCCCTACTTATTCATCTACAGTGACGCCGTCAATTTCTGCGAAAATCTCGGCGGGAGCGTGGTCGTGTTCAACACTCAACAGGAATTTGATGACGTATTGGCACTGATGGTAGCCCAGGGAGAAAGGGAATTCGTTGTGTGGGTAGGCTGCAAATCACCGCCGGGATCGCAGGAGTTTCAGTGTATAGATGAGAGTGTCTATTACAGAGGAGCGTTGGATTTCGGGGGCTACTGGAGTAAGTTGTCAAGGAATATCAACTTTCGGGTGTTGCTTCATCCACCATGTAGGCGTATCCACCTATGGGGCAGGGGGCATCTGCCCTCCAAAATTTGGACACAACGGTGGGACAACAATTGGGCATAGCAAAAGAGAGAACAAATTAATGGTCAGAGAAAGCAAAAAACCTTTGTAATACCGTGTATTATTATACAAACTGAAACTTTGTATTTTGCAGGGGCGGATACAGGGGGGGCGTGGGGGGCGCACGCCCCCCCTTTTGCTTGAGAAAAAAAAAAAAAAAAAAAAAACATCAATGGGAAAAATGGGGGAGAGACAAAGTTAATGACATAGGCCCTAGCTATTATTTGTTTTCAAAAAAGCTACTAATAATCCGTACCTCGTACACTTTGTTTCATTTGTGACCACTATTAATTCACTGACTGATGAGGAATTACACGTGAATCTGTGTGTGTGGACATCGTGTTTTTCTCACACACTGAACATAAGCGCGAAACACCTGCACATGCCGGGCGCGGGGTCCGGGGGCGTGAGTCGACCATGCCACCTGTGTGTGTACATTGTGCAAAGAAGTTTCTGGCTGGAGGTCAGCACGCGCGCGCGCTAAATACAATGTGACCTTTACAATACGAACTTCGGAAACTAGTATTAAGATTAAAACAAAGTGAAAACTTAGCCCCATGAATAGGGCCAATCCACTTCGTATCCTTGGCTCTAGCACCATTGCACTCCTATTTTTGTGCCCGATTTAATTTTTAATCCGGGTTATAAAACTTACTGATCGAATGCTACTGTACTTGTAGAAAGCACTAATGCTTAATTGTTTTTTAAAAACATCACAGATCTTTTGGGGAAATTGTTTGCTTTTCGAATCGCGAGTGTGATTTTTTCCCCACATAAAAATTATTATTAACTTGCGCGAAAACCATTGTCAGGTTCCCTCAACAATCCACAACAGTTATACGATCAACTGCTGATATTTAATGGGGACCAGACTGATTCACTGAGCGCGCCATCAAGGTTTTGTGAAATACGTGTAATGAGGTGCGCATCTTAAGCCCGTCTGCGCAAAAGATATTATGCTCAGCGCGTTATGTAAATCAGTCTGGTCCCCATTAGATCGTATAAATGTTGTGAAATTGTTCAGGGAACCCAACTAGTATGGTTCTCGCGCAAGTTGTTAATACGTGATGTGATCAAAAAATTCACTCTCGCGACTCGAAAGGCAATCAATTTTCCCCCAAAATCCGTGATGTTTAAAAAAAAATGTTTAGCCTTAAGGCTTTCTACAAGTAGGTCTTCAGTAGCATTCGATCGGTAAGTTTTATAACCCGGATTAAAAATTACATCGGGCACAACAATAGGATTGCAATGGTGCTAGGCCCAATTGGCAAGGATACGAATGAAGTGGATTGGCCCTATATGGGGCTAGTGAAGACATAGCATCGTATAATCGTGGTGTCTCACTCTGTTCAGAAAATCACAGATTTTTTTCGTATTCAAGAAAGAGGGTTAATATATGTTGTGTTTCTTTCAAACTGGTAATTATCAATTGTGCAGACAGTACACCGATGCAGGGCTGGGAGAGGGGGCTAGGCCTCTAGTCTGGGCCTACCCTCACATTTTCGTACATTAATGTTATTGTTGCTCGATCGCGCTGTCACTGAAGACAAGCACAACTTATTCTTATCAGTGGTAACATATTTTGTGTCACATTCTAATCCTCAAGTATGTGAAAACTTATAGACAAAGAGACCCTATTTGGTTAATTATATTAAAAATTGCACTATCGTTTGTCTAACCCAATAGTTTTTTCCCCCTGAATAAGTGTTAACTGTAGCCTGCATTTTGATTTTTATAACAAATCAATGACTCCCAATTCAACTCGAAAATAACGTTTTAATAATGATCTTGCTAAAACAAAAGTGTTCAGATATTGCATGAGATCGCACCACAGAGCATCTAGAATCCTAACTGTTTCGGAGCATTTAAGCGGGCCCCAGAACCGGCCCATGCCGTGGGCTTCGCGTTACGCGCTCGTAGGAGCCACAAATTGCATTTACCATTTGCTGCTTGGTAAATTTTCACGCCCCCCCGTTTGGAAAATCCTGGATCCGCCCCTGTTTTGTGTGTAAAATTTCGGGCAAATCGACCCCTTTCCCCTTAACCATAGAGTCCTTATAAACTAACGCAACTTTCACTTAATACTTTTTACTTATAAATCAATATGATATTTGCTTTATATTTACCAAAGTATGTTTCTGTCATGCTGTTGATGTCAGGTGTATTTTTACTTAGGGATACACACCGCAGTATATCATCTTGTTTCGCAATAATTACAAGGTCAATTTATTTGCAGTTTATTCCCACTACATTATTGTGAAAATTCTAACTACATACGTACAACCATTCATTAGCGGGCGAGCTCGGTGGCCTGTCTTGTGGTAGACTCGAGACATTTTTCTAAAATGCAGATAGTCGTGGGTTCGAAACCTGGGGTGTTGTTTTTCGCAGGACTCCAAAAAGCAAGGAGTATGCCCTGTTTCCATCTGTACATTTTTGGCAAATACTAAAAATGAGTCATCACTGTCATTGTCATTGTCATTGTCATCTTCACTGCGCGCGTGGATGCCCTTTTGTGACTGTGTCCCTATGAATACCAGTTGCTTTTGTACCGGTTTACTGCTGCCCTCTGCTGCGTTGTGTAACTGCAAGTCGTTGTTTTTTGCTTTCATTCACCGTCGCTACTGATAGCCTATTGGATGTGGTGTCTGCATAAATAATTAAATTTTGATTGTTTTTTTATATCGCACAACAGAATGGCGACTGGGTTTCCCCAATCCTGCTGCTGTTACGAGCACCTGCGTTTTATTCTTTCAAGATAAGAAGAATGTAGCGGATTCCTCGGAGTTCGACGACGATTGTGAGTTGATATTGAGTCCCGTTATGTGCGAGGAGGGAACACCAACTAACGGAAAGCTATCCACGACCGTAGCGACGAAGACATCTGCTGCAGTTACAACGTCATCGGCTGCAGTTACAACGTCATCGGCTGCAGTTACAACGTCATCGGCTGCAGTCGCAACGTCATCGGCTGCAGTCACAACGTCATCGGCCGCAGTCACAACGTCATCGGCCGCAGTCAAAACGTCATCAGCTGCGGTTACAACGTCATCGGCTGCAGTTACAACGTCATCGGCTGCTGTCAAAACGTCATCGGCTGCAGTTAAAACGTCAACGGCTGCAGTTACGAAATCATCGGCTGCAGTCAAAACGTCATCTGCTGCGGTTACAACGTCATCGGCTGCAGTCAAAACGTCATCGGCTGCAGTTACGACATTCTCAACAACAATGGACCTCCGAACGTCAACGACAGAAGTCCTACCAGGTATGGAAAAACAAATACACCATGCCCGATAATAATATGGTAGAGGGTGTTCCCCAAAAAATGAAAAACAAACGGAAAAAAATGTTCCCATTACATTAACCCATTTTCCCCTCTTGTCCAGAAGTAACCTCTAGAATTCCTGATATTCTCAGAACACAAAGAAACACATTAGGAGCGGGGTACACCATGCCACATATCGAGCACCAAATGAAAACAAATAATGTTGTGAATCATTCATTACTGGAGTGAATAACTCAGTTTGTAACTATTCAAATTAATGTGCACTCCCTCCACCAATGTATGATAAGCACATGATCATGAAAATTAGTTTAGAGGTGCGTTCATTTCAAACCAACATTTTAAGTTTTCACGAAAACTGTTACATATATGAAATAATAGTATATACGCCTATAGCACCAGCTCACACTTTCAAGAAAATTGCTCGTAATGAGCTGGGTCCAGGGAATTTCACACTTAGATCAATATGCGCGTACAAAAGTGTGGGGAATTTTTGCCTGTGCACCTGCGCAGAGTTCAGCGCTAAGCAGAGCCATGAAATTTGGCCTGCTAGTCGTTTTACCGGTACGTGTTTTGCTGTGTAGATTTACAAGAGAGATTCAACGACAGTTTTGTCGCGAATAATGTGAACAATTTTGCCGGAATTATATTTTTGAGCACGGATATCACTTTCGTACCAAATTTACACCACTGAGTAGGCCTAAACCTTTCGATTCAAAGTCATCTGTTTTTCTCAAAGCACTTTGTGTCCACTGCATTCTTGAAAAGCCTTTTCCTTTTTAATTTACTGGAGTGAAGTATTTTTATTATGTTTGTATTTCACTCAACCCACGCAGACAAACCACAACGCACGTGCTTTCTTTATGGCAAGTCGACAGCAAAGCCTACTCGATTTACGTCATCACTAATGTGGCACCTAAAGGATGACGCGTGCGCCCATGACCACGTGATGCGCAAGATCAGTAACGCCCCCAACGTTGTCGTGTGTGCATCAGTCTGCGGCACTTATGAAAATTGCCAATTCATTAACTATTACCCGAAAGAAGCCATCTGTGAGTTTATTGATGACACACAATGACTTGGGCAATGGCAATGACATTGACACAAAATTAAATTTCTCTAAACGGCCTCTGCCATTGTTTAAAAATAATTGAGCTATATAAATATTTGTGTGATTGCCATTTTGTAGAATAACAAAAATATACAACAGTGATTGTTATTTATGTATTTAAAAAAATTAAGATGTTATCCTAGGTCCAATTTATAGCCGATTTGACCCGAAAATTTAGATTTAAATTTTAAATAGATACCAGAAAGTTACATCTTTGATTTTAAGGTATTGCATGAAACACAAATGTCCGTTAATGAGTAGTGGTCGACAGCTAAAAATTAATTATTGTCGGGATCCAATAAATTAAGTCCATCAGCCATTTATTATACAGCCTACAAACAATTCTGCACGTGTATTTTGTGCATTGTCCGTGGCATTTGCGAAAGTTTTGGTTCGTTTTTTACATTTTGAAACGGCATCATCTGTCAAAATTCGTTCAGAGAAAGAAAACATCCTTTAAAAAAATAAAAAAAAAAAAATCGGCGAAAATCGAAACACAAACAATTCATGCGTGATTTATTTTTTATTTTTTTTTTATTTTTTTTTATTTCAGCCACATCCAACAGCGCAAGCGCCAATAACAGGATGGATAAAAACATTAAATTACATAAAATAGCACAATAAAATTATTTAAACAAACAAAACAAGACAGAGATTAAAATGGTGAACAGTTCTTACATCAAAAAAATAAATAAAAAGTTATAACATAAGTTACACTCTGGACCCGACCTCCCCCTTCAGATAAAAAAATCACAAGATTTCATTGATTTTATGTTTGAAGGCAGGAAGGGTGAGGTGGAAAATGTCAATACTGGGATTTGAATGGGTAATTCTGTTGTAATTAGAGGACAGACGATGAATAAAACCGTTTTTAGTGGCATTGACTTTATTGTTTGGAACGTAAAACAGGTCAGGATGCCGAAGGTTGGGGCGGGGAATCTTCAGGGGAAAAAGGGAAAACAGATTACTGGTAAAGTAAGAGTTCACACATTTGAAAAGAAAAGTCAGATCCAGACTCTGTCTACGTTTCTTTAGTGAATCAAGAGGAGACAAATTAACAATATGTGTGTTGTCTACATTGTTGCCAAGGAAGCGAAGGAATTTGGTAGAGTAATTAATTTGTATACGGCTGAAGTAAAACTAACTCCGAAGATCACGAGGGTTATCCGAACCAAAAAGGTGGTTCGGTTAACCCACGTGACCTTTCGTTTTTTGAAAAATGCTCGAAAACGGCAAAATTTGATGGTTTCTTTTATGAACCGTTCTACTCCATTCCTGGAAGACCTTTGGATGGAGTCATGTTTACTTTAAGTCTATACAAAGCCGGTGTGTCCATTTAAACTATAGGATGGACATTAATTCACTCAGTGTGAGAACCAATAGCATTATCACAGTGAAGCGTTTACAACAGAGACGTGTTGATATTAATTTTGTTTGTACACACTCGCACTTGGTCTTGGGTTTGGTCTTATCGATGATCTCTTTCGTCAAGGCCTCCGTGTCTAATGCAAGACACAAAAACTAATACACACAATACTGTGCAAGTCTAAAATTAAATTAACTTGATCGTAATAATTGTAATATAATTATTTTCTTTTGTTGAGATCCTGGCTATAGGTTGACAGAAAATAATAGTTAGAAATGCTGGTAAAGAATAGAATTAGATCACCATAGCAACATGACGCACAGACTAACTTAAACAGATTGGATGATTATTAATAGCCAAGTGTTACCTGATGTAGCAAAGTAGGCGAAGCGTTGTTCATGCAAGTTGGATTTTTCTAGCGAGGCCGGCAAAGTTTATCACATAGTCAATTGATCCCCACCAGTAAGTCTTGTACATCGTTCTAGCATTCTTTGATGAAAATAATGAAGACCTTAGTTGTTCTGTTCGCAGTTGCCTTTTATTTCGTGGTATCGAGCTGCAACGAAGGTTTGACCTGTCCCTCTGAGTAGGTTTTGTTTGGCGAGTCATGCTACAAATTAATGATGGAGAAAATGACTTTTGATGTCAAAGTCATCACCTGTACCGCTATGAGCGGCCGAGTGGCAGTCCCTACGGCACTCGCAGAGCATCAGTTTATCTGGGACATGGTGGTCAGTAAAGTCGAAGAAGGAGCAGTTTATATCGGCTGTACTGATAGGGAATAAGAAGGCAAGTGGGTGCAGCCTGGTGAGGGAGGCGAAGAGTGTAGTTTCTTCAACTGCTATCCAGGAGAGCCCAATAGTCACCCCGGTGCAAATTGTGCCAATATGAATCCTTCTTACAATGGTCGTTGGAATGACGGACAATGTTACACGATGGGCTATGTAGTTTGTCAGCGCCCTGCCGTAGCACCAACCACCCCGCCAATCAGCCTGTACTGTCTGCAGGCAGACACCACCGGCCGCTTTGAATGATCCCATTCCACTGCCCGACCGGCGGTCACGATGATCAAGGACTGTTCCCCATAAAAGCCACAAGCCTCGGCATGTTTGAACAGCCTCCTTACTCACAGCCTAGATTGTTAAAGGGCCTATGAAGTGGGGTTTTTGTGTATGTGTTTTTTTAGTTTTATTAAATCAGTTAATATGAAAAGTTTTTTTTTTAAATAACTGTTTTGTGTCTGGTGTGAATTTTTTAATTTTAATTCAATACAAAAAAATACCCCCCGAAACTTTCGTGTTTTGGACGCCACAAGAGGGCGCTGTTCGTGACGTACACAAAGGCAGCGGCTCCCAAATCGAGATCAGCCATGGTCTGGTGCCCAGGCGCGCAACGGGTACCAGTTTAAGTACACAGCCGAGTCGAGTCGTCCACCGAACATGTCGAATTGGACGCACGCACACACACACCATACCGATGGACAATAACGCAACCATATTTTGGGGGGGAAATATATATCTTCAGAAGTACGTGTTGTTAAGAATTCGTATTTATAATGTTTACGCAACCTTAAGTCTAAGTATGTTAACCGGTGGTCGCGATTCTCGTCTTGATGACCCATTGTCCCCGAGCGCATTTGCCAGAATAACATTGGAATTCCACGAGTAATCGGTGGTTTAAAAGGACGGACCGTGCTTGCGAGGGGCAGAATCTAAGCTTTGGTTTCCAGAAACTGACGGGTGATAACTTCGACTGCCGGGTTAGCAGCCGTGAGGCGTGGCCCGGAGATCTCCTGCTGACCGTATTGAGTCCTCGCCGGTACCTACTGCCGTCTGCAGTGATGACACACCCGTGTTCTTGATGGTCAACGTTCTACCTCCCTCGCTGGTTCATCCGGTATACGTTGATGTCGCCGCAGAGCACCTCGCGGACCCGCCCACGACTGGACCAGCCACGGGACTTCAAACCCCAGCCTAGAATCTCAATGGAGGTATACCTCTCCCCTATTCACGCGTTCCGTTACCACCATCCTATTTTCATTGTATTTAATTATTCTCATTGTATTTAAATAATTCGATTTCCCCTTATGCTTGTATATTTTTGAAGCGCTGAGTATGTATTTCATTAAATGTCTTTTATTTTGTTGTTCTAAATGTTGACTCCCATTTACATTCATTCAAGTACGGTTTTTCCCCTTTAAATTCTGTTAAGCTGTCCTTTCGATTTGTGGCTTCGTAACAGTGTTCAGTCAGTGGACTATTGATACATTCTATAAAATTACATGTATATATTAGAATATAAGATCAGATATGATGTCGTCAACAATTATGCGAAAAATATATGTTTGTAGAACATGAACGGGGGACTGGACTGCGGTGCTTGGGGGTATTGTGAATTGTGTGCACGGACGGGTACGAACTTTCCAAACAGCCAAAATTATTTACCCTGAGTTTTTCCCGCTTCCAAAAAGCACCTCTCCTTTTCTCCGGTCGTTTCGCAGCCTTCTTGCTTAGTGGAAATATTGTTGGAACAGCATCTGGCAACAGCATGGCCTTATACTTATGCCAAATTGGTTGTGAAGGCCACGTTCAAAGCAACTTGGCTCAAAGTGGGCACTGCAGAGCATATAGGCTGCTCGCTCCGTCCAGACCATTTGGCTCTGGTCAGCTTCACATTCGCCGTCCATATCCGTCTGAATTTTGGGTCCGATGGAAATTTATGGACACTAACTGCATCTTTAGTGGTGTTGCTACACCCAGCAGCAACACACCTTGATGGCATTTGTTAAAATCAACGTAAAAAGACCCCAAAAGAGAGAGACAAACTTCTTCGAACTTGTTCCTTCTGTGCAGTGTTTGCATGGCCCCACGCACATGACGTTGACAAGTCGTTCTATTGAATTGCTTTTGTTTACGTCACGGATTTTATGTTAATGAGAAGGTATGGGTGGGGCGCGGCGGCCCCCCTAAATTTCGAAATTATTTTTTTAATGGCGTAAAATGGCTTGTGAAAAAAAACTAAATTCAAATATATGTTGTAATAGGCATACTTTATTGTTTACAGCATTAAAAAAATCTATTTCATAGGCCCTTTAAATGTTTGCAGTATCATTTTCATGCTTGTATTGTACTAGTAAAAATTTGTCCATATGATTCTGTCTTTTTTGTTATATTATATTTAATTTAATTGAGTTGAAGGAGTGACCGATCACTAGGGCGAAGTCGCGTGTGGCTCTCAGCGTATTGGGATGACTCGACTTCGCAGCAGCGGTGAGCAGATCTGCCAGTTCAATGACGTCACTCGTGAGGATATTGACAAAGACGATACTGAGATGGATAATTCTTGCAATGTTTTCAACCTTGACAAAATACAAAATAGCAGACCGAAGGAGAAACACTCGAATTGACTGCATATTATGAGTGACTTGAGAACGGATTGATATATCGATTTATCTTTACATCGAAATGATTATTGATCAGTTATTGAGTTTTGGTAAGTTACAGTTTTTGATTATTTGCGTTAAGGACACGAAGCGCCACCTGCAGAAACTTCTCCCTCTATGGACCAGTGACAACAAATCAATGGAAGCCTCATTTTATGACGTCACGTTGTCCTTGAATGAATGGTGGAACTTTCGAATTTCGGAAGGTTAACCCTTCCATAAACCGTTAATAGGCTGCTGGACACGGTTTGTGACAAAACAGAAGAAGCTATAGCCTTTACTTTCCAATTTTGGTATTCATGCAAAGGGCCATTGACTTTCCATGTCTTTTGTAACCACTGAATACGTAAAACATGCCAAACGAAAATGTGTATAATTTAAAATATTTAAAGGAAATACCTTCAGTTGAAAGTGGCACTACCACCGGATGATCAAAGCAGCCGGTCTGTGGCTCTACATGGAAATGAACTCTGATCTCACCCAGTTTCTGCGAGAGCACGTGCGCACCGCTTCTTCGCATGTACAGCCACAAACCGGCTGCTTTGATCATGAAGGTAATGCCACTTCAATGTAATCCTAATTCGATTTTATTTCTTGTCTAAACAATTTGAATTGTATTTCAGCTCGGAGGCATGATGTAAATAAGTTAAGATTAGCACTCAATTTCTATGGCAGAAAAATATTATCAGAGAATTTAACATTTATTTATAATTCTATATTGTTTTAATTATGGTTTTAAGACGTTGCTGTACCTTTGGTTTTAGGTTTTATCTTCTAACATTGTGACGTAGCTTCACTCCATGGAATGAATAGCTTAATTCGGAACCCTGATTGTACCACAAGATCAATAATTCGTTTAATAACTAATTGCAGCAGACTTCATAGCATTTTAAAAACTTCAAAAATCACCGATTGCTCATTTTGAATGCCGACATATAATCACAGACCTCGATGAGCCTGCATAATATTCTTCAAATGCAAAGGCATAACCAGCAGGGGATGGGGGAGGAGCCACCACCCCATCCTAACGAATGGTTCGATACAAATAGTTTGCGTCCCTCTAAATCACCCCCCCTCCCCCATGAAATGTCAAAGTTACGTCACTGCTTACATGCAAAACAAGAGCTGAGTGAAAATTATAGTTGGGTGGAGAGTGAAACTAGACCATGAAGTTAAATTTACTCCTGTAAGGAGTGGTTAGTATAACAACGTGAATCGTTTACATAAGAGACGTTTTGACTTTTATTTGAACACACTTGCACTTGGTCTTGGGTTTGGTCTTCCATGGTCTTATCGATCTCTCCCGTCAAGACCTCCACGTTATAGTAGTGTTCATGCGTTTTGCACGTACGTACGTACGACGTTCATTAAGCTCTTGTCCAATAAAAAGCTCTGCTACGAAGACTCCACCCCAAGCGCCACCCTATAGACGATGTGACCTCTGACGTCATTTGAAAATCATAACATGATGCGCGCGCATGTCGCCGGGCAAAACCTTTGTGTACTTGACAGCCAGCTAGAAACTACACGCAATATTACCATGACTACGCGTCTTTTTGCCCGGCGGAACATGACTTGGACAAAAGACTTGTCAACAGAGGGCGGTTAGAATGTAAACAGAGGTCACATCGTCTATACGACTGTCCACATCCTTATAATCCCACAATGAGCCCGGTCTGTCATTGTTCGTTTTCTTCCACTCCGTTGATTTGCAAGGAAGGTCGTCAAGAAGACAATGCTAACACTATACTTCATTTTGTAAAAGTCATAATTAATGAACAATTTATTTGATTTTTACAATGTCTGTGGCGAAGTTTATGACAATCATTTCAAAATTGGTATACATAATTACCTTTATAAAAACAACATAATGTGTGGAGTTTCAGATTGATGACGTCATCGTGTGTTCACGTGGTAATAGACTGTGCAAGTCTCGCGCGTATCCGAACGAGAAAACACGTCAAAAAACGAAGAACATTTTTATTTCTGAAATCAAATCTTTGTTTTAAATTATATATCATGACAAAATCTAAACAACAAAAATAAATCATTCCAATTTGATGAAATTAGTTTTAGCTTTTGAAAAAAATACGCAAAAGTGTGTTAATTATTATTGAAAACAAATTAAAACTCTGGGACAAGGATGCTTTTTTATGTTAACTTTTTAGAAACCCCTTACGCGGGTTCGTGATGGTCAAACGGGTTTAAAATTGACCCGTATCGCAGTTTAAAGAGGATGCTGACGCCTCAACAACCATAAGCCTTTTCGCAATCTCAGCGCGAAATGCATTGTGGTACTTTGGTCATAGGTCATTGGAGATAAACAAACAGCGTTGCCCCTAGCTACTCGTACTAGCGTGCACATTGTGAATAGCCAAATCGCGTAATATTGACCTGATAGTATCGCTGAAAATGAAGTTTTTTCGCCGTTTTTTCACTCAATGGTGCATAGAAATGCATCTGAACTTACTTTCGAAGAGATTAGACTTTGGAATGAGGATGCTTTGAAGGATTTTCTTGGCAAACTGGAAATTACTGTTGGGCCCCAAATACAAAAAAAAAAAACATGGCGAGTGGGAGGGGGGTACATTTACTAGTTGGCCCTTGAAAAAGTAAATTTGTGCATGAATGAAATTTTGATGGCCCAAAGTGGTGGCATTGGGCAAGCGAGCTTATTCTAAACATATTAAAAACTAGTGTGCTAATAGACTTGAAATGTTGCCTATCATGTTTAACTATATTTGCAGTATTACGTTGTTTTTTAACATTTTTACTCATGGTAAACACATGGTAAATACATTTCAAATTTTCAGAAATTCATATCATTTATTGTAACATTTTCACAACTCTGTTCCTTTTTTTGCCAAACATACAACGTATCAAGCATTATGTACATGTAGTGCAATATTTGGTAAAATTTATTGTTTGCATATAATGTTTAGATACAGTTAACTTGCAGCTGTTTGAAATAGTGCAGACCATATATTTTGAAATATTTCTTGTTTTTTGCAATAGTGGGAAATTGGTGACATTGTGATGATGTCAAGTGCTATTATTTTAGAACTAGGTAAGTAGCTGTCTCTCCGACATGAGCAAACCGATATCTTGATTTCATACACATTAAGTCTTGTTTATATTTACTTTCTTCACAAACAATATCACTCATTACTAGCCGTCGTTACGCGATGCCGCGTATTGTTTATCTCCAGAAACTCGTCGGCAGGCAATTCCCGCGCATGCGCACTGAGATTGCGAAAAGGCTTATACACTGTACTGGAAAGGGTTCGCTTAGCAATTACGGCATCTGGCAATTATAATCGCGCATCCAAAACAAGCTTTTACATAAGTTTTATGATCGCAGGTGAGCACAAAATTCTTAATTTTTTGCAACAATCGGAAGCTGAGGTCAAGTTTAATTCTCGGGTTTTCTTCGTTATATTGTTGAATTGGTTTTACTTTCATAATTTGTTATCACTTAGTATTACAATCCCAACAACATGTATAATGTTCTAGGTCATAAACTACGTCAAACTAAAATAATTGACGAAACAAAATCTCGCCCACGTAAAACTCCATATGGTAGGGACCACTATGGTCCCGGAAGTTCGAATGCGGGCGAGACTTGCACAGTCTATACATTTAAGTTTTACTTTTTGAAGCCTTGCATCTAAAAACCAAAAGTTTGACTAAGTTGAAACTTGGCTTATAGATAGACAGTGATATTGACTTCGTAAAGACGTCTTTCCCTTTTTTTTCTTCAAATATTTGAAATGTTGACCAATCATTACGGGTTGTTATAGACCCGCTGTCAAACCACGGGATAAACACACAATACGCGATCTAAATCAGTTAAACGGTGAGCGAATCAACCGCAAGGTTCAAAGTCCATCAAACGTGCTTGTGGTCTAGTCTCTGTTCAAGGTTCGCGCAACCTGATTTTGACAAAACGCTTTGTTAGTCTCGAAAACAGCCGTCCATGCAAACCTCGTTAACAATCAAATGCTAGGCTTTTGATCGTGTGTTGTTTTTAGACTTTTGCTAAAGTGTGTAGTTTGTTACGCACCTCAAAACAGTAATAGCACCAAAGGTCAACTTAATGAAATAGCTCACGCATTGACACAGCACTGACCCCAGCGATACTCGAACACCTAGTGTTTGTTGTCACAAACACGTTAAGTCTAGTTTATATTACATTTGTACAGACGACGTATCGTTTGAATAGACACCTAATCCTTTAGGTACGTCTTTTACATTAAATTTGTACATACGACGTAACGTTTAAAAATACACCTTATCCTTTAGGTACATCTTTTATATTACATTTGTACAGACGACGTATTGTTTTAATGAATAGACACCTAATCCTTTAGGTACGGCTTTTATATTACATTTGTACAGACGACGTATCGTCTTTTATACATACTTTCCATATGTAGATGAGTCAAATGCAAATTTCTCTAATCTAGGTTAGCGAAAGACTATTATTATTATTATTATTATTTATTCGGCATATTTCACGAGACAATAAAAATACAAAACAGATGAGACAATGATAAAAAAATAAAAAATAAAAAAAATAAAAAATAAAAAATAAAAAAATAAAAAACTAGGGATTCAGTTTTTGTCATGTGACAAAAACAAGGTGTTCGAGGAGAGTGATTAAATGAAAGGTAACGACATTATACCTTATCAATTCAATGCCTGGTTCAGGAGTTAAGAATTTTTCAAAAAATAAACATCAATTTCCGGTTTTGACCGGAAGTCAAGGTCAAATAGGGTCACATTTTGTGTAGCGCGTGATTAGTTTATGAAGACCTTTTAGATGATGTATAGATTGAAAAAATTCAATGTGTTTTTCAGAAGTTCAATTTTTTTTTCAAATATAAAATTTAAACTTCCGGTTTGAACCGGAAGACAATGTCATCAGGTCACAAATTATAGCGTTAGTAATATTTTTCAAAGCCTTATCTGACGACGTTCAGATAATAAACAACTAATTCCTGGTTTTGGAGTAATGTTTTTTTCAAATAATTAATTGTATCTTCCTATTTAACCGGAAGTTAAGGTTAAATAGTAAATGTTGTGTGTCGTTTCTTAAGTTGTTACATACCTACCCAATGACGTATAAATAAATTAAAAAAATCAAATGTGTGGTTGAGAAATTTTTTTTCTTTGAAAAATTTAATTTCAACCTCCGGTTTGAACAAGAAGCCAAGTTTAAACTGGTTTCATTTGTGTAGATCCTAATCAGTACATTAAAACCTTTCAGCTAATGTATGACTTGTAAAAAACCTATAATTATGTAAACCGGAGTAACGTGTTTTTCAAATATTAGATTAATTATCTGAGGGTGTGCATTGTATTCCTACTTGTAGTTTTGGTGCGAGACGTACGTTGTTCATTATCACTCAACTATTGCGATTCTCCCCTCAGCGATCGATGTTCTGAAAACTTTATTCACAACAGCGCCCTCTTTCGTTGGACGAAAAAGAGCGCTGTTGGGGATTCCCCCAAAACAAATTCGCGCCATATCAAACACGTACAGTCAGCGCTTGCACTGATTGTAACGTATAATATAGCGCGTTGTCGATCAAAATGGGGAAAAACGTAAGGGTCAACAGGTGTGCTTTTACGTCCTTTTTCGACCAGATAGTAAGAGTAAAATGTTGTTATCTCAGTGCATAGTTTAAGAGGGATTACTGTTCTACAATCTGATACAAAAATTATGCTGAAGTGATCAGTAGTTTTAAAGATATGAATAAGATAAGATATTATGAAATTTTCAACTTCCAATAACAACCAAAAGTAAGTTAAAATATTGTATGGTTTCTGTGAAGCCTTTGTCAAACTTTTAACGATCTATCCGATGATGTATAGATTGTCAAAATCCGAATTATGGTTTTTGAGTTATGATTTTTACAAATATTAAACTTTGATTTAATGTAATTCAGTGCCCGATGACGTCATCATGACGTAATTAAGTATGTGTTGTCTTGATACTAAGGTTCAACTATCTGGTGAGTTTCAACATTCAATTCAATCTCAATCATGAGTTATTCCGTAGATAAGCTCGAAAGTTGTTTTTTGACGGAAAAAACGAAGGTGAACTTCGACCTGGGTAACGACCCGGAAGTTAAGGTCGTACAATTTTGGCGTTAACTTTTAAAATGTTGCCCCAGTCTTGGTCTATCAGATGCCAAACGTTGAACATCATAGCTTTCATATTCGTTGAGATACAGCAAAAAGCAAATGGTCACTTTTCAACTTTAAAAACCTTGTAATTCGACACCTGATGACGTCATCATGACGTAATGACAACTGTGCCGTCTTCATATTGAGGTTCAATTATCTGATAAGTTTCAAGGTTCAATTCAGTTTCAATATTGAGTTATGTAACAGAGAAGAGTTGCCTGGAAGAAGGAGAAGAACAAACTAGACTTTCAGTTTTTGTCATGTGACAAAAACAAGGTGTTCGTGGTGAGTGATTGGATGAATAGGAAACGTCATTATACCTTATCAATCCAATTCCTGGTTCAGGAGTTATGAATTTTGGAGAAATTAATTATCAACTTCCGGTGTGGACCGGAAGTGGAGGTCATATAGGGTCACATGATGATAAGTTTATGAAGACCTTTCAGATGATGTAAAGATTGAAGAAATCCATTGTGTGGTTCAGATATTTTGAAAGATAAAGTTTGAACTTCAGGTTTTGAACGCCTTATCTGCCGACGTACAGAAAATAAACAACCAATGTCTGCTTATGATTTGTTCAGATACTAAATTATCATGGTCAAATGGGGTCAATTTTTGTGTAACGTTTGTCGAACTTTTAATTACCTATCCGATGATGTGTAGATTGAAAAAATCAAATAAATGGTTCATGAGTTATGTTACAAAAATTTAACTTTCAGTTATAGTAATTTAATACCCGATGTGGTTATCATGACGTCATTAAGTTTGTGTCATCTTGATACTGAGGTTCAATAATCTTATGAGTTTCAATGTTCAATTCAATTTCAATCTTAAGTTATTCTGTAGATAAGCCCGAAAACAATGTTATTAATTTATTTTATCAGCCCCGTTTTCTAAATTTCAAACGAAAGAGGGCGCTGTTGCAAATTTTGGTTTCTGCAAGATAAAACAATCAAACACGACGACAGTGCACGGCACAGCGCTTGAACTTGCTTGCATCAGTTTCAACGTTATGTGTACATAATGAGTTGTCAATGAAAGTGTGGGGGGGGGGGGTTACGAGTGGGTAGGTGCGCTTCATTGTTCTGTTTTAACAAGATGTAAAAGGTTAAAATGTTGTTATCTCAGTGCAAAAGTTTAAGAGGGATTGCTGTTCTATAATCTGATACAAAAATTATGCTGAAGTGATCAAGAGTTTTAAAGATGTGAATAAGATAAGATATTATGAAATTTTTAACTTCCGTTATGAACCGAAACTTTCGAAAGTAAGTTAAAATATTGTACGTGTTCTGTGAAGCGTTTGTCATACTTTCAACGATCTATCCGATGTCAAAATGATTTTTTTTTAAATATAAAATTTAAACTTCCGGTTTGAACCGGAAGACAATGTCATAAGGTCACAAATTATAGCGTTAGTAATGTTTTTCAAAGCCTTATCTGACGACGTTCAGATAATAAACAACTAATTCCTGGTTTTGGAGTAATGTTTTTTTTCAAATAATTAATTGTATCTTCCTATTTAACCGGAAGTTAAGGTTAAATAGTAAATGTTGTGTGTCGTTTCTTCACTTGTTACATACCTACCCAATGACGTATAAATAAATTTAAAAAAACAAATGTGTGGTTGAGAAATTATTTTTCTTTGAAAAATTTAATTTCAACCTCCGGTTTGAACAAGAAGCCAAGTTTAAACTGGTTTCATTTGTGTAGATCCTAATCAGTACATTAAAACCTTTCAGCTAATGTATGACTTGTAAAAAACCTATAATTATGTGAACCGGAGTAACGTGTTTTTCAAATATTAGATTAATTATCTGAGGGTGTGCATTGTTTCTTGTAATATCAATGCCAATGTATTCCTACTTGTAGTTTTGGTGCGAGACGTTGTTCATTATCACTCAACTATTGCGATTCTCCCCTCAGCGCTCGATGTTCTGAAAACTTTTTTCACAACAGCGCCCTCTTTCGTTGGACGAAAAAGAGCGCTGTTGGGATTCCCCCCAAAAAAAATCGCGCCATATCAAACACGTACAGTCAGCACTGGCAATGCATGTAGCGTACATAGTGTGCGTTGTTGTCAGTCGTTAGCGCTTACACGTTATGTGTACAATGCGTTGTCAATGAAAGTGGGAGGTGGGGGGGGGGGGTACGAGTAGGACGGTGCGCTTCATTTCCCAGTTTTGACCAGATGCATACGACTATAATGTTGTTATCTCTGTGCAAAAGTTTAAGAGGGATTGCTGTTCTACAATCTGATACAAAAATTATGCTGAAGTGATCAAGAGTTTTAAAGATGTGAATAAGATAAGATATTATGAAATTTTCAACTTCCGTTATGAACCGAAACTTTCGAAAGTAAGTTAAAATATTGTACGTGTTTTGAGTTATGATTTTTACAAATATTAAACTTTGATTTAATGTAATTCAGTGCCCGATGACGTCATCATGACGTAATTAGGTATGTATTGTCTTGATACTAAGGTTCAACTATCTGGTGAGTTTCAACATTCAATTCAATCTCAATCTTGAGTTATTCCGTAGATAAGCTCGAAAGTTGTTTTTTGAAGGAAAAAAACGAAGGTGAACTTCGACCCAGGGTAACGACCCGGAAGTTAAGGTCGTACAATTTTGGCGTTAACTTTTCAAATGTTGCCCCAGTCTTGGTCTATCAGATGCCAAAACTTTGAACATCATAGCTTTCATATTCGTTGAGATACAGCAAAAAGCAAATGGTCATTTTTCAACTTTAAAAACCTTGTAATTCGACACCTGATGACGTCATCATGACGTAATGACAACTGTGCCGTCTTCGTATTGAGGTTCAATTGTCTGATGAGTTTCAAGGTTCAATTCAGTTTCAATCTTGAGTTATGATCCAGAGAAGAGTTGAGTGGAAGAAGAAGGAGAAGAAAAAAGAAAAAAGAAAAAAAAACTAGACTTTCAGTTTTTGTCATGTGACAAAAACAAGGTGTTCGTGGATGAATAGGAAACGTCATTATACCTTATCAATCCAATTCCTGGTTCAGGAGTTATGAATTTTGGAGAAATTAATTATCAACTTCCGGTGTGGACCGGAAGTGGAGGTCATATAGGGTCACATGATGATAAGTTTATGAAGACCTTTCAGATGATGTAAAGATTGAAGAAATCCATTGTGTGGTTCAGATATTTTGAAAGATAAAGTTTGAACTTCAGGTTTTGAACGCCTTATCTGCCGACGTACAGAAAATAAACAACCAATGTCTGCTTATGATTTGTTCAGATACTAAATTATCATGGTCAAATGGGGTCAATTTTTGTGTAACGTTTGTCGAACTTTTAATTACCTATCCGATGATGTGTAGATTGAAAAAATCAAATAAATGGTTCATGAGTTATGTTACAAAAATTTAACTTTCAGTTATTGTAATTTAATACCCGATGTGGTTATCATGACGTCATTAAGTTTGTGTCATCTTGATACTGAGGTTCAATAATCTTATGAGTTTCAATGTTCAATTCAATTTCAATCTTAAGTTATTCTGTAGATAAGCCCGAAAACAATGTTATTAATTTATTTTATCAGCCCCGTTTTCTAAATTTCAAACGAAAGAGGGCGCTGTTGCAATTTTTGGTTTCTGCAAGATAAAACAATCAAACACGACGACAGTGCACGGCACAGCGCTTGAACTTGCTTGCATCAGTTTCAACGTTATGTGTACATAATGAGTTGTCAATGAAAGTGTGGGGGGGTTACGAGTGGGTAGGTGCGCTTCATTGTTCTGTTTTAACAAGATGTAAAAGGTTAAAATGTTGTTATCTCAGTGCAAAAGTTTAAGAGGGATTGCTGTTCTATAATCTGATACAAAAATTATGCTGAAGTGATCAAGAGTTTTAAAGATGTGAATAAGATAAGATATTATGAAATTTTTAACTTCCGTTATGAACCGAAACTTTCGAAAGTAAGTTAAAATATTGTACGTGTTCTGTGAAGCGTTTGTCATACTTTCAACGATCTATCCGATGTCAAAATGAATTTTTTTTTAATATAAAATTTAAACTTCCGGTTTGAACCGGAAGACAATGTCATAAGGTCACAAATTATAGCGTTAGTAATGTTTTTCAAAGCCTTATCTGACGACGTTCAGATAATAAACAACTAATTCCTGGTTTTGGAGTAATGTTTTTTTTCAAATAATTAATTGTATCTTCCTATTTAACCGGAAGTTAAGGTTAAATAGTAAATGTTGTGTGTCGTTTCTTCACTTGTTACATACCTACCCAATGACGTATAAATAAATTAAAAAAATCAAATGTGTGGTTGAGAAATTATTTTTCTTTGAAAAATTTAATTTCAACCTCCGGTTTGAACAAGAAGCCAAGTTTAAACTGGTTTCATTTGTGTAGATCCTAATCAGTACATTAAAACCTTTCAGCTAATGTATGACTTGTAAAAAACCTATAATTATGTGAACCGGAGTAACGTGTTTTTCAAATATTAGATTAATTATCTGAGGGTGTGCATTGTTTCTTGTAATATCAATGCCAATGTATTCCTACTTGTAGTTTTGGTGCGAGACGTTGTTCATTATCACTCAACTATTGCGATTCTCCCCTCAGCGCTCGATGTTCTGAAAACTTTTTTCACAACAGCGCCCTCTTTCGTTGGACGAAAAAGAGCGCTGTTGGGATTCCCCCAAAACAAATTCGCGCCATATCAAACACGTACAGTCAGCACTGGCAATGCATGTAGCGTACATAGTGTGCGTTGTTGTCAGTCGTTAGCGCTTACACGTTATGTGTACAATGCGTTGTCAATGAAAGTGGGAGGTGGGGGGGGTGGGGTACGAGTAGGACGGTGCGCTTCATTTCCCAGTTTTGACCAGATGCATACGACTATAATGTTGTTATCTCTGTGCAAAAGTTTAAGAGGGATTGCTGTTCTACAATCTGATACAAAAATTATGCTGAAGTGATCAAGAGTTTTAAAGATGTGAATAAGATAAGATATTATGAAATTTTCAACTTCCGTTATGAACCGAAACTTTCGAAAGTAAGTTAAAATATTGTACGTGTTCTGTGAAGCGTTTGTCAAACTCTTAACGATCTATCCGATGATGTGTAGATTGTCAAAATCCGAATTATGGTTTTTGAGTTATGATTTTTACAAATATTAAACTTTGATTTAATGTAATTCAGTGCCCGATGACGTCATCATGACGTAATTAGGTATGTATTGTCTTGATACTAAGGTTCAACTATCTGGTGAGTTTCAACATTCAATTCAATCTCAATCTTGAGTTATTCCGTAGATAAGCTCGAAAGTTGTTTTTTGAAGGAAAAAAACGAAGGTGAACTTCGACCCAGGGTAACGACCCGGAAGTTAAGGTCGTACAATTTTGGCGTTAACTTTTCAAATGTTGCCCCACCCTTGATCTATGCGATGCCAAAACTTTGAACATCATAGCTTTCCTATTCGTTGAGATACAGCAAAAAGCAAATGGTCATTTTTCAACTTTAAAACCTTGTAATTCGACACCTGATGACGTCATCATGACGTAATGACAACTGTGCCGTCTTCGTATTGAGGTTCAATTGTCTGATGAGTTTCAAGGTTCAATTCAGTTTCAATCTTGAGTTATGATCCAGAGAAGAGTTGAGTGGAAGAAGAAGAAGGAGAAGAAAAAAAAACTAGACTTTCAGTTTTTGTCATGTGACAAAAACAAGGTGTTCGTGGTGAGTGATTGGATGAATAGGAAACGTCATTATACCTTATCAATCCAATTCCTGGTTCAGGAGTTATGAATTTTGGAGAAATTAATTATCAACTTCCGGTGTGGACCGGAAGTGGAGGTCATATAGGGTCACATGATGATAAGTTTATGAAGACCTTTCAGATGATGTAAAGATTGAAGAAATCCATTGTGTGGTTCAGATATTTTGAAAGATAAAGTTTGAACTTCAGGGTTTGAACGCCTTATCTGCCGACGTACAGAAAATAAACAACCAATGTCTGCTTATGATTTGTTCAGATACTAAATTATCATGGTCAAATGGGGTCAATTTTTGTGTAACGTTTGTCGAACTTTTAATTACCTATCCGATGATGTGTAGATTGAAAAAATCAAATAAATGGTTCATGAGTTATGTTACAAAAATTTTACTTTCAGTTATTGTAATTTAATACCCGATGTGGTTATCATGACGTCATTAAGTTTGTGTCATCTTGATACTGAGGTTCAATAATCTTATGAGTTTCAATGTTCAATTCAATTTCAATCTTAAGTTATTCTGTAGATAAGCCCGAAAACAATGTTATTAATTTATTTTATCAGACCCGTTTTCTAAATTTCAAACGAAAGAGGGCGCTGTTGCAATTTTTGGTTTCTGCAAGATAAAACAATCAAACACGACGACAGTGCACGGCACAGCGCTTGAACTTGCTTGCATCAGTTTCAACGTTATGTGTACATAATGAGTTGTCAATGAAAGTGTGGGGGGGGTTACGAGTGGGTAGGTGCGCTTCATTGTTCTGTTTTAACAAGATGTAAAAGGTTAAAATGTTGTTATCTCAGTGCAAAAGTTTAAGAGGGATTGCTGTTCTATAATCTGATACAAAAATTATGCTGAAGTGATCAAGAGTTTTAAAGATGTGAATAAGATAAGATATTATGAAATTTTTAACTTCCGTTATGAACCGAAACTTTCGAAAGTAAGTTAAAATATTGTACGTGTTCTGTGAAGCGTTTGTCATACTTTCAACGATCTATCCGATGTCAAAATGATTTTTTTTTTAATATAAAATTTAAACTTCCGGTTTGAACCGGAAGACAATGTCATAAGGTCACAAATTATAGCGTTAGTAATGTTTTTCAAAGCCTTATCTGACGACGTTCAGATAATAAACAACTAATTCCTGGTTTTGGAGTAATGTTTTTTTTCAAATAATTAATTGTATCTTCCTATTTAACCGGAAGTTAAGGTTAAATAGTAAATGTTGTGTGTCGTTTCTTCACTTGTTACATACCTACCCAATGACGTATAAATAAATTAAAAAAATCAAATGTGTGGTTGAGAAATTATTTTTCTTTGAAAAATTTAATTTCAACCTCCGGTTTGAACAAGAAGCCAAGTTTAAACTGGTTTCATTTGTGTAGATCCTAATCAGTACATTAAAACCTTTCAGCTAATGTATGACTTGTAAAAAACCTATAATTATGTGAACCGGAGTAACGTGTTTTTCAAATATTAGATTAATTATCTGAGGGTGTGCATTGTTTCTTGTAATATCAATGCCAATGTATTCCTACTTGTAGTTTTGGTGCGAGACGTTGTTCATTATCACTCAACTATTGCGATTCTCCCCTCAGCGCTCGATGTTCTGAAAACTGTTTTCACAACAGCGCCCTCTTTCGTTGGACGAAAAAGAGCGCTGTTGGGATTCCCCCAAAAAAAATTCGCGCCATATCAAACACGTACAGTCAGCACTGGCAATGCATGTAGCATACATAGTGTGCGTTGTTGTCAGTCGTTAGCGCTTACACGTTATGTGTACAATGCGTTGTCAATGAAAGTGGGAGGTGGGGGGGGGGGTACGAGTAGGACGGTGCGCTTCATTTCCCAGTTTTGACCAGATGCATAGGACTATAATGTTGTTATCTCTGTGCAAAAGTTTAAGAGGGATTGCTGTTCTACAATCTGATACAAAAATTATGCTGAAGTGATCAAGAGTTTTAAAGATGTGAATAAGATAAGATATTATGAAATTTTCAACTTCCGTTATGAACCGAAACTTTCGAAAGTAAGTTAAAATATTGTACGTGTTCTGTGAAGCGTTTGTCAAACTCTTAACGATCTATCCGATGATGTGTAGATTGTCAAAATCCGAATTATGGTTTTTGAGTTATGATTTTTACAAATATTAACCTTTGATTTAATGTAATTCAGTGCCCGATAACGTCATCATGACGTAATTAGGTATGTATTGTCTTGATACTAAGGTTCAACTATCTGGTGAGTTTCAACATTCAATTCAATCTCAATCTTGAGTTATTCCGTAGATAAGCTCGAAAGTTGTTTTTTGAAGGAAAAAAACGAAGGTGAACTTCGACCCAGGGTAACGACCCGGAAGTTAAGGTCGTACAATTTTGGCGTTAACTTTTCAAATGTTGCCCCAGTCTTTGTCTATCAGATGCCAAAACTTTGAACATCATAGCTTTCATATTCGTTGAGATACAGCAAAAAGCAAATGGTCATTTTTCAACTTTAAAAACCTTGTAATTCGACACCTGATGACGTCATCATGACGTAATGACAACTGTGCCGTCTTCGTATTGAGGTTCAATTGTCTGATGAGTTTCAAGGTTCAATTCAGTTTCAATCTTGAGTTATGATCCAGAGAAGAGTTGAGTGGAAGAAGAAGAAGGAGAAGAAAAAAAAACAAAAAAAAAAAGAAAAACAAAAAACGGAACAATAACAAATAGGTGTTCGTGCACATTTTGCACGAACACCTAAAAAGAAAAAAAACGGAACAATAACAAAGAGGTGTTCGTGCTCATATTGCACGAACACCTAAAAACAAAAAAAACTAGGGATTCAGTTTTTGTCATGTGACAAAAACAAGGTGTTCGTGGAGAGTCATTAAATGAAAGGTAACGACATTATACCTTATCAATTCAATGCCTGGTTCAGGAGTTAAGAATTTTTCCAAAAATAAACATCAATTTCCGGTTTTGACCGGAAGTCAAGGTCAAATAGGGTCGCATATTGTGTAGCACGTGATAAGTCTATTAAGACCTTTCAGATGATGCATAAATGGAAAAAATCAAATGTATAGTTCAGATGTTATGATTTTTTTTTTTTTTTTTTAAATTTAAACTTCCGGTTTGAACCGGAAGACAATGTCATCAGGTCACAAATTATAGCGTTAGTAATGTTTTTCAAAGCCTTATCTGACGACGTTCAGATAATAAACAACTAATTCCTGGTTTTGGAGTAATGTTTTTTTAATAATTAATTGTATCTTCCTATTTGACCGGAAGTCAAGGTTAAATAGTAAATGTTGTGTGTCGTTTCTTAAGTTGTTACATACCTACCCAATGACGTATAAATAAATTTAAAAAAAAACAGATGTGTGGTTGTGAAACTATTTTTCTTTGAAAAATTTAATTTCAACCTCCGATTTGAACAAGAAGCCAAGTTTAAACTGGTTTCATTTGTGTAGATCCTAATCAGTACATTAAAACCTTTCAGCTAATGTGTGACTTGTAAAAAACCTATAATTATGTGAACCGGAGTAACGTGTTTTTCAAATATTAGATTAATTATCTGAGGGTGTGCATTGTTTCTTGTACTATCAATGCCAATGTATTCCTTATACTTGTAGTTTTGGTGCGAGACGTTGTTTATTATCACTGAACTATTGCGATTCTCCGCTATGCACTCTCAGCGCTCGATGTTACTGAAAACTTTATTCACAACAGCGCCCTCTTTCGTTGGACCAAAAAGAGCGCTGTTGGGGATTCCCCCAAAAATAATTCGCGCCACATCACACACGTACACTCAGCTCTTGCATTGCATGTAACGTATATAGCGTGTTGTCGATCAAAATGGGGAAAAACGTAAGGGTCAACAGGTGTGCTTTTACGTCCTTTATCGACCAGATAGTAAGAGTGTAATGTTGTTATCTCAGTGCATAAGTTTAAGAGGGATTGCCGTTTTATAATCTGATACAAAAATTATGCTGAAGTGATCAAGAGTTTTAAAGATGTGAATAAGATAAGATATTATGAAATTTTTAACTTCCGTTATGAACCGAAACTTTCGAAAGTAAGTTAAAATATTGTACGTGTTCTGTGAAGCGTTTGTCAAATTTTTAACGATCTATCCGATGATGTGTAGATTGTCAAAATCCGAATTATGCTAGTACGAAAGATAAAAGACAAAATTTCTAAAAATTGAGTACAGCGCCCCAGTTACTGGGTCTACTGCTGCACATGACATGGTTATTTTACAAAATAAACTTGAATAATAATGACAAATCTGCTTACCTGAAAGCTGACAGTCATGCTGTACTTTAACTCAACAAGTAATTATTGTTTCTGGAACATACGATGCTAATTAGAATATATGTTTAGAAGATTAATATAGACAATTCGTAAAACTTCTTTTACGATTATGGACAAACAATGGCAGTTTTCTGCTTCTCTCCTCTTCATGACAAGAGGGCGCTATCACGCTGGAGCAGTGGGCTCTAGAAGGAGTTATGATTTGTTTCAATAGACGGATTATCCTGTGAGGTGTGCAATATAATCAACACGACGACAGTGCGTGAACTGGCTTGCATCAGTTTCAATGTTATGTGTACATAATGCGTTGTCAATGAAAGTGGGGGGGGGGGGGTTACGAGTGGGTAGGTGCGCTTCATATTCCGGTTTTAACAAGATGTAAAAGCTTAAACTGTTGTTATCTCAGTGCAAAAGTTTAAGACGGATTGCTGTTCTACAATCTGATACAAAAATTATGCTGAAGTGATCAGTAGTTTGAAAGATATGAATAAGATAAGATTTTATGAAATTTTCAACTTCCGTTAACTACCAAAAGTAAGTAAAAATATTGTGAGGGTTCTGTGAAGAATTTGTCAAACCTTTAACGATCTTTCCGATGATGTGTAGATTGTCAAAATCCGAATTATGGTTTTTGAGTTATGATTTTTACAAATATTAAACTTTGATTTAATGTAATTCAGTACCCGATGACGTCATCATGACGTAATTACGTATGTGTTGTCTTGATACTAAGGTTCAACTATCTGGTGAGTTTCAGCATTCAATTCAATCTCAATCTCGAGTTATTCCGTAGATAAGCTCGAAAGTTGTTTTTTGAAGGAAAAAACCGAAGGTGAACTTTGACCTCGGTAACGACCCGGAAGTTAAGGTCGTACAATTTTGGCGTTAACTTTTCAAATGTTGCCCCAGTCTTGGTCTATCAGATGCCAAACTTTGAACATCATAGCTTTCATATTCGTTGAGATACAACAAAAAGCAAATGGTCATTTTTTCACCTTAAAAACCTTGTAATTCGACACCTGATGACGTCATCATGACGTACTGACAACTGTGCCGTCTTCATATTGAGGTTCAATTATCTGATGAGTTTCAAGGTTCAATTCAGTTTCAATCTTGAGTTGTGCTGTAGAGAAGAGTTCTAGGGAAGAAGAAGATGGAGAAGAAAAAAAGAAAAAAACTAGAAATCTAGAGTTTGTGGACAAACTCAGGGTGTTCGGGTCGAACGAAATAAAGTGACTGCGTAAATAAAAATAGGGAAATTATTGTGTGAAGGTTTTTTTTTGTAATTGTGCTGTGCTGACAGGCAAAATATTTATTTGTACTTCTTGTTGATCTCTGTGCAAAATCATAGCATAAAGGTTGTCATATGAAACTTCAACTTCCGGTTTTGACAGGGAAAGGTCAAATGGGGTCACACTTTGTACAAAGTATCTAGAATTGCCCAAGAGCTTTAAATTGTGTGTTTTGAACTGTTTTCAGCCTGCCGCTAGAGGGCGCTTTTGAATTATGTGACGTAAACCAGACACTTGCCAGATCACAACATAGTTAAAAACAACTCAAAAAAAAATCCCACTTTCAAGTTACTGGGCATTTCCGGTTTCGACCGGAAGTAGAGGTCATGTGAGGTCACGCGCATGACAAAAAATTAAGACCTATTTGACCTTAGTATGATCCCGCATAAAGCACCCGCCGGTCTCTTAAGTGTTATTTGTTACAGACTTTCAAACATAAACAAATAAATAAGAGAATACGCTTGAGAAACATAATTTAAAGTTTGAGTGGCCAGGGCAAGGCTGCTTGCACATTAATATACTATCGTGCGTCATTTGTTGTCCTTTTTGGACCAGATGTAAATGTCAAAATGTTGTCATGTCTGTCCAAAAGTTTGAGCAAGGTTAATTCTACAACCTGATATAAAAATTATCCTGAAATAGTAGTTTTAAAGAAATAAATAAGATAAGATATTAAGAAAATTTCAACTCAATACGTGAATCACACATTAAAAGCAGATCCGAGTTTGCCTACATGTATGACAAACTCGGGTTCATACCAACTGGTTTGGGAATGAGCAGTTTTCAACAAGATCTTTCTTATCTGATCAAAAGTTCATAAGTGCAAACATGTGGTTTAGGGTTTCATTGCCTGTGAGTTTACAGACAGAACCATCGACGAAATTTCACAGTTTCTTGTTTAAAATGTAAAGTATTGGGAAAGTGAGTTAAATGTTATCATTAAAGCAACTTTGAATCATAAAAATCGACCAAATATATCTCGAGAAATTGAATAAGAAACAATAGGACTTTCTCTCTGCTCTTCAGCATTTCGGTGATTTGACACCAGCAAGTAGGCTTGTGGGTTATGGATCACTGGCCTTGGGGAATTGGTTCCAGGGTGAATGTTTATAAAACAATTACTTAACTGATAACAGCTGATAAGATTCACAGTGAAACTGGTGAATAGAATTCTGAGATTTTGGTAAATTGTGGGAAAATCACTTAATGTTCCGATTAGAACTGGAAGTCAATCTCAAAATGATCTGTTCTTTGAAGCATTTGTAGAACATTTAACAACCTATCCGATGATGTGTAGATTGTCAAAACCCGAATTATGGTTTTTGAGTTATGATTTTTACAAATATTAAATTTTGATTAAATGTAATTCAGTGCCCGATGACGTCATCATGACGTAATTAAGTATGTGTTGTCTTGATACTAAGGTTCAACTATCTGGTGAGTTTCAACATTCAATTCAATCTCAATCTTGAGTTATTCCATAGATAAACTCGAAAGTTGTTTTTTGAAGGAAAAAAAACGAAGGTGAACTTCGACCTAGGGTAACGACCTGGAAGATAAGGTCGTACGATTTTGGCGTTAACTTTTCAAATGTTGCCCCAGTCTTGATCTATGCGATGCCCAAGTATGAACATCATAGCTTTCATATTCGTTGAGATACAGCAAAAAGCAAATGGTCACTTTTCAACTTTAAAAACCTTGTAATTCGATACCTGATGACGTCATCATGACGCAATTCTTCGCGTGCCGTCCTCATATTAAGGTTCAAGTGTATGCTAAGTTTCAAGTTTGTACACCTTTTACTTTTTGAGAAATCTGCAAGAGAAAGTTCAGGGAAAAGAAGAACAGGAAGAAACTAGAAATCTAGAGTTTGTGGACAAACTCAGGGTGTTCGGGTCGAACGAAATAAAGTGACTGCGTAAATAAAATTAGGGAAATTATTGTGTGAAGGTTTTCTTTTGTAATTGTGCTGTGCTGACAGGCAAATTATTTATTTGTACTTCTTGTTGATCTCTGTGCAAAATCATAGCATAAAGGTTGTCATATGAAACTTCAACTTCCGGTTTTGACAGGGAAAGGTCAAATGGGGTCACACTTTGTACAAAGTATCTAGAATTGCCCAAGAGCTTTAAATTGTGTGTTTTGTTATTTTCAGTGAGATACAGCAACAAGCAAATGGTAATTTTTCACCTTTAAAAACCTTGTAATTCGATACCTGATGACGTCATCATGACGCAATTCTTCGCGTGCCGTTCTCATATTAAGGTTCAAGTGTCTGCTAAGTTTCAAGTTTGTACAACTTTTACTTTTTGAGAAATCTGCAAAAAACTAGAATTGCCCAAGAGCTTTAAATTATGTGTTTTGAACTGTTTTCAGCCTGCCGCTAGAGGGCGCTTTTGAAATATGTGACGTAAACCAAACACTTGCCAGATCACAACATAGTTAAAAACAACTCAAAAAAAATTCCCACTTTCAAGTTACGGGGCATTTCCGGTTTCGACCGGAGGTAGAGGTCATGTGAGGTCGCGCGCATGACAAAAAATTAAGACCTATTTGACCTTAGTATGATCCCGCATAAAGCAACCGCCGGTCTCGTGTTATTTGTTACAGACTTTCAAACATAAACAAATAAATAAGAGAATACGCTTGAGAAACATAATTTATTATACTATCGTGCGTCATTTGTTGTCCTTTTTGGACCAGATGTAAATGTCAAAATGTTGTCATGTCTGTCCAAAAGTTTGAGCAAGGTTAATTCTACAACCTGATATAAAAATTATCCTGAAATAGTAGTTTTAAAGAAATGAATAAGATAAGATATTAAGAAAATTTCAACTCAATACGTGAATCACACATTAAAAGCAGATCTGAGTTTGCCTACATGTATGACAAACTCGGGTTCATACCAACTGGTTTGGGAATGAGCAGTTTTCAACAAGATCTTTCTTATCTGATCAAAAGTGCAAACATGTGGTTTAGGGTGTCATTGCCTGTGAGTTTACAGACAGAACCATCGACGAAATTTCACAGTTTCTTGTTTAAAATGTGAAGTATTGGGAAAGTGAGTTAAATGTTATCATTAAAGCAACTTTGAATCATAAAAATCGACCAAATATATCTCGAGAGATTGAATAAGAAACAATAGGACTTTCTCTCTGCTCTTCAGCATTTCGGTGATTTGACACCAGCAAGTAGGCTTGTGGGTTATGGATCACTGGCCTTGGGGAATTGGTTCCAGGGTGAATGTTTATAAAACAATTACTTAACTGATAACAGCTGATAAGATTCACAGTGAAACTGGTGAATAGAATTCTGAGATTTTGGTAAATTGTGGGGAAATCACTTAATGTTCCGATTAGAACTGGAAGTCAATCTCAAAATGATCTGTTCTTTGAAGCATTTGTAGAACATTTAACAACCTATCCGATGATGTGTAGATTGTCAAAATCCGAATTATGGTTTTTGAGTTATGATTTTTACAAATATTAAACTTTGATTAAATGTAATTCAGTGCCCGATGACGTCATCATGACGTAATTAAGTATGTGTTGTCTTGATACTAAGGTTCAACTATCTGGTGAGTTTCAACATTCAATTCAATCTCAATCTTGAGTTATTCCATAGATAAACTCGAAAGTTGTTTTTTGAAGGAAAAAAAACGAAGGTGAACTTCGACCTAGGGTAACGACCTGGAAGATAAGGTCGTACGATTTTGGCGTTAACTTTTCAAATGTTGCCCCAGTCTTGATCTATGCGATGCCCAAGTATGAACATCATAGCTTTCATATTCGTTGAGATACAGCAAAAAGCAAATGGTCACTTTTCAACTTTAAAAACCTTGTAATTCGATACCTGATGACGTCATCATGACGCAATTCTTCGCGTGCCGTCCTCATATTAAGGTTCAAGTGTATGCTAAGTTTCAAGTTTGTACACCTTTTACTTTTTGAGAAATCTGCAAAAAACTAGTATTGCCCAAGAGCTTTAAATTATGTGTTTTGAACTGTTTTCAGCCTGCCGCTAGAGGGCGCTTTTGAAATACGTGACGTAAACCAGACACTTGCCAGATCACAACATAGTTAAAAACAACTAAAAAAAAATTCCCACTTTCAAGTTACTGGGCATTTCCGGTTTCGACCGGAAGTAGAGGTCATGTGAGGTCACGCGCATGACAAAAAATTAAGACCTATTTGACCTTAGTATGATCCCGCATAAAGCAACCGCCGGTCTCTTAAGTGTTATTTGTTACAGACTTTCAAACATAAACAAATAAATAAGAGAATACGCTTGAGAAACATAATTTAAAGTTTGAGTGGCCAGGGCAAGGCTGCTTGCACATTAATATACTATCGTGCGTCATTTGTTGTCCTTTTTGGACCAGATGTAAATGTTAAAATGTTGTCATGTCTGTCCAAAAGTTTGAGCAAGGTTAATTCTACAACCTGATATAAAAATTATCCTGAAATAGTAGTTTTACAGGAATTAATAAGATAAGATATTAAGAAAATTTCAACTCAATACGTGAATCACACATTAAAAGCAGATCTGAGTTTGCCTACATGTATGACAAACTCGGGTTCATACCAACTGGTTTGAGAAAGAGCAGTTTTCAACAAGAATTTTCTTATCTGATCAAAAGTGCAAACATGTGGTTTAGGGTGTCATTGCCTGTGAGTTTACAGACAGAACCATCGACGAAATTTCACAGTTTCTTGTTTAAAATGTAAAGTATTGGGAAAGTGAGTTAAATGTTATCATTAAAGCAACTTTGAATCATAAAAATCGACCAAATATATCTCGAGAAATTGAATAAGAAACAATAGGACTTTCTCTCTGCTCTTCAGCATTTCGGTGATTTGACACCAGCAAGTAGGCTTGTGGGTTATGGATCACTGGCCTTGGGGAATTGGTTCCAGGGAGAATGTTTATAAAACAATTACTTAACTGATAACAGCTGATAAGATTCACAGGGAAACTGGTGAATAGATTTCTGAGATTTTGGTAAATTGTGGGAAAATCACTTAATGTTCCGATTGGAACTGGAAGTCAATCTAAAAATGATCTGTTCTTTGAAGCATTTGTAGAACATTCTTAACAACCTATCCGATGATGTGTAGATTGTCAAAATCCGAATTATGGTTTTTGAGTTATGATTTTTACAAATATTAAACTTTGATTAAATGTAATTCAGTGCCCGATGACGTCATCATGACGTAATTAAGTATGTGTTGTCTTGATACTAAGGTTCAACTATCTGGTGAGTTTCAACATTCAATTCAATCTCAATCTTGAGTTATTCCATAGATAAGCTCGAAAGTTGTTTTTTGAAGGAAAAAAAACGAAGGTGAACTTCGACCTAGGGTAACGACCTGGAAGATAAGGTCGTACGAGTTTGGCGTTAACGTTTCAAATGTTGCCCCAGTCTTGATCTATGCGATGCCCAAGTATGAACATCATAGCTTTCATATTCGTTGAGATACAGCAAAAAGCAAATGGTCACTTTTCAACTTTAAAAACCTTGTAATTCGATACCTGATGACGTCATCATGACGCAATTCTTCGCGTGCCGTCCTCATATTAAGGTTCAAGTGTATGCTAAGTTTCAAGTTTGTACACCTTTTACTTTTTGAGAAATCTTGTAGAGAAAGTTCAAAGACAAGAAGAAGAGGAAGAAAAACTAGAAATCTAGAGTTTGTGGACAAACTCAGGGTGTTCGGGTCGAACGAAATGAAGTGACTGCGTAAATAAAAATAGGGAAATTATTGTGTGAAGGTTTTTTTTTGTAATTGTGCTGTGCTGACAGGTAAAATATTTATTTGTACTTCTTGTTGATCTCTGTGCAAAATCATAGCATAAAGGTTGTCATATGAAACTTCAACTTCCGGTTTTGACAGGGAAAGGTCAAATGGGGTCACACTTTGTACAAAGTATCCAGAATTGCCCAAGAGCTTTAAATTGTGTGTTTTGTTATTTTCAGTGAGATACAGCAACAAGCAAATGGTAATTTTTCACCTTTAAAAACCTTGTAATTCGATACCTGATGACGTCATCATGACGCAATTATTCGCGTGCCGTCCTCATATTAAGGTTCAAGTGTATGCTAAGTTTCAAGTTTGTACAACTTTTACTTTTTGAGAAATCTGCAAAAAACTAGAATTGCCCAAGAGCTTTAAATTATGTGTTTTGAACTGTTTTCAGCCTGCCGCTAGAGGGCGCTTTTGAATTATGTGACGTTAACCGGACACTTGCCAGATCACAACATAGTTACAAACAACTCAAAAAAAATTCCCACTTTCAAGTTACTGGGCATTTCCGGTTTCGACCGGAAGTAGAGGTCATGTGAGGTCACGCGCATGACAAAAAATTAAGACCTATTTGACCTTAGTATGATCCCGCATAAAGCAACCGCCGGTCTCTTAAGTGTTATTTGTTACAGACTTTCAAACATAAACAAATAAATAAGAGAATACGCTTGAGAAACATAATTTATTATACTATCGTGCGTCATTTGTTGTCCTTTTTGGACCAGATGTAAATGTCAAAATGTTGTCATGTCTGTCCAAAAGTTTGAGCAAGGTTAATTCTACAACCTGATATAAAAATTATCCTGAAATAGTAGTTTTAAAGAAATGAATAAGATAAGATATTAAGAAAATTTCAACTCAATACGTGAATCACACATTAAAAGCAGATCTGAGTTTGCCTACATGTATGACAAACTCGGGTTCATACCAACTGGTTTGGGAATGAGCAGTTTTCAACAAGATCTTTCTTATCTGATCAAAAGTGCAAACATGTGGTTTAGGGTGTCATTGCCTGTGAGTTTACAGACAGAACCATCGACGAAATTTCACAGTTTCTTGTTTAAAATGTGAAGTATTGGGAAAGTGAGTTAAATGTTATCATTAAAGCAACTTTGAATCATAAAAATCGACCAAATATATCTCGAGAGATTGAATAAGAAACAATAGGACTTTCTCTCTGCTCTTCAGCATTTCGGTGATTTGACACCAGCAAGTAGGCTTGTGGGTTATGGATCACTGGCCTTGGGGAATTGGTTCCAGGGTGAATGTTTATAAAACAATTACTTAACTGATAACAGCTGATAAGATTCACAGTGAAACTGGTGAATAGAATTCTGAGATTTTGGTAAATTGTGGGGAAATCACTTAATGTTCCGATTAGAACTGGAAGTCAATCTCAAAATGATCTGTTCTTTGAAGCATTTGTAGAACATTTAACAACCTATCCGATGATGTGTAGATTGTCAAAATCCGAATTATGGTTTTTGAGTTATGATTTTTACAAATATTAAACTTTGATTAAATGTAATTCAGTGCCCGATGACGTCATCATGACGTAATTAAGTATGTGTTGTCTTGATACTAAGGTTCAACTATCTGGTGAGTTTCAACATTCAATTCAATCTCAATCTTGAGTTATTCCATAGATAAACTCGAAAGTTGTTTTTTGAAGGAAAAAAAACGAAGGTGAACTTCGACCTAGGGTAACGACCTGGAAGATAAGGTCGTACGATTTTGGCGTTAACTTTTCAAATGTTGCCCCAGTCTTGATCTATGCGATGCCCAAGTATGAACATCATAGCTTTCATATTCGTTGAGATACAGCAAAAAGCAAATGGTCACTTTTCAACTTTAAAAACCTTGTAATTCGATACCTGATGACGTCATCATGACGCAATTCTTCGCGTGCCGTCCTCATATTAAGGTTCAAGTGTATGCTAAGTTTCAAGTTTGTACACCTTTTACTTTTTGAGAAATCTGCAAAAAACTAGTATTGCCCAAGAGCTTTAAATTATGTGTTTTGAACTGTTTTCAGCCTGCCGCTAGAGGGCGCTTTTGAAATACGTGACGTAAACCAGACACTTGCCAGATCACAACATAGTTAAAAACAACTAAAAAAAAATTCCCACTTTCAAGTTACTGGGCATTTCCGGTTTCGACCGGAAGTAGAGGTCATGTGAGGTCACGCGCATGACAAAAAATTAAGACCTATTTGACCTTAGTATGATCCCGCATAAAGCAACCGCCGGTCTCTTAAGTGTTATTTGTTACAGACTTTCAAACATAAACAAATAAATAAGAGAATACGCTTGAGAAACATAATTTAAAGTTTGAGTGGCCAGGGCAAGGCTGCTTGCACATTAATATACTATCGTGCGTCATTTGTTGTCCTTTTTGGACCAGATGTAAATGTTAAAATGTTGTCATGTCTGTCCAAAAGTTTGAGCAAGGTTAATTCTACAACCTGATATAAAAATTATCCTGAAATAGTAGTTTTACAGGAATTAATAAGATAAGATATTAAGAAAATTTCAACTCAATACGTGAATCACACATTAAAAGCAGATCTGAGTTTGCCTACATGTATGACAAACTCGGGTTCATACCAACTGGTTTGAGAAAGAGCAGTTTTCAACAAGATCTTTCTTATCTGATCAAAAGTGCAAACATGTGGTTTAGGGTGTCATTGCCTGTGAGTTTACAGACAGAACCATCGACGAAATTTCACAGTTTCTTGTTTAAAATGTAAAGTATTGGGAAAGTGAGTTAAATGTTATCATTAAAGCAACTTTGAATCATAAAAATCGACCAAATATATCTCGAGAAATTGAATAAGAAACAATAGGACTTTCTCTCTGCTCTTCAGCATTTCGGTGATTTGACACCAGCAAGTAGGCTTGTGGGTTATGGATCACTGGCCTTGGGGAATTGGTTCCAGGGAGAATGTTTATAAAACAATTACTTAACTGATAACAGCTGATAAGATTCACAGGGAAACTGGTGAATAGATTTCTGAGATTTTGGTAAATTGTGGGAAAATCACTTAATGTTCCGATTGGAACTGGAAGTCAATCTAAAAATGATCTGTTCTTTGAAGCATTTGTAGAACATTCTTAACAACCTATCCGATGATGTGTAGATTGTCAAAATCCGAATTATGGTTTTTGAGTTATGATTTTTACAAATATTAAACTTTGATTAAATGTAATTCAGTGCCCGATGACGTCATCATGACGTAATTAAGTATGTGTTGTCTTGATACTAAGGTTCAACTATCTGGTGAGTTTCAACATTCAATTCAATCTCAATCTTGAGTTATTCCATAGATAAGCTCGAAAGTTGTTTTTTGAAGGAAAAAAAACGAAGGTGAACTTCGACCTAGGGTAACGACCTGGAAGATAAGGTCGTACGAGTTTGGCGTTAACGTTTCAAATGTTGCCCCAGTCTTGATCTATGCGATGCCCAAGTATGAACATCATAGCTTTCATATTCGTTGAGATACAGCAAAAAGCAAATGGTCACTTTTCAACTTTAAAAACCTTGTAATTCGATACCTGATGACGTCATCATGACGCAATTCTTCGCGTGCCGTCCTCATATTAAGGTTCAAGTGTATGCTAAGTTTCAAGTTTGTACACCTTTTACTTTTTGAGAAATCTTGTAGAGAAAGTTCAAAGACAAGAAGAAGAGGAAGAAAAACTAGAAATCTAGAGTTTGTGGACAAACTCAGGGTGTTCGGGTCGAACGAAATGAAGTGACTGCGTAAATAAAAATAGGGAAATTATTGTGTGAAGGTTTTTTTTTGTAATTGTGCTGTGCTGACAGGTAAAATATTTATTTGTACTTCTTGTTGATCTCTGTGCAAAATCATAGCATAAAGGTTGTCATATGAAACTTCAACTTCCGGTTTTGACAGGGAAAGGTCAAATGGGGTCACACTTTGTACAAAGTATCCAGAATTGCCCAAGAGCTTTAAATTGTGTGTTTTGTTATTTTCAGTGAGATACAGCAACAAGCAAATGGTAATTTTTCACCTTTAAAAACCTTGTAATTCGATACCTGATGACGTCATCATGACGCAATTATTCGCGTGCCGTCCTCATATTAAGGTTCAAGTGTATGCTAAGTTTCAAGTTTGTACAACTTTTACTTTTTGAGAAATCTGCAAAAAACTAGAATTGCCCAAGAGCTTTAAATTATGTGTTTTGAACTGTTTTCAGCCTGCCGCTAGAGGGCGCTTTTGAATTATGTGACGTTAACCGGACACTTGCCAGATCACAACATAGTTACAAACAACTCAAAAAAAATTCCCACTTTCAAGTTACTGGGCATTTCCGGTTTCGACCGGAAGTAGAGGTCATGTGAGGTCACGCGCATGACAAAAAATTAAGACCTATTTGACCTTAGTATGATCCCGCATAAAGCAACCGCCGGTCTCTTAAGTGTTATTTGTTACAGACTTTCAAACATAAACAAATAAATAAGAGAATACGCTTGAGAAACATAATTTAAAGTTTGAGTGGCCAGGGCAAGGCTGCTTGCACATTAATATCGTGCGTCATTTGTTGTCCTTTTTGGACCAGATGTCAATGTCAAAATGTTGTCATGTCTGTCCAAAAGTTTGAGCAAGGTTAATTCTACAACCTGATATAAAAAATAAAAATTATCCTGAAAGAGTAGTTTTAAAGAAATGAATAAGATAAGATATTAAGAAAATTTCAACTCAATACGTGAATCACACATTAAAAGCAGATCTGAGTTTGCCTACATGTATGACAAACTCGGGTTCATACCAACTGGTTTGAGAAAGAGCAGTTTTCAACAAGATCTTTCTTATCTGATCAAAAGTGCAAACATGTGGTTTAGGGTGTCATTGCCTGTGAGTTTACAGACAGAACCATCGACGAAATTTCACAGTTTCTTGTTTAAAATGTAAAGTATTGGGAAAGTGAGTTAAATGTTATCATTAAAGCAACTTTGAATCATAAAAATCGACCAAATATATCTCGAGAAATTGAATAAGAAACAATAGGACTTTCTCTCTGCTCTTCAGCATTTCGGTGATTTGACACCAGCAAGTAGGCTTGTGGGTTATGGATCACTGGCCTTGGGGAATTGGTTCCAGGGAGAATGTTTATAAAACAATTACTTAACTGATAACAGCTGATAAGATTCACAGGGAAACTGGTGAATAGAATTCTGAGATTTTGGTAAATTGTGGGAAAATCACTTAATGTTCCGATTGGAACTGGAAGTCAATCTAAAAATGATCTGTTCTTTGAAGCATTTGTAGAACATTTAACAACCTATCCGATGATGTGTAGATTGTCAAAATCCGAATTATGGTTTTTGAGTTATGATTTTTACAAATATTAAACTTTGATTAAATGTAATTCAGTGCCCGATGACGTCATGATGACGTAATTAAGTATGTGTTGTCTTGATACTAAGGTTCAACTATCTGGTGAGTTTCAACATTCAATTCAATCTCAATCTTGAGTTATTCCATAGATAAGCTCGAAAGTTGTTTTTTGAAGGAAAAAAAACGAAGGTGAACTTCGACCTAGGGTAACGATCTGGAAGATAAGGTCGTACGATTTTGGCGTTAACTTTTCAAATGTTGCCCCAGTCTTGATCTATGCGATGCCCAAGTATGAACATCATAGCTTTCATATTCGTTGAGATACAGCAAAAAGCAAATGGTCACTTTTCAACTTTAAAAACCTTGTAATTCGATACCTGATGACGTCATCATGACGCAATTCTTCGCGTGCCGTCCTCATATTAAGGTTCAAGTGTATGCTAAGTTTCAAGTTTGTACACCCTTTACTTTTTGAGAAATCTTGTAGAGAAAGTTCAAAGACAAGAAGAAGAGGAAGAAAAAAAAACTTAACAATAACAATAGGTTTTCGGCTGATGGCCGAACACCTAAAAAACTTAACAATAACAATAGGTTTTCGGCTGATGGCCGAACACCTAAAAAACTAGAAATCTAGAGTTTGTGGACAAACTCAGGGTGTTCGGGTCGAACGAAATAAAGTGACTGCGTAAATAAAAAATAGGGAAATTATTGTGTGAAGGTTTTTTTTTGTAATTTTGCTGTGCTGACAGGCAAAATATTTATTTGTACTTCTTGTTGATCTCTGTGCAAAATCATAGCATAAAGGTTGTCATATGAAACTTCAACTTCCGGTTTTGACAGGGAAAGGTCAAATGGGGTCACACTTTGTACAAAGTATCTAGAATTGCCCAAGAGCTTTAAATTGTGTGTTTTTAACTGTTTTCAGCCTGCTGCTAGAGGGCGCTTTTGAAATATGTGACGTAAACCAGACACTTGCCAGATCACAACATAGTTAAAAACAACTCAAAAAAAATTCCCACTTGGATTATCCTCTAGGGTGCACTATAAGTTGTAACACCGATTGATGCGAAATGTCTTCCTACATGTACCTATACAGTACAAGTACATACATGTGTAAATTGAAATACACTTGCAAGGCGACTTCTAAGAAAATATGCTTGAGTGGCCAGGGCAAGGCTGCTTGCACATTAATATACTATCGTGCGTCATTTGTTGTCCTTTTTGGACCAGATGTAAATGTCAAAATGTTGTCATGTCTGTCCAAAAGTTTGAGCAAGGTTAATTCTACAACCTGATATAAAAATTATCCTGAAATAGTAGTTTTAAAGAAATAAATAAGATAACATATTAAGAAAATTTCAACTCAATACGTGAATCACACATTAAAAGCAGATCCGAGTTTGCCTACATGTATGACAAACTCGGGTTCATACCAACTGGTTTGGGAATGAGCAGTTTTCAACAAGATCTTTCTTATCTGATCAAAAGTTCATAAGTGCAAACATGTGGTTTAGGGTTTCATTGCCTGTGAGTTTACAGACAGAACCATCGACGAAATTTCACAGTTTCTTGTTTAAAATGTAAAGTATTGGGAAAGTGAGTTAAATGTTATCATTAAAGCAACTTTGAATCATAAAAATCGACCAAATATATCTCGAGAAATTGAATAAGAAACAATAGGACTTTCTCTCTGCTCTTCAGCATTTCGGTGATTTGACACCAGCAAGTAGGCTTGTGGGTTATGGATCACTGGCCTTGGGGAATTGGTTCCAGGGTGAATGTTTATAAAACAATTACTTAACTGATAACAGCTGATAAGATTCACAGTGAAACTGGTGAGTAGAATTCTGAGATTTTGGTAAATTGTGGGAAAATCACTTAATGTTCCGATTTGAACTGGAAGTCAATCTCAAAATGATCTGTAGTTTGAGGCATTTGTAGAACATTTAACAACCTATCCGATGATGTGTAGATTGTCAAAATCCGAATTATGGTTTTTGAGTTATGATTTTTACAAATATTAAACTTTGATTAAATGTAATTCAGTGCCCGATGACGTCATGATGACGTAATTAAGTATGTGTTGTCTTGATACTAAGGTTCAACTATCTGGTGAGTTTCAACATTCAATTCAATCTCAATCTTGAGTTATTCCATAGATAAGCTCGAAAGTTGTTTTTTGAAGGAAAAAAACGAAGGTCAACTTCGACCTAGGGTAACGACCTGGAAGATAAGGTCGTACGATTTTGGCGTTAACTTTTCAAATGTTGCCCCAGTCTTGATCTATGCGATGCCCAAGTATGAACATCATAGCTTTCATATTCGTTGAGATACAGCAAAAAGCAAATGGTCACTTTTCAACTTTAAAAACCTTGCAATTCGATACCTGATGACGTCATCATGACGCAATTCTTCGCGTGCCGTCCTCCTATTAAGGTTCAAGTGTATGCTAAGTTTCAAGTTTGTACAACTTTTACTTTTTGAGAAATCTGCAAGAGAAAGTTCAGGGAAAAGAAGAAGAGGAAGAAAAAACAAAAAACAAAAAAAACTTAACAATAACAATAGGTTTTCGGCTGATGGCCGAACACCTAAAAAACTTAACAATAACAATAGGTTTTCGGCTGATGGCCGAACACCTAAAAACTAGAAATCTAGAGTTTGTAGACAAACTCAGGGTGTTCGGCTCGAACGAAATAAAGTGACTGCGTAAAAAAAATAGGTAAATTATTGTGTGAAGGTTTTTTGTCTAATTGTGCTGTGCTGACGGGCAAAATATTTATTTGTACCTCTTGTTGATCTCTGTGCAAAATCATAGCCTAAAGGTTGTCATATGAAACTTCAACTTCCGGTTTTTACAGGGAAAGGTCAAATGGGGTAACACTTTGTACAAAGTATCTAGAATTGCCCAAGAGCTTTAAATTGTCTGTTTTGAACTGTTTTCAGCCTGCCGCTAGAGGGCGCTTTTGAATTATGTGACGTAAACCAGACACTTGCCAGATCACAACATAGTTAAAAACAACTCAACAAAAATTCCCACTTTCAAGTTACTGGGCATTTCCGGTTTCGACCGGAAGTAGAGGTCATGTGAGGTCACGCGCATGACAAAAAATTAAGACCTATTTGACCTTAGTATGATCCCGCATAAAGCAACCGCCGGTCTCTTAAGTGTGATTTGTTACAGACTTTCAAACATAAAAAAAATAAATAAGAGAATACGCTTGAGAAACATAATTTAAAGTTTGAGTGGCCAGGGCAAGGCTGCTTGCACATTAATATACTATCGTGCGTCATTTGTTGTCTTTTTTGGACGAGATGTAAATGTCAAAATGTTGTCATGTCTGTCCAAAAGTTTGAGCAAGGTTAATTCTACAACCTGATATAAAAATTATCCTGAAATAGTAGTTTTAAAGAAATGAATCAGATAAGATATTAAGAAAATTTCAACTCAATACGTGAATCACACATTAAAAGCAGATCTGAGTTTGCCTACATGTATGACAAACTCGGGTTCATACCAACTGGTTTGGGAATGAGCAGTTTTCAACAAGATCTTTCTTATCTGATCAAAAGTGCAAACATGTGGTTTAGGGTGTCATTGCCTGTGAGTTCACAGACAGAACCATCGACGAAATTTCACAGTTTCTTGTTTAAAATGTGAAGTATTGGGAAAGTGAGTTAAATGTTATCATTAAAGCAACTTTGAATCATAAAAATCGACCAAATATATCTCGAGAAATTGAATAAGAAACAATAGGACTTTCTCTCTGCTCTTCAGCATTTCGGTGATTTGACACCAGCAAGTAGGCTTGTGGGTTATGGATCACTGGCCTTGGGGAATTGGTTCCAGGGTGAATGTTTATAAAACAATTACTTAACTGATAACAGCTGATAAGATTCACAGTGAAACTGGTGAGTACAATTCTGAGATTTTGGTAAATTGTGGGAAAATCACTTAATGTTCCGATTTGAACTGGAAGTCAATCTCAAAATGATCTGTTCTTTGAAGCATTTGTAGAACATTTAACAACCTATCCGATGATGTGTAGATTGTCAAAATCCGAATTATGGTTTTTGAGTTATGATTTTTACAAATATTAAACTTTGATTAAATGTAATTCAGTGCCCGATGACTTCATCATGACGTACTTAAGTATGTGTTGTCTTGATACTAAGGTTCAACTATCTGGTGAGTTTCAACATTCAATTCAATCTCAATCTGGAGTTATTCCATAGATAAACACGAAAGTTGTTTTTTGAAGGAAAAAAAACGAAGGTGAACTTCGACCTAGGGTAACGACCTGGAAGATAAGATCGTACGATTTTGGCGTTAACTTTTCAAATGTTGCCCCAGTCTTGATCTATGCGATGCCCAAGAATGAACATCATAGCTCTCATATTCGTTGAGATACAGCAAAAAGCAAATGGTCACTTTTCAACTTTAAAAACCTTGTAATTCGATACCTGATGACGTCATCATGACGCAATTCTTCGCGTGCCGTCCTCATATTAAGGTTCAAGTGTATGCTAAGTTTCAAGTTAGTACAACTTTTACTTTTTGAGAAATCTGCAAGAGAAAGTTCAGGGAAAAGAAGAAGAGGAAGAAAAAAGAAAAAAACTAGAGTTTGTGGACAAACTCAGGGTGTTCGGGTCGAACGAAATAAAGTGACTGCGTAAATAAAAATAAGGAAATTATTGTGTGAAGGTTTTTTTTTTTTATTGTGCTGTGCTGACAGGCAAAATATTTATTTGTACTTCTTGTTGATCTCTGTGCAAAATCATAGCATAAAGGTTGTCATATGAAACTTCAACTTCCGGTTTTGACAGGGAAAGGTGAAATGGGGTCACACTTTGTACAAAGTATCTAGAATTGCCCAAGAGCTTTAAATTGTGTGTTTTGTTATTTTCAGTGAGATACAGCAACAAGCAAATGGTCATTTTTCACCTTTAACAACTTTGTAATTCAATACCTGATGACGTCATCATGACGCAATTCTTCGCGTGCCGTCCTCATATTAAGGTTCAAGTGTATGCTAAGTTTCAAGTTTGTACAACTTTTACTTTTTGAGAAATCTGCAAAAAACTAGAATTGCCCAAGAGCTTTAAATTATGTGTTTTGAACTGTTTTCAGCCTGCCGCTAGAGGGCGCTTTTGAATTATGTGACGTAAACCAGACACTTGCCAGATCACAACATAGTTAAAAACAACTCAAAAAAAATTCCCACTTTCAAGTTACTGGGCAATTCCGGTTTCGACCGGAAGTAGAGGTCATGTGAGGTCACGCGCATGACAAAAAATTAAGACCTATTTGACCTTAGTATGATCCCGCATAAAGCAACCGCCGGTCTCTTAAGTGTTATTTGTTACAGACTTTCAAACATAAACAAATAAATAAGAGAATACGCTTGAGAAACATAATTTAAAGTTTGAGTGGCCAGGGCAAGGCTGCTTGCACATTAATATACTATCGTGCGTCATTTGTTGTCCTTTTTGGACCAGATGTAAATGTTAAAATGTTGTCATGTCTGTCCAAAAGTTTGAGCAAGGTTAATTCTACAACCTGATATAAAAATTATCCTGAAATAGTAGTTTTACAGGAATTAATAAGATAAGATATTAAGAAAATTTCAACTCAATACGTGAATCACACATTAAAAGCAGATCTGAGTTTGCCTACATGTATGACAAACTCGGGTTCATACCAACTGGTTTGAGAAAGAGCAGTTTTCAACAAGATCTTTCTTATCTGATCAAAAGTGCAAACATGTGGTTTAGGGTGTCATTGCCTGTGAGTTTACAGACAGAACCATCGACGAAATTTCACAGTTTCTTGTTTAAAATGTAAAGTATTGGGAAAGTGAGTTAAATGTTATCATTAAAGCAACTTTGAATCATAAAAATCGACCAAATATATCTCGAGAAATTGAATAAGAAACAATAGGACTTTCTCTCTGCTCTTCAGCATTTCGGTGATTTGACACCAGCAAGTAGGCTTGTGGGTTATGGATCACTGGCCTTGGGGAATTGGTTCCAGGGAGAATGTTTATAAAACAATTACTTAACTGATAACAGCTGATAAGATTCACAGGGAAACTGGTGAATAGAATTCTGAGATTTTGGTAAATTGTGGGAAAATCACTTAATGTTCCGATTGGAACTGGAAGTCAATCTAAAAATGATCTGTTCTTTGAAGCATTTGTAGAACATTTAACAACCTATCCGATGATGTGTAGATTGTCAAAATCCGAATTATGGTTTTTGAGTTATGATTTTTACAAATATTAAACTTTGATTAAATGTAATTCAGTGCCCGATGACGTCATCATGACGTAATTAAGTATGTGTTGTCTTGATACTAAGGTTCAACTATCTGGTGAGTTTCAACATTCAATTCAATCTCAATCTTGAGTTATTCCATAGATAAACTCGAAAGTTGTTTTTTGAAGGAAAAAAAACGAAGGTGAACTTCGACCTAGGGTAACGACCTGGAAGATAAGGTCGTACGATTTTGGCGTTAACTTTTCAAATGTTGCCCCAGTCCTGATCTATGCGATGTCCAAGTATAAACATCATAGCTTTCATATTCGTTGAGATACAGCAAAAAGCAAATGGTCACTTTTCAACTTTAAAAACCTTGTAATTCGATACCTGATGACGTCATCATGACGCAATTCTTCGCGTGCCGTCCTCATATTAAGGTTCAAGTGTATGCTAAGTTTCAAGTTTGTACAACTTTTACTTTTTGAGAAATCTGCAAGAGAAAGTTCAAAGAAAAGAAGAACAGGAAGAAAAAAAAACTTAACAATAACAATAGGTTTTCGGCTGATGGCCGAACACCTAAAAAAAATATTAAAAAAATTTAACAATAACAATAGGTTTTCGGCTGACGGCCGAACACCTAAAAAAAAAAAAACTTAACAATAACAATAGGTTTTCGGCTGATGGCCGAACACCTAACTAGAAATCTAGAGTTTGTGGACAAACTCAGGGTGTTCGGGTCGAACGAAATAAAGTGACTGCGTAAATAAAAATAGGGAAATTATTGTGTGAAGGTTTTTTTTTGTAATTGTGCTGTGCTGACAGGCAAAATATTTATTTGTACTTCTTGTTGATCTCTGTGCAAAATCATAGCATAAAGGTTGTCATATGAAACTTCAACTTCCGGTTTTGACAGGGAAAGGTCAAATGGGGTCACACTTTGTACAAAGTATCTAGAATTGCCCAAGAGCTTTAAATTGTGTGTTTTGTTATTTTCAGTGAGATACAGCAACAAGCAAATGGTCATTTTTCACCTTTAAAAACCTTGTAATTCGATACCTGATGACGTCATCATGACGCAATTCTTCGCGTGCCGTCCTCATATTAAGGTTCAAGTGTATGCTAAGTTTCAAGTTTGTACAACTTTTACTTTTTGAGAAATCTGCAAAAAACTAGAATTGCCCAAGAGCTTTAAATTATGTGTTTTGAACTGTTTTCAGCCTGCCGCTAGAGGGCGCTTTTGAATTATGTGACGTAAACCAGACACTTGCCAGATCACAACATAGTTAAAAACAACTCAAAAAAAATTCCCACTTTCAAGTTACTGGGCATTTCCGGTTTCGACCGGAAGTAGAGGTCATGTGAGGTCACGCGCATGACAAAAAATTAAGACCTATTTGACCTTAGTATGATCCCGCATAAAACAACCGCCGGTCTCTTAAGTGTTATTTGTTACAGACTTTCAAACATAAACAAATAAATAAGAGAATACGCTTGAGAAACATAATTTAAAGTTTGAGTGGCCAGGGCAAGGCTGCTTGCACATTAATGTACTATCGTGCGTCATTTGTTGTCCTTTTTGGACCAGATGTAAATGTTAAAATGTTGTCATGTCTGTCCAAAAGTTGGAGCAAGGTTAATTCTACAACCTGATATAAAAATTATCCTGAAATAGTAGTTTTAAAAGAAATGAATAAGATAAGATATTAAGAAAATTTCAACTCAATACGTGAATCACACATTAAAAGCAGATCTGAGTTTGCCTACATGTATGACAAACTCGGGTTCATACCAACTGGTTTATGAATGAGCAGTTTTCAACAAGATCTTTCTTATCTGATCAAAAGTGCAAACATGTGGTTTAGGGTGTCATTGCCTGTGAGTTTACAGACAGAACCATCGACGAAATTTCACAGTTTCTTGTTTAAAATGTAAAGTATTGGGAAAGTGAGTTAAATGTTATCATTAAAGCAACTTTGAATCATAAAAATCGACCAAATATATCTCGAGAAATTGAATAAGAAACAATAGGACTTTCTCTCTGCTCTTCAGCATTTCGGTGATTTGACACCAGCAAGTAGCCTTGTGGGTTATGGATCACTGGCCTTGGGGAATTGGTTCCAGGGAGAATGTTTATAAAACAATTACTTAACTGATAACAGCTGATAAGATTCACAGTGAAACTGGTGAATAGAATTCTGAGATTTTGGTAAATTGTGGGAAAATCACTTAATGTTCCGATTGGAACTGGAAGTCAATCTCAAAATGATCTGTTCTTTGAAGCATTTGTAGAACATTTAACAACCTATCCGATGATGTGTAGATTGTCAAAATCCGAATTATGGTTTTTGAGTTATGATTTTTACAAATATTAAACTTTGATTAAATGTAATTCAGTGCCCGATGACGTCATCATGACGTAATTAAGTATGTGTCGTCTTGATACTAAGGTTCAACTATCTGGTGAGTTTCAACATTCAATTCAATCTCAATCTTGAGTTATTCCATAGATAAGCTCGAAAGTTGTTTTTTGAAGGAAAAAAAACGAAGGTGAACTTCGACCTAGGGTAACGACCTGGAAGATAAGGTCGTACGATTTTGGCGTTAACTTTTCAAATGTTGCCCCAGTCTTGATCTATGCGATGTCCAAGTATAAACATCATAGCTTTCATATTCGTTGAGATACAGCAAAAAGCAAATGGTCACTTTTCAACTTTAAAAACCTTGTAATTCGATACCTGATGACGTCATCATGACGCAATTCTTCGCGTGCCGTCCTCATATTAAGGTTCAAGTGTATGCTAAGTTTCAAGTTTGTACAACTTTTACTTTTTGAGAAATCTGCAAGAGAAAGTTCAAAGAAAAGAAGAACAGGAAGAAAAAAAAACTTAACAATAACAATAGGTTTTCGGCTGATGGCCGAACACCTAAAAAAAATATATAAAAAATTTAACAATAACAATAGGTTTTCGGCTGACGGCCGAACACCTAAAAAAAAAAAAACTTAACAATAACAATAGGTTTTCGGCTGATGGCCGAACACCTAACTAGAAATCTAGAGTTTGTGGACAAACTCAGGGTGTTCGGGTCGAACGAAATAAAGTGACTGCGTAAATAAAAATAGGGAAATTATTGTGTGAAGGTTTTTTTTTGTAATTGTGCTGTGCTGACAGGCAAAATATTTATTTGTACTTCTTGTTGATCTCTGTGCAAAATCATAGCATAAAGGTTGTCATATGAAACTTCAACTTCCGGTTTTGACAGGGAAAGGTCAAATGGGGTCACACTTTGTACAAAGTATCTAGAATTGCCCAAGAGCTTTAAATTGTGTGTTTTGTTATTTTCAGTGAGATACAGCAACAAGCAAATGGTCATTTTTCACCTTTAAAAACCTTGTAATTCGATACCTGATGACGTCATCATGACGCAATTCTTCGCGTGCCGTCCTCATATTAAGGTTCAAGTGTATGCTAAGTTTCAAGTTTGTACAACTTTTACTTTTTGAGAAATCTGCAAAAAACTAGAATTGCCCAAGAGCTTTAAATTATGTGTTTTGAACTGTTTTCAGCCTGCCGCTAGAGGGCGCTTTTGAATTATGTGACGTAAACCAGACACTTGCCAGATCACAACATAGTTAAAAACAACTCAAAAAAAATTCCCACTTTCAAGTTACTGGGCATTTCCGGTTTCGACCGGAAGTAGAGGTCATGTGAGGTCACGCGCATGACAAAAAATTAAGACCTATTTGACCTTAGTATGATCCCGCATAAAACAACCGCCGGTCTCTTAAGTGTTATTTGTTACAGACTTTCAAACATAAACAAATAAATAAGAGAATACGCTTGAGAAACATAATTTAAAGTTTGAGTGGCCAGGGCAAGGCTGCTTGCACATTAATGTACTATCGTGCGTCATTTGTTGTCCTTTTTGGACCAGATGTAAATGTTAAAATGTTGTCATGTCTGTCCAAAAGTTGGAGCAAGGTTAATTCTACAACCTGATATAAAAATTATCCTGAAATAGTAGTTTTAAAAGAAATGAATAAGATAAGATATTAAGAAAATTTCAACTCAATACGTGAATCACACATTAAAAGCAGATCTGAGTTTGCCTACATGTATGACAAACTCGGGTTCATACCAACTGGTTTATGAATGAGCAGTTTTCAACAAGATCTTTCTTATCTGATCAAAAGTGCAAACATGTGGTTTAGGGTGTCATTGCCTGTGAGTTTACAGACAGAACCATCGACGAAATTTCACAGTTTCTTGTTTAAAATGTAAAGTATTGGGAAAGTGAGTTAAATGTTATCATTAAAGCAACTTTGAATCATAAAAATCGACCAAATATATCTCGAGAAATTGAATAAGAAACAATAGGACTTTCTCTCTGCTCTTCAGCATTTCGGTGATTTGACACCAGCAAGTAGCCTTGTGGGTTATGGATCACTGGCCTTGGGGAATTGGTTCCAGGGAGAATGTTTATAAAACAATTACTTAACTGATAACAGCTGATAAGATTCACAGTGAAACTGGTGAATAGAATTCTGAGATTTTGGTAAATTGTGGGAAAATCACTTAATGTTCCGATTGGAACTGGAAGTCAATCTCAAAATGATCTGTTCTTTGAAGCATTTGTAGAACATTTAACAACCTATCCGATGATGTGTAGATTGTCAAAATCCGAATTATGGTTTTTGAGTTATGATTTTTACAAATATTAAACTTTGATTAAATGTAATTCAGTGCCCGATGACGTCATCATGACGTAATTAAGTATGTGTCGTCTTGATACTAAGGTTCAACTATCTGGTGAGTTTCAACATTCAATTCAATCTCAATCTTGAGTTATTCCATAGATAAGCTCGAAAGTTGTTTTTTGAAGGAAAAAAAACGAAGGTGAACTTCGACCTAGGGTAACGACCTGGAAGATAAGGTCGTACGATTTTGGCGTTAACTTTTCAAATGTTGCCCCAGTCTTGATCTATGCGATGTCCAAGTATAAACATCATAGCTTTCATATTCGTTGAGATACAGCAAAAAGCAAATGGTCACTTTTCAACTTTAAAAACCTTGTAATTCGATACCTGATGACGTCATCATGACGCAATTCTTCGCGTGCCGTCCTCATATTAAGGTTCAAGTGTATGCTAAGTTTCAAGTTTGTACAACTTTTACTTTTTGAGAAATCTGCAAGAGAAAGTTCAAAGAAAAGAAGAACAGGAAGAAAAAAAAACTTAACAATAACAATAGGTTTTCGGCTGATGGCCGAACACCTAAAAAAAATATAAAAAAAATTTAACAATAACAATAGGTTTTCGGCTGACGGCCGAACACCTAAAAAAAAAAAAACTTAACAATAACAATAGGTTTTCGGCTGATGGCCGAACACCTAACTAGAAATCTAGAGTTTGTGGACAAACTCAGGGTGTTCGGGTCGAACGAAATAAAGTGACTGCGTAAATAAAAATAGGGAAATTATTGTGTGAAGGTTTTTTTTTGTAATTGTGCTGTGCTGACAGGCAAAATATTTATTTGTACTTCTTGTTGATCTCTGTGCAAAATCATAGCATAAAGGTTGTCATATGAAACTTCAACTTCCGGTTTTGACAGGGAAAGGTCAAATGGGGTCACACTTTGTACAAAGTATCTAGAATTGCCCAAGAGCTTTAAATTGTGTGTTTTGTTATTTTCAGTGAGATACAGCAACAAGCAAATGGTCATTTTTCACCTTTAAAAACCTTGTAATTCGATACCTGATGACGTCATCATGACGCAATTCTTCGCGTGCCGTCCTCATATTAAGGTTCAAGTGTATGCTAAGTTTCAAGTTTGTACAACTTTTACTTTTTGAGAAATCTGCAAAAAACTAGAATTGCCCAAGAGCTTTAAATTATGTGTTTTGAACTGTTTTCAGCCTGCCGCTAGAGGGCGCTTTTGAATTATGTGACGTAAACCAGACACTTGCCAGATCACAACATAGTTAAAAACAACTCAAAAAAAATTCCCACTTTCAAGTTACTGGGCATTTCCGGTTTCGACCGGAAGTAGAGGTCATGTGAGGTCACGCGCATGACAAAAAATTAAGACCTATTTGACCTTAGTATGATCCCGCATAAAACAACCGCCGGTCTCTTAAGTGTTATTTGTTACAGACTTTCAAACATAAACAAATAAATAAGAGAATACGCTTGAGAAACATAATTTAAAGTTTGAGTGGCCAGGGCAAGGCTGCTTGCACATTAATGTACTATCGTGCGTCATTTGTTGTCCTTTTTGGACCAGATGTAAATGTTAAAATGTTGTCATGTCTGTCCAAAAGTTGGAGCAAGGTTAATTCTACAACCTGATATAAAAATTATCCTGAAATAGTAGTTTTAAAGAAATGAATAAGATAAGATATTAAGAAAATTTCAACTCAATACGTGAATCACACATTAAAAGCAGATCTGAGTTTGCCTACATGTATGACAAACTCGGGTTCATACCAACTGGTTTATGAATGAGCAGTTTTCAACAATTTCTTTCTTATCTGATCAAAAGTGCAAACATGTGGTTTAGGGTGTCATTGCCTGTGAGTTTACAGACAGAACCATCGACGAAATTTCACAGTTTCTTGTTTAAAATGTAAAGTATTGGGAAAGTGAGTTAAATGTTATCATTAAAGCAACTTTGAATCATAAAAATCGACCAAATATATCTCGAGAAATTGAATAAGAAACAATAGGACTTTCTCTCTGCTCTTCAGCATTTCGGTGATTTGACACCAGCAAGTAGCCTTGTGGGTTATGGATCACTGGCCTTGGGGAATTGGTTCCAGGGAGAATGTTTATAAAACAATTACTTAACTGATAACAGCTGATAAGATTCACAGTGGAACTGGTGAATAGAATTCTGAGATTTTGGTAAATTGTGGGAAAATCACTTAATGTTCCGATTAGAACTGGAAGTCAATCTCAAAATGATCTGTTCTTTGGAGCATTTGTAGAACATTTAACAACCTATCCGATGATGTGTAGATTGTCAAAATCCGAATTATGGTTTTTGAGTTATGATTTTTACAAATATTAAACTTTGATTAAATGTAATTCAGTGCCCGATGACGTCATCATGACGTAATTAAGTATGTGTTGTCTTGATACTAAGGTTCAACTATCTGGTGAGTTTCAACAATCAATTCAATCTCAATCTTGAGTTATTCCATAGATAAGCTCGAAAGTTGTTTTTTGAAGGAAAAAAACGAAGGTGAACTTCGACCTAGGGTAACGACCTAGAAGATAAGGTCGTACGATTTTGGCGTTAACTTTTCAAATGTTGCCCCAGTCTTGATCTATGCGATGTCCAAGTATGAACATCATAGCTTTCATATTCGTTGAGATACAGCAAAAAGCAAATGGTCACTTTTCAACTTTAAAAACCTTGTAATTCGATACCTGATGACGTCATCATGACGCAATTCTTCGCGTGCCGTCCTCATATTAAGGTTTAAGTGTATGCTAAGTTTCAAGTTTGTACACCTTTTACTTTTTGAGAAATCTGCAAGAGAAAGTTCAGGGAAAAGAAGAACAGGAAGAAAACTAGATTTAAGTTTTTGTTTAAGAACAAAAACAGGGTGTTCGGCATGAAATTAGTATCATTTGTCTTTCAATTGAATGGCCAAGGGGTAAAACAAAATTCATTTATAAGTAGAGGCCAAATGCTTTTTGTCATAAATCATAAATCATTTTGTCAATAACTTATCTTACTTGGTAACTGAAATTCATAAGATCAGCCATAGAAGTATAATAATGGGAGATTTCAACGAGAACCTTTTGGGCAATCAATCACATGTTGCGAATTTAATGCAACAGCAAGGCTATAAACAATGTGTACAAGATGCAACTACTGAGAATGGAACATTGCTGGATCATGTGTATGTCAGAGGTTTGGATGAGATTGTTGCCACTGTCATACCAACATATTATAGTTACCATGAATCGGTCAAAAACAGTTTTAATCCAATGCCCTGGAATAACTGTATTGAGGTTAACACAAATTTCACAACAGCTTTAAGGGGTTTTCTTTAAATTATTTGTCTGAGTCTATGATGCAAACATTTAAATAGACTAATTATCGTATACTGTAGACTTGTATTATTTCTGCATACCACAATGCAGTCATTTGTTTAGTGAAGAGAATGATGTCTTATTTTAAAGCAAGTTTACATTTCTTAACAACAACATTATTCAACAGGTGTTTGTGTACTTGAAAATACACTATTATAATGATTGATATCCATGGAGCTGCATGTAACGTATATAGCGCGTTGTCGATCAAAATGGGGAAAAACGTAAGGGTCAACAGGTGTGCTTTTACGTCCTTTTTGGACCATTTAGTAAGATCAAAATGTTGTTATCTCAGTGCATAAGTTTAAGAGGGATTGCTGTTCTACAATCTGATAATATTATAATTATGTGATTGATTATCTGAGGGTGTGCAATGTATCTTATAACATCAATGCAAATGTATTCCTACTTGTAGTTTTGGTGCGAGACGTTGTTCATTATCACTCAACTATTGAGATTCTCCGCTCTGCACTCAGCGCTCGATGTTTTAAAAACTATATTGCCAACAGCGCCCTCTTTCGTTGGACAAAAGAGAGCGCTGTTGGGAATTCCCCCAAAAGTTCCCGCCACATCACACACGCACACCCCGCACTTGCACTGCATGTAGCGTACATAGTGTGTGTTGTTGTCATTCGTTAGCGCTTACACGTTATGTGTACAATGCGTTGTCAATGAAAGTGGGAGGGGGGGGGGGGTACGAGTAGGACGGTGCGCTTCATTTCCCAGTTTTTACCAGATGCATACAATTATAATGTTGATAACTCTGTGCAAAAGTTTAAGAAGGATTGCTGTTCTACAATCTGATACAAAAATTATGCTGAAGTGATCAAGAGTTTTAAAGATGTGAATAAGATAAGATATTATGAAATTTTCAACTTCCGTTATGAACCGAAACTTTCAAAAGTAAGTTAAAATATTGTATGGTTTCTGTGAAGCGTTTGTCAAACTCTTTACGATCTATCCGATGATGAGTAGATTGTCAAAATCCGAATTATGGTTTTTGAGTTATGATTTTTACAAATATTAAACTTTGATTTAATGTAATTCAGTGCCCGATGACGTCATCATGACGAAATTAAGTATGTGTTGTCTTGATACTAAGGTTCAACTATCTGGTGAGTTTCAGCATTCAATTCAATCTCAATCTTGAGTTATTCCGTAGATAAGCTCGAAAGTTGTTTTTTGAAGGAAAAAAACGAAGGTGAACTTCGACCTAGGGTAAAGACCCGGAAGCTAAGGTCGTACGATTTTGGCGTTAACTTTTTAAATGTTGCCCCTGTCTTGGTCTATCAGATGCCAAACTTTGAACATCATAGCTTTCATATTCGTTGAGATACAGCAAAAAGCAAATGGTCACTTTTCAACTTTAAAAACCTTTTAATTCGACACCAGATGACGTCATCATGACGTCATTGTTGGCATGCCGTCTTCATGTTAAGGTTCAAGTATGTGCCAAGTTTCAAGATTTTACAACTTTTACTTTTTGAGAAATCCTGCCGAGAAGGTTCAAAAGGAAGAATTTAGAGGTGGAAAAAAAAAAAAAAAAAAAAAAAACATAACAATAACAATAGGTTTTCGGCTGAAGAGCCGAACACCTAAAAAAAAAAAAAAAAAAAAAAACTTAACAATAACAATAGGTTTTCGGCTGATGGCCGAACACCTAAAAAAACAAAACAAAAAATTAACAATAGCAATAGGTTTTCGGCTGCTAGGCCGAACACCTAAAAAAAACAAAAAAACAAAAACTTAACAATAACAATAGGTTTTCGGCTGATGGCCGAACACCTAAAAACAATAGGTTTTCGGCTGAAGAGCCGAACACCTAATAACAATAGGTTTTCGGCTGAAGAGCCGAACACCTAATAACAATAGGTTTTCGGCTGAAGAGCCGAACACCTAAAAACTAGACTTTCAGTTTTTGTTATCCACAAAACAAGGTGTTTCGTGGTGAGTGAGTGAATGAATTGGTGACAACATTTTACCTCATCAATCCAATGACTGGTTCAGGAGTTTTGAATTGTTTTTCAATTAAACACCAACTTCCGGTTCGCAACGGATAAAGGTCAAATAGGGGTCACTATTTGTGTAGCGCGTGATAAGTTTATTAAGACCTTTTAAGATGATGGATGGATTGTAAAAATCCAATATTTGGTTTAGAAGTTATGACTTTTTCAAATATAAAGTTTCAACTTCCGTTTTGAACCGGAAGGTGATGTCAAATGAGGTCACACTTGGTGGCGTTGGTGATGTCTTTTGAGTTCTTTCTTTTGACGTATAGATGATAAAAATCAATCATGTGGTTTAGGATTTTTTATTTTTCAAACATTATATATATCAATTTGCAACTGTAATCGGAAGTCAAGGTCAAACGAGGTCGCATATTGTGTAGCACGTGATAAGTCTATTAAGACCTTTCAGATGATGTATAGATTGAAAAAATCAAATGTATGGTTCAGATGTTATGATTTTTTTCAATATAAAATTTAAACTTCGGTTTGAACCGGAAGACAATGTCATCAGGTCACAAATAATAGCGTTAGTAATGTTTTTCAAAGCCTTATCTGACGACGTTCAGATAATAAACAACTAATTCCTGGTTCTGGAGTATGATTTTTTCAAATAATTAATTGTATCTTCCTGTTTAACCGGAAGTCAAGGTTAAATGGTCCATGTTGTGTGTCGTTTCTTAAGTTGTTACATACCTACCCAATGACGTATAAATAAATAAAAAATCAAATGTGTGGTTGAGAAATGATATTTCTTTGCACGAACACCTAAATAGGTTTTCGGCTGCTAGCCGAACACCTAACAAAAAACAGAACAATAACAAAGAGGTGTTCGTGCTCATATTGCACGAACACCTAAAAAACAGAACAATAACAATAGGTGTTCGTGCACACATTGCACGAACACCTAACAATAGTTGTTCGGCTGTTAGCCGAACACCTAAAAAACCGAACAATAACAAGAGGTGTTCGGAGCTAAGCTCCACTCCGAACACCTAAAAAGTAAGGGAAAAAAACCTAACAAAAACAAGAGATGTTCCGGGCGGAGTGCCCGAACACCTAATAATTATAAAACGGTTGGCCAACTTGCTGGTACTAGACTGCTCTTCGCATTACTATAAGATTGAACAACATTCTTTCCAATATCCATATTAACAAATAAACTCTCCAAAATGTATCATAATCACAAAGTTCCACTATAATACAACTCAATACAAAAATATAACTTACAGGAATACTGCCGCCTCCTGGCCTTTCCCGAAGTTTATCACTGCTGATGCAGTGATTATTTTCTCCAATAATTATTTTTTCAAACGGCACTCATTTATATACTTCAAAACTCTCAATAGTTTTCACTCTAACTGCCAAAGGCTGGCTATGCCCTCTCTCCTAAGGCAAACTCATCGAGGCTGGCTGCACCCTCTCCTCGGGATACTCAGATGTCGAATGCAAAATATTATTCTTAAGGCCCACATACCCTCCCAAACCAGAACAACAAGTTTTAGGAATGTACAAGTTTGTACCTCCTTAACTTTTCGGTTTTTAAAATGGTTTATTGTTGTCAATAAGCCATTCAGGCTTTCAATCATACAGTTAATGCAGAATATCTACAAAATTTAAAAGAAATTACTTCAAGTATAAACCAAACAACTCAATACATACGGTGACCAAAAAAGAAAACGTTATTTAAACGACTGAAATCAAACCTAAAACGTTATTTAAATGACCGAACTCAAACTCAATAGTGAATCTATACATACGGTACTCAAAAAGAAAACGTTATTTAAACGACTGAAATCACAAAACCAAAGGTGGATTCGTGTTATATACATACAAAGCACAATGCACTGTTATTTACATAAAATCTATATACAAAAACGCACAAAGGCTGATTCCCTCACACTGCACCCGGAGAAAAGATTGTGTTAACTCAACCCGGCCGGGTGCAGTGTGTGCACGGATTATTCAAAAGAAACAAAATGGCGGTTGCAGCAAACTAAAACTTACAACTGTACACTCCAACATTACATACAATGTTATTTACAATAAGTTTCATGATATAATTTATACAAAAACACACAAGGGCTAGTTTCCTCACACTGCACCTGGAGAAAAGATGGTATTAACTCAACCCAGGTGCAGTGTGTGTACGGACTATTCAAAGGTACCAAAATTTCGAGCCTAGCAAACACACATTTACAACAACAAATTACTGTACATTCAAAGTTATATACAAAGCAATACAATGTTATTTACAATAAGTTACATATTATACCAAAAGCACAAGGGCTGGTTTCTTCACACTGCACCCGGAGAAAAGATGGTGTTAACTCAACCCGGGTGCAGTGTGTGAACGGACTATTCAATAGGAAAACAAATGTGATCAACAATAACAACAACAACTGTACAGTTTAGTATCCACTAAGTGTTACCCATAGGGAAAAACAAAATGGCGTTAAGCCAAGAAACGTTCAATGTTCCGAATCCGAGGTCAGGGGTGTACATTCGCGACCCTAGTCTCTCGCTTTTGCATACTCCTCCCATTCACCTTTTTTTCGTAAATATGTCTCCCAGTCTGAAGGGGAGAATTTGTCCCATGCAGATTTCCATACACCTCCGCTCAATACAGTGAGATACCTTTTCATATGTTCACTTATCTTTCCTGACGTCTTAGGGGTAGCTGATTCGGTGTTCAACTCCGAAGCTGGGGAGTTATCAACTCGTTCCTCTTTTGGTGATTTCTCTTTTCGGCTCGTTTTCGATTTCTCTGGGGTCTTTCTAGACTCTGATGTGGAGGGGTGCAGCTCTTCAGCAGTCCGGGGTTCAGGCCAAACTTTGAATATTCAACATGCAAAACCAATAAATTAACCAATCAAGTAACCTGTTTAAATCACCTCACCCCCAGGTATGTCTTGAGGTGGTTCACCAAGTCTAAGGAATTTTTAGGGCGCGGTGTGGCCACTGAAAATAAAAACGTGTTCCCTTACTAGATATAACTTAAAGTTCACTACTACGGCCATTCATAATATAAATTAAGTTACTCTTCAGTCTTCTGTTGTAATATCTGGAGTAAATTCGCTACATTTAATTTCACTCTGTGACAATGTGTAAGAGAGAAATATTGTGATGTAATTGTGTTCGTTTCGTTTCGTTTTGAAGCAAAATTTGACGATCAAAATACACCACTAAAATGTCAGTGAAGTAAATTATTTTCAAAGCAAAATGGATGCTACACTCCTAATCTTAGCAATTGTGGGAATTTTTTTTGTGAATTAGCACCTAAAAACTGAGAAACAACACGAATTCCACGAACGGTTTTAGCTCATTAAATATTCAAAGAGAGGTCACGCCCGTCCGAGCCATGCATACAGCGCAAAGAAAAGAACTGATTTTGTGTGCGCTGCAGACTGACTGCAGACCACTGCAGACTACGGCGGGAGCAACCAAGCGAGCAAATCACGCGATAGACCCGTAATTCATCACTTTGAATAACAACGGAGAAACACGAATGAGTTTTGCTGAGGATCCGTGACGTCACACGCTACCCTAGATTGTGCATTTAAGGGAGTGCCTCGCTTATTTTCATCGCCACTTTGCTGCAGCTGTCAACCTGATCGGGCCGTGTCTAACAGCCATCAATCAGTCTTCCAAACTTCTCGAATCTCCTTTCTTAACTAGGTGAGTGATGAGACAACAGTTGTCCTGATTAGTTATATTTGTCATTGACTAGGTTTCTACCTAATAAAGGCTAAGCTCTGCAATATTAGGGCCTTGTAACACACACAACTTTTACAGGCAACTTGGAGGCAACCAACTGCAGTGCATGCTACACACCCACTTTGGTAGCACCAGAGTAATTTTTCAAACAATGTCTTAATTACGATCCCTCTGTGATGTTAATGGATTCTCTTCTTGTAGATTGCCTAGAACTGGTTGTCTGTAAATTGCCTCGTGTGACATGAACCTTAGAGTTTCCCTATTTATTGTTAATTATTATTCTCATTATTTTTTAACTATTTTTGTTTCACCTGATGAAATTCTCGGGCATGTGAGCAAAAATGTATACAACAAGTCCCTACCCTCGCGTTAAAACAGCGTGACTGAGGGTGCAGTTTTGTATTAAAGTTTTGTTCAGGGCTAAATCACAATGAGATGGGCATGTACTTCCATCTCCCGTATTATAATCTCCGCTTACTGGACTAAAATTTGAATAAAATAGCTTCAGAAAGCGAACAAGTATCGTTTAATGCAAGAGCGTTGTTTTTCTAGAAATCAAACATAAAGAGTTTCTTCTTGGTGCATTGAAAATCTACAGCTAAGAATTTCTTCTTGGTCCCTCTTCATGTAGAGTGAATTTCCTACTTTTTTCTACACGGTTTAGTTTAGGTGTAGTGGCCTATTTATTTTTGATCGGGACTTTTTTAGCATTAGTGTCTTCCTCAAGCACTCACAGTTTATATTTAGGTGTAGTGACCTATTTATTTTTGATCGGGACTTTTTTAGCATTAGTGTCTTCCTCAAGCACTCACAGTTTATATTATTTTGTAAGCCCCCCGCCCTCTAAGCCTTTTTCAAATACAAAGTGGGCCTACAAAATAATGTATAGTTATCGAAGTTCAAATCTAAAAGCCCGATGATTGCAGAAATGCATACCATTATTGTAAAAGTTAAAACATCCTTAATTGCTTATTTTTAGTCTGATCTGCGAAACATTTCCCTTTGAAATGAAGTCATATTGCTTAGAACGCCTGCATCTGAAAACCTTTAAAAATATGTATACAAAAAAACCCGACCGCTACAGCTAATTTTGATTGTTACAACCAAAGTGTTTCGGCCCACATGCTGGAAATTGTGCATAGGTCCCACAATGTTTTTCTTTGTTAAACTCGGTCCCCACAACGTGATTCTTTAGAAAATGATTTTGGGTTGAACAAAGAAAAATTAACTAGAGCGGGATTTGAACCAACGACCTCCGGTTTAACGTGCCGGCGCTCTACCAACTGAGCTATCTAGCCCTATGTTGGCTGTCTCCCTATTTTGTCAATATCTTTGTTCGGGGGGGAAGTCGCATCCCCTTAAGGTGATCCCCTGGCTGCCGCTTCCCAGGTTGTATCGTATACTTGGGTGTGATCCCTGGCTACACGGCAGTTTGCGGTTGTATGGCTTCTGACTGGCACCCCCCGAACAAAGATATTGACAAAATAGGGAGACCGCCAACATAGGGCTAGATAGCTCAGTTGGTAGAGCGCCGGCACGTTAAACCGGAGGTCGTTGGTTCAAATCCCGCTCTAGTTAATTTTTCTTTGTGAAACCCAAAATCATTTAAACATTTACCCAGTCAGTTTCCCTTGTGGTTTATTATTTGATATCTTTAGAAAATGGAATATTAGAACAATATAGGAAGTCCCTACAAAGGTGTGTGCAAAAGTATGTGTGTTTGCGTCTACAATTTGCCGACCTTTTCCAAAGAAACTTATTCCTGCTTTTTGTTGAAGGTTTTGTGATTCATTATATTTACTTCATTCACCTTACTATGGGTTTTCCCAGCTAATTTCAAGAAAAATAGATTGAATTTATGAATTAAGCACTATGAATTTGGTGACCTTCTCGAAGGCAACGAGAAAAATTCATTCATTCAATTTAACATCCGGCTCATCCCCCAATCAATAGTTTGAAATTGCATGCTCCGTTGGATCAGCATTCAACTGTAAAAAGGAGCAATTCAATTCCAACAATTATAGCATTCACTGATCAAACAAGATCGTTCAAATTCATTAGGTCACAAAATTAACTCGATTTCGCAAGAGGCTGGTCAACCATTCAATTTTATTGGTAAGTAGAAATTCAACTAAATAATAGTGAAAATGTAATCTTAAATGTCTATAAATTAAATAGAATGTCTGAAACTCATAATCTGAATGAGAGGAACGAAATCACGTGTGCACGAAAAAAGAAGTTGAATGCAATGGCTAAAAGAAACACTAGTTTGAAAGTGTTAGGGAAACATGTGTAAATGTGAATGCTGTTAATAAAACTTAGGTTTTTCCAGGCCAATCAGCTAAAATAAATTATAAAACGAATTTCAAGCTTTAACTACTTTTTTTGCATTAGAAAGTAGCCATTGTTAGTGTACTCGGTGTTTTGTTGAACGTGTATTTTTTTATATTTCGCCCTTAAGATGGTGTGACATGAGATTCTGTCCCCGCCCCCCATAATGGAGAACTGTGTACAAATTGCTTCTGATAGCACCCTCTTTTGAATCCTCCTCCTCCACCCCATATTAATCTCCCCTTATGGGGACAGAATCTCCGGGGGACAGATTTCCCTATGGCAATGGCCGTGACATTGTGCCTGTTCACAAAAGCTTTTGATAAACTTTCTTTCATCGACCAGCCTCAAACTACCGTTCACGGGTCAGCAAGCACTAAAGGGGAAAACAGTCGCCAGGAACATCAAACCAATATCGTCGAAATATTTGATTTATTGGTCACGACCCACTGTCAATCATAATAATAATAATAATAATACGCAGTTCTTATATAGCGCTTTATACTCCCGATGGGTGTCTCAAAGCGCTCAGTATTTTTCCTATACAAGGTATGTGGAGTTACGTGTTGAACAGTATGAGACCTATTCCTTTGCATAGCACAATGTAATGGTTTACAAGGTTTACAATAACCCTGTCAATGTGTCACTAGGGACTTTGTGAAGTACAAACATTGTTGGCCCTTCGTGCGAAGTGTAAATTTGTAATAGGGACCCTGGGAATTCCAAACATTGTTGTCCTTTCGAGCTAACTTTTTCAACCATTCTAGAATAAAGCAAGAACCCCTGGGAAATTGCCTTGACCAGAAAACCGCAAATAGGTTTTCACGGCAATTTCAACAAAATCTACATTCATCAAGTGTTTAAATAGGAAAAAGTAAGTCAACTTGAGAAAGGTCAAAGGGACGTCCTATAAAAGCCTGTAAAAATGAAACAGAAGGACTGAAACGAATCTAAAATGAGAAAAACTACATGTGTGCACGAATGCGAAACTTAATGCATTAGGCCTAATAGCTAAAAGATATCCTATAATTAGAGTGGATTAGGGGAAATGTGTAAAATTGAATACCAATTAAAGAAATTGAATTAATTTGTGCTGAAATTGGCCGGGGAAAACATAGTATTAACTTAGTTTTACTTTATTATTTTAAAACACAAAAACGCGTAGAACATTTTCCACTGCATTAAATGCTACACAATTTTCGAGTTTTACATAATTAGCGAGTGTGTTGCAAAAACCTTATTTATAGTTGGTCGTAGACAATTCTAAGTCTACGCCACTATTAAAGGTATTTCACAGGGTCGGTAAGGATAGAAAACATCATTGTTTAGTTTTAATCTGAACGCTTACTGATTATGAAGTTCTTACTTTAGTTTATAGAACATTTGTTTTTTCAGTGAAATATTTCCCTCTGAAGTAGTCATATTCGAGAAAAATGTATCCAAAAACCTTTTTAAAAAACTTTTAAAAAACACACAACAGCTGATTTCGGTTGTTACAACCATAATAATTAAGGGCAAGTGTTTACATGCTGAAAAATGTGTACGTTTAAAAAAAAACTATTTTATCCCGACTCTCAACAACGGATTAAGCCCAAATTTTACAGGTTTGTTGTTTCATGCATTTTGATCACCCAAAACATGAACACTGTCTGCGTCTATTTTGTCAGCTCTATCAATTCTGTATAATGCCTATAAACAATCAAAACGCAACTACGAAAAGAAGAAAACAATTTAATCGAGTCAGTTCGTTTAACTTAAAAACGCCACCTTTCTCGGCAGCATTGCTTCATTCATTCATTTCAAAATTTACTTGTTTTTCTCATCCAGCTTTTCGGTTCCTGTGCTGAATCAAAAGATTAATCAAGATGGCCGAAAAGTACTGTCAACTGGTTAAGTCTTTCCATGAAGATCTGGGCAAAAAAATGAAAAAGTACGACACCCTGAAAGACCTGGACCTCTTCGTCCTCGACAACTCCATCCGGGAGAGCACCGTCGGGCAGCTTCGTGGTCACACCATCGAGAGCAAGTGGAAGATCTATAACGAGGTGAAGAAAATGGGCTTCAAGAACACCATCGTTGCCTCCTTCTCTCACATGACCCGAGTAGACGACATCTTCATCAGACAACTCGTAGAAAGGGGAGAAGATAAGGATGGACTCTTCGCTTTCTCTGAGATCTCGGATGGTAGGTTGAAAATTAGCGGGAAAATGAAAACCAATAAATTGTATCGTTGATATCATGGCTAATGAGAAAAGTGCCTTTCCATGATTCTGAAATGGAAGTTTTCCTTATGAAGTTAGATGATTTGAATAACAATAAAATGAAGCTACTCGTTTTTCCATGACTCTGAAATGAAAGTTTTCTGTATGAAGTTAGACGATTTGATTAACAATATATATGAAGCTACTCGTTGTTGATTTTTGTTTTTCATTTTTAGTTGTTTCCTTCCTCTCCGTAAAGGTATCAAAAAGAAAGTACCAAACACCGAGAAGGTCCCTGTTGGAATTGCCAAGTTGAAGGAAGTCGGTCTGTACAATGTCATCTTCGAAGTCGATTTGAGTGACGTGGTCTACAACTTCAAGAAATTCCCAATGAGCAATTTGACAGCACTCCTGAAGAAGTGGATCACCTGGTGCCACGATGAGCTCAACGAGAAAGCCAAGGTGTTCATCAGCTTCCGTGATCTGCCAGACACCATGGATGACCATCCCGAGAGGCTGTTCGAAACCGTGGAGTTCTTGGCAAAACTTCCCCCTAGAATTCGTCCGTTCGGTTTGATGTTTGAGGAGCCTCGCGGTTCGTCCCTCCCGGAGGAGGTTAGTACGTACAGTCAGTACATCCGCAAGGTGATGGATGCCAACAACTGGAAGGCGAACCTGCTGGTTCATGTTCACGAGAAGTTCGGGCTCTGTGATGTCACGGCCCTTGAGGTAGGTACAGTTTCAATATCTCGTCCCGTTGATCGAATGTTTAAAATAGCCTTACGGGGATGTACATTTTGAGCCAAGTCGGTCTCACCGTCTCACCATGAAGTCATTAGCACCCTTATTCCCTCTTTTTTTTCAAAAGAGATCATAATGATGTTTCTGTTTTTTGTTTTTTGAAACAGGTTTTGATGAATGGTGCCACTGGCATCTGGGCTAGTGTCTGCCTCGAAGGTGCTTCCATGGGCAACGCACCGTCATGTGTTACCTTGATGAACCTAATACGGCTCGGCAACAAGAAGGTACTGAAGAAGTTCAACTGCAACTATATCAGACAGGCCGCTATTGAGGTGACGAAGATCACTACTGGAAAAGAACCACACTCCAAGCAACCAGTTTTCGGTAGTAGAGCTCTGGACTTCGTCTTCGATCTAGCTCCAGAAGAGTTTGACCTGGCAGAGTTCTTTGGCGAGAAGGCTCCCGTGCGCATCACCACCATGGCTTCGGCAGAAATGATCCTAACGAGACTGGTCGACGTCTTCGGGGAAGATAAACAGTTCAACAAGCGCCGGGGTGAAAAGATGAAGGAAGTCATTCTGGAAGATCTCCGAAGCAGCAGGTGATTGAAAATTATCTTTGGCTTCCTTTGCAAAAGCTCCCTGTGTATAAGAGGTGTTAATTCGATAGCTGATTACAACCCTCTTGGAGTCAATGTCACAATCATAATAATTTGCTATATCATCATGATTTTGTATGATTTATTTTCATGTATACTTAATTAATTTATCCCCCCAAAATATGAGTCCGCGGACTGTAATAACATTTATAACAAGAAATACACCGTTGGTTGTTAATGGGGGCGCTATATCCAGAGGATTGACCCCCTCGTTGTATAGTACCCAGACTGCTTTGATTCTACATGCACCCGCTGACGTCACACGCAGCTGCTCGCTGCCTATGATCTGCCATTTAAGAATTGTGAGTAAAAAAATAGAGCGCGTCCAACCGCTCGTGTTGCTAATGGGCACTGCACAGTACAACACACCGTAATGCCAAATTAGTGATTGCGGCTGTGGCTCTTGATAAAAACTGTAGCCGCAGCCGTTTGTGAGTGGACGGTGGCTGCAGCAGAGGTTGTATCACCACCACCGCTAACAAACTCTTAAGCACCGGGCTGCGAATTTTTTTCCCCAGCGCGGTAAAGGCCAATATTTGCATATCTCACTGGGATCCGTACGTGCCAAGCTTCATTACAATATCAACTAGCAGCTGCACAGAATTGAATGGCCTTTACCGCGCTGGGGAAAAAAATTTCACCACCAGTCTGCCCTCTTAGTCTTAGGACGACCCAGTGAGCTTCAGCTGAAGCCGCAGATTCCGTCGTGGCTGCTTTATTACGTCACTTCTCCAATCTGACATGAATAAAAACACGCTGGTCGTGTGATAATAGTCCAATTTCAAAACGGTATGCAGAAATCGTCTTGGCCATCCACAAACTGTTATAAATATTAAGATTTTATTATATATATATTTATTTTTTTTATTTACAGGAAGGAGGAGTACATGAGTGCAGTTGGCCTGGCTTTGCTTTTTGACCGCTCAGGTGGTGAACTCACCGCCAAAATGAGGGACACCATCAACGATATGGAACTCTACTCGGCACACGCCACGAACCTCATTGCCCAGATCAAGGAGACATGGGACGAGTGGGATCTCAAGGACAAGGTTCAAGGAGATAACATGATGGAGTACGACTCGTTCTACAACGGCTTCATGGCGCCGTTCTTCTCCTGCTACCGTTGCTCGGACACCATGAAAGCACTGGACGCCATCGACATGGACGACGACAACCAGGTCGACTGGAACGAGTTCTTGGTGTACCTCAAGTGGGCCATGCATCAGTACCCAAAGATCCAGGACACGGAGGAGCTGTTGGATATAACATTCCGCAAAGGAATCATCCCGGCCATGCGCGACGGAATGGCCAAAAAGAGGGGAAAGGGAAAGGGAAAGGGAAAGGACTGCAAGTAGAACACCGGTAAACACAAGTAAAAGTTTCAAAAGAGAGCAAGCATTTACGTAACATGAACAGATAAATTTGATTGAGAACCACAAGTTCGTTTGTGATATTAGAGGTTTAGGTCACTCTATTTTTGTTTTTACGTACAACTGGGAAAACTGTGATGGCTATATTGTTTGTATATTTCTGAATGGGTTTACTTGACTTGGGAAATGTAGCGTTAGTTAATTTGTTTCACGAAACATCGTAGATCATTGATTTAAAAAAAAAATACTTTAAGTGGTACAAATCTTTTCGCCAACGGGTACGAAGTTGGTATTTTTTTCAAGTACTTTGTAAAAAAAAAAAAAAATGCAATGTTGCAGACCAGTTTTTATATTTTAGTCATAATTCGTGGATCTGTTATGTTCATATGACTCGCTTTGCAACATTGTCTTCAATTTGGGGTAAAAGTATAACTACTTTTACCTCAAGGCAACACAATGTTATTGCCTTCAAAATGAAGCACATTGTGATCTTTGTCCCAACATTTTATTGACACTAATATTAAAACATCAAAGGATTAACAAAAATTAATAATATGTTATACAAGGGGCAGCGCAGGGGTCATTGTCGAGAATCTTTGTAACTCGGAGTCTACGTTACTTTGACCCATTTCTGGGTAATTTTTACACAGATTTCGAGTCATTCTGACCCAGAAATGGGTAGGGACCCAGAAATGGGTAAATTCTTACCCTGAGGATTTTAGAATGTAACGCTGTTGCAAGGCACTGGAAATTGAGGTCTTGATGATCAACTGCTCACTTAGTATTGATTGGCGACGTTCATTTTGTTAACGTAAGTTGCCGAAATCGCAACACAAATTACTGCCCGCAACACGAACTACTGGAGAAGAGATATCTGTATCGCACAAACATCTAAATCAAAACTATTCTGTTTCGTATGGTTTCTATTCAGATGTATAGACTTGCCCAGTCCCTCCGCGGCAGCATCCAAAACAGTCGATGTGGCGCCCTCTGCCAGTGACTAAAAAACATTTTTTTTAATGGCGTCGTCAATCAAGACTATCGCTCACTAGCCTACTTTTACTGGCGACAAATAGTAATGTGTCGTCAATCAAGACTATCGCTCACTAGCCTACTTTTACTGGCGACAAATAGTAATGTGTCGTCAATCAAGACTATCGCTCACTAGCCTACTTTTACTGGCGACAAATAGTAATGTGTCGTCAATCAAGACTATCGCTCACTAGCCTACTTTTACTGGCGACAAATAGTAATGTGTCGTCAATCAAGACTATCGCTCACTAGCCTACTTTTACTGGCGACAAATAGTAATGTGTCGTCAATCAAGACTATCGCTCACTAGCCTACTTTTACTGGCGACAAATAGTAATGTGTCGTCAATCAAGACTATCGCTCACTAGCCTACTTTTACTGGCGACAAATAGTAATGTGTCGTCAATCAAGACTATCGCTCACTAGCCTACTTTTACTGGCGACAAATAGTAATGTGTCGTCAATCAAGACTATCGCTCACTAGCCTACTTTTACTGGCGACAAATAGTAATGTGTCGTCAATCAAGACTATCGCTCACTAGCCTACTTTTACTGGCGACAAATAGTAATTTTAATCTTCCCAGATAACAATGAGTTTTTTACGAATGACTCGTTTCTATGGTTATAGTGCCTTTATTTTACAATTTTACATTCTTAATATCTACAGTTATTTTCTACTTGGTGAAGTATAAGTAAATGAATTTGATATATCTCTAATGGATTAGTGTGGATTGTTATTTTATCTTAGCGTATATCACTACAACCTTGGCCTCCATGACAGTGGGATGATAATTGTGAAATTAGTGTTAAATTAGTGTGAAATCATTTTGAAATTATAGTGTGAAATCATTGTGAAGTCATTGTGTAACCATAGTGTGAAATCATTGTGAAATTATTTATTTCTATGGTTATTCGGTTCCCTTAAACAATTCTGTTCTAAGATTCGAAACAACTCAAGGGGGAAGTACAAAGATCGGTAACTGAAGAACAAAATTGATTCGTTTCAATCTCGAGGCAATTGATTATAACTTTCTTATAGAAGTACCAATACTCCAGAGAAAACTTTCCATCTGAAGTAATGTCAAAGTCGAGGAAATAGCAATTTAAGGCCACAAAACCAAGTTGCTATTTTGAAAGCTGCAATCGAAATAAGCCCTATATGATGATGTGATTCAAAAGACACAAAACGTTAAATCGGCGGCAAATCAAAAGAGAGAGTTCATCGCTAACATGTAAACTGGAATGCATTTATTTCTCTCCCTTTTTAAAAACTCGACTCATTTATTTTCTGAATGCCAACATAGGCTACAGTGTCTCTACGAGGGCACATTTAACGGAACAGGGTCATCATTTCACTGTTTACTTACAAGAAAAATCTGAGTTAAAAGGACAACTATCGTCCAATGACAGAAGCGAAAACCCAGTGGGGGTCACTGACCCCCTCTTCACAAAACCAGCTGTCTTTTCAAGACCGCCACAATTTCAAAAAGAGATTTTGAACGTCTTACGGTATTTTGCTTTATTCCATAGCAACTATAAACATGACATTATACAATGGTCAATCGTAAATATAAGAAAAGATAGTTCGCTCTCACAAAACCATAGAAAAATAAAAGACTTTGTCACATGGGAGGTCACATGACTAGGAGGGATCAATCACAATGCTGAATGAAGAGGTTGTGACGACCTCGCAAGCTACTACCATACCAGACTCTAAACAGGTACCCAGTTAACGCATATCAACATGACAGTCCAATATCAGTTTACATGCTGCTAAAGACAAACAAGTGTTTTAGCTGATTTGAGAAGTCTTTAAAAAGGGTGTGTGGGCCTTGAAAATATAAATGTCCACAGACTTGCACATAACTCACATGGTATAGCTTGATGGGCATAGTAAAAAAAAACTTAATAGCTGTTCCGACCTACTGTCGGAACAGGTATTGTTTTCTTATTCATTACAAACCTATCCCATGTTAAGCATTCTACGTACCACAAAATCTTATACGGACAATGGATCAAATTCGTTCCAAGGCCCTGCCAGCTATTCCTTTTATCAAAATATTTAATTGAATATTTAATTGAATACTAAAAAATTGAAAGCACAACCAACTTGGCACATCAAACGCACTATACTAATCTCACACTTGAGAAATACTTGGAAGCCACTAAATTTTGAACTTGCTCACATTCGATTGAGAAGTCAAGACAAGAAAAAACATCGGCTCCAAACCAGTTGAGAAAACAACAAACAATTTGTGATCTAACCATAGGCCTAATGACATAATGACATAGAGGCAGAGACATTTGCATTATATACCACGTATATCTAGCCGTGCGCTTTCACATCCTTTCTCACTTTACACCTGATCTAAGTAGTATGCTACACTAAACAAACAGAAGTTGCTTTGAAGACCCTGAACAAGTTAAACATTTTTTATACTTGGAATATTTTTTTTCTTTCGCGTTTTTATTTTCATATTCATATATTTGTTTACATTTTACATTAATTTTCTAGGATACAATTCGTGGTTTTGTAGTGTTGGCATGGTTCGCTTTGTTACGCTGTGTTCAAGTTTTAGTAAAAAAGTGACGCCCTCTACGTCAAGGCTTTACATGAATAACTTGTGTATGAATTAGAAACTAAAAATCGATGAGTGGTATTGCTTCACCATTTAATTGACGCTTGTAACAAACATTAGTATTTAAAAAATAATAACTAGACATTAAGTGTTTGTCGAAAAACACAAAGCTGTTACGTGTTTTTTTGCTTCGATTAAGTGCTTCAAAGCTTTAAAGTTGGTCTGATTTCAAGATAGAAGACGGATTCGAAAGGAACTTTTAAACCAGAAATAAAGGTCAAAATCGTTTGTGTAGTTCTTGAGATATGGTCCCACTTCCGGTTAAAGGTCAACATGGGTTCACGGTTACCCAAGGCTAATCTCCAATGCCCAAGGAGTCTATAACTAAACAAAGTTTGAAAATCGGTTGTACACTTCATGAGATATGTAGGCCTCAAGATTAGCTAATTAAATATTCACGCTGCTGTCACGTGATTAAATAATTAAGGATTTTAACCTGAAAATAGAATTAGCTGTTGCAAACTGCTTACCAACCAAAAGGACCTGTGGTATAAATGCAAAAAATAAGTTAGTGGCCTGACGTTTCGACCCTAGCAGAGTCTTTCTCGAAGGCTAAATGACAACACACAACACACAACACACAACACACAACACACATACAAGCAGACAAGAGTTGCAAGAGTAGTCAAGTGGAAATACATGAATAGAGAGAGTGGAGGGAGAAAAGCAGAAAGCATTCAGAGAAGGCAGGGGTAAGCAGGGATTATGAAGACAAAGGGGGGGGGGGGTTATGAAGGGAAGGGGATAGCTTGACCACAACAAGTTGGGAACACAAAGGACAAAATGGAAGGTTAGAAGAGAGGTAAATAATTAGTTAATACAATGAAGGGCAGACTAATAAAGTGGATAACTGTGTGGGAAAAGGAGAAGGCAAAAACAAAAGGTTATTAGTCATTTCCTTCTTGGATATTCAAACCATGGGGCTGAGTGGTCTTTATGCGCCTTATCCAAAGTTTTTCCCTACTCAGACGGACAGTCTCTCTGCAGTTACCTAGTGCCTCAATGCCCTGTAAATTCAACCTGATTAACTGTGGGGGGAGTGGGGCAGAAGTTGAGTCCCTTGGAGAGCAGGCTGTGTTCTGCATCTGAAAGGGTAGATAATGACTGTGGACTGAGGGACTGACTGCTCAGCCTCAGGGGTTATGTTGCGCTTGAATCGTCTCCGTCTGTGATGTTGCTGTTTCGATTTTAACCTATGACATCTGAAAATTAATTCAATGTGGCCCGAGCAAGTCCTATTCTTAGTATGCTTCCCACAGTGTGCGAACCTTTTACTCATTTAACTGAAGACTTGAAAGTGACTGGACGTATACAAAAAATACGGCGTTGTAGCCATGGTGCCAGGATTTACCACCTTACGTTACCTAAACGTTTCTACTTGGTACACAAAAAGAAAACACGCCTACAAGTATGACGTCATGATGACGTACGGGTAATGTTAGGCCTGAAAGCACATCTACAGTACCCCAGAAGTCTAAAACTGTCGATCGGGGGTATAGTTTGAGATATGGTGCTAACAAGGTTGGCTAATTAAATATTCACCTCGCTGTTAAGTTACAAATTAATTAAGAATTTTAACATTTATTACATTTAGAGTTAAGTTTATTTACTAAGCTTCAATTTTATATAATTATCTCACTCTTTCGTATTACGCTCTAGGATATTAGCTGTATACAAAAAACGTGCGCAAATGCTATGGGATTTAGGCGGAAACAAAGAATAAGAAAACAATACCTGAACAGCTATTAAGTTTTTTTTTACTATGCCCATCAAGCTATACCATGTGAGTTATGTGCAAGTCTGTGGACATTTATATTTTCAAGACCCACACAAGACCCTTTTTAAAGACTTCTCAAATCAGCGGTTGCTTATTATTTCGATTGCTGCGATCTAGTTATAGCCTGATATGACCTGCATTATATCCTCTCAAAATGCAAAGGCGTATTACCAGCAGAGGATAGGGGAACAGCATAAGCAGTGGTGTATGACCTAGACAATTTCATTGGGGGGAGGTGACGGCGGGGCAAAGAAATGATTTAGAGGGACACAAACCATTCGTATCGAGCCTTTTGTCCCTCCGAATCATTTATTTGCCCAGCTTTCAACTCCCCCCCCCCCTCCCCAATGAAAATAGCTATAGGCAACAGCCCTGCTTAGGTCTACATGCAAAACATGAACTGTGTAGTTGATTGGGTGGAGTGTTTGTTAAACTAGAGGATGGACATTAATTCACTCAGTGTGAGAACCAATGACACTATCACTGTGAAGCGTTTACATCAGAGACGTCTTGATATTTGTTTGTACATACTCGCACTTGGTCTTGGGCTTGGTCTTATCGATCGATCTCTTTCGTCAAGGCCTCCGTGTATATGCAAGACACCACACAATACTGTGCAAGTATAACATTTAATTAACTTGATCGTATTAGGCCTGATATAGAAAATTTCTTTTGTTGAGATCCTGGCTTTCGAAAATATTTAGAAATGCTGGTAAAGAATAGAATAAAATCACCATAGCAACATGACGTTCAGGAGTTTTGAATTGTTTTTCAATTAAACACCAACTTCCGGTTCGCAACGGATAAAAGGTCAAATAGGGGTCACTATTTGTGTAGCGCGTGATAAGTTTATTAAGACCTTTTAAGATGATGGATGGATTGTAAAAATCCAATATTTGGTTTAGAAGTTATGACTTTTTCAAATATAAAGTTTCAACTTCCGTTTTGAACCGGAAGGTGATGTCAAATGAGGTCACACTTGGTGGCGTTGGTGATGTCTTTTGAGTTCTTTCTTTTGACGTATAGATGATAAAAATCAATCATGTGGTTTAGGATTTTTTATTTTTCAAACATTATATATATCAATTTGCAACTGTAATCGGAAGTCAAGGTCAAACGAGGTCGCATATTGTGTAGCACGTGATAAGTCTATTAAGACCTTTCAGATGATGTATAGATTGAAAAAATCAAATGTATGGTTCAGATGTTATGATTTTTTTCAATATAAAATTTAAACTTCGGTTTGAACCGGAAGACAATGTCATCAGGTCACAAATAATAGCGTTAGTAATGTTTTTCAAAGCCTTATCTGACGACGTTCAGATAATAAACAACTAATTCCTGGTTCTGGAGTATGATTTTTTCAAATAATTAATTGTATCTTCCTGTTTAACCGGAAGTCAAGGTTAAATGGTCCATGTTGTGTGTCGTTTCTTAAGTTGTTACATACCTACCCAATGACGTATAAATAAATAAAAAATCAAATGTGTGGTTGAGAAATGATATTTCTTTGCACGAACACCTAAATAGGTTTTCGGCTGCTAGCCGAACACCTAACAAAAAACAGAACAATAACAAAGAGGTGTTCGTGCTCATATTGCACGAACACCTAAAAAACATAACAATAACAATAGGTGTTCGTGCACACATTGCACGAACACCTAACAATAGTTGTTCGGCTGTTAGCCGAACACCTAAAAAACCGAACAATAACAAGAGGTGTTCGGAGCTAAGCTCCACTCCGAACACCTAAAAAGTAAGGGAAAAAAACCTAACAAAAACAAGAGATGTTCCGGGCGGAGTGCCCGAACACCTAATAATTATAAAACGGTTGGCCAACTTGCTGGTACTAGACTGCTCTTCGCATTACTATAAGATTGAACAACATTCTTTCCAATATCCATATTAACAAATAAACTCTCCAAAATGTATCATAATCACAAAGTTCCACTATAATACAACTCAATACAAAAATATAACTTACAGGAATACTGCCGCCTCCTGGCCTTTCCCGAAGTTTATCACTGCTGATGCAGTGATTATTTTCTCCAATAATTATTCTTTCAAACGGCACTCATTTATATACTTCAATACTCTCAATAGTTTTCACTCTAACTGCCAAAGGCTGGCTATGCCCTCTCTCCTAAGGCAAACTCATCGAGGCTGGCTGCACCCTCTCCTCGGGATACTCAGATGTCGAATGCAAAATATTATTCTTAAGGCCCACATACCCTCCCAAACCAGAACAACAAGTTTTAGGAATGTACAAGTTTGTACCTCCTTAACTTTTCGGTTTTTAAAATGGTTTATTGTTGTCAATAAGCCATTCAGGCTTTCAATCATACAGTTAATGCAGAATATCTACAAAATTTAAAAGAAATTACTTCAAGTATAAACCAAACAACTCAATACATACGGTGACCAAAAAAGAAAACGTTATTTAAACGACTGAAATCAAACCTAAAACGTTATTTAAATGACCGAACTCAAACTCAATAGTGAATCTATACATACGGTACTCAAAAAGAAAACGTTATTTAAACGACTGAAATCACAAAACCAAAGGTGGATTCGTGTTATATACATACAAAGCACAATGCACTGTTATTTACATAAAATCTATATACAAAAACGCACAAAGGCTGATTCCCTCACACTGCACCCGGAGAAAAGATTGTGTTAACTCAACCCGGCCGGGTGCAGTGTGTGCACGGATTATTCAAAAGAAACAAAATGGCGGTTGCAGCAAACTAAAACTTACAACTGTACACTCCAACATTACATACAATGTTATTTACAATAAGTTTCATGATATAATTTATACAAAAACACACAAGGGCTAGTTTCCTCACACTGCACCTGGAGAAAAGATGGTATTAACTCAACCCAGGTGCAGTGTGTGTACGGACTATTCAAAGGTACCAAAATTTCGAGCCTAGCAAACACACATTTACAACAACAAATTACTGTACATTCAAAGTTATATACAAAGCAATACAATGTTATTTACAATAAGTTACATATTATACCAAAAGCACAAGGGCTGGTTTCTTCACACTGCACCCGGAGAAAAGATGGTGTTAACTCAACCCGGGTGCAGTGTGTGAACGGACTATTCAATAGGAAAACAAATGTGATCAACAATAACAACAACAACTGTACAGTTTAGTATCCACTAAGTGTTACCCATAGGGAAAAACAAAATGGCGTTAAGCCAAGAAACGTTCAATGTTCCGAATCCGAGGTCAGGGGTGTACATTCGCGACCCTAGTCTCTCGCTTTTGCATACTCCTCCCATTCACCTTTTTTTCGTAAATATGTCTCCCAGTCTGAAGGGGAGAATTTGTCCCATGCAGATTTCCATACACCTCCGCTCAATACAGTGAGATACCTTTTCATATGTTCACTTATCTTTCCTGACGTCTTAGGGGTAGCTGATTCGGTGTTCAACTCCGAAGCTGGGGAGTTATCAACTCGTTCCTCTTTTGGTGATTTCTCTTTTCGGCTCGTTTTCGATTTCTCTGGGGTCTTTCTAGACTCTGATGTGGAGGGGTGCAGCTCTTCAGCAGTCCGGGGTTCAGGCCAAACTTTGAATATTCAACATGCAAAACCAATAAATTAACCAATCAAGTAACCTGTTTAAATCACCTCACCCCCAGGTATGTCTTGAGGTGGTTCACCAAGTCTAAGGAATTTTTAGGGCGCGGTGTGGCCACTGAAAATAAAAACGTGTTCCCTTACTAGATATAACTTAAAGTTCACTACTACGGCCATTCATAATATAAATTAAGTTACTCTTCAGTCTTCTGTTGTAATATCTGGAGTAAATTCGCTACATTTAATTTCACTCTGTGACAATGTGTAAGAGAGAAATATTGTGATGTAATTGTGTTCGTTTCGTTTCGTTTTGAAGCAAAATTTGACGATCAAAATACACCACTAAAATGTCAGTGAAGTAAATTATTTTCAAAGCAAAATGGATGCTACACTCCTAATCTTAGCAATTGTGGGAATTTTTTTTGTGAATTAGCACCTAAAAACTGAGAAACAACACGAATTCCACGAACGGTTTTAGCTCATTAAATATTCAAAGAGAGGTCACGCCCGTCCGAGCCATGCATACAGCGCAAAGAAAAGAACTGATTTTGTGTGCGCTGCAGACTGACTGCAGACCACTGCAGACCACTGCAGACCACTGCAGACTACGGCGGGAGCAACCAAGCGAGCAAATCACGCGATAGACCCGTAATTCATCACTTTGAATAACAACGGAGAAACACGAATGAGTTTTGCTGAGGATCCGTGACGTCACACGCTACCCTAGATTGTGCATTTAAGGGAGTGCCTCGCTTATTTTCATCGCCACTTTGCTGCAGCTGTCAACCTGATCGGGCCGTGTCTAACAGCCATCAATCAGTCTTCCAAACTTCTCGAATCTCCTTTCTTAACTAGGTGAGTGATGAGACAACAGTTGTCCTGATTAGTTATATTTGTCATTGACTAGGTTTCTACCTAATAAAGGCTAAGCTCTGCAATATTAGGGCCTTGTAACACACACAACTTTTACAGGCAACTTGGAGGCAACCAACTGCAGTGCATGCTACACACCCACTTTGGTAGCACCAGAGTAATTTTTCAAACAATGTCTTAATTACGATCCCTCTGTGATGTTAATGGATTCTCTTCTTGTAGATTGCCTAGAACTGGTTGTCTGTAAATTGCCTCGTGTGACATGAACCTTAGAGTTTCCCTATTTATTGTTAATTATTATTCTCATTATTTTTTAACTATTTTTGTTTCACCTGATGAAATTCTCGGGCATGTGAGCAAAAATGTATACAACAAGTCCCTACCCTCGCGTTAAAACAGCGTGACTGAGGGTGCAGTTTTGTATTAAAGTTTTGTTCAGGGCTAAATCACAATGAGATGGGCATGTACTTCCATCTCCCGTATTATAATCTCCGCTTACTGGACTAAAATTTGAATAAAATAGCTTCAGAAAGCGAACAAGTATCGTTTAATGCAAGAGCGTTGTTTTTCTAGAAATCAAACATAAAGAGTTTCTTCTTGGTGCATTGAAAATCTACAGCTAAGAATTTCTTCTTGGTCCCTCTTCATGTAGAGTGAATTTCCTACTTTTTTCTACACGGTTTAGTTTAGGTGTAGTGGCCTATTTATTTTTGATCGGGACTTTTTTAGCATTAGTGTCTTCCTCAAGCACTCACAGTTTATATTATTTTGTAAGCCCCCCGCCCTCTAAGCCTTTTTCAAATACAAAGTGGGCCTACAAAATAATGTATAGTTATCGAAGTTCAAATCTAAAAGCCCGATGATTGCAGAAATGCATACCATTATTGTATAAGTTAAAACATCCTTAATTGCTTATTTTTAGTCTGATCTGCGAAACATTTCCCTTTGAAATGAAGTCATATTGCTTAGAACGCCTGCATCTGAAAACCTTTAAAAATATGTATACAAAAAACCCGACCGCTACAGCTAATTTTGATTGTTACAACCAAAGTGTTTCGGCCCACATGCTGGAAATTGTGCATAGGTCCCACAATGTTTTTCTTTGTTAAACTCGGTCCCCACAACGTGATTCTTTAGAAAATGATTTTGGGTTGAACAAAGAAAAATTAACTAGAGCGGGATTTGAACCAACGACCTCCGGTTTAACGTGCCGGCGCTCTACCAACTGAGCTATCTAGCCCTATGTTGGCTGTCTCCCTATTTTGTCAATATCTTTGTTCGGGGGGGAAGTCGCATCCCCTTAAGGTGATCCCCTGGCTGCCGCTTCCCAGGTTGTATCGTATACTTGGGTGTGATCCCTGGCTACACGGCAGTTTGCGGTTGTATGGCTTCTGACTGGCACCCCCCGAACAAAGATATTGACAAAATAGGGAGACCGCCAACATAGGGCTAGATAGCTCAGTTGGTAGAGCGCCGGCACGTTAAACCGGAGGTCGTTGGTTCAAATCCCGCTCTAGTTAATTTTTCTTTGTGAAACCCAAAATCATTTAAACATTTACCCAGTCAGTTTCCCTTGTGGTTTATTATTTGATATCTTTAGAAAATGGAATATTAGAACAATATAGGAAGTCCCTACAAAGGTGTGTGCAAAAGTATGTGTGTTTGCGTCTACAATTTGCCGACCTTTTCCAAGGAAACTTATTCCTGCTTTTTGTTGAAGGTTTTGTGATTCATTATATTTACTTCATTCACCTTACTATGGGTTTTCCCAGCTAATTTCAAGAAAAATAGATTGAATTTATGAATTAAGCACTATGAATTTGGTGACCTTCTCGAAGGCAACGAGAAAAATTCATTCATTCAATTTAACATCCGGCTCATCCCCCAATCAATCGTTTGAAATTGCATGCTCCGTTGGATCAGCATTCAACTGTAAAAAGGAGCAATTCAATTCCAACAATTATAGCATTCACTGATCAAACAAGATCGTTCAAATTCATTAGGTCACAAAATTAACTCGATTTCGCAAGAGGCTGGTCAACCATTCAATTTTATTGGTAAGTAGAAATTCAACTAAATAATAGTGAAAATGTAATCTTAAATGTCTATAAATTAAATAGAATGTCTGAAACTCATAATCTGAATGAGAGGAACGAAATCACGTGTGCACGAAAAAAGAAGTTGAATGCAATGGCTAAAAGAAACACTAGTTTGAAAGTGTTAGGGAAACATGTGTAAATGTGAATGCTGTTAATAAAACTTAGGTTTTTCCAGGCCAATCAGCTAAAATAAATTATAAAACGAATTTCAAGCTTTAACTACTTTTTTTGCATTAGAAAGTAGCCATTGTTAGTGTACTCGGTGTTTTGTTGAACGTGTATTTTTTTATATTTCGCCCTTAAGATGGTGTGACATGAGATTCTGTCCCCGCCCCCCATAATGGAGAACTGTGTACAAATTGCTTCTGATAGCACCCTCTTTTGAATCCTCCTCCTCCACCCCATATTAATCTCCCCTTATGGGGACAGAATCTCCGGGGGACAGATTTCCCTATGGCAATGGCCGTGACATTGTGCCTGTTCACAAAAGCTTTTGATAAACTTTCTTTCATCGACCAGCCTCAAACTACCGTTCACGGGTCAGCAAGCACTAAAGGGGAAAACAGTCGCCAGGAACATCAAACCAATATCGTCGAAATATTTGATTTATTGGTCACGACCCACTGTCAATCATAATAATAATAATAATAATACGCAGTTCTTATATAGCGCTTTATACTCCCGATGGGTGTCTCAAAGCGCTCAGTATTTTTCCTATACAAGGTATGTGGAGTTACGTGTTGAACAGTATGAGACCTATTCCTTTGCATAGCACAATGTAATGGTTTACAAGGTTTACAATAACCCTGTCAATGTGTCACTAGGGACTTTGTGAAGTACAAACATTGTTGGCCCTTCGTGCGAAGTGTAAATTTGTAATAGGGACCCTGGGAATTCCAAACATTGTTGTCCTTTCGAGCTAACTTTTTCAACCATTCTAGAATAAAGCAAGAACCCCTGGGAAATTGCCTTGACCAGAAAACCGCAAATAGGTTTTCACGGCAATTTCAACAAAATCTACATTCATCAAGTGTTTAAATAGGAAAAAGTAAGTCAACTTGAGAAAGGTCAAAGGGACGTCCTATAAAAGCCTGTAAAAATGAAACAGAAGGACTGAAACGAATCTAAAATGAGAAAAACTACATGTGTGCACGAATGCGAAACTTAATGCATTAGGCCTAATAGCTAAAAGATATCCTATAATTAGAGTGGATTAGGGGAAATGTGTAAAATTGAATACCAATTAAAGAAATTGAATTAATTTGTGCTGAAATTGGCCGGGGAAAACATAGTATTAACTTAGTTTTACTTTATTATTTTAAAACACAAAAACGCGTAGAAAATTTTCCACTGCATTAAATGCTACACAATTTTCGAGTTTTACATAATTAGCGAGTGTGTTGCAAAAACCTTATTTATAGTTGGTCGTAGACAATTCTAAGTCTACGCCACTATTAAAGGTATTTCACAGGGTCGGTAAGGATAGAAAACATCATTGTTTAGTTTTAATCTGAACGCTTACTGATTATGAAGTTCTTACTTTAGTTTATAGAACATTTGTTTTTTCAGTGAAATATTTCCCTCTGAAGTAGTCATATTCGAGAAAAATGTATCCAAAAACCTTTTTAAAAAACTTTTAAAAAACACACAACAGCTGATTTCGGTTGTTACAACCATAATAATTAAGGGCAAGTGTTTACATGCTGAAAAATGTGTACGTTTAAAAAAAAACTATTTTATCCCGACTCTCAACAACGGATTAAGCCCAAATTTTACAGGTTTGTTGTTTCATGCATTTTGATCACCCAAAACATGAACACTGTCTGCGTCTATTTTGTCAGCTCTATCAATTCTGTATAATGCCTATAAACAATCAAAACGCAACTACGAAAAGAAGAAAACAATTTAATCGAGTCAGTTCGTTTAACTTAAAAACGCCACCTTTCTCGGCAGCATTGCTTCATTCATTCATTTCAAAATTTACTTGTTTTTCTCATCCAGCTTTTCGGTTCCTGTGCTGAATCAAAAGATTAATCAAGATGGCCGAAAAGTACTGTCAACTGGTTAAGTCTTTCCATGAAGATCTGGGCAAAAAAATGAAGAAGTACGACACCCTGAAAGACCTGGACCTCTTCGTCCTCGACAACTCCATCCGGGAGAGCACCGTCGGGCAGCTTCGTGGTCACACCATCGAGAGCAAGTGGAAGATCTATAACGAGGTGAAGAAAATGGGCTTCAAGAACACCATCGTTGCCTCCTTCTCTCACATGACCCGAGTAGACGACATCTTCATCAGACAACTCGTAGAAAGGGGAGAAGATAAGGATGGACTCTTCGCTTTCTCTGAGATCTCGGATGGTAGGTTGAAAATTAGCGGGAAAATGAAAACCAATAAATTGTATCGTTGATATCATGGCTAATGAGAAAAGTGCCTTTCCATGATTCTGAAATGGAAGTTTTCCTTATGAAGTTAGATGATTTGAATAACAATAAAATGAAGCTACTCGTTTTTCCATGACTCTGAAATGAAAGTTTTCTGTATGAAGTTAGACGATTTGATTAACAATATATATGAAGCTACTCGTTGTTGATTTTTGTTTTTCATTTTTAGTTGTTTCCTTCCTCTCCGTAAAGGTATCAAAAAGAAAGTACCAAACACCGAGAAGGTCCCTGTTGGAATTGCCAAGTTGAAGGAAGTCGGTCTGTACAATGTCATCTTCGAAGTCGATTTGAGTGACGTGGTCTACAACTTCAAGAAATTCCCAATGAGCAATTTGACAGCACTCCTGAAGAAGTGGATCACCTGGTGCCACGATGAGCTCAACGAGAAAGCCAAGGTGTTCATCAGCTTCCGTGATCTGCCAGACACCATGGATGACCATCCCGAGAGGCTGTTCGAAACCGTGGAGTTCTTGGCAAAACTTCCCCCTAGAATTCGTCCGTTCGGTTTGATGTTTGAGGAGCCTCGCGGTTCGTCCCTCCCGGAGGAGGTTAGTACGTACAGTCAGTACATCCGCAAGGTGATGGATGCCAACAACTGGAAGGCGAACCTGCTGGTTCATGTTCACGAGAAGTTCGGGCTCTGTGATGTCACGGCCCTTGAGGTAGGTACAGTTTCAATATCTCGTCCCGTTGATCGAATGTTTAAAATAGCCTTACGGGGATGTACATTTTGAGCCAAGTCGGTCTCACCGTCTCACCATGAAGTCATTAGCACCCTTATTCCCTCTTTTTTTTCAAAAGAGATCATAATGATGTTTCTGTTTTTTGTTTTTTGAAACAGGTTTTGATGAATGGTGCCACTGGCATCTGGGCTAGTGTCTGCCTCGAAGGTGCTTCCATGGGCAACGCACCGTCATGTGTTACCTTGATGAACCTAATACGGCTCGGCAACAAGAAGGTACTGAAGAAGTTCAACTGCAACTATATCAGACAGGCCGCTATTGAGGTGACGAAGATCACTACTGGAAAAGAACCACACTCCAAGCAACCAGTTTTCGGTAGTAGAGCTCTGGACTTCGTCTTCGATCTAGCTCCAGAAGAGTTTGACCTGGCAGAGTTCTTTGGCGAGAAGGCTCCCGTGCGCATCACCACCATGGCTTCGGCAGAAATGATCCTAACGAGACTGGTCGACGTCTTCGGGGAAGATAAACAGTTCAACAAGCGCCGGGGTGAAAAGATGAAGGAAGTCATTCTGGAAGATCTCCGAAGCAGCAGGTGATTGAAAATTATCTTTGGCTTCCTTTGCAAAAGCTCCCTGTGTATAAGAGGTGTTAATTCGATAGCTGATTACAACCCTCTTGGAGTCAATGTCACAATCATAATAATTTGCTATATCATCATGATTTTGTATGATTTATTTTCATGTATACTTAATTAATTTATCCCCCCAAAATATGAGTCCGCGGACTGTAATAACATTTATAACAAGAAATACACCGTTGGTTGTTAATGGGGGCGCTATATCCAGAGGATTGACCCCCTCGTTGTATAGTACCCAGACTGCTTTGATTCTACATGCACCCGCTGACGTCACACGCAGCTGCTCGCTGCCTATGATCTGCCATTTAAGAATTGTGAGTAAAAAAATAGAGCGCGTCCAACCGCTCGTGTTGCTAATGGGCACTGCACAGTACAACACACCGTAATGCCAAATTAGTGATTGCGGCTGTGGCTCTTGATAAAAACTGTAGCCGCAGCCGTTTGTGAGTGGACGGTGGCTGCAGCAGAGGTTGTATCACCACCACCGCTAACAAACTCTTAAGCACCGGGCTGCGAATTTTTTTCCCCAGCGCGGTAAAGGCCAATATTTGCATATCTCACTGGGATCCGTACGTGCCAAGCTTCATTACAATATCGACTAGCAGCTGCACAGAATTGAATGGCCTTTACCGCGCTGGGGAAAAAAATTTCACCACCAGTCTGCCCTCTTAGTCTTAGGACGACCCAGTGAGCTTCAGCTGAAGCCGCAGATTCCGTCGTGGCTGCTTTATTACGTCACTTCTCCAATCTGACATGAATAAAAACACGCTGGTCGTGTGATAATAGTCCAATTTCAAAACGGTATGCAGAAATCGTCTTGGCCATCCACAAACTGTTATAAATATTAAGATTTTATTATATATATATTTATTTTTTTTATTTACAGGAAGGAGGAGTACATGAGTGCAGTTGGCCTGGCTTTGCTTTTTGACCGCTCAGGTGGTGAACTCACCGCCAAAATGAGGGACACCATCAACGATATGGAACTCTACTCGGCACACGCCACGAACCTCATTGCCCAGATCAAGGAGACATGGGACGAGTGGGATCTCAAGGACAAGGTTCAAGGAGATAACATGATGGAGTACGACTCGTTCTACAACGGCTTCATGGCGCCGTTCTTCTCCTGCTACCGTTGCTCGGACACCATGAAAGCACTGGACGCCATCGACATGGACGACGACAACCAGGTCGACTGGAACGAGTTCTTGGTGTACCTCAAGTGGGCCATGCATCAGTACCCAAAGATCCAGGACACGGAGGAGCTGTTGGATATAACATTCCGCAAAGGAATCATCCCGGCCATGCGCGACGGAATGGCCAAAAAGAGGGGAAAGGGAAAGGGAAAGGGAAAGGACTGCAAGTAGAACACCGGTAAACACAAGTAAAAGTTTCAAAAGAGAGCAAGCATTTACGTAACATGAACAGATAAATTTGATTGAGAACCACAAGTTCGTTTGTGATATTAGAGGTTTAGGTCACTCTATTTTTGTTTTTACGTACAACTGGGAAAACTGTGATGGCTATATTGTTTGTATATTTCTGAATGGGTTTACTTGACTTGGGAAATGTAGCGTTAGTTAATTTGTTTCACGAAACATCGTAGATCATTGATTTAAAAAAAAAATACTTTAAGTGGTACAAATCTTTTCGCCAACGGGTACGAAGTTGGTATTTTTTTCAAGTACTTTGTAAAAATAAAAAAAAATGCAATGTTGCAGACCAGTTTTTATATTTTAGTCATAATTCGTGGATCTGTTATGTTCATATGACTCGCTTTGCAACATTGTCTTCAATTTGGGGTAAAAGTATAACTACTTTTACCTCAAGGCAACACAATGTTATTGCCTTCAAAATGAAGCACATTGTGATCTTTGTCCCAACATTTTATTGACACTAATATTAAAACATCAAAGGATTAACAAAAATTAATAATATGTTATACAAGGGGCAGCGCAGGGGTCATTGTCGAGAATCTTTGTAACTCGGAGTCTACGTTACTTTGACCCATTTCTGGGTAATTTTTACACAGATTTCGAGTCATTCTGACCCAGAAATGGGTAGGGACCCAGAAATGGGTAAATTCTTACCCTGAGGATTTTAGAATGTAACGCTGTTGCAAGGCACTGGAAATTGAGGTCTTGATGATCAACTGCTCACTTAGTATTGATTGGCGACGTTCATTTTGTTAACGTAAGTTGCCGAAATCGCAACACAAATTACTGCCCGCAACACGAACTACTGGAGAAGAGATATCTGTATCGCACAAACATCTAAATCAAAACTATTCTGTTTCGTATGGTTTCTATTCAGATGTATAGACTTGCCCAGTCCCTCCGCGGCAGCATCCAAAACAGTCGATGTGGCGCCCTCTGCCAGTGACTAAAAAACATTTTTTTTAATGGCGTCGTCAATCAAGACTATCGCTCACTAGCCTACTTTTACTGGCGACAAATAGTAATGTGTCGTCAATCAAGACTATCGCTCACTAGCCTACTTTTACTGGCGACAAATAGTAATGTGTCGTCAATCAAGACTATCGCTCACTAGCCTACTTTTACTGGCGACAAATAGTAATGTGTCGTCAATCAAGACTATCGCTCACTAGCCTACTTTTACTGGCGACAAATAGTAATGTGTCGTCAATCAAGACTATCGCTCACTAGCCTACTTTTACTGGCGACAAATAGTAATGTGTCGTCAATCAAGACTATCGCTCACTAGCCTACTTTTACTGGCGACAAATAGTAATGTGTCGTCAATCAAGACTATCGCTCACTAGCCTACTTTTACTGGCGACAAATAGTAATGTGTCGTCAATCAAGACTATCGCTCACTAGCCTACTTTTACTGGCGACAAATAGTAATTTTAATCTTCCCAGATAACAATGAGTTTTTTACGAATGACTCGTTTCTATGGTTATAGTGCCTTTATTTTACAATTTTACATTCTTAATATCTACAGTTATTTTCTACTTGGTGAAGTATAAGTAAATGAATTTGATATATCTCTAATGGATTAGTGTGGATTGTTATTTTATCTTAGCGTATATCACTACAACCTTGGCCTCCATGACAGTGGGATGATAATTGTGAAATTAGTGTTAAATTAGTGTGAAATCATTTTGAAATTATAGTGTGAAATCATTGTGAAGTCATTGTGTAACCATAGTGTGAAATCATTGTGAAATTATTTATTTCTATGGTTATTCGGTTCCCTTAAACAATTCTGTTCTAAGATTCGAAACAACTCAAGGGGGAAGTACAAAGATCGGTAACTGAAGAACAAAATTGATTCGTTTCAATCTCGAGGCAATTGATTATAACTTTCTTATAGAAGTACCAATACTCCAGAGAAAACTTTCCATCTGAAGTAATGTCAAAGTCGAGGAAATAGCAATTTAAGGCCACAAAACCAAGTTGCTATTTTGAAAGCTGCAATCGAAATAAGCCCTATATGATGATGTGATTCAAAAGACACAAAACGTTAAATCGGCGGCAAATCAAAAGAGAGAGTTCATCGCTAACATGTAAACTGGAATGCATTTATTTCTCTCCCTTTTTAAAAACTCGACTCATTTATTTTCTGAATGCCAACATAGGCTACAGTGTCTCTACGAGGGCACATTTAACGGAACAGGGTCATCATTTCACTGTTTACTTACAAGAAAAATCTGAGTTAAAAGGACAACTATCGTCCAATGACAGAAGCGAAAACCCAGTGGGGGTCACTGACCCCCTCTTCACAAAACCAGCTGTCTTTTCAAGACCGCCACAATTTCAAAAAGAGATTTTGAACGTCTTACGGTATTTTGCTTTATTCCATAGCAACTATAAACATGACATTATACAATGGTCAATCGTAAATATAAGAAAAGATAGTTCGCTCTCACAAAACCATAGAAAAATAAAAGACTTTGTCACATGGGAGGTCACATGACTAGGAGGGATCAATCACAATGCTGAATGAAGAGGTTGTGACGACCTCGCAAGCTACTACCATACCAGACTCTAAACAGGTACCCAGTTAACGCATATCAACATGACAGTCCAATATCAGTTTACATGCTGCTAAAGACAAACAAGTGTTTTAGCTGATTTGAGAAGTCTTTAAAAAGGGTGTGTGGGCCTTGAAAATATAAATGTCCACAGACTTGCACATAACTCACATGGTATAGCTTGATGGGCATAGTAAAAAAAAACTTAATAGCTGTTCCGACCTACTGTCGGAACAGGTATTGTTTTCTTATTCATTACAAACCTATCCCATGTTAAGCATTCTACGTACCACAAAATCTTATACGGACAATGGATCAAATTCGTTCCAAGGCCCTGCCAGCTATTCCTTTTATCAAAATATTTAATTGAATATTTAATTGAATACTAAAAAATTGAAAGCACAACCAACTTGGCACATCAAACGCACTATACTAATCTCACACTTGAGAAATACTTGGAAGCCACTAAATTTTGAACTTGCTCACATTCGATTGAGAAGTCAAGACAAGAAAAAACATCGGCTCCAAACCAGTTGAGAAAACAACAAACAATTTGTGATCTAACCATAGGCCTAATGACATAATGACATAGAGGCAGAGACATTTGCATTATATACCACGTATATCTAGCCGTGCGCTTTCACATCCTTTCTCACTTTACACCTGATCTAAGTAGTATGCTACACTAAACAAACAGAAGTTGCTTTGAAGACCCTGAACAAGTTAAACATTTTTTATACTTGGAATATTTTTTTTCTTTCGCGTTTTTATTTTCATATTCATATATTTGTTTACATTTTACATTAATTTTCTAGGATACAATTCGTGGTTTTGTAGTGTTGGCATGGTTCGCTTTGTTACGCTGTGTTCAAGTTTTAGTAAAAAAGTGACGCCCTCTACGTCAAGGCTTTACATGAATAACTTGTGTATGAATTAGAAACTAAAAATCGATGAGTGGTATTGCTTCACCATTTAATTGACGCTTGTAACAAACATTAGTATTTAAAAAATAATAACTAGACATTAAGTGTTTGTCGAAAAACACAAAGCTGTTACGTGTTTTTTTGCTTCGATTAAGTGCTTCAAAGCTTTAAAGTTGGTCTGATTTCAAGATAGAAGACGGATTCGAAAGGAACTTTTAAACCAGAAATAAAGGTCAAAATCGTTTGTGTAGTTCTTGAGATATGGTCCCACTTCCGGTTAAAGGTCAACATGGGTTCACGGTTACCCAAGGCTAATCTCCAATGCCCAAGGAGTCTATAACTAAACAAAGTTTGAAAATCGGTTGTACACTTCATGAGATATGTAGGCCTCAAGATTAGCTAATTAAATATTCACGCTGCTGTCACGTGATTAAATAATTAAGGATTTTAACCTGAAAATAGAATTAGCTGTTGCAAACTGCTTACCAACCAAAAGGACCTGTGGTATAAATGCAAAAAATAAGTTAGTGGCCTGACGTTTCGACCCTAGCAGAGTCTTTCTCGAAGGCTAAATGACAACACACAACACACAACACACAACACACAACACACAACACACATACAAGCAGACAAGAGTTGCAAGAGTAGTCAAGTGGAAATACATGAATAGAGAGAGTGGAGGGAGAAAAGCAGAAAGCATTCAGAGAAGGCAGGGGTAAGCAGGGATTATGAAGACAAAGGGGGGGGGGGGGTTATGAAGGGAAGGGGATAGCTTGACCACAACAAGTTGGGAACACAAAGGACAAAATGGAAGGTTAGAAGAGAGGTAAATAATTAGTTAATACAATGAAGGGCAGACTAATAAAGTGGATAACTGTGTGGGAAAAGGAGAAGGCAAAAACAAAAGGTTATTAGTCATTTCCTTCTTGGATATTCAAACCATGGGGCTGAGTGGTCTTTATGCGCCTTATCCAAAGTTTTTCCCTACTCAGACGGACAGTCTCTCTGCAGTTACCTAGTGCCTCAATGCCCTGTAAATTCAACCTGATTAACTGTGGGGGGAGTGGGGCAGAAGTTGAGTCCCTTGGAGAGCAGGCTGTGTTCTGCATCTGAAAGGGTAGATAATGACTGTGGACTGAGGGACTGACTGCTCAGCCTCAGGGGTTATGTTGCGCTTGAATCGTCTCCGTCTGTGATGTTGCTGTTTCGATTTTAACCTATGACATCTGAAAATTAATTCAATGTGGCCCGAGCAAGTCCTATTCTTAGTATGCTTCCCACAGTGTGCGAACCTTTTACTCATTTAACTGAAGACTTGAAAGTGACTGGACGTATACAAAAAATACGGCGTTGTAGCCATGGTGCCAGGATTTACCACCTTACGTTACCTAAACGTTTCTACTTGGTACACAAAAAGAAAACACGCCTACAAGTATGACGTCATGATGACGTACGGGTAATGTTAGGCCTGAAAGCACATCTACAGTACCCCAGAAGTCTAAAACTGTCGATCGGGGGTATAGTTTGAGATATGGTGCTAACAAGGTTGGCTAATTAAATATTCACCTCGCTGTTAAGTTACAAATTAATTAAGAATTTTAACATTTATTACATTTAGAGTTAAGTTTATTTACTAAGCTTCAATTTTATATAATTATCTCACTCTTTCGTATTACGCTCTAGGATATTAGCTGTATACAAAAAACGTGCGCAAATGCTATGGGATTTAGGCGGAAACAAAGAATAAGAAAACAATACCTGTTCCGACAGTAGGTCGGAACAGCTATTAAGTTTTTTTTTACTATGCCCATCAAGCTATACCATGTGAGTTATGTGCAAGTCTGTGGACATTTATATTTTCAAGACCCACACAAGACCCTTTTTAAAGACTTCTCAAATCAGCGGTTGCTTATTATTTCGATTGCTGCGATCTAGTTATAGCCTGATATGACCTGCATTATATCCTCTCAAAATGCAAAGGCGTATTACCAGCAGAGGATAGGGGAACAGCATAAGCAGTGGTGTATGACCTAGACAATTTCATTGGGGGGAGGTGACGGCGGGGCAAAGAAATGATTTAGAGGGACACAAACCATTCGTATCGAGCCTTTTGTCCCTCCGAATCATTTATTTGCCCAGCTTTCAACTCCCCCCCCCCCCCCTCCCCAATGAAAATAGCTATAGGCAACAGCCCTGCTTAGGTCTACATGCAAAACATGAACTGTGTAGTTGATTGGGTGGAGTGTTTGTTAAACTAGAGGATGGACATTAATTCACTCAGTGTGAGAACCAATGACACTATCACTGTGAAGCGTTTACATCAGAGACGTCTTGATATTTGTTTGTACATACTCGCACTTGGTCTTGGGCTTGGTCTTATCGATCGATCTCTTTCGTCAAGGCCTCCGTGTATATGCAAGACACCACACAATACTGTGCAAGTATAACATTTAATTAACTTGATCGTATTAGGCCTGATATAGAAAATTTCTTTTGTTGAGATCCTGGCTTTCGAAAATATTTAGAAATGCTGGTAAAGAATAGAATAAAATCACCATAGCAACATGACGTTCAGGAGTTTTGAATTGTTTTTCAATTAAACACCAACTTCCGGTTCGCAACGGATAAAAGGTCAAATAGGGGTCACTATTTGTGTAGCGCGTGATAAGTTTATTAAGACCTTTTAAGATGATGGATGGATTGTAAAAATCCAATATTTGGTTTAGAAGTTATGACTTTTTCAAATATAAAGTTTCAACTTCCGTTTTGAACCGGAAGGTGATGTCAAATGAGGTCACACTTGGTGGCGTTGGTGATGTCTTTTGAGTTCTTTCTTTTGACGTATAGATGATAAAAATCAATCATGTGGTTTAGGATTTTTTATTTTTCAAACATTATATATATCAATTTGCAACTGTAATCGGAAGTCAAGGTCAAACGAGGTCGCATATTGTGTAGCACGTGATAAGTCTATTAAGACCTTTCAGATGATGTATAGATTGAAAAAATCAAATGTATGGTTCAGATGTTATGATTTTTTTCAATATAAAATTTAAACTTCGGTTTGAACCGGAAGACAATGTCATCAGGTCACAAATAATAGCGTTAGTAATGTTTTTCAAAGCCTTATCTGACGACGTTCAGATAATAAACAACTAATTCCTGGTTCTGGAGTATGATTTTTTCAAATAATTAATTGTATCTTCCTGTTTAACCGGAAGTCAAGGTTAAATGGTCCATGTTGTGTGTCGTTTCTTAAGTTGTTACATACCTACCCAATGACGTATAAATAAATAAAAAATCAAATGTGTGGTTGAGAAATGATATTTCTTTGCACGAACACCTAAATAGGTTTTCGGCTGCTAGCCGAACACCTAACAAAAAACAGAACAATAACAAAGAGGTGTTCGTGCTCATATTGCACGAACACCTAAAAAACATAACAATAACAATAGGTGTTCGTGCACACATTGCACGAACACCTAACAATAGTTGTTCGGCTGTTAGCCGAACACCTAAAAAACCGAACAATAACAAGAGGTGTTCGGAGCTAAGCTCCACTCCGAACACCTAAAAAGTAAGGGAAAAAAACCTAACAAAAACAAGAGATGTTCCGGGCGGAGTGCCCGAACACCTAATAATTATAAAACGGTTGGCCAACTTGCTGGTACTAGACTGCTCTTCGCATTACTATAAGATTGAACAACATTCTTTCCAATATCCATATTAACAAATAAACTCTCCAAAATGTATCATAATCACAAAGTTCCACTATAATACAACTCAATACAAAAATATAACTTACAGGAATACTGCCGCCTCCTGGCCTTTCCCGAAGTTTATCACTGCTGATGCAGTGATTATTTTCTCCAATAATTATTTTTTCAAACGGCACTCATTTATATACTTCAAAACTCTCAATAGTTTTCACTCTAACTGCCAAAGGCTGGCTATGCCCTCTCTCCTAAGGCAAACTCATCGAGGCTGGCTGCACCCTCTCCTCGGGATACTCAGATGTCGAATGCAAAATATTATTCTTAAGGCCCACATACCCTCCCAAACCAGAACAACAAGTTTTAGGAATGTACAAGTTTGTACCTCCTTAACTTTTCGGTTTTTAAAATGGTTTATTGTTGTCAATAAGCCATTCAGGCTTTCAATCATACAGTTAATGCAGAATATCTACAAAATTTAAAAGAAATTACTTCAAGTATAAACCAAACAACTCAATACATACGGTGACCAAAAAAGAAAACGTTATTTAAACGACTGAAATCAAACCTAAAACGTTATTTAAATGACCGAACTCAAACTCAATAGTGAATCTATACATACGGTACTCAAAAAGAAAACGTTATTTAAACGACTGAAATCACAAAACCAAAGGTGGATTCGTGTTATATACATACAAAGCACAATGCACTGTTATTTACATAAAATCTATATACAAAAACGCACAAAGGCTGATTCCCTCACACTGCACCCGGAGAAAAGATTGTGTTAACTCAACCCGGCCGGGTGCAGTGTGTGCACGGATTATTCAAAAGAAACAAAATGGCGGTTGCAGCAAACTAAAACTTACAACTGTACACTCCAACATTACATACAATGTTATTTACAATAAGTTTCATGATATAATTTATACAAAAACACACAAGGGCTAGTTTCCTCACACTGCACCTGGAGAAAAGATGGTATTAACTCAACCCAGGTGCAGTGTGTGTACGGACTATTCAAAGGTACCAAAATTTCGAGCCTAGCAAACACACATTTACAACAACAAATTACTGTACATTCAAAGTTATATACAAAGCAATACAATGTTATTTACAATAAGTTACATATTATACCAAAAGCACAAGGGCTGGTTTCTTCACACTGCACCCGGAGAAAAGATGGTGTTAACTCAACCCGGGTGCAGTGTGTGAACGGACTATTCAATAGGAAAACAAATGTGATCAACAATAACAACAACAACTGTACAGTTTAGTATCCACTAAGTGTTACCCATAGGGAAAAACAAAATGGCGTTAAGCCAAGAAACGTTCAATGTTCCGAATCCGAGGTCAGGGGTGTACATTCGCGACCCTAGTCTCTCGCTTTTGCATACTCCTCCCATTCACCTTTTTTTCGTAAATATGTCTCCCAGTCTGAAGGGGAGAATTTGTCCCATGCAGATTTCCATACACCTCCGCTCAATACAGTGAGATACCTTTTCATATGTTCACTTATCTTTCCTGACGTCTTAGGGGTAGCTGATTCGGTGTTCAACTCCGAAGCTGGGGAGTTATCAACTCGTTCCTCTTTTGGTGATTTCTCTTTTCGGCTCGTTTTCGATTTCTCTGGGGTCTTTCTAGACTCTGATGTGGAGGGGTGCAGCTCTTCAGCAGTCCGGGGTTCAGGCCAAACTTTGAATATTCAACATGCAAAACCAATAAATTAACCAATCAAGTAACCTGTTTAAATCACCTCACCCCCAGGTATGTCTTGAGGTGGTTCACCAAGTCTAAGGAATTTTTAGGGCGCGGTGTGGCCACTGAAAATAAAAACGTGTTCCCTTACTAGATATAACTTAAAGTTCACTACTACGGCCATTCATAATATAAATTAAGTTACTCTTCAGTCTTCTGTTGTAATATCTGGAGTAAATTCGCTACATTTAATTTCACTCTGTGACAATGTGTAAGAGAGAAATATTGTGATGTAATTGTGTTCGTTTCGTTTCGTTTTGAAGCAAAATTTGACGATCAAAATACACCACTAAAATGTCAGTGAAGTAAATTATTTTCAAAGCAAAATGGATGCTACACTCCTAATCTTAGCAATTGTGGGAATTTTTTTTGTGAATTAGCACCTAAAAACTGAGAAACAACACGAATTCCACGAACGGTTTTAGCTCATTAAATATTCAAAGAGAGGTCACGCCCGTCCGAGCCATGCATACAGCGCAAAGAAAAGAACTGATTTTGTGTGCGCTGCAGACTGACTGCAGACCACTGCAGACTACGGCGGGAGCAACCAAGCGAGCAAATCACGCGATAGACCCGTAATTCATCACTTTGAATAACAACGGAGAAACACGAATGAGTTTTGCTGAGGATCCGTGACGTCACACGCTACCCTAGATTGTGCATTTAAGGGAGTGCCTCGCTTATTTTCATCGCCACTTTGCTGCAGCTGTCAACCTGATCGGGCCGTGTCTAACAGCCATCAATCAGTCTTCCAAACTTCTCGAATCTCCTTTCTTAACTAGGTGAGTGATGAGACAACAGTTGTCCTGATTAGTTATATTTGTCATTGACTAGGTTTCTACCTAATAAAGGCTAAGCTCTGCAATATTAGGGCCTTGTAACACACACAACTTTTACAGGCAACTTGGAGGCAACCAACTGCAGTGCATGCTACACACCCACTTTGGTAGCACCAGAGTAATTTTTCAAACAATGTCTTAATTACGATCCCTCTGTGATGTTAATGGATTCTCTTCTTGTAGATTGCCTAGAACTGGTTGTCTGTAAATTGCCTCGTGTGACATGAACCTTAGAGTTTCCCTATTTATTGTTAATTATTATTCTCATTATTTTTTAACTATTTTTGTTTCACCTGATGAAATTCTCGGGCATGTGAGCAAAAATGTATACAACAAGTCCCTACCCTCGCGTTAAAACAGCGTGACTGAGGGTGCAGTTTTGTATTAAAGTTTTGTTCAGGGCTAAATCACAATGAGATGGGCATGTACTTCCATCTCCCGTATTATAATCTCCGCTTACTGGACTAAAATTTGAATAAAATAGCTTCAGAAAGCGAACAAGTATCGTTTAATGCAAGAGCGTTGTTTTTCTAGAAATCAAACATAAAGAGTTTCTTCTTGGTGCATTGAAAATCTACAGCTAAGAATTTCTTCTTGGTCCCTCTTCATGTAGAGTGAATTTCCTACTTTTTTCTACACGGTTTAGTTTAGGTGTAGTGGCCTATTTATTTTTGATCGGGACTTTTTTAGCATTAGTGTCTTCCTCAAGCACTCACAGTTTATATTTAGGTGTAGTGACCTATTTATTTTTGATCGGGACTTTTTTAGCATTAGTGTCTTCCTCAAGCACTCAGTTTATATTATTTTGTAAGCCCCCCGCCCTCTAAGCCTTTTTCAAATACAAAGTGGGCCTACAAAATAATGTATAGTTATCGAAGTTCAAATCTAAAAGCCCGATGATTGCAGAAATGCATACCATTATTGTATAAGTTAAAACATCCTTAATTGCTTATTTTTAGTCTGATCTGCGAAACATTTCCCTTTGAAATGAAGTCATATTGCTTAGAACGCCTGCATCTGAAAACCTTTAAAAATATGTATACAAAAAACCCGACCGCTACAGCTAATTTTGATTGTTACAACCAAAGTGTTTCGGCCCACATGCTGGAAATTGTGCATAGGTCCCACAATGTTTTTCTTTGTTAAACTCGGTCCCCACAACGTGATTCTTTAGAAAATGATTTTGGGTTGAACAAAGAAAAATTAACTAGAGCGGGATTTGAACCAACGACCTCCGGTTTAACGTGCCGGCGCTCTACCAACTGAGCTATCTAGCCCTATGTTGGCTGTCTCCCTATTTTGTCAATATCTTTGTTCGGGGGGGAAGTCGCATCCCCTTAAGGTGATCCCCTGGCTGCCGCTTCCCAGGTTGTATCGTATACTTGGGTGTGATCCCTGGCTACACGGCAGTTTGCGGTTGTATGGCTTCTGACTGGCACCCCCCGAACAAAGATATTGACAAAATAGGGAGACCGCCAACATAGGGCTAGATAGCTCAGTTGGTAGAGCGCCGGCACGTTAAACCGGAGGTCGTTGGTTCAAATCCCGCTCTAGTTAATTTTTCTTTGTGAAACCCAAAATCATTTAAACATTTACCCAGTCAGTTTCCCTTGTGGTTTATTATTTGATATCTTTAGAAAATGGAATATTAGAACAATATAGGAAGTCCCTACAAAGGTGTGTGCAAAAGTATGTGTGTTTGCGTCTACAATTTGCCGACCTTTTCCAAGGAAACTTATTCCTGCTTTTTGTTGAAGGTTTTGTGATTCATTATATTTACTTCATTCACCTTACTATGGGTTTTCCCAGCTAATTTCAAGAAAAATAGATTGAATTTATGAATTAAGCACTATGAATTTGGTGACCTTCTCGAAGGCAACGAGAAAAATTCATTCATTCAATTTAACATCCGGCTCATCCCCCAATCAATCGTTTGAAATTGCATGCTCCGTTGGATCAGCATTCAACTGTAAAAAGGAGCAATTCAATTCCAACAATTATAGCATTCACTGATCAAACAAGATCGTTCAAATTCATTAGGTCACAAAATTAACTCGATTTCGCAAGAGGCTGGTCAACCATTCAATTTTATTGGTAAGTAGAAATTCAACTAAATAATAGTGAAAATGTAATCTTAAATGTCTATAAATTAAATAGAATGTCTGAAACTCATAATCTGAATGAGAGGAACGAAATCACGTGTGCACGAAAAAAGAAGTTGAATGCAATGGCTAAAAGAAACACTAGTTTGAAAGTGTTAGGGAAACATGTGTAAATGTGAATGCTGTTAATAAAACTTAGGTTTTTCCAGGCCAATCAGCTAAAATAAATTATAAAACGAATTTCAAGCTTTAACTACTTTTTTTGCATTAGAAAGTAGCCATTGTTAGTGTACTCGGTGTTTTGTTGAACGTGTATTTTTTTATATTTCGCCCTTAAGATGGTGTGACATGAGATTCTGTCCCCGCCCCCCATAATGGAGAACTGTGTACAAATTGCTTCTGATAGCACCCTCTTTTGAATCCTCCTCCTCCACCCCATATTAATCTCCCCTTATGGGGACAGAATCTCCGGGGGACAGATTTCCCTATGGCAATGGCCGTGACATTGTGCCTGTTCACAAAAGCTTTTGATAAACTTTCTTTCATCGACCAGCCTCAAACTACCGTTCACGGGTCAGCAAGCACTAAAGGGGAAAACAGTCGCCAGGAACATCAAACCAATATCGTCGAAATATTTGATTTATTGGTCACGACCCACTGTCAATCATAATAATAATAATAATAATACGCAGTTCTTATATAGCGCTTTATACTCCCGATGGGTGTCTCAAAGCGCTCAGTATTTTTCCTATACAAGGTATGTGGAGTTACGTGTTGAACAGTATGAGACCTATTCCTTTGCATAGCACAATGTAATGGTTTACAAGGTTTACAATAACCCTGTCAATGTGTCACTAGGGACTTTGTGAAGTACAAACATTGTTGGCCCTTCGTGCGAAGTGTAAATTTGTAATAGGGACCCTGGGAATTCCAAACATTGTTGTCCTTTCGAGCTAACTTTTTCAACCATTCTAGAATAAAGCAAGAACCCCTGGGAAATTGCCTTGACCAGAAAACCGCAAATAGGTTTTCACGGCAATTTCAACAAAATCTACATTCATCAAGTGTTTAAATAGGAAAAAGTAAGTCAACTTGAGAAAGGTCAAAGGGACGTCCTATAAAAGCCTGTAAAAATGAAACAGAAGGACTGAAACGAATCTAAAATGAGAAAAACTACATGTGTGCACGAATGCGAAACTTAATGCATTAGGCCTAATAGCTAAAAGATATCCTATAATTAGAGTGGATTAGGGGAAATGTGTAAAATTGAATACCAATTAAAGAAATTGAATTAATTTGTGCTGAAATTGGCCGGGGAAAACATAGTATTAACTTAGTTTTACTTTATTATTTTAAAACACAAAAACGCGTAGAACATTTTCCACTGCATTAAATGCTACACAATTTTCGAGTTTTACATAATTAGCGAGTGTGTTGCAAAAACCTTATTTATAGTTGGTCGTAGACAATTCTAAGTCTGCGCCACTATTAAAGGTATTTCACAGGGTCGGTAAGGATAGAAAACATCATTGTTTAGTTTTAATCTGAACGCTTACTGATTATGAAGTTCTTATTTTAGTTTATAGAACATTTGTTTTTTCAGTGAAATATTTCCCTCTGAAGTAGTCATATTCGAGAAAAATGTATCCAAAAACCTTTTTAAAAAACTTTTAAAAAACACACAACAGCTGATTTCGGTTGTTACAACCATAATAATTAAGGGCAAGTGTTTACATGCTGAAAAATGTGTACGTTTAAAAAAAAACTATTTTATCCCGACTCTCAACAACGGATTAAGCCCAAATTTTACAGGTTTGTTGTTTCATGCATTTTGATCACCCAAAACATGAACACTGTCTGCGTCTATTTTGTCAGCTCTATCAATTCTGTATAATGCCTATAAACAATCAAAACGCAACTACGAAAAGAAGAAAACAATTTAATCGAGTCAGTTCGTTTAACTTAAAAACGCCACCTTTCTCGGCAGCATTGCTTCATTCATTCATTTCAAAATTTACTTGTTTTTCTCATCCAGCTTTTCGGTTCCTGTGCTGAATCAAAAGATTAATCAAGATGGCCGAAAAGTACTGTCAACTGGTTAAGTCTTTCCATGAAGATCTGGGCAAAAAAATGAAGAAGTACGACACCCTGAAAGACCTGGACCTCTTCGTCCTCGACAACTCCATCCGGGAGAGCACCGTCGGGCAGCTTCGTGGTCACACCATCGAGAGCAAGTGGAAGATCTATAACGAGGTGAAGAAAATGGGCTTCAAGAACACCATCGTTGCCTCCTTCTCTCACATGACCCGAGTAGACGACATCTTCATCAGACAACTCGTAGAAAGGGGAGAAGATAAGGATGGACTCTTCGCTTTCTCTGAGATCTCGGATGGTAGGTTGAAAATTAGCGGGAAAATGAAAACCAATAAATTGTATCGTTGATATCATGGCTAATGAGAAAAGTGCCTTTCCATGATTCTGAAATGGAAGTTTTCCTTATGAAGTTAGATGATTTGAATAACAATAAAATGAAGCTACTCGTTTTTCCATGACTCTGAAATGAAAGTTTTCTGTATGAAGTTAGACGATTTGATTAACAATATATATGAAGCTACTCGTTGTTGATTTTTGTTTTTCATTTTTAGTTGTTTCCTTCCTCTCCGTAAAGGTATCAAAAAGAAAGTACCAAACACCGAGAAGGTCCCTGTTGGAATTGCCAAGTTGAAGGAAGTCGGTCTGTACAATGTCATCTTCGAAGTCGATTTGAGTGACGTGGTCTACAACTTCAAGAAATTCCCAATGAGCAATTTGACAGCACTCCTGAAGAAGTGGATCACCTGGTGCCACGATGAGCTCAACGAGAAAGCCAAGGTGTTCATCAGCTTCCGTGATCTGCCAGACACCATGGATGACCATCCCGAGAGGCTGTTCGAAACCGTGGAGTTCTTGGCAAAACTTCCCCCTAGAATTCGTCCGTTCGGTTTGATGTTTGAGGAGCCTCGCGGTTCGTCCCTCCCGGAGGAGGTTAGTACGTACAGTCAGTACATCCGCAAGGTGATGGATGCCAACAACTGGAAGGCGAACCTGCTGGTTCATGTTCACGAGAAGTTCGGGCTCTGTGATGTCACGGCCCTTGAGGTAGGTACAGTTTCAATATCTCGTCCCGTTGATCGAATGTTTAAAATAGCCTTACGGGGATGTACATTTTGAGCCAAGTCGGTCTCACCGTCTCACCATGAAGTCATTAGCACCCTTATTCCCTCTTTTTTTTCAAAAGAGATCATAATGATGTTTCTGTTTTTTGTTTTTTGAAACAGGTTTTGATGAATGGTGCCACTGGCATCTGGGCTAGTGTCTGCCTCGAAGGTGCTTCCATGGGCAACGCACCGTCATGTGTTACCTTGATGAACCTAATACGGCTCGGCAACAAGAAGGTACTGAAGAAGTTCAACTGCAACTATATCAGACAGGCCGCTATTGAGGTGACGAAGATCACTACTGGAAAAGAACCACACTCCAAGCAACCAGTTTTCGGTAGTAGAGCTCTGGACTTCGTCTTCGATCTAGCTCCAGAAGAGTTTGACCTGGCAGAGTTCTTTGGCGAGAAGGCTCCCGTGCGCATCACCACCATGGCTTCGGCAGAAATGATCCTAACGAGACTGGTCGACGTCTTCGGGGAAGATAAACAGTTCAACAAGCGCCGGGGTGAAAAGATGAAGGAAGTCATTCTGGAAGATCTCCGAAGCAGCAGGTGATTGAAAATTATCTTTGGCTTCCTTTGCAAAAGCTCCCTGTGTATAAGAGGTGTTAATTCGATAGCTGATTACAACCCTCTTGGAGTCAATGTCACAATCATAATAATTTGCTATATCATCATGATTTTGTATGATTTATTTTCATGTATACTTAATTAATTTATCCCCCCAAAATATGAGTCCGCGGACTGTAATAACATTTATAACAAGAAATACACCGTTGGTTGTTAATGGGGGCGCTATATCCAGAGGATTGACCCCCTCGTTGTATAGTACCCAGACTGCTTTGATTCTACATGCACCCGCTGACGTCACACGCAGCTGCTCGCTGCCTATGATCTGCCATTTAAGAATTGTGAGTAAAAAAATAGAGCGCGTCCAACCGCTCGTGTTGCTAATGGGCACTGCACAGTACAACACACCGTAATGCCAAATTAGTGATTGCGGCTGTGGCTCTTGATAAAAACTGTAGCCGCAGCCGTTTGTGAGTGGACGGTGGCTGCAGCAGAGGTTGTATCACCACCACCGCTAACAAACTCTTAAGCACCGGGCTGCGAATTTTTTTCCCCAGCGCGGTAAAGGCCAATATTTGCATATCTCACTGGGATCCGTACGTGCCAAGCTTCATTACAATATCAACTAGCAGCTGCACAGAATTGAATGGCCTTTACCGCGCTGGGGAAAAAAATTTCACCACCAGTCTGCCCTCTTAGTCTTAGGACGACCCAGTGAGCTTCAGCTGAAGCCGCAGATTCCGTCGTGGCTGCTTTATTACGTCACTTCTCCAATCTGACATGAATAAAAACACGCTGGTCGTGTGATAATAGTCCAATTTCAAAACGGTATGCAGAAATCGTCTTGGCCATCCACAAACTGTTATAAATATTAAGATTTTATTATATATATATTTATTTTTTTTATTTACAGGAAGGAGGAGTACATGAGTGCAGTTGGCCTGGCTTTGCTTTTTGACCGCTCAGGTGGTGAACTCACCGCCAAAATGAGGGACACCATCAACGATATGGAACTCTACTCGGCACACGCCACGAACCTCATTGCCCAGATCAAGGAGACATGGGACGAGTGGGATCTCAAGGACAAGGTTCAAGGAGATAACATGATGGAGTACGACTCGTTCTACAACGGCTTCATGGCGCCGTTCTTCTCCTGCTACCGTTGCTCGGACACCATGAAAGCACTGGACGCCATCGACATGGACGACGACAACCAGGTCGACTGGAACGAGTTCTTGGTGTACCTCAAGTGGGCCATGCATCAGTACCCAAAGATCCAGGACACGGAGGAGCTGTTGGATATAACATTCCGCAAAGGAATCATCCCGGCCATGCGCGACGGAATGGCCAAAAAGAGGGGAAAGGGAAAGGGAAAGGGAAAGGACTGCAAGTAGAACACCGGTAAACACAAGTAAAAGTTTCAAAAGAGAGCAAGCATTTACGTAACATGAACAGATAAATTTGATTGAGAACCACAAGTTCGTTTGTGATATTAGAGGTTTAGGTCACTCTATTTTTGTTTTTACGTACAACTGGGAAAACTGTGATGGCTATATTGTTTGTATATTTCTGAATGGGTTTACTTGACTTGGGAAATGTAGCGTTAGTTAATTTGTTTCACGAAACATCGTAGATCATTGATTTAAAAAAAAAATACTTTAAGTGGTACAAATCTTTTCGCCAACGGGTACGAAGTTGGTATTTTTTTCAAGTACTTTGTAAAAAAAAAAAAAAATGCAATGTTGCAGACCAGTTTTTATATTTTAGTCATAATTCGTGGATCTGTTATGTTCATATGACTCGCTTTGCAACATTGTCTTCAATTTGGGGTAAAAGTATAACTACTTTTACCTCAAGGCAACACAATGTTATTGCCTTCAAAATGAAGCACATTGTGATCTTTGTCCCAACATTTTATTGACACTAATATTAAAACATCAAAGGATTAACAAAAATTAATAATATGTTATACAAGGGGCAGCGCAGGGGTCATTGTCGAGAATCTTTGTAACTCGGAGTCTACGTTACTTTGACCCATTTCTGGGTAATTTTTACACAGATTTCGAGTCATTCTGACCCAGAAATGGGTAGGGACCCAGAAATGGGTAAATTCTTACCCTGAGGATTTTAGAATGTAACGCTGTTGCAAGGCACTGGAAATTGAGGTCTTGATGATCAACTGCTCACTTAGTATTGATTGGCGACGTTCATTTTGTTAACGTAAGTTGCCGAAATCGCAACACAAATTACTGCCCGCAACACGAACTACTGGAGAAGAGATATCTGTATCGCACAAACATCTAAATCAAAACTATTCTGTTTCGTATGGTTTCTATTCAGATGTATAGACTTGCCCAGTCCCTCCGCGGCAGCATCCAAAACAGTCGATGTGGCGCCCTCTGCCAGTGACTAAAAAACATTTTTTTTAATGGCGTCGTCAATCAAGACTATCGCTCACTAGCCTACTTTTACTGGCGACAAATAGTAATGTGTCGTCAATCAAGACTATCGCTCACTAGCCTACTTTTACTGGCGACAAATAGTAATGTGTCGTCAATCAAGACTATCGCTCACTAGCCTACTTTTACTGGCGACAAATAGTAATGTGTCGTCAATCAAGACTATCGCTCACTAGCCTACTTTTACTGGCGACAAATAGTAATGTGTCGTCAATCAAGACTATCGCTCACTAGCCTACTTTTACTGGCGACAAATAGTAATGTGTCGTCAATCAAGACTATCGCTCACTAGCCTACTTTTACTGGCGACAAATAGTAATGTGTCGTCAATCAAGACTATCGCTCACTAGCCTACTTTTACTGGCGACAAATAGTAATGTGTCGTCAATCAAGACTATCGCTCACTAGCCTACTTTTACTGGCGACAAATAGTAATTTTAATCTTCCCAGATAACAATGAGTTTTTTACGAATGACTCGTTTCTATGGTTATAGTGCCTTTATTTTACAATTTTACATTCTTAATATCTACAGTTATTTTCTACTTGGTGAAGTATAAGTAAATGAATTTGATATATCTCTAATGGATTAGTGTGGATTGTTATTTTATCTTAGCGTATATCACTACAACCTTGGCCTCCATGACAGTGGGATGATAATTGTGAAATTAGTGTTAAATTAGTGTGAAATCATTTTGAAATTATAGTGTGAAATCATTGTGAAGTCATTGTGTAACCATAGTGTGAAATCATTGTGAAATTATTTATTTCTATGGTTATTCGGTTCCCTTAAACAATTCTGTTCTAAGATTCGAAACAACTCAAGGGGGAAGTACAAAGATCGGTAACTGAAGAACAAAATTGATTCGTTTCAATCTCGAGGCAATTGATTATAACTTTCTTATAGAAGTACCAATACTCCAGAGAAAACTTTCCATCTGAAGTAATGTCAAAGTCGAGGAAATAGCAATTTAAGGCCACAAAACCAAGTTGCTATTTTGAAAGCTGCAATCGAAATAAGCCCTATATGATGATGTGATTCAAAAGACACAAAACGTTAAATCGGCGGCAAATCAAAAGAGAGAGTTCATCGCTAACATGTAAACTGGAATGCATTTATTTCTCTCCCTTTTTAAAAACTCGACTCATTTATTTTCTGAATGCCAACATAGGCTACAGTGTCTCTACGAGGGCACATTTAACGGAACAGGGTCATCATTTCACTGTTTACTTACAAGAAAAATCTGAGTTAAAAGGACAACTATCGTCCAATGACAGAAGCGAAAACCCAGTGGGGGTCACTGACCCCCTCTTCACAAAACCAGCTGTCTTTTCAAGACCGCCACAATTTCAAAAAGAGATTTTGAACGTCTTACGGTATTTTGCTTTATTCCATAGCAACTATAAACATGACATTATACAATGGTATATAATGCAAATGTCTCTGCCTCTATGTCATTATGTCATTAGGCCTATGGTTAGATCACAAATTGTTTGTTGTTTTCTCAACTGGTTTGGAGCCGATGTTTTTTCTTGTCTTGACTTCTCAATCGAATGTGAGCAAGTTCAAAATTTAGTGGCTTCCAAGTATTTCTCAAGTGTGAGATTAGTATAGTGCGTTTGATGTGCCAAGTTGGTTGTGCTTTCAATTTTTTAGTATTCAATTAAATATTCAATTAAATATTTTGATAAAAGGAATAGCTGGCAGGGCCTTGGAACGAATTTGATCCATTGTCCGTATAAGATTTTGTGGTACGTAGAATGCTTAACATGGGATAGGTTTGTAATGAATAAGAAAACAATACCTGTTCCGACAGTAGGTCGGAACAGCTATTAAGTTTTTTTTTACTATGCCCATCAAGCTATACCATGTGAGTTATGTGCAAGTCTGTGGAAATTTATATTTTCAAGACCCACACAAGACCCTTTTTAAAGACTTCTCAAATCAGCGGTTGCTTATTATTTCGATTGCTGCGATCTAGTTATAGCCTGATATGACCTGCATTATATCCTCTCAAAATGCAAAGGCGTATTACCAGCAGAGGATAGGGGAACAGCATAAGCAGTGGTGTATGACCTAGACAATTTCATTGGGGGGAGGTGACGGCGGGGCAAAGAAATGATTTAGAGGGACACAAACCATTCGTATCGAGCCTTTTGTCCCTCCGAATCATTTATTTGCCCAGCTTTCAACTCCCCCCCCCCCCTCCCCAATGAAAATAGCTATAGGCAACAGCCCTGCTTAGGTCTACATGCAAAACATGAACTGTGTAGTTGATTGGGTGGAGTGTTTGTTAAACTAGAGGATGGACATTAATTCACTCAGTGTGAGAACCAATGACACTATCACAGTGAAGCGTTTACATCAGAGACGTCTTGATATTTGTTTGTACATACTCGCACTTGGTCTTGGGCTTGGTCTTATCGATCGATCTCTTTCGTCAAGGCCTCCGTGTATATGCAAGACACCACACAATACTGTGCAAGTATAACATTTAATTAACTTGATCGTATTAGGCCTGATATAGAAAATTTCTTTTGTTGAGATCCTGGCTTTCGAAAATATTTAGAAATGCTGGTAAAGAATAGAATAAAATCACCATAGCAACATGACGCACAGGCTTGAGCCCCCCCCCCCCCCCCCCCCCCAAGAGGGTCCGGCATTCAATGGTTTTTTCCCCTTATGGATTGCCTGTAGTATACTGTGACAGTTTTTCCCCCCTTCTGCCGGCGGGCAGAAAGGAGGGACAAATAAAAAAATGGGTTACTCAAACTATATTGTTCGTAAACTTCTGACACCAATATAAAATCCCTGTCAGCGAGCGGCTGCTGGCAGAAAAGTACGTGGATCCGTTTGGCGGAAATATACCACCAGGATTTATTACCTTAGAACAATTAATACTTTCAACAATGGGGGAATTCCTTAAAGAGATGGGAAACAGCAGGCAAATGAATTAGTTTTGGACAGCTTCTTTTTACTTAAAACAAAGATATTATGTTTATTCAACTTCCAACTGGGTATTACATTTTTAAAGGGGCAAATTATCAATTAAGTTTTAGTGAAATTATACTATAAGTGTGGTGACCCACCAGGGGTCGCAGTAACCGGCTGTTGGAGTGAGGACAATGAATGGCGCAGTGTTTAGGGGATTCCTACTAGTGTAGCAAGCCCTTGGGATAACGGTCCCTATACATGTATTGGGTTGGTCCTTAACCCAAATAGAGATCCCAAGTTCCGGCCTTGCTACACTTTCCCTAAACTGTCCTTAAGGATCCCAAGTTCCGGCCTTGCTACACTTTCCTTAAACTGCCCTAAGGATCCGATGATCCAATCCAGTCCTCTCTCCTCAAGTCGTCCACTGCTCCTCCTGGTGAGATCCTGTTTGGTCCTTCCTTGTTCCTTGGGTCCTTCCCCAGTCTGTCCCCGACTGTGAGTCTCTAGATTTCAACAAAACATGCCCTTTTTATTCACTACAAGGCCCCACCCAGGATCACTGCCAACATTTATAAAACTCTCTTATTGGTTGCTAACTCTGGCAGGTGAAACCTGGTTGGTCCAAACAATTGGTACTGTATCTACCACATGGAAGGTTGAATACAGTGACTTAAACATAAACAATACACAAATCTTACTAGAGTAACTAAATATTCATCAAGCTAAATGACCCTCCAACATCACCGAGCCCTGGTCACTGACTACATGTAAAAGCACACATACCTTATTGTCACACATGGAAATAATTTAGGTAAACCCCCCAATGCTGAGCCCACCCCAGATAGTGAAATAGATACCACCTCAGTAGCCTGGGGCATAGTATGGCTGGTCTTTGGAGTAGGTTCCAGCCTAAATGTTTACCTTACAATTACAATTAATGACTGACTGGAGACACAGTAAAACTAAAGACTAGAATCCAGAGGAATGGGAAATACAACCTATAATGCCATGATGTAAAATGATTGTAAAATAACCATTTCGTTACAGTACTACACTTGAATTTGAGAAACGCCGGATAGTAATGTTTTTTTACCCGCGATGTTTTTAATGAATATGCATGAAACCAGATACCGATGGCCAGATCCAAAATGAATATCATCACGCTTTGCTTCTTTAATAAAGTATTGACGTCTAGTTACGAATCACAATTATTGACTGATTTGTGCAGTTCGTAATTATAGACGATGTGACCTCTGACGTCATTTGAAAATCATAACATGATGCGCGCGCATGTCGCCGGGCAAAACCTTTGTGTACTTGACAGCCAGCTAGAAAGTACACGCAATATTACCATGACTACGCGTCTTTTTGCCCGGCGGAACATGAAAGATCTATTCCTAAATATTACGTTAATGGAAAAAATCAGAGGATGAACGATAATTTTTTTCACATTATGTCGATATTTGTAGCCATTTTAGGGGAGACCATTTGTAACGAAATTCCCACCTGGACCCATTCATACACGTTAGCCGCTGCAATAAACCAACGGAAAATTTTCGATAATATTTTTACGCACTTTATTTAAAATTAAGCATCTCAACAATTGAAAATACTCTTACGATATACACTGTTATGTTTTCAGTGCTGATAAAGAGAGAATTATTAACGGTATACATGGATTTCTTTTTGTTTTTTAATGGTCATTACCTATTTTTAAAATGGAGTGTACCCAAACAGCGATCGCAAATGATTGCGCAACACCCATTCCGCCCCCCCCCCCCTGAAGAAACCCTTCCTGGAGGTCACCAAGGTTACGTACATGCATACTCGGCCTAGTTAAATTTTCTTTGAGCCCGTTGATGTTACGGATTTTTTTAAAATAAACTTAAAAGATTTATATGGATCAGAAGTGCTTAAAAGGTATGTTTTTTCTAATTTTATGCATAAAGAGGCATGATTTTTCACCCCCAAAACGCCAAAAGCTCAGAGCTCCAGGGGGCTTTGCCCCCTGAACCCCCAACGGGGCTTCGCCACTGGACCCCACCAGGGGCCGTAAGGCCGGCCCCTGGACCCCACCCAATACATTGGTTTGAGCCCCCTCCCCCCCCCCCCGAAAAAACATAAACCTGGGTGCGCCGTTGCCTGTACCGCTATGAGCGGCCGCGTGGCAGTCCCTACGTCACTCACAGAGCAGCAGTTTATCTGGGACATGGTGGTCAGTAGAGTCGTAGAAGGAGCAGTTTACATCGGCTGTACTGATAGGGAAGAAGAAGGCAAGTGGGTGCAGTCTGGTGAGGGGGAGAAGAGTGTAGTTTCTTCAACTGGTATCCAGGAGAGCCCAATGGTTATCCGGGTGAAAATTGTGCGATAATACATCCTTCTTTACAATGGTCGTTGGCTTGCGTACCTTGCTACTGGTTGTACTACGCGGTCTGTCAGCGCCCTGGCGAGATAGCTAGGTTGGTAGAACTTGGGCATGTTAAACTAGAGGTCGTTAGTTCAAATCACACTCTAGTCAAATTTTCTTTTTTTATCCAAAAATCATTTAAACAATAAATTGCATAATGTACACTTAAAGTATTTAAAAGTTACTAATAAATAAAGTCTAGCAAACATCAAACAAAAAACAAGCACGACACGAGAAAAACAATAGCAAATGGTGATGAGTTTAAACTTTCAGACACTGCAGACCTTGTATAAAAACTCACACATTAAACTGATGGTCAACCGACCACAGCTTCAAACTCCACATTTTTCTTTAACCCTATCAGTACCACGGGCGACAAATGGCACATATTTGGGGTCATTCTTCCCGACCAGGGCTCCATATGGCACCTTGTCAAATGTATTGTTTAACAACCAGTGGCGCTTATTGGTCCCCACCCATAATGCTTATTGAGAAAGTAACAAGGGCGCCCTCTATTGGCGAATTCGTTAATCCCATTGTTATTTATAGCGTCCCCCCGGCCGCGGACCTGTTGGCGCGCATTCATTCAAACGAACAAGTGGCTGCAACATTATGGACGGCGATAGAAATGCAGAAATTTTGGCCGAGATATTTGCAGACAGCGACTCGGAAGGAGGGGAGATCGACTCGGAAGGAGGGGAGATCGACTCGGAAGGGGAGATCGACTCGGAAGGGGAGATCGACACGCAGGATGGTGGTGAATCAACCTCCAGCGAATCGGCGAGCGAGGTGGAGCAGGTAAGCACGATGTTTTTAGGGAGTAGGTCATGACCGTGCATGCAGTTAGAGGGCAGGAATAACTTGGGCATAAATTTGTCCAAAAGTACCCCTTTTTACATTGGCTTTTAATTTGATTTAGGACAATGGCTCTTAAAGGTACATAGAACAATAAAATGGCGTTTCTGCGGGCGTTCTGAATTATTAAGTTTGTCACTTAAAGTTATGATGTGTAGACTCGGGCAACAATGAATACAAAAAGACCATCAACGATGGGCCACCATTGGCGGCCATGTTGGATGTAAAGAATTATCCCATAATGGTTTGCGGAAGGGCGCCCTCTGTTGGTGCAACGCAATGAATTAACCCTCGGTTAAGATACCAGCGCTATCTAAGTGTTATTATTATTATTGGCGATAAGGACTATTACACTAAAAAGCACAAAAACAATGGGAAAGTTAATTACCACAATTTGACATGGCAACTGCATGCACACCCCTCCCCCACTTCTTTCCCCTTCCCCCACCCCTTTCCCTTCTCACCCCTTCCCCCACCCCTTTCCCTTCTCACCCCTTCCCCACCCCCTTGCCCTATATTTGTGGAACGAGAAGGTTACATAATAAAATTTTCATCAATCTGGGTCCTCAAATAACTCTGCATATAGCACACTTTACGTAAAGTGATAGATCTACAGCGCCCTGATGCATATTGCCTCTTCCCTCTTTCCTACTGCAGGAAAACGCTAAATCTACACGGAAGAAACCAGACTTCAGATCGGGTTGGAAAGAGATCGGTCGTCTCAACAGGAAGCCGATGCAATTCACCGGAGATGCCGGCCCCACCAGTGATTTTACAGGACTTTCTGCAACACAGGTATTCCAGTTGTTCTTTTGCAGTACGGTTTGGGATATGCTTGTAGACGAAACAAACCGCTACGCAGAACAAAGTGCTTCACAAACGTCCTGGACCCCCACTCACTTAAATGAAATGATGGCATTTGTCGCACTCCTGCTTGCTATGGGTATCAACAAGTCACCTCAGTACAGCATGTACTGGTCAACATCTGAAGTTCTACTCACGCCATTGTATCCATCCATTATGTCCAGAAATAGATTTAGTTCCATTATGAGATTTTTTCACCTGTCTGACAACCAGTTGCCTCAACCAGCCTCTGGATGTGACAAGCTTAAGAAAGTTAGGCCTTTGCTGGATGTCATCCTCCCCAAATTTCGCAACCTGTATTACCCTGGACAGAACTTATCTCCTGATGAGAGTATGATCAAATTTAAGGGAAGAATCGGGTTTCTACAGTACATGCCCAGAAAACCGGTCAAATGGGGAATGAAGGCATTCTCTTTGAATGAGTCGGAGACTGGTTACACGTGCTCTTGGGTATTGTACACAGGAGCTGCTCCCAAGGAGACGAAGACTTCACAAAGGCCACCTGTAAATACCGAATCATCCCCAGCAAAATGCCATCCCTCTGACCTAACCATCCCAGGAGAAGTCGTCCTTGAACTTGTAAATGGATTTGAACATAAAGGACATGTAATTTATTGTGATAATTACTTTAACAGGCCAGCTCTGGTATCAAAAATGGACAACCTAGGATTTGGATGTAGTGGGCCTGTGCGTTATACGGCACTGGGCATACCTCGTGCAGCACACCCAAAGACAAATGGAATGAAAAAGGGAGATGACCCCAAATTTTATGAGAAGGCTGGTCAGTTATGCATTGTTTGGCGTGATAACAAAAATGTTGTATTCCTAACAAATGTAGGCGATTGCCAAGTAATAATGAAAAAAATTCGGTGTAAGAAAAGCGAAAGTGGATTGCGTGAAATTGCTAAGCCAAAATCTATAGATTACTACAACAAATTCATGGGAGGAACAGATCTCGCTAATCAAATTTGTCAGTACTACACGCATACACACAGAAGTTTGAAATGGTGGAAACGGGTGTTTTTTTGTTTGTTGAACATATGTATGCTCAATGCTACGGTAATTTTCAACAGCATACCAACAAATAAGCATGTCAGTAATCTTGACTTCCGTATTCAAGTTATAGACGGCTTGCTCACGGGTTGGGAGCGTTCTACAATGCTGCGTTGTAGACGATCCAATGCGAATAACCTTCCTGTTGGGATGATAGAGAAAATGCATTATCCTGGCAAAAACCCTTCCGGAAGAAAACGTGACTGCATCGTTTGTAGTAACCGTCGATTACACAAGAGAAAACAAACGAGGATGATTTGCAAACAATGTACATATCCAATGTGCGTCGTTCCTTGCTTTGAGAATTACCATACATTGCACTTGGTTTAAATTTATGGCATAAATAAATATGTAGCTCCATATTTGTAGGCATTTTTAACAATAGCCCCCAGCCCCCCCCCCCCTGCCCCCCCCTGCCCCCCCCTGCCCCCCCTATTCAATGTTGCCGCCAAAAATGTGTTCGTGTGTCCGCAATCCAAGGCAACTTTGAAAGAGGGGGGGGAGGGGGAGGGGGGGGGGAGGGGGGAAGGGGGTGGTCGTTTGTCAACACTTTTTTGTGGTTCATTTGTATTTAATGTCCTTCAATAAATAGTTCAGTGACATAAAATTATGTACATTTGGTCGTTTGTCAACACTTTTTTGTGGTTCATTTGTATTTAATGTCCTTCAATAAATAGTTCTGTGACATAAAATGATTTAGATTTGGTGGTATGCTATAATGCTATTTGATTTACTGACACCATGGAGGATTAGACTGTATGCCTGTACAGTGCATACAATACACATGAAAAATCACTCACTGCACATTGGGGGCGCTCTTCATTAAAATCCACACAAATTCGTTGGTGCAGAAGCATTGTGAGGGGTAACACACTGCTGGTATGCAAGGTCCTACTGTGAAATATTTGCTGGTAATGATAGGGTTAAAATAAAACAACACCTGGTGAAACGATTTCACTGGCATTGAGCGGTTAGATGCTAAAGAAGCAAATACATGCAGTAGATGGATCATAATCTGCCTAAGTTGTTACCTACAACAAGTAAACCTTCATTACCCAGAGCCTCATCAATGTCTTCATTTCAAGTCACATGTACCTCAGCCAATAAGTACTTACAGTCATGGACAAGTGAGTTATTTTATAGGAACTTGGAACAATTTCACGTCTGCAAATAATGTCCATTCTATTAAGATCAAATAATGTAGTTTTATAACTAACGCATGGAACTTTTTGGACAATTTTAACATGAGTTACAAATGGTGTGCCATTGCCATCATTTTTTTTTTGCTGTGGAAATCCTGTTACAATTTTATTAATTTAATTCAATATTTGCATTCACTTTTGCTGAGGTTGGAGTGTCTGGAAAAGAACTTCCAGTTCAGCACCATGCACAATTTGATGTATTTGAAATTTAACTTCTGCCCTTTTAATAGGGGGAAGTTGCCTGACGGTGTGGGCCATAGAGTTAAAGAAGTGGTCGATGTCATCCTCTTTCTTTTGTGACTTATATTTTAAGTAATTCATTATTGACTGATCTACCTCTGAACTATTTTGCCCTCTTCCTGGGTGTAGCAGTGAATGACTTGGCCGGGGTACTTACTACTAGAGGCTTGAACTGAAGACATTGAAGGAATTGATGTAGGTAGTGAGGCAGCTTCGAAACCATCCTCACTGCATACACTTGCTTCCTCAGCATCCAACTGCATCTCCTCCGGTAGATTACTAGTTGTTCTAGAGAAAAAAGGCAATAAAAGAAACATAAAATTAAAGATGAAGCTTAAGTAAATAAAAACAGATAAGTAAAAATAACCAATACATTGAACCATTGAAAAATTCAATACATTTAGTTTTTGTGTTATTTTTGTGTAAATTTTTTTTTTGGGGGGTGAGTGTTTTGCGAATTCCACAAAATTATACTGAACTTACTCTCTGTGTTTCAGATGAGGGATTAGAAAGCCAAGTATGTCTGCAAATTTGTACTTTTTTACAGACGATGCGCCGTCTCCACTCTTTTTGGCAGCCTTCTTCTTTCTATGTGTGGAACGCATCCCTGATGTTCGTCCATCTCTTACGTGCTAAATTTAACAGAACAAAAAATGTTTTAATAATATGATTTGATTTATGTCAGGTTCCTTGCAACTGGCGACTCCTACAAGACAATCTCCTTCAGTTACAGAGTTGGAAAGTCAACTATCGTGAGTATAGTACCAGAGGTCTGTGATTCTATCTGGCGACATCTACAACCCCTGCATATGCCAGTTCCACAGGAGGCAGACTGGATTGCAATATAGCCAAAGGCTTCCAAGATCAGTGGCAATTCCCAAACTGCATCGGTGCAATAGACGGAAAACATGTCATCCAGGCACCTCCAAATTCCGGGTCAAGCTTCTTTAATTACAAAGGGACATTTTCCGTCATCTTAATGGCACTTGTCGATGCCGACATTGCTTCACCTTGGTTAATGTTGGAGCATAATTATGGTTCACAGAGTGATGGAGACATATTTGCCCTATCTGCAATGGGGAAGGCTCTGCACAGAGGAAACCTATCCATCCCACCGCCAAAACCCCTCCCTGGTGCCCCTGAGCTTGGCAGTATGCCTCATGTGATAGTTGGAGATGAAGCATTCCCACTGAAACCATACCTCATGAGACCATTCCCTGGCCAAGAGTTGGATGACAACAAGCGTATCTTCAACTACCGGCTTTCAAGAGCACGTCGAGTAGTCGAAAATGCATTTGGCATTTTGGCAGCAAAGTGGCGCATTGACCAGACAAGGGTTCAACTTTGTCCATTAACTGTGGATAAAGTTGTAAAGGCTACGTGCATTCTACATAACTTCATCAAGCACACCTCTGCCAATGCATCAAGCAACACAACCAATCATCCTCCAGAAGTGGGAAGAGATCACCTTGGGCCTATTTGTGACCTTCAGAATACAGGGAACCATGCCTCCCAAGAAGCATATGATGTGAGGAACACCTTCACTAAGTATGTGATGTTGCCAGCTTGTGGGGTAACATGGCAGAGAAACGCCTGTTTTGGCCATGCGAAGTAGATCATGTATCCTGTCAGCTTAATGCTAGCAATATCATTCTAATGACTCGCTGTGACAACTGCAGCTCCATTGAGGATTCGTCCCTCGACCTAGTAGTAGTACTACTAGTAGTAGCTACAAACAACACAAAGGCCTGTTTAAAAATCAAGGTGTCACAAATTTTCCAAAGTTCATTTTTAATATGACAAGAGTGGCCCTTGAGCCTTGAAACAAAAATGTAAATCTGGTTCTGAATCCCCTCAAAATGAAGTAAAAGGTGTTTTTTAAATTACTTGTAATTTGTAAATAAAATTAAATTGCACATTACTCCATCTTAAAGTTGACGCCCAGGTAGCACACGTCACTATAGTTGGTTGTTTTTATACAGGTCAATAACCATTTTATGAGTACTCTATTTTAATGCTCAATATCATTGGTGGAATTCATTGTTAATGTTGGAAAATTTAATTTTAAACTTCTTTATATTTTTGGGGGGATTATTAGTATTGGAATTGTACTTTGAATGATTCCAAGTACTCCTAGAACTATATGAGGTTCATTCCGCTATCGTCTCCATTACCCTCATAGAGTGACATGTACAAAATCCTATTCGAAACTTTTTTCCCTTCACGTTTCTGCACCTACAGTTAATTTCCCAAACCGGATCTCGCCAAAATTAGGCTCTATGTGTTTCTTATACTCTCATCGAGGTCGGGTTGGGTCCAGAAAATCCATTCCGCAAAACAAAAGTTGCAAAAAGTGATTAAATTCTCACCGTTTTCAGAATCCTCGCCTTCCGTTAACAAAATGGCCGCCGTTGAAATTGTTGAGCTGGTAATGCTGCGCGCTACGCTGGTAACGATTATCAACGATTCACGTATACAGAACATTGGTTGTTGTGGACCAGCATTGCGCCTAAGATTGTATACGTGAACCATTGGATTTGTTACCAGCGTAGCACGCAGCATTACCGAGCCAACCAAATCAGAAAGTTATGAAGATCGGTTGGCCATGTCCATGTTCAATCAAGAGCATTCTAGATGTCGGATCCATGTTGAGTATGTTGAGTTATTTCAAAGACTATAGAGCAGTTAAAGAGGTTTTTAGACACCCTCGTTGGTTTATGCCAATCGTTTGTGAACTTGTAGCATTTTTGGCTCAGAGGCATATTGTACTCACAGATGAAATAAACTAAAAGCTTAATGTGGCCCTAAAATTGCGTCTGATTGTTTTTGTCGTGTCTTTGTTATTTTGTGTTTGTTTGTTTAAGCAGTAATTTGTTAGGGCCCAAAGGGAAATCAGATTTTTGGCGAGCCCAAATTGGATTCCTCCGTTTTGTACACAACTGCAATGAAGACGGCATCCAACCCGAGTTATGTTTTGGACTGCACTGGGTAAAGACATGTATTAAATGACCCCTTCCCCCAAAAAGAACAATACTTAATTACGTTCAATCTTCCCATTGTTTACAATAACACTATATCAGTGCAATTAGAAATGTAACTTCTATCTAGATGATCAAGATAACTTATTTTCATAAAAAGAAAATCAGATACGTGATACACAAGTATACTTTAAATTTATAGCAGCCACTCAACGGGATCTTCAACGGGGTTTTATGACTTTGTAATTCCTTTAGCCCGACTGGGCACTGCTGGTAGCTGATTAGTGTCGTAACGACTGGGGATGGGTTTGGGATTGGAATACTAATTTATCTCTTCATAACCACCCCCCCCCCCCCCCCCGCCCAAGAAAAAACAATCCAATTAATCCAATACACACACCCCCACACACCAAACAGGAAAACGTGTATGGCAAGCAAAAATGACGCCACCAACGCCAGAAAAATTCCTAACCTCTGAGCTGCGGACAACTCAATGAAGTATAGTATGGTGGCCCTGAAGGGACATCGCATATCGCATACGTGTGCGCACACGTATGCAATGTCGTGAAACAATTCGCGAATATGTGCGCACACGTATGCAATGTCGTGAAACAAATCGCGAATATGTGCGCACACGTATGCAATGTCGTGAAACAATTCGCGAATATGTGCGCACACGTATGCAATGTCGTGGAACAATTCGCAAATGTGTGCGCACACGTATGCAATGTCGTGAAACAAATCGCGAATATGTGCGCACACGTATGCAATGTCGTGAAACAAATCGCGAATATGTGCGCACACGTATGCAATGTCGTGAAACAAATCGCGAATGTGTGCGCACACGAGTGCGAATATATTTGCAATGTCGTGAACGTTTATTGCATACCAAGTTGCATACCTTTGGGATGATGTCATAGTTGCAGACAATTTGTTAGAGACCTAGGGAGTACGTGGCGCTACAGTCAGGCTCCTGTAAGCATGGCTATACAATAATGTGTACCCAAGAACTTGGCACCAGGCCAAGTTTCGCCAACATGTACTACAGCATAAGCTATCTACCTGCAGCCTACTAATAATTGTACTTGTGCTATTACAATCAAGGTCGAAGAGTACGCACGCGCGAGGGTATTTTACGGTCAAACACGCCCATTTTATGTTAATAGCCCACGTTCGTCGTGGGAAAAAAAGAAATACGCCACCCGCCTCGCTTGCCTCACAACAATGACTACCGCTGCAATGACTACCGCTAATCTCACTGTGGGCAAGAAACCCCCCAGATCATTAGACATTTTATTCAAAGGTATGCAACTTGGTATGCAATAAACGTTCACGACATTGCAAATATATTTGCAGACGTGTGCGCACATATTCGCGATTTGTTTCACGACATTGCATACCGTGTGCGCACACATTCGCGATTTGTTTCACGACATTGCATACGTGTGCGCACACATTCGCGATTTGTTTCACGACATTGCGTACGTGTGCGCACATATTCGCGAATTGTTTCACGACATTGCATACGTGTGCGCACACGTTTGCGATATGCAATGTCCCTTCAGGGCCACCATAGTATAGTGTTACCATTGTCTTCTTGACGACCTTCCTTGCAAATCAACGGAGTGGAAGAAAACGAACAATGACAGACCGGGCTCATTGTGGGATTATAAGTGTGTGGACAGTCGTAGAGGGTGGCGCTTGGGGTGGACTCTTCATAGCAGAGCTTTTAATTGGACAAGTGCTTAATGAACGTCGTACGTACGTGCAAAACGCATGAACACTAACAGACACAAAGATTAATACCCTTAAACTAACTGTGCAATTATAACAAAAAGGGTTCGTCTGCTATATCTTTTGACAATTAGTAATGCTAGAAAGGAATAAGATCACCATAGCAACATGACGCAGAGACTTGAAAACATCAGTTGCCTTTTATTATTAGCTAACTGTTACCTGATGGTACCAAAGCAGGTAAAGCGATGTTCATGCAAGTTGAAGTCATCTAGCGAGGCAGGCAAAGATTATCACAGTCATGGTCGATTGATCTCCGAAAGAGAGTTCTTGCATTCATTGATGTCAATCATGAAGACCTTAGTTGTTCTGTTCGCAGTTGCCTTTTATTTCGTGGTATCGAGTTGCAATGAAGGTTTGATCTGTCCCTCTGAGTGGGTATTGTTTGGCGAGTCATGCTACAAGTCAGTGATGGAGGAAATGACTTTTGATGTCGCAGTGATCACCTGTACCGCTATGAGCGGCCGCGTGGCAGTCCCTACGTCACTCACAGAGCATCAGTTTATCTGGGACATGGTGGACAGTAAAGTCGTAGAAGGAGCAGTTTATATCGGCTGTACTGATAGGGAGAAAGAAGGCATGTGGGTGCAACCTGGTGAGGGAGGCGAAGAGTGTAGTTTCTTCAACTGGTATCCAGGAGAGCCTAATGGTTATCCGGGTGAAAACTGTGCGAAGATGAATCCTTCTTACAATGGTCGTTGGAATGACGGACAATGTTACACGATGAGCTATGTAGTTTGTCAGCGCCCTGCCGTAGCACCAACCACCCCGCCAATCAGCCTGTACTGCCTGCAGGCAGACACCACCGGCCGCTTTGAATGATCCCATCCCACTGCCTGATCGGTCTTGTCTGGCCGCTCTGAGCCTCGATGCCACTCCTTCAAAACGACTTGGCAGAAGCGGGGAGCAGATCTGCCAGTTCAATGACGTCACTCGTAAGGTTGCTGACAAAAACGATACTTGATGGATAATTCTTGCAATTCTTTCAACACCTGACAAAATACAAAGAAACAGCCGAAAGGAGAAACACTCAACTGACTGCACAATGAATTGAGAATAGATTGCTATATCGATTAATCTTTCCATCGATACTGATTATTGATCAGTTAATATTGAGTTTCGGATAAGGTAATTACAGTTTTGGAGTATTTGCGTTAGGGACACGAAGCACCACCTGCAGTGACTTCTCCCTCTATGGACCAGTGACAACAAATTAATGGAAGCCTCATTTTATGACATCACAATGTCCTTGAATGAATGGTGGAAATTACGAATTTAGGAAGGTTATAACCCTTTCATAAACTTTTAATATACTACTGGACACGGTTTGAGACAAAACAAAAGTAGCTAGACAGTATTTACTTTCCGAGTTCGGTATTCACCCTGCATTTAACTTATAATATTAAAAGGAAATATCTTCAATTAAAAGTGGCACGACCGCCTGCTGATCAAAGCAGCCGGTCTGTGGCTGTACATAGAAATGAACTCCGATCTCACCGGTTTCTGTGCGAGCACGTGCGCGCGCACTTGCTTAGACTGCAGGTGATAGTTAATAATTACATGTACAGCCACAGACCGGCTGCTTTGATCATGACGATACTGCCCCTTTAATGCGGGCCAAACTCGATTTCATTTATTGGTGTCTTAACAATTTCAATTTTATTTCAGCTCGTAGGCACGATGTAAATAAACTAAGATTAGCAGCCAATTTCTATGCCAGAACAATGTTATCAGAGACTTTAACATTTATTTATAATTCTATATAATTGCTGTTTGAAGACGTTGCTGTACCTTTGGTTTTAGGTGTTATCTTCTAAAAGTGTGACGTAGCTTCACTCCATCGAGGTGAATAGCTTAATTCGGAACCCTGATTGTACCACAAGGTTAATAATTCGTTAAATTACTAATTGCAGCAGACTTCGTAGCATTTTAAAGACTTCAAAAATCACCGGTTGCTTATTTCGAATGCCGACTTATAATCACAGCCCGCGATGAGCCTGCATTATATTCATCAAATGCAAAGGCGTAACCAGCAGGGGGTGGGGAGGAGCCACCACCCCATCCTAACGAATGGTCCGATACAAATATTTTGTTGTCCCTCTAAATCACCTTTTGCCCCAGTTTGCTCCCCTCTCCCCCATGAAATGTCTAAGTTACGTCACTGTTTACATGCAAAACAAGGGCTGAGTGAAGGTTATAGTTGGGTGGAGAGCGAAACTAGACCATGAAGTTAAATTTACTCCTGTAAGGAGTGATTAGTATATCAACGTGAATCGTTTACATAAGAGACGTTTTGATTTTTATTTGAACACACTTGCACTTGGTCGTGGGTTTGGTCTTATCGATCTCTCCCATCAAGGCCTCCACGTTATAATCAGACACAAATATTAATACCCGTAACTAACTGTGCGATTATATATATAAAAAAATCGTGTGCTATATCTTTTGATAATTAGTAATGCTAGAAAGGAATAAGATCACCATAGCAACATGACGCAGAGACTTAAAAACATCAATTGCCTTTTATTATTAGCTAACTGTTACCTGATGGTACCAAAGCAGGTAAAGCGATGTTCATGCAAGTTGAAGTCATCTAGCGAGGCAGGCAAAGATTATCACAGTCATTGTCGATTGATCTCCGAAAGACAGTCTTGTACATCGTTCTTGCATTCATTGATGTCAATCATGAAGACCTTAGTTGTTCTGTTCGCAGTTGCCTTTTATTTCGTGGTATCGAGTTGCAATGAAGGTTTGATCTGTCCCTCTGAGTGGGTATTGTTTGGCGAGTCATGCTACAAGTCAGTGATGGAGAAAATGACTTTTGATGTCGCAGTCATCACCTGTACCGCTATGAGCGGCCGCGTGGCAGTCCCTACGTCACTCACAGAGCATCAGTTTATCTGGGACATGGTGGTCAGTAAAGAAGGAGCAGTTTATATCGGCTGTACTGATAAGGAAGAAGAAGGCAAGTGGGTGCAGCCTGGTGAGGGAGGCGAAGAGTGTAGTTTCTTCAACTGGTATCCAGGAGAGCCCAATGGTTATCCGGGTGAAAATTGTGCGATAATGCGTCCTTCTTACAATGGTCGTTGGAATGACGGACAATGTTACACGATGATCTATGTAGTTTGCCAGCGCCCTGCCGTAGCACCAACCACCCCGCCAATCAGCCTATACTGCCTGCAGGCAGACACCACCGGCCGCTTCGAATGATCCCATCCCACCGCCTGACCGGTCATGTCTTATGGACTGTTCCCCACAATCCTCGGCTCCTTTAAACACTCACAGCCTAGATTGTTAAATTTGTGCAGTATCATTTTCATTGGTCATGTTTACTCTTTGCTTGGTTTGTACTACTATACATTTTTCCACATGATTCTGTCTTTTTTTATTGTGAGTACGGAAATAAAATGTTATACTGAATTGAATTGAATTGAAGGAGTGACCGATCACTAGGGCGAAGTCGGGTGTGGCCTTCAGCATGCCGGGATTACTCGACTTGGCAGCAGTGGGGAGCAGATCTGCCAGTTCAATGACGTCACTCGTGAGGACACAGACGATACTGAGATGGATAATTCTTGCAATGTTTTCAACCTTGACAAAATACAAAATAGCAGACCGAAGGAGAAACACTCGAATTGTGTCAACATCCCAAACATCTGATGACATCATTCTGAGAAAAGTGGGTCACTACATTTTTGTACAGGGATGTTTTTGGTTCATAACTGAATTTTTGTGACAAATTTTGCACTGGAAAGGAATTGAATAATATGGCAATTTACACCACTTTAATATGAGGTTAGAGACTTGTAAACCTTTCCCCACTCACATGAGGACTCTATCTATGACAAAATTAGTACAAAACAAAATTGAATAGGTCACTTCCCTTCCTCTAGGACAAATCTGCAATGGCCCTATAGCTATCTTTCTCATCACATATTCTGTGTGATAAATGTCATGCTTTGTTTCACCAACAACTATTTCCCCTATCTGCCCAACTATCAATAGTTCAGCAACTTGTGAAAGATCCACAGGCATGGGAAGGGTGTGTTTGTATGGCAGGGGTGGATCAATGCGGCACATTTTCTTGGCGAGCCGGTGAAGCAGGATGGGGATGGTTTGGGGAAAGGAGCATTTTGCTGACATTTCTAGGGGGAGGTGTGCAAAATACAATGAAAGCTAGATATAAAAAGGTGTCATTTGCAAATAGGAGGGTGAGTTTTTGAAAAAAGAGCTAATCACAATGTATAATAGATGATTCGACGGTCGACAAGTCTCAAAAACAAGTACAAAGGGGAACGTCCATGCACATCTCACAAGGCAGTCACACAAACATAGCGCAATGATTATAAGTACAATGGTGATGTAATGGTTTATTTGCATTTAAATTCTCAACATCAACATTTCTCAGATTTAAGTTTGTTTTTGTACACAGAACCGGCCGTCAAAGAGGGCGCCCTTTACGATACGTCATTCAAGTACTGTCATCTATATTATTATCATTTTCTGCATATATAAAAAAAATGTAGTTCACATTCACTACAGTGTAATTTATTCGTTGCATATCCAAATTACTGAGAAAAACTCTCAAGCCAGCTGACTTTATACTAAAAATACCATATTATTCACAGATGTTTTAAGGGGGTAATTTTGACTCAGCTTACCCCGATTGGGCTATACCTCTACCCCTATTGGAAATCCTTTTCTCCCATTACGGATATCAAAGGTCCTGATTCAGGATACCCTTGGGCGACATCATTGTTGTTATCTCTTTTGACAACAAAGTAATCCAAGATGGCATTTTAACAAACATGATTTGTTTAACTTTGATAACTTCATATACATGTAGATAGGTTTTTGAAAAAATCTTGTCTAACAATAATAATATCAAGATAGTATAGACTGTGCAAGTCTCGCGCGTATCCGAACGAGAAAACACGTCAAACGAAGAACATTTTTATTTCTGAAATTAAATTTTTGTTTAAAATTATATCTCATGACAAAATCTGAACAACAAAAATAATCATTACAATTTTATGAAAAGTTTCAGCTTTTGAAAAAAAAATCACAATAGTGTGTAGGCCTATATTATTATTGACAAAAAAATAAAACTCTGGGACAAGGATGCTTATTTGATGTTAACTTTTTAGAAACCCCTTACGCGGATTCGTGAAGGTCAAACGGGTTTAAAATTGGCCCGTATCGCAGTTTAAAGAGGATGCTGACGCCTCAACAACCATAGACTGCAATGAAAAGGGGTTGCTTTGCAATTACAGCATCTGGCGATTATAATCGCGCATCCAAAACAAGCGTTTACGTAAGTTTTATGATCGAAGGCGAGCACAAATTTCTTTATTTTTTACAATAACCGGAAGCTGAGGTCAAGTTTAATTCTTGGGTTTTCTTCGTTATATTGTTGAATTGGTTTTACTTTCATGTTTTGTTATCACTTAGTATTACATTCCCAACAACATGTATACTTTTCTAGGTCATAAACTATGTTAAACTGAAATAATTGACGAAACAAAATCTCGCCCACGTAAAACTCCTATGGTTGGGACCACTATGGTCCCAGAAGTTCGAATGCGCGCGAGACTTGCAGTCTATTATCAAGTGCACACATCCACCAGTAAGGTGCTCAGGACGCTAATTACAGTAATTCAATTACCCCTGTTCATGCGACCCTATAAATAAGCATTCCTTAAAGGTATTGTATACTTTTAGTAACAGTTTCCACATGTGTTTTCTGTTTTTCAAACATCAAGTTTATTATCACGCGTGATAAAAACTATTGCTTTACTCATTTCTCAGAAACGATAGCATTTTAGGCAGAAATATTTTAAGGAACCCTTTCTACCATTACTTACTTTAAATCATGTAAGTTATGTGTCAATCTGTGAACATTTGTGTTTTTCGATCTTACCAATAGTGTACAGAGCCTTTAAACCAGCTCCTTACGAGTATGCAACACCAGCAACTGAATGGGAGAAAATGTTGCTTACCATTCATATCAACAATCTCTACCCTTACTGATACCCATTTACTCCTGGGTGATGGGAAGCAATTATAGCCAAGTGTCACAGCCGGGATTCAAACCCACAATCCGATGACACGGCCACCAGTACCAGAGCCCAATGTTATGGCTCAGCTTAGCAGCAAATTATGCACTTCCCCATTTAGGTTAGTGGTTTTACAGGGTAAAGTAAGCACAGAATTCTGTTTCAAGGGGTGCCATAAAATCAGGTCTAGAACTTGAGTTTCAATGCACTAGAATACTTGTCCACAATATGTATGTAAAATGTTATCATTTACTTACAACTTTGGTATAATCTCCAATGCAAGGAAGGAATTAAAAACGATTAAAGAATCTTTCTGAAAACAACCTTAGGTAGATGTCTATCTCCTTGCACTTTCACCAAAAGGTAGCAATGAATTCTTACCCTTGACTGCAATTGTGTCTCAACTCATGTCCACAAACAAACATGGCTGCCACAAACATGGAAATGCCCACATCTGTAAAAGTAAGTGAATGTGCTAGTTTGCAGTGATCATTGCAATAGGTCATGCAGTTCTAAAAAGGTCAAACCTTTCAATTGATGCACTGAAATATTTAGAGAAAACGCAATGAGATATTGCAGTTATTTCGCTCATGCAATGCTTATAAAAGTTAGCCTTCAGTCAAGGCTCTCGCCTAACCCGGATGTATACATCACACACAGGACTACCGCCGCCAAAACGAAGAGAGACTAGAGTGAGAAGAGTCTTTTTCATGTTCGTGAGTGATAGATGTGAGTGATAAACACCATCCGGATTGCCGCCATGGCCTTGACTAAAGACTAGCTCATAGTCAGAGATGTTAACATATTTTTGTTTATCTGTGTATGACATATATACGCTAGCAATAAATAAGTCATATTCTACTTTTGTTTCAGACTGTTTTTTAGTCACGACTGCTCCTTATTTCAGAAATACAACAGTTGTTATCTCTATGACTTCATCTTCACAAAGAATTAGAAAAACCCACAAATTTCGTATTATATCGCTCAGGATTAGCAATTTTTCTACTTCAGATCTTTCCCCAAGGACCAATATTTAATAGAGCTGTTTAACAGACATGCTAACCTCTGGGATCACAAAACTGTATTCTGAAACCCCAAAACCTGTATTTTTCCTTAAAAACCTGTATTTTTGGAAAAAAATGCATAAAAGAGTTTAGGCCCACAAAAACTTGAAAAAGGGTGTTCTGTCATGTCTGTTTCGGTTTCCCGTGCCACGATCCTCAACTTTTTATTCGGCTTAAAAAAATAAATAAAAATTTAAATAAAAAAAAATTTAAATGTCAGACTTTGACCAACCAAACATGTTTTAAAAAAAATTGAACTAAAAAACCAGAACACATCCACTGATATCTCCGTGATTTTGGTCTCATGATTTTGTGATCCACGGTCGTCGCGTCGTGTTTCGTGAAGTACACAGCGCGCATGGTGTACAAGACAATGCGCAATCTGAAAATTGCGCAAACCTTTACTCGATAGGCAATGGGAGCTGCCGATTCTGCATTGCGCAAACTGCTGATTGCGCAAGAGTTTGTAAAATTCGTTGTGCAGATGAACGAGAATGGACAAGAGAAGTCGCAAGCACGATTTGGGGCAACCTTTTACTACCGGAAATTTATATTTTTTGAAAGATATCCGACACAATCATACCTCCATATTAACAAAAAAACATCTCCTACGTACCTCCATCCATCCAGATCCATGTGTGACTGAGTGAGGGATGCTTACACATAACAATTAACAATAAGGCCACATAAAAAAAAAAAATTGTTGATCGTCCCCGCCCGACCGTTCAAAACCCCCCGACCCCATATTTTATTTATTTTTTTATTTTTTTTTTTAAATCATAAAAAACAACCTTTTCAATGATATTTTCGGTCAAATTTGGCTCCACACTGCACCGCACGCACAGTAACATCAACGCCGACACCGGGTTTCGATCTTGCGGCACGCAAATTGTATTTCCTTCAAAAAGTCGGCAAAGCCGTAAAACCGTGTGATACGAAACAACAAAATTGCTGGCCGTGGTTGGTCCCCTGTCGTGTAATTCCATGTGCACTGCACTATTCGAGTTAATTCACTAGTTTGTGCGAGGCAGGAAAACAGACTAGCACACAGAACTTTGTACTGCTCGCTGTCGTGTGGATTTTCTCGCGCAAAATGCCTGTTGTAGTCGTATCAATAGCCGTGAGGGCTCCAGCCAACGCGCAAGATCGAAACCCGGGGGCAACGCCAACACGTTTCGATCTTGCGGCGCGCAATTTTGTTTCCTACCACATGTTGGCTATGACGCCAAGCCGTACAGGTTTAAAAAGATGTTTAAAGAAGGTTTTTATTCATGTTGGCAAAGCAAGAACAATTCTTCAAATATTTACTTGGGCTTTAGTTGTTTGAAAAAGTTTACAGAAAATGTCATCTAGGAGTTAAATTTGTTTGACAAAACTATTGAAAACCTCAAAAACACACAAACCATCTGTTTTATAGTGATTGTGATGATTTCTTTATTCTTGATTTCATATTTGGCATGTCAACAAAACTTAAATAAAAAAAAATAAAAAAAAAAAATAAAACTCCCTCCCTCCCCCATCCGCAAAAAAAAAAGGACGATCAACAATTTTTTTTTTAATGTGGCCTAACATTATTGATATTTGATAAATTAATTATTTTCTCCCTTTTTGGACGCTTTTATGAAGTCCCACTTCGCTGAATATTCTCCTTTAAATGACTGCTTCCTTTTATTCGACGAGGTCGAAGCCATAATCAGATATTTATATTACAATTTCATGCAGGAGTGCTAACAAAATTCCGCAAAACAGCGTGAACTGACACTGACAGCTTTCGAAAGGCGAACAATCGTAACCTTTTGCATGCAGTGTTCCGATTGGTTAATACAGGTGTGTTTACATACCATGCACCAATAACTGACGCGCTTACGAATAATTGGTGAATGCCTCGTGCCCACAGACAACCTCGCTAACATGGGTAGCGCGTGCGCCGTATCGATCATTCTGGGAAAGAAAATAATTGCGCGGCGAGATTGAACACCATTGGAAACGAGGTTGTACCACATGGCTTAATAGCGCTAGCATAGTTAGTATAGTATTTCTCGCAGCCGTTTTGGGGAATGGAATTATTTTTGCGGTGGCGGTGGTCAAAACCGTAATTTTTTTGCAAAACCTGTACACCCGTATTTTTAACGAAAACCCGTACGAAATACGGGAAAAACGTACTAGTTGGCATGTCTGGTTTAAGCACAAAACACCGCAATGCATCTTGGGAAACTAAGTGCAGTTAAAACATAAATCAAGCTGCCAAGATGGACGCCTTGCTGTAGTTTACATGTAACTTGACCAAGTTTAATGGTTATGTACCCCCATTGCTTCCAAATCAGCCGGTATTGTTTGAGCTAGGATTTCACCCAGAATCCTTTGCGCACCGCTCCACATTGCGACATGCACATGGGCTAGTGTGCATACCAGAATAAGGTTACCAGCCAAAACACCACATCTCACATACCATTTGTGACTGGTTTCCTGTTTAGTTTTGCTCAGCAGAAATATGTTAATTAGCAACCTTTTCTGCTTCAGCAGCTATACAAGTACCCAGGGACCATTTTCATAGAGCTGCTTAAGCAGCAATTAGCGCTTAAACATTTTCTACTTAGCAATAATAAGCAGGATACCATTCATAGATGATACACATGGAATGGTATTTTGGCTGGTAACCTTATTCTGGTAAGCATAATTTTATTGTGCTTAGCTATATTTTGTGTGCTAAAGCAGCTCTATGAAGTCAATTCTAGTATTGCATGATTGGACGGCCGAGCCACACCATGTTGTATTCCCAACTATTGGGATAAACACTAGTAAACCATAGTATGCCAACACTTACCCTAAACAGCTTTATGGAATTGGGCCCAGGCAACCTTCTACCCAAACTGTGTGACGGTACAGTTTGGCTGCATCCCAACCATATCGTCAACTTGTGTTACTTTCTTAACATTGGGAACTTAAAAGTGTTTTAGCCTGGGACAGCTTTAGATTCCAACAGACTCAGCTTTCTATAAAATTAAAAAAAATTAAAAAAAGGAAAATAAGAACCCAAACAAACCATAGATGTAGAAAACTATTCTCTTTAAACTAGATATATGCCCTTGAGTTTGCCTTATGATCAACGCATCAAAATCAATAGATTTGCAAAAAGTTATTAGTTTGACCATAATAGAGTCTTTCTCAAAAGAAAAACGACCACACAACGCTTAAGTAAAAGTATTAGAGTAAGAGAAACAGTCGAATGGAAAAGTTGCAGTGGAGTGAAAAGCAAGGAGCAGTAAGCAGAACGAAGATGCAGAAAAGTCTGCTACGCTGTCATTAAACATATGGGACTCTGCAAAGATCCAAACCCGAGGACATTACCCCTTTTCCATTTATACTACAGGGTCCATTTTAAAATATCTCAGTAACTCAGTAATTTTAAAACGTGAAGACAATTCAAGTTCCGTACGTACGATAGTGCCCCCTTTAGTGTATACAATTTTACATTAATGAATGACATTTACAAGTTTTATAAACCATAAATATATTTTAGCTATGGAGAGAGAGAGAACAACTAAATTAAGGGTCATGAAAATGTTTTTCAACTTATTTGTGACAATTAGGAAAGAGAATTGGTGCGTGGCTGCAGTCCTTTTCAATCACGAGGCTGTTTTTACTTCACACTCTGTTGTTTTTTCCAACGAAAGTTATCAGCTTAAATTTTTGTTCATAATCATGCTGTTGAAATAAACACTTCAGGAACTTTGTATGACTCGTGAGAAAATTTTATGTATGGGATTTTGTTTCTCACAAAAGTTAGCAACAGAAAACATTAACAGAAATCCACCTCATATGGCGGGTAGGTGATGGGATTGTGCCTTTGATGATACAAGCATCCAGAAGTTAGAGTATGTTTAATAATTATGAGAAAGATATTTAGCTACAGGTCAATCACAGTTTTGAGAAATTATAAGTAGAATAACAAGCAGATGACAGTCATTTTGAAAAATGCTTGTCATTCTAGATATATTCTTTAAAAGCAAAATATACCTTTGCTGTTTTGAACCGTTCGATTGTCTTAATCATTATATACATGTAGATATACAATAAACCTAACCTGTGAATATTCACTTCAAAAGGTGGTAGCGTTTTTAAGATATTGCCAACAATCTGGAGCAGTTATGTCCACGCAGGAAGAATATTCCATTGGAATAAACAATCTGAGAAACATTTCATGCAGAAACAAAATAAAATATTTTTGAACCACTTTCTCTAAAACCACATTCCTTTGAAGGGAATGTTTCTCAAAATGTTACACGTTCCATTATCAACAGCTGCAGTGCTTCTTACCATAGAGCAAGGACTTACCAAGTAAGTTTTATGGCCACTTTTGAGTAATATTAACCCTAAGGTTTCATTTGCAAATAGGAGGGCGAGTTTTGAAAAAAGGAGCTTATCACAATGTATAATAGACGATTCAACAGTCGACAAGTCGACAAGTCTCAAAAACAAGTCCTATAAGGGGAACGTCCATGCACATCTCACAAGGCAGTCTCACAAACATAGCGCAATGATTATAAGTACAATGGTGATGTAATGGTTTATTTGCATTTAAATTCTCAACATCAACATTTCTCAGATTTAAGTTTTGTTTTTGTACACAGAACCGGCCGTCAAAGAGGGCGCCCTTTACGATACGTCATTCAAGTACTGTCATCTATATTATTATCATTTTCTGCATATATCAAAAAAATGTAGTTCACATTCACTACAGTGTAATTTATTCGTTGCATATCCAAATTACTGAGAAAAACTCTCAAGCCAGCTGACTTACTAAAAATACCATATTATTCACAGATATTTTACGGGGGGTAATTTTGACTCAGCTTACCCCGATTGGGCTATACCTCTACCCCTATTGGAAATCCTGTTCTCCCATTACCGATATCAAAGGTCCTGATTCAGGATACCGTTGGGCGACACCATCATTATCGTCCAAAGTTTGCTTCTATCATTGCTGTTTATCCCTTTTGACGACAAAGTACTCCAAGATGACATTTTAACAAACACGATTTCAGTGTTTAACTTTGATTTTGGTAACTTCATATACATGTAAATAAGTTTTGAAAAAAATCTTGCCTAACAATAATAATAACAGAGTTTTATTAACTGCACACATCCACCAGTAAGGTGATCAAGACGCTTATTACAGTAATGTAATTCCCCCTGTTCATGCGGCTCTATAAATAAGCATTCCTGAAACCATCTCAGCTCCTTAGGAGTATGCACCATGCAGTATGCAACACCAGCAACTGAATTGGAGCACAGGTTGCTTATCATTTATATCGGTAATCTCTACCCTTACAGGTACCCATTTACTCCTGGGTGGTGGGAAGCAATTATAGCCAAGTGTCACAGCCGGATTCATACCCACACTCCAGTGACACGGCCACCAAGGCCCAATGTTATGGCTCAGCTTAGCAGCAATAAATAAGTGTTTGTTAGTCACGACTGCTTCTTATTTCAGAAATACAACAGTTATCTCTATGACTTCATCTTCACAAAGCATTAGAAAATACACACAAATTTCTTATTATATCGCTCAGGATTAGCAATTTTTCCTACTTCAGATCCTTCCCCTAGGACCAATTTCATAGAGCTGTTTAAGCACAAAACACCGCAATGCATCTCCGAAATTAAGGGCAGACATTAAATCAAGCTGCCAAAGATGGACGCCATGTAGTTTACATGTAATTGTACCAAGTGTAATGGTTATGCACCGCATTGCTTCAAAATCAGCCCATAAACAGCATGGTGGGTTGCCGGTATTGTTTGAGCTAGGATTTCACCCAGAATCCTTTGCGCACCGCTCCGCATTGCGACATGCACATGGGCTAGTGTGCATACCAGAATAAGGTTACCAGCCAAAACACCACATCACACATACCATTTGTGACTGGTTTCCTGTTTAGTTTTGCTCAGCAGAAATATGTTTAGCAACCTTTTCTGCTTCAGCAGCTATACAACAAGTGCCCAGGGACCATTTTCATAGAGCTGCTTAAGCAGCAATTAGCGCTTAAACATTTTCTACTTAGCAATAATAAGCAGGATACCATTCATAGATGATACACATGGAATGGTATTTTGGCTGGTAACCTTATTCTGGTAAGCATAATTTTATTGTGCTTAGCTATATTTTGTGTGCTAAAGCAGCTCTATGAAGTCAATTCTAGTATTGCATGATTGCACGGCCGAGCCACACCATGTTGTATTCCCAACTATTGGGATAAACACTAGTAAACCATAGTATGCCAACACTTACCCTAAACAGCTTTATGGAATTGGGCCCAGGCAACCTTCTACCCAAACTGTGTGACGGTACAGTTTGGCTGCATCCCAACCATATCGTCAACTTGTGTTACTTTCTTAACATTGGGAACTTATAAGTGTTTTAGCCTGGGACAGCTTTAGATTCCAACAGACTCAGCTTTCTATAAAATAAAAAAAATAAAAAAAAGGAAAATAAGAACCCAAACAAACCATAGATGTAGAAAACTATTCTCTTTAAACTAGTTATATGCCCTTGAGTTTGCCTTAAGATCAACGCATCAAAATCAATAGATTTGCAAAAAGTTATTAGTTTGACCATAGTAGAGTCTTTCTCAAAAGAAAAACGACCACACAACGCTCAAGTAAAAGTATTAGAGTAAGAGAAACAGTCGAATGGAAAAGTTGCAGTGGAGTGAAAAGCAAGGAGCAGTGAGCAGAACGAAGATGCAGAAAAGTCTGCTACGCTGTCATTAAACCTATGGGACTCTGCAAAGGTCCAAACCTCAGGACATTACCCCTTTTCCATTTATACTACAGGGTCCATTTTCATGGCCTTGCTTACCGTAAGCAAAGAATCGGTACAGGACAGCAAACACTAAAACTTTTGCCGTTAATAAATATACCTATATACATTACATGGAGAATTGCATGTACAAGGAAAAAAACAACCAAAAGCCTAAAGCATTTTCGTCTGATCAAAATGAAGCGCAAACACTTGATTCTTGTTTTTAAAATTATTGCTTCATTTTAAGGATTACGTACAAATTATTGAAAAGGTAGAAGACAATTTTCATACAGATTAAGAAAAATTACCAAAGACTTAGTCTTTTATTTTGGTTTGTCCCCTACAATGTTGTGTGATAAGCACTGTATACTCAGTGCTTTCCCGGAGTCCTGCAGGAAAAAAGTCCACAGGCATACTTCTCGGGTGGGATTCGAACCCCAAAACCCACCATTCTAGAGCAGATGTTGTACCACTAGACCACTTAGCATGCTTGGTGATAAAGAGGCCAGTTTGACTCCTGTAACTTGGTAAACGCTGACATTGAGTATGTGGTAAAAGAGCGGTATTATGTTGGTTTTGTGCTGGGAACATTCAGTCAAAATATCTACTTTTCCAGGAAATGTTCAAATAAATGACTAGCTAGTGGCCATGATACTGAAATATTTGTTCAAATGTTGTTTTAGTTAAAAAATGCAAAATAAAACAAGCTGTAACTCAGTTTTTTTTACCCCAAATTTACGTGATGGGAAACAAGTAAAACAAACTGCTTTTTTCATTGTTATTATTACTATTTATTGGCCATAGATACAAAAAACAACATACAGGCAGTCAAAATAAGATGAAACTGTAATTGTGATGCAAGGAAATTTGCTGTTGAAAGCGCCCTCATTCAGTCAAAATTACAGTCAATTCCGGGTTGAACCATGTGGTACCTTGGGACACCCTGGGTTTACTGCTTGTATAATTTTGCATTCCTACATTATAATGGGACAACAGACAAATACATTCTTCAGGAAATGCAAACGAGCTCATACTCAATTTTAAAAACTTACCTGGCTCCATTTCACAAAGCACTAAGATTCATCTTAAGATGAGTTATCAGTATTAATACCGTAGTGATTTGTATTGTGACATCACACTTTGCTCAGCAACTAAGATTGGACCGCAGCAGTTAAGATCAGTCTTAGCTCTTTGTGAAATCGGCCCCTGGTATGTTTGCTGCAACATAATGTAGAGTCCCAAAGTATCCAACTATATGCACACCGGTTGCCCATTTCTCTTGCCTTACAATGGACAAAAAACCCAGATTCAAACTACATTTGCTCAGATCAAAGCATTGATCAGTATCAGTGTGATACATGAGACCGACCATCATAAGTTCCTTACTGTCATAACCATGACAATACCAGGGCTCCAGAGATGCCTTAAGATCACAGCCCAATAGACACAATCGGCGACTGCAGGCACGTGACCCATAGTGGGTATAAAATGTAAACAAACCAAGCAAGCAAGGCGCAGCGTGAATGGAAACGCATGGCTGCTTCCGAGCGCTCTTGTCGTAAGGTGGGAAGCAGCCATGGTTTTCCACGCTCCCTGTGCATTGTTTGCTAGGTTTGTTTACATTGTATACCCACTATGAGTCACGTGACTCCGGTCGCCGATTGTGTCTATTTCCTGAAGCCGTTAAGCACAAAATTCTGCTTGGCAAAAAAAGATGAGTGGGGTACCAGTCGCAGCAATGTAATCTGCATGGTATTTGGCTGGTAGTCTATTTCTGCTGAGCAAGATCTGTGCTTAACCATTTTGCTTACAGCTTTTTGAAATTAGAACCAGTGTTTCATTTGCTTGTCTACACTTTTGCCCACATTACATGTATGTAGTCAATCTACTAAACAGCATGTCAAGATGGTTTGACCAATTAAAAAACAGCATTGACTCATAAATATGTATGAGGTATGATAGGTATTCAAGTGACAGACATGACAAAGTAATGCTTAATATAAGTAAAATTACTTTTATCAATTAAGTCTGACAACATAATTGAAGCACTTGATGACTAAAAAGCTATGAAACTTTGATTTGCACTTTGTAATGAATACATTCATTGTGTTCGGGGGGGACAACTGTGCCCAATTTTAATAGTGCTTAACAATTTTCTCCCGAAGACAAGCAGAGTGTACTGTTTAAAATGTCAAGACCACACCGGCTCAACTCCCGAAAGAGATTTACACATGGTTGTACCCGCAAGTTTACTACTTATAGTTACTTCTTAATTTTCTGCTTAGCAAAAATAATCAGAAAAGTGGCTGCAAATGGTACATTATGACATGGTGTTTTGGATGGCAACCATTTTCTTGTTAGCACAATTGATTTGTGCTTAGCTAATCTTTGTTCCTTAGCAAACCTATGAACTAATCCCTGGTCGTAGGGGAAGGGGTTTTTGCCATGTTCAAATTACTGGCTGCGGCTGCGGCTCGATTGTCACATGAACATGGGTTGAAGCATAGGAGGCCCCATAGCAACAGCCACAGCCGTCAATTGTGGCTACAGCAAAATGTTGCCTGTGGTGCCATTAGTAGGGTTTGACCTTAACCTTTTTTAGTTACTAGCCAGAGGAGAACCAGTACACTTTTCATTTCACTGGTCCATCAGCTTTTGCACTTGTCTAATTCATTCATGTTAAATAGGGACACTAGTCAGCCGGACCACTTGGGAGTGTATTTTGACTGGTCCTCTGGTGATTTAAGTGGCATTTGGCCAGCTGATTAGGCAAACGTGTGTACAAGACTGTCTCATAATTGTTGGGATTTAGAAAGTTAAAGACAACCAGGAACACGTATCCATCTAATATTAATACACAGTCCTTATACAGCACTTTATCACACGTGAGGGCATCTCAAAACGCTCAATACCTAGGAGTAAGGGCTAGGATTTAGGTGTGTTTAAAAAAGAGATTACAATCAGGGTCCACCTTATAATGTGTTGAGGTAAATCGAGGACAACCTATGCAGCTGTTAAGAGCTTCACAGAATCAGAAGACGGATTTAGGATGCAAACCTACGTAACCAACTGAAAACAAGTCAAGGAGTGCAACCATCATGTAACCAGTGAGTTTGACATTGGTAACCGTCTCACATACAAACATTAGTCAGGAACTAACCATAAGTTCTTGTGTAACTTGATGGGCGTTTTCGAAACCCCGTCTGGGGAGTGAGCTCAGCCTTGGGCCTTCGTCTGCCTGTTTGTAGCCTCATAAGGAAAGCACACGTTTTCTACATAACTGAAAAAGCCTAAGCCTGTGCCCTGGTTTCGAAAACAGCCAATGACAACACCTGCAACCATGCTCTAAAATATCAATATCCGGCTATGGGACTCGAACCCACAACTATGAGACCAAAAGTCAAGTAGTCTTAACCAAGCGGTTTTACCATGAGCCTGGATGAATTCCAGCTAGGACCTGCCCTGAATTCAATATCAGACTTCTAAAAACATTAATCGCGGTATTACTGTAATCACAACAGTCATGGTTCATAGTTATAAATGTTATTACAGGTTTAATTAGCAAGAAGATTCTCATGGCACAGTGGGAAAAGTGTCATTCCCAAAAATTTATTTTCCCTGCAAAATAAAGCTCTATCTGCCCCTAAAACAAAATAATAGACACACATTTGGGCCACTCCTCTTTTAAGCATAGAATTGGTCAATTATTTAAAATTTAAACAACGTATGTAACCAGCCATTTACAATCATCCTATAGTACTTTTTTAGTTAAATAAATGAGGGCCAAATTTCATACAGCTGTTAAGCATCAAAAATTGCAGAAACGAGGTACCAGCCAAAATACCATGCAATATGTATTTTTTGTGCTTAGTTCCCTGCAAATTTTTGCTTCGCCCCAAAAAGTTAGCTACACACTATTTTCTACAGCTTTATGAAATCGGCCCCACTTCATAAAGCTGCTTAAGCACAAAATGATGCTTAACATTTCTGCAAAGCATAAAATGAGCAGGATATCAGTCACAGACGGTACATGTGACATGGTATATTGGCTGGTAACCTTATTTTGGTAAGCATAATTTTGTTGTGCTTAGCTTCTCTTTGTGCTTTTCCAGCTCCATGAAATGTGGCCCTGGTGGCAATTATAAGAAGGAAGAACAGTAAGACCTTTCGTCTCATTCTGTACACACACCGGCCCCTGTGGCAATTTCGCTACGCGCATCGTTGCCCGTCGTTGCGACCCGTCGTCATGACTGTTTCAACCACGGATGTTTGAGGCACATAGCAGCCGTGGCTCGCTTATTGGGATCAAACTCCAGCATGGGCTCCAGGAAGGAGGCGAAGTCCACGGCCTCGCGTTGAGACCAGTCGTACTTCTCCGTCAGGACGTAGTAGAGACCCCACGGCTTCAGTTTGGTGATGTGACGAAGCTCGCCTAAAATAAGGAAGGAGAAATTAGGAGATTTTTCTTAGTTTTGATTTATTCCTATTTCAGTACTTTGTTTTATCTGCATGAACATTCAATAATAAAAACTCAGAAATTTCATTCTTGATGAGTCAAAGTACTTTTCTGGAGTAAAGTTTCCCCCCCCCCCCCCCCAAACACTTTTAAAGGAATAAAGCCCTTTTCACACTACTCTATTCCCCGTGGGCAACCCCGTGGAATAATGGTCGGCCTTTTCACACTATGATCGCTTTACCCCCTGTCTGCCCTGGCAAGTGGGCATACCCCGGGGAATAGCCACCCCTGCCTCCGGAGTAGGGGTAAGCGGTAAAACCCCGGGGTATTCTTGAAACATGCAACAGGAACCCTGTGGAATAGGGACCTAGGCGGGGATAGTGTGAAAGTGCGCCGGGGTAACCGTAGGGTAAAAAAAAAAACGGGGCCTCCCCGGGGCTGTATTCCACGGGGGTAAGAGATGCAGTGTGAAAAGGGCTTTAGAGATCAATTTTAAAACCTGACATATGTTATATTTGGTGTCCAAATAATCCTTGTTCAGTATTGAGCATGCAGCATGGAATCAAGCTCTTGACCTTTGCTTGGCAGACAGCGTTTATAGAATAAATTTAAGCAGATAAGTTAAGCTAGTTTGGGATATTATTACGATTTTAAAATGATTGTGTTTACAAATGACAACCATGTTAAATGCACTGTACACGTTTGGTAATTACTCAAAATATATATTAGCATAAAAACTTACTTGGTAACAAGCAACGGAGAGCTGTTGATAGTATAAAACATTGTGATAAACGACTCCCTCTGAAGTAACGTAGTTTTTGAGAAAGAGGTAATTTCTCACTAAAATAATAAAAGACTTCTGGCCAGAAGCCTTTTATTCCTGAAAGCACACTAATTTGTACAACAAGGGTGTTTTTTCTTTCATCATTTTCTTGCAACTTCGATGACCAATTGAGCCCAAATTTTCACAGGCTTGTTATTTTATGCATATGTTGGCGATGACCAATTGAGCCCAAATTTTCACAGGCTTGTTATTTTATGCATATGTTGGGATACACCAAGTGAGAATACTGGTCTTTGACAATTACAAAACGTGTCCAGTGCCTTTAAAGATATTATACAGGATTGGTAAGGATCAAAAACATTGTTTACTTTTAGTCTGAAAGCTTACTGATTATGAAGCTCATACTATAACTATTTTTTCTGTGAAATATACCTCTGAAATAAAGTTGGGAAAACTGTATCTGAAAACCTATAAAAAAAAAATGCAACCGCTGATTTTGGTTGTCACAACCAAAATGTGTTTACATGCTGAAAATAGTGCGTGTTTCTTCATTATTTTCTCCTGACTCACACAACAGATTAATCCCGAATTTTCACAGGTTTGTTATTTCATGTATATGGTTGATCACACAAACCATGAACACTGTCCGAGACTATTTTGTCAGCCTTACTAACATTGTATATTACCTTTAAACTAAAGATTTGAAACATTTTGCCTTGCGGCCTCTTTTGACAGGAAAATGGCGAAGGCAATTTTATACCATGCAATGCAACCCGATCCGACTACAATTTTAAAAAGTTTGGTAATCTAGAAATTCATTGGAAATAAATTCAGATAATTTCCCTGGAGGCACGCATTGAGCATCCATCTCACCTTTCCTGTTGAAGAACTCCCTGGAGAACTTTCCACCTAGGGCGATGTGTTTGGGTATAGTCCCCAGGAGCTCACTGACATGGGCTATATGATCTGTAGTGCAGGGTATTACAAACAAAAATGATTAAAATCTTTTCAATAATGCACCAAAAACTTCAAATTTCTTTTTTTTTAATCATCACTTTAATTCATTCATCACTTAATTCTGTAGTTTTCTTTAAATGGTATTGTTATTTCAAAAAGTAATTATTTTAGGTAAGATTTAAAGCTTTGTAGGTTGTATGATAAATAAACTAGTTTAATACAGGAGACAACCACGTAAAAATCTGTTCTTGAAAAGAACCAGAGGTGAGATATTTAGTCAAAATGTAGTGCAAGTTAGAGCTCTAGTCAATATATTTATCACTCTATAATTTCTATACAAACATGGGTACACCTACACTTCTGCAAAATGCAGGGCAAATTAGCAATCTAGACAATAGCTATGACGCTGCCATCTTTATTTTCTATTCCTTTTCAATCGAAGTATCATCAAAGGCTGAGGGAGTACCTCGGCAATAATGGCTAAGTGTCTTGCTTAAGGACACAAAGGTTAAGACAGGGACTAGACCCACACTCTGCTGATCAATATAAGTAACAGAGGTTGAGTCCCAACTCAAGCTCTGGGCCAAATTTCATAGCGCTGCTTAGCGGTAAGCAAATTTTTCAGCTAACTGTAGCAGAAAAACTTGCTTAAGCATAAGCGTATCTCACAGGTTAGCAAGAAAATAAGGCGGCCACCTTGCGCGTTCACCATGGATTTGCAATGTTACGTCATTCATTTTCGTGCAGTAAGCACCAGAAGGTTAGCATGCCTTTTCTTGTGCTTAGGGTTAGCAGGGCTATGAAATAGAAACTCGTGCAGTAAGCACAGAATCGGCCGTTACGCAGCTCTATGAAATTGGGGCCTGGTGTTTCTGATCAGTAGAGAGCGGGTTCTAGTCCCGCTCTGGACACCTGTGTCCTTAAGCAAGATACCTAACCACTATTGCTTTGTCCTTCGGATAGGACTTAGAGCCCTAGGTCCGGTGTGTTGTGTAACGCATGTACAAGAAACCAGTACACTTATCGTTAAGAAAAGGAGTTTGCCCCTGTACTTTCTGGAATGGTCTGGCAGCAATGTGCACCACCTCTCCTTGCATATCTTTTAAACTATGTATACCTCTATATACCTTTGTATTATGGTTGCTTCGTCTCATAAAATCATTCTTACAAGCTCCACCAAAATAAAACTATTACCTCGTTTGAAACTTCAAGAAGTATCTCTGACAGAGAAGATTATTTCACTTAAGGGTTTGATCTGACCAAAGTGAATCATGACTGAATGGAAGACATTGAGGCACTGAATGGCAGCAGATTTGCAATTATTATTAGCTGTTCCGACCTTCCAGTCGGAACAGCTATTGTAATCGTCGAGATTTTCAAAACGTTTTACCTACGTTTTTTTTCTTTCCGCCAAAACGCCATAGGTTTAACACATGATTTTTGTTTATTCGTAATCTTAGAAACAGTATAAATGACAGACTTGAGTCCTATATTGAATCGAAGCTTAGTACATAACTTAATCACTAAATGTTATACTGTTTAATTTCTTAATCAATTAGCTGAGTTATAATGACATGAATATTTAATTAGGCAATCTTGTTACCACCATATCTCCCAAAATTAAACGTCAAATTTTCAAATTTTCTTCAGATGTTGACTCTCTGGGTATTGAAGTTGTGCACAATGACGTAATTGTATATGTCACGTCATCGTGACATCATTTATAGCGTGTTTCGTATCCGTGTACAAAGTAATGAAGAACAGTCTAAACTCGTACTAAGTCCTGAGGCCGTGTGCGCCCGATGCTGTCGTATTCTTTGTACTGTTGACATGAGACTGCAACGATGGCGGACTTTGAACAAGTCTATTCAATATATACAGTTTAAATATAAGGTATCAAATCAGAGCTAATGTTATGATGATCTGATGGCACCGCGGTTTACCGCGTTTATTACCAAGTCAATGATCGCAGGTTCGAGGACCTTCGGGATCTCGACGATTTCAATATAATAAAAGCAAACATTTTACATTTTTTTAACAATGAGAAACTTGTACCTACATTAAAACGAACAGTACCACATATTCTTTTTCCTATTTTTGGCTCCTGAGAATTTTATTTTCCCGGAAAATAAAACGAGAATTATTTTGTGGTGTGGTCATGGTTAGGGCTAAACACTAAAGAGCACTTGCAAGAGTTGATTATAATTTATAGCATGGCCTATTTCTACCGCGATGATTATAATATATATAGCCTGAAATAGAACGATTTCACAAAACGATTTGTGTACGCACAAAATCATCTTGCTTACGAAGTCAGAATTATTTTGTTTACTAGCAATCACTGCTTATTCTGATTTAATATGCTTACTCAGAATCATTTCAATCAAGTGCAATGTGTGTGCTTCATCTGCCTCAGCATAGGTAGTACCATGGAGGTGAGCACCGGGTTAGGCAGACAGGCGACAAAAACTTCTTCGAGTGGAGTAGCGCTATTTTTGCAGTTTTTCGCTTTACGTGTGTTGTCAATCACCACAAAGTGACAGCAATTTCTTTCTGAAACTTATCAGAGAGGACAAACCTGTGTGAAACATAAACACCTGTTTCTTTACTTATTATTTGGCTTCGATCTAGGCATCATAATACTCCGTCTACGTAAAAGTGGACCGTGCACGGACGAATACACCTGCCCGAGATTTGGAAGTTTACACGGCATACACATTTTATAAATGAACATCGAAATGGTGGTACTATCAATGTAGGCCTATGTCTTGTGGTGAATCATGATGATGTAGTGTTAAGTGTAATTCAGAAACTTCACAATCTTTATCAACAAGTGTAATGGTTACGAATGAGCAAAATGATTCAGAAAAGGAAATTAATTCTGAATAAGCGTATTGATTCTGAATAAGCAAATTGATTCCGAATAAGTAAATTGATTCCAAATCAGTGAAGTGATTCTGAATAGGCGAATATTAATTCATTCACATTTTATAAATAAAGTGTATTTAACTTTACAATCTACATCAACAAGCGTAATGGTTACGAATGAGCGAAATCGTTACGAATAAGCGAAATGGTTACGAATCAGCAAATTCAGAATAAGCGAATTAATTTCGATTAAGCGAATTGATTCCGAATAAGCAAATTGATTCCAAATCAGCGAAGTGATTCATTCACATTTTATAAATGAACATCGAAACGGTGCTATCATTCATGTGTCTTGTGGTGAATCACTGAATGATGTAGTGCTAAGTGTAATTAACTTTACAATCACATCAACAAGCGTGGTTACGAATGAGCAAAACCATAACAAATAAGCAAAATGGTTACGAATCAGCAAAATGATTCAGAAAAAGCGAATTAATTCCGAATAAGCGAATTAATTCAGAGTGAGCGAACTGATTCCAAATCAGCGAAGTGATTCTGAATAAGCGAATTGATTCATTCACATTTTATAAATGAACATCGAAATGGTACTATGTCTTGTGGTGAATCATTGAATGATGTAGTGTTAAGTGTATTTAACTTTACAATCTACATCAACAAGCGTAATGGTTACGAATGAGCGAAATCGTTACGAATAAGCGAAATGGTTACGAATCACCAAATTCAGAATAAGCGAATTAATTTCGAATAAGCGAATTGATTACGAATGAGCAAATTGATTCATTCACATTTTAGAAATGAATATCGATATGGTACTATCATTCATGTGTCTTGTGGTGAATCATTGAATGATGTAATGTTAAGTGTATTTAACTTTACAATCTACATCAACAAGCGTAATGGTTACGAATTAGCGAAACCGTAACGAATAAGCGAAATGGTTACGAATCAGCAAAATGATTCCGAATAAGCGAATTAATTCCGAATAAGCGAATTAATTCAGAGTAAAGCAAACTGATTCCAAATCAGCGAAGTGATTCTGAATAAGCGAATTGATTCTTTCACATTTTATAAATGAACATCGAAATGGTACTATGTCTTGTGGTGAATCATTGAATGATGTAGTGTTAAGTGTATTTAACTTTACAATCTACATCAACAAGCGTAATGGTTACGAATGAGCGAAATCGTTACGAATAAGCGAAATGGTTACGAATCACCAAATTCAGAATATGCAAATTAATTTTGAATAAGTGAATTAGTCCGAATGAGCGTATTGATTCTGAATAAGCGAATTAATTCCGAATAAGCGAATTAATTCAGAGTGAGCGAACTGATTCCAAATCAGCGAAGTGATTCTGAATAAGCGAATTGATTCATTCACATTTTATAAATGAACATCGAAATGGTACTATGTCTTGTGGTGAATCATTGAATGATGTAGTGTTAAGTGTATTTAACTTTACAATCTACATCAACAAGCGTAATGGTTACGAATGAGCGAAATCGTTACGAATAAGCGAAATGGTTACGAATCACCAAATTCAGAATAAGCGAATTAATTTCGAATAAGCGAATTGATTACGAATGAGCAAATTGATTCATTCACATTTTAGAAATGAATATCGATATGGTACTATCATTCATGTGTCTTGTGGTGAATCATTGAATGATGTAATGTTAAGTGTATTTAACTTTACAATCTACATCAACAAGCGTAATGGTTACGAATTAGCGAAACCGTAACGAATAAGCGAAATGGTTACGAATCAGCAAAATGATTCCGAATAAGCGAATTAATTCCGAATAAGCGAATTAATTCAGAGTAAAGCAAACTGATTCCAAATCAGCGAAGTGATTCTGAATAAGCGAATTGATTCTTTCACATTTTATAAATGAACATCGAAATGGTACTATGTCTTGTGGTGAATCATTGAATGATGTAGTGTTAAGTGTATTTAACTTTACAATCTACATCAACAAGCGTAATGGTTACGAATGAGCGAAATCGTTACGAATAAGCGAAATGGTTACGAATCACCAAATTCAGAATATGCAAATTAATTTTGAATAAGTGAATTAGTCCGAATGAGCGTATTGATTCTGAATAAGCGAATTGATTTCGAATAAGCAAATTGATTCCAAATCAGCGAAGTGATTCTGAACAAGCGTCCCGATTCATTCACATGTTATGAATGAACACTATCATTCGTGCGTCTTGTGGTGAATCATTGAATGATGTAGTGTTAGGTGTTTCACAATTTACATCAACAAGCGCAATGTTTACGAATGAGCGAAGTGATTCAGAATAAGCTAATGAATTCAGAGTAAGTGAACTTTTTAAATAACCTTGGTTAACCGTGACCCCGAGTTGACGTTTACTTCCGGGTCAACCGGAAGTGGGACCATATCTCAAGAACTACACAGCCAATTGTCAAACTTTTTCAGTTATATAATCCTTGGGCATTGAAGATTAGCCTTGGGTTATTGTCACCCAATGTTGACCTTTACTTCTGGGTCAACCGGAAGTGGGGCCATATCTCAAGAACTACACACCCGATTTTCAATTTCTTTTCAGCATAAACCCTTTCAGCATTAAATGTTAGACAAGAGTTACCATGACCCCATGTTGACCTTTATTTCTCGTTTAAAAGCTCCTTTCGATTCAGTATCAGAATGAAGACCAGGTTTAGGTTTTTAGGCACACTTAAGTGAAAAAGGGCCTGTCAAAGGTCAAGAGTCTTCTATCTTGAAATCAGACCAACTTTAAAGCTTTGAAGCACTTAATCGAAACAAAAAAACACGGAACAGCTTTGTGTTTGTCGACAAACACTTAATGTTTAGTTTGTGTTGGACTCGTTTTTCAATAAAAAGATTCCTCATGAAAGTCGGTAAAAAAAACAAGTCTCTAACCCCATGTTGAAACAGTGTATGGCATTTTATCTGATACTCTTTCGTAGGGAAATTTGAAAGGTGACGTCATCGAACATTACACACGGGTCTGTACAAAACAAAGAGATTTTTTGTGCCAGTCAAAAGGTTAAATATAATAACGTTTTGATTGAATATCATCAACATTCAGAAGTGAGCTAATTATACTATACTGTAAGCTTTTCTTCTTCTTCTTTAGCGCATAATTCAGTCTGCATTTTCACCTCCATGTACATGCTCCATTATTGATCACGATTCATGACTTGGACGACAAAGACAATTCAAATTCAATTCAATTCAAAAAACTTTTAATCCTTGATAAGGCAATTACAAATTTGGGCAGCTCCATAATAATAACAGTTTTAAAATACCAACTAGAGCAACAACACCACAATAAAAAGACGATCATGACCGAACAATGAGTTGTCATTCTGCCGGATCAGTCCAAATAAATAAATCCAGGCCTGTTGCTACAACTGTAATTACAAAGTCATATTAAAATCTATTTAAACTCACTTCGAAAATACAAACCACGATCGTATTTTTGTAAGTTTTTGTTTATACTAAAAACATTATACGCGTGACGTCACAGGAGAAGGGCGCCATCACATTGAGGTCATAAGGAGGTGGCCCATTTAATTTGCCAATTCTGTTTCAAATATTTTATCATCGGTTTATCTCTAAGATGGCGGCAAGATTGACGCCAGTGCATAGCGTCTATATTTTGATTAACGAAACCTTGAAGTCCAGGAAGACTGTCGGTTTTAGCTTTGAAAGCAACCGGTCTCCCATTCAATTCAGTAGCCTCCACTGTGGATATTGGTGTTTAGCTACAAAAGCAACAAGCCACGTACACCATCTTTATTATTATTGCTCAATTTTTTCTGCCGGTAGAAGCCCTGACCTACTTGTTGCTACAACTATAATTGTAAAGTCATTTTAAAGTGAATTAAAACTCACTTCGAATCTACAAACCACGACTGTGTTTTTGAAAGCAGAATGTTTTTGCACACACACAAAAAACTCAAACACGTGACGTAACAGGATTAGAGCAACCCGTAAGGAGGTTTTCATTTATTTTGTCAATTCCGTTTCCATTCTGTCATTATAAGTTTACCTTTAACATGACGGCGAGACTGACGTCAGTGCATGCGTCTATATTTTAATTAACGAAACCTTGAAGTCCAGGAAGACGGTCGGTTAGCTTTGAAAGCAACCGGTCTCCCATTCAATTCAGTATCCTCCACCGTGGAGTGTGGATATTGCTGTATTGCAACAAAGACATAAAGAGTTTGTACGTGGCTTGTTGCCTAAATGTTTAATAAATTTTTCTGCCGGTAGAAGTCACGTACGCACCCCCAACTTAATAGACGTAAAGACGAGAAAAGAGCCAACCTTGAAGCTGTGCCCAAGAAAGTTTGCGACCATGGCTCAATTAAAAATCAAAAATTAAAGCTAGCTTTTATACTTAACAAGGGTAGGCGAATGGAGCAAACATTGAGCAAAACTTATTTCAATCATCCACCCAGCATTACAAATACATTAGCCAAAATATTTAGGGTTGATTTTATTTAAACATTATCATAATTCCAGGGGAAAATAATTCCTTCAACTTGGAATAGTATCACGAGTTCATGGCTTCCGGGTTCTAAACTAAATTTCCCTTTTCAAGTGCCGAATATTAAAATATACCAAGTTTGAACTTCAGAATGCACAAAACATCCACAGAAAAGCATAAACCGTATGAACTGTTTTCAATAAAACGCAACCGCAGAGTTCAGTTTGTTTTTGCTTGAAAACAATTTATTAAGTTTTCAAGCAAAAACAATGTGAACAATTATTTACCCATCCAAAAAACAGATTTACGTTTCTTGTTAGCTGTTCCGACCTAGCTGTCGGAACAGCTATTGTTTTCGTCGAGATTTTCTTATTCTTTGTTTCCGCCTAAATCCCATAGCATTTGCACACGTTTTTTGTATACAGCTAATATCCTAGAGCGTAATACGAAAGAGTGAGATAATTATATAAAATTGAAGCTTAGTAAATAAACTTAACTCTAAATGTAATAAATGTTAAAATTCTTAATTAATTAGCCACTTAACAGCGAGGTGAATATTTAATTAGCCAACCTTGTTAGCACCATATCTCAAAAAGTATACCCCCGATCGTCAAACTTTTTTCAGTTAAGGACTTGTCTTGTAATGTGATGTGCCTTTTAGCCTAACATTCTCCGTCACGTCATCATGACGTCAGTCGTAGGCGTTTTTCTTTTAGTGTACAAAACACAAACGTTTTGGTGACGTTTAGGTGATTCAAAACACAACCGTGGCTACAACGCTGTGCTTTTTTGATTATAGGTCCAGTCACCTACTTTTGTTTGGTTACTCTGGAATACGGATCGCTTATTGTGAAAGCCTGTCAAGAATGGGACTTATCTCAGTTCGCCCAGAAGTAATCCTTAGATGTTATTGACAAACATTCTTAATTAGTTAATCACTTGATAGCAGTGTGAAGTTTTAATTAGCCAAACTTGTCTCTGTAATATCTGAAGAACTACACAACCGATTTTCAAACTGTTTTCGGTTCTATACTCCTTGCAGATTAGCCTTGGAAAACCGTGACCCCATGTTGACCTTTACCTATGGGTCAACCGGAAGTGGGACCATATCTCAAGAATTCACAGCCGATTTTAAAACTTTTTTTCAGTAATAGACTCCTTGGGCATTGCAGATTAACCTTGGGTAACCTTGACCCCATGTTGACCTTTACTTACGGGTCAACCGGAAGTGGGACCATATCTCAAGATCTACACAACCGATTTTCAAACTTTTTTCAGTTATAGACTCCTTGGGCATTGGAGATTAGCTTTTGGTAACCGTGACCCCATGTTGACCTTTACTTCCGGGTCAACCGGAAGTTACACCATATCTCAAGATCTACACAACCGATTTTCAAACTTTTTTCAGTTACAGACTCCTTGGGCATTGCAGATTAGCCTTGGGTAACCGTGACCCCACGTTGACCTTTACCAAAGGGTCAACCGAAAGTGGGACCATATCTCAAGAACTACACAACCGATTTTCAAACTTTTTTCAGTTAGAGACTCCTTGGGCATTGCAGATTAGCCTTGGACCCCATGTTGACCTTTACTTCCGGTCTTAACAGGAAGCTCAAAATTTGAGATAATCATATCTCCTGAACCACATGTCATAATGTCGTGATGTTTGTGATTTCCTGTTTATTGTTAAAACATTTTATGAATCAGAAAAACCGGAACAGCTCTGTGTTTGTCCACAAACACCTAATGTCTAGTTTTTTTTTATAACTACATTACTCTTGGCGAACTTTCTGAGAATAGTGGATTTAGCCAGTAAGTCTGCTGCCACCTAGTGTCCCCGAGAGTCGCCTAATTACTTACCCTCGTCCCTGCTATAGGTTTCACCAGAGTGTGGTTCAAACAGGTAGTCACCACATGCCAACTCAAATGCCTGTTGGACAATGACAGAAATGATGTTGATGTACTGTCATTCCTTGATTGAGTTTACCTTTATGATACATCTGTTAAAACCTCCCTGCATATCCTTTCAACAAATCTACACGACAATATGTATGTAGCCTCCCACACAACTTCCCCATACAACCTCCCCACATAACCTCCCCACACAACCTCCCCAATTAACCTCCCCACACAACTTTGCCACATAACCAACCCACAGAAACTCACCACAGAACCTCCCCACGGAACCTCCCCACAACCTCCACGCACAACCTCCCCACAGAACGATCCCCACAACCTCCACGCACAACCTCCACGCACAACCTCCACGCACAACCTCCCAACATAATCTAATCACACAATTTACCCTGCATATTCTTGCACAGAAAAAACCTCCCATGCTCAACATCAAGGTCTTTTCAACACACATAACTTTTCATCATACCAATTTTTCATATACTTCCTCTCAAAACTTCCACCAAATACGTCCACTGTGCCTCAACTCTTAACTTACTGGGGAACAGAGCCTAAAGGTAGTGGCTTACCATGCAAGCAGTGCTCCATATATCACTAGGCGTATCATAATTAGCCCCAATGATCACCTCTAGAGCTCGGTATTGCCTCGTTTGGATGTCCTCCGTAAAATGATGGTTCTGTTAACATCAATAAAAACATCACAATAAGTAAAAGTCATAACTATTTGTCACCCTTTCTTCAGGAGTTGACAGAATATTTGAAACTATTCAACTACATGGAAGTTGCATGGTGTCCAGCCGTGCACAGAGCTAACTGTGCACGTGTGTGTGCACTGTGTAGATACATTCACCACAATATATCATATTGCAGACTGGCATAATTTATATATATATCAAGAATCCATTTCCTGGTTTGTTAAAGTTTTGCATGAATACACGCATTTCACATTAACTAATGAACTGTTATCAACAAGGGCCCAATTTCATAGAGCTGCTAAAGCACAAAAGGTAGCTAAGCACAACAAAATTATGCTTACCAGAATAAGGTTACCAACCAAAATACGATATATACCATTTGTGACTGGTATCCTGCTAAATTTGCAAAGTTTTGCTTAACAGAAAACTCTGAAGCACTATTTGCTGCTTAAGCAGCTTGGTCCCAGGTATTACTGTAGTTGGTCTTTACACTTACCGTCCAACAAGCATTTCCCAAATCAGCAAGCTTCACTCTTAGTTCACTCCCGTTAAGTCCTAATCGATCTTGAGCACCTGTGGAGTGCAACAAATTCACAAACCATTAGTCACTGAAAAGGCATTGCCTATTAACATTACTATTTCTCATTACTTAATTATTTGGCATTGGTGGGTGTTTGGAATTTTATATTTTTCCAATCCACTTTGAGAGGATTGCATAACAGCAAACTTATCATATTTTAAAACCATTGGAAAGAATTGATCTTTCTCTTTCCAACTAATGACAGCTTGGGTATGGAGGGTAAACATGGACAAAAATACAGCTTTTTAACAAATGGCCTTTGTGCTCAGGCTTGAGAGTTTTTTGGGTTTTTGGGGTTTTTTTTCTGTAAGCTTGATTGATTTAAGTTGTCTATGGTAAAGAGGAGGAGGTACGAGTGTAGTCAACAAATCTCGCCTACGGTAAGGAAAGAGTTAAGCAATCCCAAAGTTACACAAAATACAGAGCACTTTAAAAACAAACTGGGTTTGCAGAATCCAATTCTAGTCCGGACTAGTTTTCCAGATTACATTTTATTTGTGTCGGTGCCAAAATGTCTCCGAAAGTAGCCGTTGCGTTATAATTAAGTTTAAAAGTGCAGAGTTGTATCTTGTTTAAAGTATCCCGGATGTACACACAAAACCGAAACACAACATTTTTGCACAGAGCTTCTCTGGAACAAGATTGGTTTCTCAACAATTTCTCCTCCTATATCTAAACACATCTGTAAAGGTATTATACAGGATTGGTAAGGATACAAAAATCATAGTTTCATACTAGAACCATTTTTTTTTTTCCCATCTGAATTAAAGGTCATATTCAATAAAACTCTGTCTGAAGACCTAAACAAAAACCGCAACAGCTGATTTTGGTTTTTACAACCAAAATTACAGACAATGTGTTTACATGCTGAAAATTGTGCACAATTTTTCACAATTTTC